>JAVJGI010000014.1:23338682-23358087 GCA_035590275.1 Ibycter americanus | reverse complement strand
CAGCTCCCCCCCGCAGCCCTGTGGGGAGGACTCACGTCAGAGAAGTTCATGGAGAACTGTCTCCCATGGGAAGGACCTCACGCTGGAGCAGGACAGGAGTGTGAGGAGGAAGGAGCAGTAGAGACAAGTGTGTGATGACCTGACCGAACCCCCATTCCCTGTTCCCCTGCACTGCTCGGGGAGAGGAGGTAGAGAAATGGAGAATTTAGTTAAGCCCAGGAAGAAGCGGGGGGTTGGGGGGAAGGTGTTTTTCTGATCTGAATGGTAACAAATTAAACTAATTTCCCCCAAGTTGAGCCTGTTTTGCCTGTGACAGTAATTGCTGAGTGATCTCCCTGTCCTTATCTCGACCCAGGAGCCTTTCCTTCTATTTCCCTCCACTGAGGAGGGCAGTGACAGAGCGGCCCGCGGGCACCTGGCATTCAGCCAGGGTCAAACCACCACATACTTGCATCTGTCTGTTACCTGTGCTGGCAAAATTAAAGAAAAGATTGGGTTTCTGTTCTTTAATTTCTGCAACTTGCATGTGTGCCTAAATAAGGATCATTAATCCCTGGTGCTGCCAAGGTTACAGCTCTGCCATAGCAGCCAGCAGAGCTGGCAGGGAGCTCACACCCCACAGCCTCGGCGAGTGAAAACAAGTGCTACAGCTGTGCACACCCATGTGAGATTAATGGAATGTCAATGTGGCAAGTTAGCAAGTGTCTAGCCAAGGGAACTCCACCAAATCCACACAACTGTACCAGCAGCTGAGTTTTCTGTCTTTCAGTAAATTAAATTCAGTGGGTGTTCTTCTGAAAACCCCTTGCACTCTTGAGTTAACTAGCGATGTCAGCCACATCTTTTGGCTCCTGGTCACCCTGACTGCCAGCATCCCAGGAAAAGGTCTGCTCTCAATGAACAGGTATCAACGCTACCTCAGACTCTGTTTTTCTTGTTCTCTGAGCAATGACCATCTCTGGCTTCATCACCAAAGTCTTCAAGGATGCCATCATTCTGATTTTCTCCCAGCCTGGTGCTTCTGGCAGCAGACAGCGGTGATCACCACCAGACACCTGCTCTACTGAGCTGTATCCACGGCAAGGACTGGAAAAAGACTCCACCAGCATGGATGCAGTGTGCCCCTGCAGCCACCTCTGCTGAGCTGCGGACAGGACTCCTCCATGGCTCTGGCTGTTGACAGGTAGCCTGAACTGCCTAGAGGAGAGGAACGTGCTTGGAGCTTCCAGGCAAAGGGCAGACCCACCATTCATGACACTGTGGCTAGGCCCCAGCTCCAGCTGCGTCTGCATCTTTCAAGTTGGGTAAGACTGAGTGTTGCAGTTAAGAACATAACTGGTGGTCAGACTGGTAAGAGCTACTGCCCCTCCTGCAGCAGAGAGGCCATAACACCTGGGGTGCTTTTCCAGGTCTAATTGTGAGAGCAGACATGGGTCAGGAGCATCCTTAGCTCTGCCCCTGCTGCAGAGGTGAGCACTGCGCTAGCACAGGGCTGCCCCTGAGAGCGTGGGGAACAGGCAAGGGAAAGGAGCTTGGGGAAGTGGTTTGGGACCTGGCCATGCTGCTCCTCTTGGCTGCTGGACCTCCTTGACACAGTGGGCCAGGGCTGGGACCACCAGCCCTGGCTCCAGCAGCCTGAGCTGCCCTGGGAGGGACTTGCCTGGGGGCTGCTCAGCTGCCAATGCAGTTTTACCATTTTGAGGATTGCGATGATGGGAATAATCTTCAGCTCGCTGTTGGGAAGCTAGGATGTAACCGCAGGGGATGCCCTGAGGCAGCCCTGTCCTTGGAGAGCTGCTGGGGAAGTGCAGTCAGGGCAGATCACTTCTGCCAGCTTTCTGTGGCTGCACAACTGCTCGTCTCTGCGTCCGGCCCCTGTTTTTAGAAGCTGGCCTGGATCACTGTGGTGCTGCATGGCTCAGCTTGACTACCAAGGAGCAGCCTCCCTGCATTCCCCTTATCCCCAAGACCAGCACTCACGTCTGAGCTGGCAGCTCCTCCAGGGCACAATGCTCGTGTGAGCAACTTGGTAGTGTGTTGCCACCAGCAGGATGGGGGGACATGAGCTTCCAGAAGGTCTTGTAGGGGGGCAGGTCTGACCTGGCAGCTGCTGCCAGCCAACGAGGGCATCGTTCTGCCTCTGGGCTTCATCCGGGTGGGGACTGGGAGGATGGTGGGGGTGACGTGGGTTGTTTCACTCTTCAAAGACATAGTTTCTTGTGCCTGGTGGTTGGAAGCTATGAGGAGGCTTTTGTTCGTGTTAAATACTGTGTGTGTACTTCAGTGCCTGGCTGTTTTAATCAGCTGAAAATTAATGCTTAAGCCCCAGAGACTGTGGCCAAGCACTGAGAAGCCTCTTGTTACCTCTGGAAATTAAGGCAGCTGGGAGGTGTGGTGACTCGTTGCCTGAGCATGTGCCAAACGCCCACCCTGCCTTTGAGGAGGGCTGTCTCACTGTTGTGCTCCCTGCGTGCACGGGAGGATCCGGCTGTGGCAAGGCTTGCATGCACAAGTTCATGGACTGCTTAAGGAAATGTGGTCTTAAAGACGTTGGGATGGTGTAGTGCTATCTAAATCTTTAACTCCCTTTTGCTTTAGCAAAGAACTTTCCTCCTGTTTCCTGGAAAAGGGAACCAGTGTGCAGAATTTATTCAACTCCATTTTTTTTCAGACAACAGTTCTGCTGAAAAGAGTTGCCTGGAGGGCAGGTGTTGGTATTCCGTTGTGCTCCAAGAGATAAGAGATGGCCAACAGATAGCCAACATGGAGCTTCCTTGCATCCTCCTTAGGTGAAATGTAGCTACTGCCAAGGAGAACCTGAAAGGTTCCTCTGATTCTTGCTGATTCCAAAACCTGAAGAGACACCTCTCTTTTCTTGCATGGAAAAAGGAAAAATGGAGACAAAAATCGTTTCCACATTGGTGTGTCAGAGCAAACACAAGAGCCTGGAGATAAGGAAGCTTCCAAGAGCGTGACATAATTGGCATCCGATGCACAACTCACCTTTTCAGCAGATGAGAGGTGTTTAAATGTGAGTGGTCCAGTCCCTACACCTCTGGGATGAACGCTTCCTGACTTGCCAGACCTTTCCTTGAGGAAAGCCAGTGGAATCTGCAAAATCCTGGACTGAAGCTTATTAACTGCTGAGCCAGAAGACAATGAAACTTGATAGTCCCCCAGAGCCCCTGGCCCAGTGTCGGGCAGCATTGGGCAGCGAGCCTTGGGCAGCCCCAGCCGTGCTGGCACCAGCGTGGGCTGCAGGGAGCGGGGGGCTTGGCAGCTGCACAGCGGAGCTGGCTGTGGCCACGCTCACCCGCGAGTGGAGGTTTAAATTAGACATGTATGGATCCCTAATCGCACTCTTGGGCCAAATATGTTGAAAGGGTTTTCAGCCAAAACGAAAACAAAAGTATTTGTGGGACAATAAAGAGATCATACATTCAACTCCCCTGAAACAGAACTGCAGTCAGTGATGCTGGTGTCCAAGGCAAAAGGTAGCATGGTTAATGGAAGAGGAGGAAAAAAGGCTGAGTGCAATTTGGCTGGGGAAGAAAGCAGGGTACCGCAGTGTCTGGCCATCAGCATCAGCAACGAAAGGCTAGCTGTAAATAATGCCACTCCCAGCACTTTGGGATTTTGCAGACTGTCATATTGAGGCTGTATTGATTCCTGGATACAGGTGCTGAATTTTGACATCTGATAGTCCTTTACAACTGCAGTTCTTGAGCTTGTTTCTTTATAGAAGTACAATTTCTATTGGTGAAAAGAGCTTTGTGTTAAGAAATGCTCCAAGGGAGAAGAGATTGTTTTATTAGGAAATGCAGAAGTGACAGGCATGGGGAGAAAAGACTGTGGCTTTTCATCTGACGTTCTTCCCAGGTCCTGACAAGGTGCTTGCAGCGCCTGCAGATCAGGGCTTTCCCTCCTGTACCTGCTGCCATTCCTGCGTCAGGATATTTGTGCTTAATTGTCACACTTTCTTAAATGTGAAAATAAGGTCTCACCAAATGATAAATATCAAAGCAGACACGTTTAGTTATCTTTACAGTACTGTAAAAGCAGCTTGACTTTTTGTCCCAGTTTTGTCATGAAAACAGTATTTTTCTACTGAAAACCAGAAAAAAAATTCTGTATGATAAACTAGAAATGTAGAAGCATGTAATAGATGCTATTACTCATTTCTAGACTGAAAATCCAGCCACAATGTTTGAACCTGATTTAACAAAAATTTACTTTTTCCCATGCGATGTCCCTTCTTTACACCTTTTAAGTACTGAATTTACTTCATCAACATGAAAAATCACCTTTCTGTGTAGCATAAACTCTTGGGAGTGCTGCACCATCAATCCTGCCATCAATCCTGCCATGCCTTCAAGAGGAGATCTATCTCCTCTATGGCTACTCCATCACTGCTCCCTTCTGGGACTGCTGGCCCAAGCATGGACAGAGGCAGGGGTGGTGACCTCTGCCTACTCCTCTGGATCTGGATTAGGCCCCGGATGAGGCTGCCAGGTTTTCAATTGCTATAAGGAAATTATGAATGGGCAGGTCTCTGAACTTCTTTGGGAAGATCCTACAATAATTTCCCCATTTTGTATGTCTGCATGGATCTTGTACCAGAGGTCTGTGTGTTTATATATATATATATATTTTTTTTTTTTTTTAATGTAGGAAATGCTGAATTTGGTTAACCAGGCTGCAGCAGCAGCAGGAATCAATCTCCTTTCCTTATACAAGGTACGCATCTTTTAAGGTGCAATTCTGTGCAGAGTAATAGCTGCTAGATCTTATGCAGTCATTACTTAGCAGTCATAAGAAAGGTTCAGAGAAAATAGCTGAGAACCACATCCAGCAAGTCACACGGGGAAGGAGGAAATGAAACTGCTGTACTCCAAGACGATATATAAAATACTTTAGATTATAGATGGGAAGGTGGGCTGATGTTCAGGTATGTCACATGATGACTGAGTTTGGGCTGATGTAAATTAACACCTTGGAATGCTGGGGACCAAACTGGAGGGCGGTTGTCTGCTGTCGCAAGCAGCCATCTCACAGCATTGCTCTTGGTTTCCTCTTCCAGTGCATCGTCTCTTTTGGGCCTTTTGCTTTTGGGTTATGCCAAGCTGCAGGACCATACTCACATGTGATGAGAAGGGGAGAAGAGAGATTTTCCTGCCAGCATGTGAATACAAACGTAAGCTGATATAACATCCCTGTTTGGAAAAGGGCAGATGGAAAAGGAGGTTGCACTGCTTTTGCCTTCATTCCTGCACTGGTCCCTCAGCGCTTTTTTTGCATCTGTCTTAAAAGCTGAGGATCCACCTTATAAAAATACACGAAACATGTCTTACATGATGCTGCAAACGGGTCTGTTAAATGTATCAAACCTAACTGGCCTGATGAGCTGGTTGAGAGCTACAGCTGCCTGATAGATTTCGCTCAGTCTTCCTTAGCCCACACTACCCTGGGATTTATCAGCAAACTGGAAATTGTGGTACAATTTCCTTTCTTTCCTTTCAGAGGCTACAAGCTGAGACTTAGTCAGCCATTAGGAACCATTTGGCAATCGCGTGTTGTCTCTGAGCAGACATGTGCTCTGCTGCAGATATTTTGGAAATCAGAAAGGCTGATTCTCATTTATGTGAAGGACCACATGTGCCACGAGGGAGGTTTCAGAGTCAGCAGATGTGAAATTTGCATGTGGATGGAGCCTTCCAGTGCCTTTGTATTGACAGTGATGCAAAGGGTTCCCAGTCCACTGAATCTAGATGACACTCACGTCACTCACATCAAAGTGTTTCCTATTAATGCATGGGGGATGGAGTGTCCTGACTCAGCACCACACAAGGGTAGCAACTGCAAAAGGACTGCCCAGGGATCAAAGACCTTTTGGAGTCTGTTCCAGAAGAAATTGTATGAAATGGCGTACAGAGTGCTGGAGACCTAGTGTCAATGCAACTGTTTTACAAACTTTAATTAGCTGAAACTTCATTTTGTCAAGCTATCCTTGTTGCAGAAAATGACAATGCACTAACAGAAGTAGTCAGCACAAGGCTATTGATTTTTAGGTGTTTACTGATAAATGACGAGGCAGACTTGGCTGGTCTCCAAGCATTGCCAATAGACAGGAGTAGCAAAAAGAAAAAGGTACTGAGAATTGTGACTCCATCTGATTCCCACAGTAGCTCATGGAGTTTTTTGTTGACTCCAGTCATTTTTTTGCGTTTGGCCCACACCGAACATGGTGAGAGCTGTGGATGGAAGTTTCTCACCAAAAGACTTTGTCCCTCTTCTGAATTCAGGAGCTTTCAGTCCTTTTTGAGACAAGAGTAAGGTCCCTCTGGGATGGAGATCCTTTTGGATGTCTGAGTGAGTCATCATCCAGGTTGGGTCTGTCTTCCCCTCCCATAGTTTGCCTTTGAGGACCTCCTGCAAGGGGCTAGAAGGGGAGAGAGGTCTTTCTCTTGGTGGCTTGTTCTTTTGTTCTGCCCATGGTGCAAATGCAGCCACAGAGGAATCTGAGGACACACTTCTCTGTCTGGGTGATTATGGTACCACCTCACTGGTGGTGCTGTTATGTTTTATTCCTCCTAAAGCTTTGTCATGTCTACTGTCTTGAAAAGCAAGCTACTGACCTCAGGAAGACTGTTGTTAGCACACTTCTAAATAATTATCGAAGAGAAAAAAATTGTGAAGAGGAGGGGAGGAATTAGTAGTGCTCACCATTTGAATCTACACCCTTATTTCCTTCACAAGATGCAAAGTCATGTACATGGTCCTCCTTCTTGGAAAGTTCATTAATATTTGCTTTGAAATGTATTGTCTTTAGAAGAGACCAGCTTTGCAAATACACAATCATCTTCTTACTCTCCAGTGCTGTTAGGATTGAAAAGCACAAGCTAAGAGGTTTGGAGGATTTGCCACCATGCTCACCTGAATATAACATTATGAGTCCATAACTGCAGTTTGCAGATGACAACTGTGCCGATTTTGAAAGGTCATGAAGGTTGTGTGAGGTTCCTAACATTGGGAGAAAAGCATGTGTTGCATCCATCTTGGTGGAGGGAAAAAACCCCAAACAACCAGCCAGAAGTATCATCTGGAAACTACAGGCTGGTTACCCCTCTCTTTGGACCCTGGGAAAATCATGGACTGACCTACCACATACTCTTGTATCCACTTTAGGATGTTATGATCTGGATGGGTGGGCAACCAGATGGGTAAGAGTAAAATCCTGGTTGGATGATGAGGCTCATGGGGCAGAGGTTAATGGGTTGTGCTCTACCCAGAGCCCAGTAACAAGTGGGGTACCACAGGTCTAATCGTGGGACCTATACTATTCAACATCTTTATTAATGACCTGGAGGAGGTAACAGAGTGCACTTGTCAAGTCTGCAGGTGACACCAAACTGAGGTGACCAGTCAAGATGTTGCCATTCAGACAGATCTAGGCAGCCTGGAGGAATGGGTCAGCAGGAACCTCAGCAGGAAATTGAATAGGGAAAAATGCAAAGCCCTGTCCCTCTGCAATGATGCAGACCAGGGGACTGCCTGGCTGGGGGGCAGCCAGGCTGAAAATGCCCTTTTGCCATGTAACCAAACATCCACTGTGAGGGTGGCCAGGCATTGGAGCAGGTTGTCTGGGGAGAGTGTCCTGTTTCTTTGTCCTCAGAAATTTTCAGGACCCATCTAGACCCTGAGTAATCTGACCAGATCTCACCGCTGACCTTGCTCTGAGCAGCAGGTTGGACTAGAGACCTCCAGCCTGAAGTGTCTTATGGTCCTAAGATCAATGAAACGCTGAAACACTGTCAGAGCTATAAACTGTAGCTTGGTGCATTACTTACCTTCTCACGCATGCAGCAGCTCCAGCCTCACTTGGTATGTCTCCATTTCCAAACGGTTCCTCAACAATGGCAAAAACCCAGAGATATTTCCATTAAAAATTGCCTTGCTGTGAGCAGTGATATCAAATGATGCTGCTGATTACTAGATCCAAAGCTACTTATTCCTAATTCTGCCAGAATTCTTCTCAGTGAAAACCAGGTGGAGTATAAAAAAAAAGGATGGCACAGCACTAGGAAAAAGCCAGTCCCACTCTTTAAAGTGGCCCTGGGGAGGATGGGTGGAGCAGGAATGGCTGCAGCATCATCTGATGGGGCTCTGCTCAGCTGGGACAGAGGAGGAAAACTGTGGTGTGTGTGCGCTGGGGAAGAGGAGGAGAAAGCTCATCTCCAGACCAGCCTTGAATGATGGCGGCTTTGCATGGCAGGTGGTAAAAAGCTTTCACTTTCTAGTTTGGAGTGAGGCAGGCAATCCATATTAAGATAAATGTAAGAAAGGCCAGTCTGAAAAGGATAATTTATTTTTTCCGTTGCACTTAGCAGTGCCTGCAGTTCAGATGATTCTGCCAAAATATTAGGTGGGTAATGAGACAAAAGTATGAGGCAGTTTGTTTCCTATCCGGACCATCTTTTTCCTCTGGCAGATATCTCACAGCTTCAAAATAATTGCACGGCTTCAGCTAAACAGCCCTGGCTTTCCTGTGCATCCTCTGCATGAAAGTGGTCTCTGAGTCCCCAAATCAATATATTCTTTCCTGTCCCTTGGAGATCACTTATCTGCAGTTACTTTGCTGCTCTTCCTGCAGACTGCTGAGCTCATTGGTTTGCCTACTGAGCTGGGTGCATTGCAAGAAAGCTTCAAATTCCCATGCCCCAGCTCAGTTTGCTGGTTCAAAGGTGTTTCCCTCTTCTATCACAGCAAAGCTCCGTCCCTGGAAGCTGCAATTCATTCTGCCGCTCCATCTGTTGCAAGGCCATTTGCCATTGGTGGCATATCAAGAAGGCAATTCCTGATGAATAAGTAAAACCTTCTCTAAAAATGATCCGAAGTGCTGTTAGGCTTCACTACAAGCCTGTGTAGTGGAAATCCAGTGTTTATTTTGGAGGATTCAGGCAGAGGCAGTGCTGGATCCCTACCCCGCCCCTTGCTCTGGGGCAGGATGCCCCTGGCTGTACCCACAGCCAGGTAGCTGCACCCCCACCTCACGCTACACCATCCTGCAGCGGGAAGCAGAGGTGACTGAAGATGCTTTCAGTCCCTCCAGCAAGTTTGGGCTACTACTTAGCTGGTTTTTGAGCTGTCAGATGACTTTAGGTTATACCTTGATATAACATTCATGAAGCCCCTGGGGAAATCCCTCCTAAGCTCCATGCGTTTCCCTCTGGATGCATGCGCGGCGCCAGGGGATGCTGCTGGCCCCTCTGCTCTCTCCCTGCAGCCCCAGCCCCTTGCAGGGCTGCACTCGCTGCATTGCTGCTCCCAGGCTCTGCAGAAGGGACACGGAGTGGGGCCCGGATCGCTCACAGGCACGTGGTGCACACTGTGGCTTTCACAGGATCCAATGCTTTGCCTGCCTGCTTGTAAGGAGAGGGAGAAAAAGAAACACACCAGTTTCACAGCAGTTGATGCAGCAGAGCCACGTGTCATGGTGTTTCAGGGGCGGAGGCAGCAGCTTCCCACCACCGCAGCCCTGAGCACTGGTGGGCATGGGCAGACCTAGAGGCACCTCCAAATCAGGGAGCAGGGGGTGAGTGGGCTGTAGCTCGGCCCTGGCCCTTCCCCAACCATGGACCACATATGCACGCATAGGTTTGTTCTGACACATCTCTCCTAGGGGTGAATTTCATCCCTGACGCAGGCATCTTCCTGAGCCATAGGCATTGGCTCTGCGGTAAGAGGTTGGCTCCAGGAGGCTGTGCTGGCACCTACAAGCTTGCAAATTTTCCCTCACCCTCATAATTGACATAATTATCCAATTAAAGGAGTGAGATGTTAACCGAGATTCATGTCAAAGGGGGAGCCAGGAGGATGGCTGCAGCCAGGTGAAATTCTGGCTGAAAAGAAAAATCCCTCAGCTGAGGCTTCCGCTTGAACACCAGGAAATTTCTCCCTGTCCCTGCCATTTGTCTGAGCCACTTCCATTTTCTGGTGTCCTCGGTTTTCACCAGGAACTGACTGAGGGTCCTGGCAGAGGCCATGTGTTATTTTGTGATTTCAGAAACACAGAAAGCCCGTTAGTGCGCCCTGGAGCTGGGCACGTTGCTGCCATAGAGAGCATCCCAAAGTCAGCACATGGTGTCACGGTGCAGCATGTGCTTCATCTCCTATAAACCATGAAGAAGAGGGAGAAGATGGGGGGAAATCCATCCCAGTGGTGTATCTTACTTATACGCCAAATTTTCTTTTATTGGCTATTTAGTGCTGGCAGAGATGGTTCCAAATTGGAGGGCATCTTGGACGTTCATGCTCTGCCTGCAGAGACGGACACAGCTGGATGTGATGACTGCAGGTAATCCTTCTCTGCTTCTCAGCACAAAATGTTGACATGTCCCCAGTACCAGCAAACTCTGGTAAGAAAAAAAAATGGGTAGCTGCAAACACCACTGGCAGCACTGAGTGTGTCAGCCACAGTAAAGCAGAGGAGCGCTGAACAGTGGCCACTTCCCTGCCTGAGGAGCAGCCCCTGGGTTCTGCTCATCTATTTTTAAAGTACATTTTATTGAGACTTATATGTGTGCAGCGATGCAGAGCCACAGCTGAGCTTTGAAGAGAAGAAAGCATTTGGACTCCTGGACAGGCTTCACTGAAGATAAGTTGCCCAAAGAGAGGTTCAGAGACATTTCTGGCCCCTTCCCTCCCTGCTGCTACTGGCAGGGCCCCCAGCATCCCTCTGCCCGCGCTGGCCTATTGACCCTGTGGTTGGACACAGGAGATGCTGGTCTCAGCTCATGTCTCTTAATGGTATTTTTTAATTTGCTTTTCGATCTCTTTTAGTGCCATAGATCTAAAAGGCTGTCATCACCTAGGCAAAGCCTCCTGTGCCTTCCTCCAAGGAGAACTGGGAGGGTCGGGTTGGGATGAGCTATCCCCAGGGGAGAGGGCATGGGCTGCTCTGCCCTGACCCCCGCTCATATTTGCTGCGCCACGTCGTAGGCGTGCTGTTTCAGAAGCACCCTTGGGTGTCCCCTCTGGTCTGGAAAGAGGGTGGGAAGGAAGCAAGCAGAAAGCTACACCTGCAGACAGCTCCTGGGGACTCCGTGCTGGGGACCACCTGCATGTTGTTAGTGTTGTTTTGCTGTGACTGCTGCCAGACAGAGCAGAAATGAACGCAGCAAGAGGACGATGGCTCTGTTCTTCCCTTGAAGTCAGAAACAGCCCACAGATACACTATGGGCTGGCACGAACCTGGCAGGCAGTGGTGCCGGCCCTTTGAAAGGGATGCGGTTGGGCAGCGAGGGCAAGTCCTGCACCCCAGCCTTACTGCTCCAGGCTGCTTGCCCCCCCCGCTCCTCAGTAAGATGGATAAAAAGGGCAGAACAGGCTTTGCCCTGGGCTCGACTGGTGCACAGCTTTTTCTGCAAGGGAGGATGAGCTAAATAAACGTTAACTGACTGCTTTTCCGAGGAAGCTGAGCAAGAGCGGGCAGTAGGTGGGCTGAGCCCCAGCGCTGCATGAGTGAAGGTCCTGCTGGCCATGAGGATGCCTCTGGGAGGCTCCCCAGAACACCAGAAGCGTGGAGGCTGGGCAGATGCGTAGCCAGTGGGTGGCAGACAGAACCCCCCCACCCCAGGTCTGGGTGGGGGCATGGGGCAGGAGGTGCCAGCTGAGGAGCACAAGGCCGGATTCATATTTAAAGGCTTTTCCAGCCTTATTTTCTGTGACTCTGTTTCTCTGCTCTGGGATGGATTTCTTTGTCAGCCACAGAAATAAGAAAGTCTGTGTTACTGGGAGATTTTTACTGCCAGATATCTGTATCATTTGACCTTTTTCTCTCAGTTGTCCAAGATGTGCAGTCAGCCCAGAGCAACCTTTTCACAAACCGCTGCTGTCATAGCATGGAAACTTAATTTTAGCCTAGATTTCTGAGAAAACAAGGCACATAAACTCACGCTAGCTGTCTGTTCATCTGTGTCACCAGCCAGGCAGCCAGCTGGGTCTGCCTGCTCTCAACAGCTTCTGATGCCATTGATCACCTCCGTCTCAATCTGGCAGGCAGGTGATGGTCCCAGCATGAGAAGATCCTACAGGTGATGCAAGTGCTGGCTATGTGGGTGAGAGGGATGCAAGTGGGAAGGCAGGAGTATGAGCTGAGTTATTCATTACTGGTTTGATCCACTGATGGCCAACACAGGGAGCTGGGAGGCACGACACCAGTGCACGGAGATGGCCTTTCTTGCACTGGAGTTACTGGGTAGATGGATGCCAGCTGGGTGTAGTGGTGGGAAACAGGACATGAGTTATGACATAATAAGGAGATGAGCAACTGAGGGGTGAAGATTTTGGACCCATCTCGGTAGGAAATCAGGTTTTGCTCCCTCTGTCATCCCCAAGAACACTGGCTGCTGCAAAGCACAGCTCAGGCTGGGCAGCTGGGGAAGCCAGACGTGGGGGAGAAGCTGCCTGGAGCTGGCCCGGAGACCATCGTTATTTCCTCATGGTCAAATCAGGACAATGCATTTGCATTTTGTGTGATGTCCGAGGGACCAGGCTCTTCATCTCCCTGCCTGCCTGCCCCTGCCTCGGGATCTGCCTGTCTTTAGGAGGCCACATGCTCATTAATTTAACTCCTATTGTGCAGGCTACAACCACAGTGTGGGAAACCCTGATTTATATTGCCAGTGAGTGCCAAGTACGGCAGGTAGAGGCCAGGGCACTGCTTGGCACAGAACAGGGAAGCAAATGGTCCTTTTCCCCCCCACGGATATGCTCTCTGAACTCAGAGTGCCCTGGGGTGCATGGGCTCCACATGGTAGGAGGATGGTAGAGTGCAGTGAAGAAGGGTTTTCCCATTTCAAAAGTAATATTTTGAATAATTACTAATAACTCCTGCCTCATTTATCCTCTTTTCTGTCTTTCTGGCCCTTTAAACACGTAGGCTTGTTGTTAAAAGTCTTAATGAGAATTTAGCCCCAAATCATTCTAAATCTCATAAATTCAAACACACTACGTATTCTGTTTCCAAGCATCATAAGACCCATGGTGAGGCTGCTGGGGGAATTGCATTTAGATATTACCAGGCCTTGCTTTGCCACAACACTGGTTTTAAGGGAATAAAACTGTGCTGCAGACTCTGCCCCGAGAGCCCGTGATGTAATAACCCTAACTTTCTCTAAACTGTTATAATAACATTTTTAACAGATCCCAGGTGAAAAGTAACCTCTGACTTATAGATGCCATCTTGTTGTATCCAAACATCTAGCCAATATTTAGAGCCTTGCAATCTATTTTCATCTGCAGAGAAAACAGCCCCAGGATTCAGGGTATTTCAAGGGTTTATTCTGCTGTTGCTTAGCATTTGTGTCTGTTGCCCATTGGTCTTTTTATTTCCATTTTTAGAGTCATGCCTGTTCCCACTTGTGAATATCCAGGCAAACACGCTCCTATGATTTATTGTCTGCCTGGGCCTTGCAATGATATTGCAAGAAAGGAGCTACATACATCTTACAGTTGTCTGTAGTGGTGGCTTTCATGCCAGTTGACACCAACGGGACCTCCAGATTCCCATGTGACAATACAAAGGGGAAGCTTTTCTAGGGCAAAAAGATGGCCAGGTTGTACATTGGTCACCTCCTGTGAAGCAGATGAGGAAATGCCAAGAAAATGCAGGTTTGCAACCCTGAAAAACCTTTTAACAGATGGGGTCACCTGTGAAAGCATCTGGTTGCATGATGTGACAGGGCATCGGGCCTTTCAGACCCCTCAGAGGAGCAGCCTTCCTTTGCCAGGACTTGCTCTTCCAGGAGCCTTCTTCCCTTCCTGAACCTTTCCAATTCAGTGAGCTCTAAGGCAGATGCCTGGGGCGAACCCTACCACATCCAGGGCGTTTATGTACCCAGCTGCAACCCCCTCCCAGGGCCTGCACAGCCTCTTACAGTGGTGTTCATCATTATGATGATTTTTGAAAGTAATTTGGAGTGACTGTGTATATCCATCCTTTCACAGGAAGCAATGTCACGATATGCTGGAGCCAAAGCACAGGGAGACGAGGATGGAGGGAGGGTGTGTGATCTGACACTGCCATGGTCTTGCAGGAGGAGGACACCCTCTTCTTCCCGCCTTCTTAACGCAAGTAGTTTCCAAGTGGCAGCAGCACCGCAGGCCAGCTGTAGGGATGTCAGATCTCACCAGGCTGCGGGAGGAAGGACACAGCAAAATCAACAGGCAGCATCCATTTACTGTAATGGGCTTTGGTTTAACTCAATGGGTTTCTTCCTCCTAATAATCATACTTGCAGTCCACTGTGCAAAGGCAGTGCTGGAAGCTGAAAGGGAAATAATCCTGTCCCTGCAAAGAACGAGGACAACCCATTAGTAATGCATACTATGCTCTCCCGCTTGCATTTGCTCTGTCTCTTAACTGTGACTGCGGTTACAAGTGGAGGAAGGGCTGGGCTTAGTTTATATATCCATTTTTCATTAAAAGGATTACTTGGAAAGAGGTGTCCTGTGCACAGGTTTCCCTGATTAATCCTTGACATTTCTGAGAGTCAGAGGTCTCCCCATGCTATTCAGCTTCCTGACAACCTTTTCTTCTGACTTAACTGGTACTAAAATTAGATTTTAAAATTACCTGCTAGTCCATGTGGCTCCTTATGGAGAAGTCTATATCAGGAGTTCACCCCATGATGGGAGCTGAGTGAAGGCTCCCAGCCGTGTGCTACGAACAGCCCTTCGCCCCCTGTTCCCCTCAAAATCCCCATGGGAGCTGGCTGCCACGCATGCTCGCCCAGCCTCACTGGTGTTTGTGCTCAGTGATGGGGAACCGCCAAGCAGCCTCCACAAGTGTGTGGGAACCAGATTTTCAGCCCCCAGGGGAATCTCTTGCCTGCTCCTTCCAGTATCAGCAGCCAGGCACAGACATGGGGAAAATTACTTGTCTTGCCAGTGCCAGATCTGGGTGCGAGTCACAGGTGCTGGTGGGGCCAGGCCCCGGTGAGACCCAGGCTGGACATCCACATGGTTTGGCTTCCCTGCGCTGGTGAGCCTGTCAAAGAATAATGAAACTGTTGGTGATTAATAGACTTTTTAAATGGGGCTAGGACTTGGAGGCAGTCCAGGGAAACACAAGCTGCTCATGGCTATGCCATGACACACAAAGGAGCTATGCTTGTCAGATAAATTATTCATTGCCATTTTCCCAGCTCAGCTCTCTTATTGACTGGGTACCACTGATGAAGAAAGGTCTGCAGAGAGTAACTGATGAGGTGGGACCGAAAGAGCAGAAAGTTTGGATGGAGGCTCAGCATGCAGGTAGACATCGTGTCAAATGGAAAACAATGGGAAGAAGCAAAGATTGAATTGGGAGGTGAAAAATGAGGACAAGATGAAAAAAACTGCTGGAGAACTAATGGCAGTGACAAGGGCTGTGAAACTGCCAGCAGGGAAGGCACAAGGCTAGAAACTGCAATGACTGGAGTGTGCTCCCAACATTTTGCCAAAGCCAGGAATGCGCACGTCTAAGACGGCTCTGCTGAATGGGTCAGGGTGCTGGAGCATGAGAAACGGCAGCAACCCAGGGATGGGGACCATGGAAACGAGCCAGCTGGAAAGAAGGCTGCCAGGGCTGGAGCTGCAGAAAATAAAAGATGATGTGATGAGGGAAACAGCTAACACGAGAAACTGCTCTGCTACTGAAAAGTCAAAAAAGACAGCTGTGATGACTTGGATGCATGTCAGGAATGGCCCCTAAAAGATACCCTACATGGCAACGCACATGGGAGTGTGAGGCACTAGAAACAGAAGAATAGTGAGCATGGGGCAAGCAGAGTGAAGAGCAAAACTGAGCTAAATGGTTTGAAGACAAGGGAAGTTACTCCAAGATCAACAGGGTAGAAAGAAACTTCTTTATGAAGCTGATGGACTAGGGAAAAAAAATACAAACCCATTGTAATTTTCTTGGTTCAATTAATTCAATTAATAGAAGGGTTTAAACCTTGACTTAATTCATCCAAAGAGCACCTCTTGCTCAGGCTTCAGAGCTGCTGGGGGTCAGGTGGTGCCCCTGGGAGGGCTGGCAGGGAGCTGGAAGGAGCCATCCCACCATGGGGAGGGTATTAGGATCCAGCGCTCTCCTCCAGCTTCTACTCACAGCTAAGCCACCAGAATGCACTCATGGTCCCCTCTGCATTTGGGGGACGTGATTCATGGACAGGCCTGGATATATTATTGAAACCTGTGAAATAACAGTCTTCAGACTGTCTAGGCACTTACATCCCACAGTAATCCCTGGAGCAGGGGTTGGCACTGGAAGAGCACCATCTTTCCTTGGTTTTTTTCTACCAGGGAGGAACCACAGGACATCATGGCTGCCTGCTGGGAGCAGGGACGGTTCAGGAAGCTTTTCCATGCAGCTTTTTGATGGCTTTCTGAAATTCCTCTTTGCTTTGATTTACATTGCATTTCATCTGCACCTAGCTCATGTTTTGGAGCTTTGAAGTGTACTTCAGGTAGCAGCAAAGGGGTGGCGGATATTAGATGAATAATTAAATGAAGAGAAGCAGTTAGTAAAGACACAAACCGGAAAACTATACAAAGAAATGATCCCATCGCTCTTCTCATAAAGATAAAACATGTTCCTTATGCAGATCAGGATATTTGGCAATTCAGATGGGATTGACTTAGCAGAAATAACAAATATGGCCTAGAAAGACAGCAAGAGCTTTCATTTACATTGTTGAAGGAGCGCTCTTCCTCTGGCAGGATGGTTTGCACTGTGGTGGCTCTTGTGCCTGCCAGAACTGCAGGGGGACCATGCCTCTGGGCACAGCTACCAGGGAAACCAGGGCAGGAATCAGTGCATCGAGTGAGAATGTGATTGCTTAAAATTCATTAAACAAAAGCAATGCTTTGCAAGCAGCATTGCAGGCTGTGCATCTCACACTGCCAATCGCCTTCGGGGGGGAGCCCCAAAGTGATGAACCTCCTCCTTTCCTACCACTAGTGAGGTGCACTCTGTGGCATGAGCAGCTGGGTTTGCAGGACCTCCTCGCTACGGGTAGATCGTGATTTATGGAAAACTGAGGACATGGATAAAGTGTTCGTATTTTTTTCTTACTGATGAAAACCTGTAGCCATAAATACATATTCAGAGCTGGCATGACTGATAGACTCATCAGGGCTTGTTCTCCAGGATTTAGTTGTCAGCCCATCAGAGGCTGAATTCTGTTTCTGCTCCTGCAGTCATCAAATTTTCAGTCAATCCCAGCTGGGATGGCTGCTGTAATCCTTCACATCAGCTGTGCCACCTTCTTTCCCCTTGGTGAGGGCCCTCGAATGGGAGGGGAGCTCGGACAGGTGCCAGTCCTGGCACATTCACCACCTCCAGGGATGAGTAGCACTCAAGAAAGCCTGGCAGAAAGGAAAATGTGTCTTTTATTTCCATAGGGCTGTTTTTCAAGCATTCAGGAAGTGCTGGAGGTGGACTTGTGACTGCAAAAGCAATAGAATTGCTTAACTTTGTTAGCAGTAGCAATACAGGAGAAAGTATCTTTATTTTTTTTCCCCAGGAGAAAGTATCTTTTTTAAGGGAACATCTAGAGAAAAGTCCTGGAAGCAAGGAAGGAAGCATTGCACTAAAGTAATAAAATTACATTGCTTCAGCCCTTCCATGGTAAAATATTTGGCTTATTCTTTTGTGAGGCATGTCGTTCTGAAATCCATTTCACGTAAAAAAACCAGCCCTGTCAGTTGTTGAAATGACAACAAATGCTTTGACAGGCATCAAAGGATCTGCTCGTCTTTCTCAAGTTTAGTTTCATAGGAAATTCCAAAACTTGTTGGTTTTGATCCAGCAGATAATAAAAGCCCATTGCAAAAACGGGGAATTCCCAGCAAAAATGGAAATTCCAGCTCCCACACAGTGCTAGTTGCTCTCATTAGCTTTCGTTTCTTGCTTGCACGCTCCTTGGTTTCCCTCTGCTTCCCGGGACTCCCTAATGTAAACGCACGAAGGCAGCGCAGTGATGCCCAGCCATGTCGGCCCCTTCCCCTGCCCTGCTGCAGGGACAGCCTCCTGGGAAAAGCACCAGCCTAGAAGAGCAAGGAGGGACTGGAAGCTCACCCAGCACGGCAGAAGGTGTCCACGTTTCTTTGAGTTTTGCCAACAAAATCAGTCCAGGAAGAAAGCAGAATGGGGCTGGGATTCTGGCCGAACATGGTCAGGAGGGCTGGGAGTGTGCTTGTGCCACCGGGAGGGGACATCTTGCTGAGGAGGGAAAAGCTCTCCTCCAAATTTGCAGGGAAACTGAACTAATGTCTGGGCAAATTGTCTACAAGAGAGGAAAATCAAAGCCCTGCCAGAGCTGCAGCGTGAACCTGGTTCCTCCTGGACTTGTCCCTGGCAGGAGTGTACCAATGTGGATCCTCTGCCTAGGCAGGAGTGAATTCTCTACCTGGACACCTATAGCTACCAAATGAATAGGACTACCCCTATTGCAACTTACTTCCACTCTGTAGTTAGATTATTTGTTGAGAGGTGGACAGAAGAAAATATTGAAGGTGCAGGAGCAGGCTGTCCTCATGTGCTGAAAGACAAACCTGCGAGGAAGACCGGCCTGGCTGAACAGAGCTTTGGCTGGAACTCAGGAAATACAAAAGAGATTATGACCTTTGGAAGAAGGAGCAGGCAACTCAGGAGGACTACAAGGATGTCATGACTTTATGCAGGGAGAAAACTAGAAGGGCCAAAGCCCAGCTAGGACTTAATCTGGCTACTGCCATAAAAGACAATAAAAAATGTTTCTCTAAATACATTAGCAACGGGAGGGCTAAGGAGGATCTCCATCCTTTATTGGATGTGGGGGGAAACATAGTGACAAAGGATGAGGAAAAGGCTGGAGTACTTAATGCCTTCCTTGCCTCAGTCTTCCATAGTAAGACCAGTTGTTCTCCGGGTACCCAGCCCCCTGAGCTGGAAGACAGGGACAGGGAGCAGAGTGAAGTCCCCATAATCCAAGGGGAAATGGTCAGTGACCTGCTACATCACTTAGACACACACAAGTCTATGGGGGGCAGATGAGATCCACCTGAGGGTGCTGAGGGAGCTGGTGGAGGAGCTCATCAAGCCATTTTCAATCATTTAGCAGCAGTCCTGGCTAACTGGGGAGGTCCCAGAAGACTGGAGGTTGGCCGATGTGATGGCCATCTACAAGAAGGGCAGGAAGGAGGATCCCAGGAACTACAGGCCTGTCAGCCTGACCTTGGTGCCGGGGAAGGTTATGGAGCAGGTCATCCTGAGTGCCATCATGTGACACGTAGAGAACAACCAGGTGATCAGGCCCAGCCAGCCATGGGTTTATGAAAGGCAGGTCCTGTTTGACAAACCTGATCTCCTTCTACAACAA
>JAVJGI010000014.1:23327375-23337874 GCA_035590275.1 Ibycter americanus | reverse complement strand
AGCAGCTGAGGGAACTGGGGTTGTTTAGCCTGGAGAAAAGGAGGCTCAGGGGAGACCTTATCGCTCTCTACAGCTCCCTGAAGGGAGGCTGTAGGCAGGTGGGGTCGGTCTCTTCTCCCAGATAACAAGTGACAGCCTCAAGTTGCACCAGGGGAGGTTTAGATTGGATACTAGGAAAAATGTCTCCATGGAAAGGGTTGTCAAGCATTGGAACAGGCTGCCCAGGGAAGTGGTTGAGTCACCATCCCTGGAGGTATTTAAAAGACTTGCAGATGTGGTGCTTAGGGACATGGTTTAGTGGTGGACTTGGCAGTGTTAGGTTAATGGTTGGACTTGATGATCTTAAAGGTCTTTTCGACCTAAATGATTCTATGATTCTACATTGAAGCACTTGTGGGAAAACTGCTTTTCTCCCTCCCCGGCATGACCGTGCCAGCTCATTAACTTGGAAACTTGGCCAGAAGTGGGTTGAATGTAAAATGATTTAGCACTGGGTAAAAAATTCATGGGAAATATTTTCCAATCCCTATTGGTTTTTTTCTCTATCTGGTTTCCACACTTCAGCATCACACAGAGAATTGCTTTCTGTGGAAAAACCGTACTCACCAGCAGGAAAATGAGCTTTCTGCTCTTACAAGCAACAAAGCTGCTTGCCCAGGACAGGGGGTTGCTGTCCCAGACATTCATTTGTGTGGGCTCACCCTGGTGGGACGTGGGCACTCAGCCACAGGGAGACATGTCCTTCATGGCCCAGAGATTCCCAGCACAAACAGGTCCTGTGTGCACCTCAGTGTGTCCATACATTCATACTTTATTCCTTGGCATGTTTTGGGCCCATTGCAGCAAAATATTCCAGCACAAATCTTCCCTTTAGCATGAGAAAGAGGTTGCACAAGAGCCCCAGCTGGGGCTCCACATTGCAGTTATCCAAAACATGCTGTACATAATTTTTGCATAGTCCTGGCAAACATTTCTGGGCATTGCTGCAGCATGCACAAGAGCAAAGAGTATTATAGCCTTTGGGAGCATCCCGACTGTTCCACATGCAGGTCGCACCACTGAGTTCCATCACCCAGTAACAAGGGGAATGCACCAGCATGCAGACCCAGGGACCATGCAGGGCATCCAGGGAAAAATTAGTAACTGTTATAAAGAAAAAAAGAAAAGGATTGGGAGAAGGAAGGGGGAAAGTAATGAACTGAAAGAATAAATTAATTTGATATGACAGAAAAAGAGTTCTTTATTGTTAAAGAACAGAGCATGGTCTAGGTTGGTTTCTAGTTGTATCTCCTGTGATTCACGGACTGACTCATATGAAAGCATTGCAGATACATAAAGGGATATATTCTTGAAGATATGTGGTGGCCTGAAATTTTCATAATTAATAAAATTCAGATTGGGGCCTCTGCTGTTACACTGCTGGATCATCCTGGCAGTGACATACTATGGAAAGAAGCAAGAACAGGCTGAAGTCATAAAGACCTGTACTTTAAAATTAGGAACTCATAAAGTTTGTCCCAGATAGGGGCTCCCATGCAAGATACGCTCAAAGTACTTGGTCACTGGCAACAATGCAACTAGTCAGGATTCAGATGGGTATAAATGAGACTGGGGCTAATAAGCCCTATTTCTGCTTCCTAATGGAAATGCTCAGGGAGATGTAGGACTGATAGGACTCTTCTGGCTTATCGGATTGAACCTCCTTTTGCCACCAGTGCCTCACCACCTAGTGCTCCTTATAAAATTACTGTGCTTTAGACCCAGGTGAATGTGGGGCCCCATATGCTGGGTCAGAGGCCGCTCTGAGCCTGCTGGGACCCTTGGTGAATGTCTACCTGAAGAGCACACATGGCAAGCTGCTATCAGTTTGCTCTTGTGATGGTGCTGGTTTGCAGTTCAGAAGCCTTCTTCAGCCTTCCCATGCCTGTCCTTGAGGTATGAGGAGGGTGCTCACAGCCTCTCTCAGCCCTCTCATCAGGCTTGAAATGCCCATTCCATTAGCGTCCTCTTCAGGTGGGGAAGAGTGGCTCCCCCAGACATCTGGCAGCCATCTCTGCTGAATCCAGGAGCTTTTGTTTGCCTTGGGCAGAGCTGAGCAGAGGAGGCAAGGGTTTACCAGGGCTTCAGATGAGGCTTTTCACCCCCCGTGTCAAACGTGGGGCATGCAGACCTAGCACCACAGCAGAGACACATGGAGCTTTTTGCTCCACCAGCTTTCCCACCTATCACCCCAGGTTACCACAGACATCACTACTACCCTCCCAGGGCACCCTTTGCACACTGCGCTGTTGCAGTGCATTCTGTTTCTTCTGCTGTTGTCCTGAAGGTGAAATGATCAGAGTTTTTGCAGAAGAAAACCATTTGAAAGAGCTGCATCACCAAACTTTGCAAGTTGTTAGTGTCTCACTGACAGGAATGGATATTCACCGATGGATGTGGATAGCCCCTTGCATTATACCCAGCTCTAGGTGCTATGAAGCTTGGAGGCACAAGGATCCTGAAAGCCCTCATCTTGAAACATGGGCTTTCTCAGGTGAGATCAGGGCACAAGCAGGACCAAAAGGCTTGTGGACTGATGAAATTTTTAGTGCTAGACAAATACATCTAACTCGTAGTGTCTGATGCTACAGCCACATTCCTCATGTGACTTGCTGCTGGGATGGGGATTTAGTGTTTAGATAATTTTTCTTTATAAGAGTAGTTGCTTCATCTATTTTTTCATTTCATGTTTCCATTCACAAGGCACAACTATTGTCAGCACCTGGAATACTTAAAGTGAGCAATTAGGATAATTATTTTTATTAAGATAACAGCAAAAAGCCCTCACAATGTGAGGATGCTGTGACTTCATGTGTTGTTCAAAAATAGGGCAGAGACTGTTTCTGCTGGTGTTATTTATTAAGGTAAACGGCAGTCAATCTCCCAAATAAGGTCAGTGACTGAGCAAGAGTTAAGGATGTGGCCCACTGATGTTGCTGCACAGTCAGAGTCATGGAGAGTTGTCCCCAAGAACGCAGCTTCCTTCCAGATGAAAAGCCTGGGGAGAGCTGATGAGCATTGCAGCGTACTTCAGAGATAGCTGGGGCGCGTGAATTGCTGCTTCGTTGGCTGTGGAAATGTTGCATCCAGCACCACCATAGTGGGAAGCACAATTCATGTGGACTGAGCTGCGCCAGAAGCAGGATGCTGAGGGCTTGGAACCTTGGTCAATGCAGACCTACTTTGGTTGCCAACAGGATTGGGTTTTCCTCAGTAGAGAGGGCTGTGGCACTGGACTCCTGCTCTACATAGGCAGTAAAAATGAAACAAACTGCAATAAAAGCAACCTGACTTGTTATTTATGAAAAAACTTGCCCCATCAATAGTGGTATTAAGAGCTAAGCCTTAATGTAACGGATGGTTGAGCCCTTAAGTGTCCTGCTCAAATGCCTCCTATGACGTTGATATCTGAGAGTGGTTTAGACCTCTGACTTCCCAGTGTTGGCTCCGCATAGCCTGGCTGAGGAGGAGGGGCTATATTCAGATCATAATCTACAGGTACCTCCCTAGGGTGTTCTGATGGCTTCTCTTTATTGACCACATAAGCAGGCAGGGTCTGGAAATGATGGATAATTGCAGCCTGAATTGTTCACTTCTCTCTCAAACATAGACTCCACAGGAGGCATCAGTGCCAATTATTGGTGTCATAGAAAATGCCCTGTGTGTTATCTTAGTCTCTTTTTGAGACATTGTCTAACCCAAGACACCGTTGATCTGGACAGAGGTTCTTCAATGTTTATTTTCCCCAAACAAAGCTCCAAATAAAATTCCACAATTAAAACCTTAATTATTGCCTAAACAACTTTAGCTTAATTGCCAGCTCTGGCTGAACAAACCTATTGGGATGTTAGGGAATTATAGCTAATGCAAACAGAACTCTGATGTATTTCTTCACAATATTGTGTTAAGTAAAGTCCTTGAATTCCTCCAGTGTTGTTTTAAAGAACTGTGTATGATAAGTCAACTTGGTTATGTGCTCTGTGTGAAAAATTGCCAAATATCCCACAGGGCAAATATGAAAAAGCAGCAGAGAAGACATTCTGAAGAAATGAGACTATATATTGACTTTTTTGTCCACCTTCAAAGGCCATCAATCAAATATTGTTGAAGACTGCAATTTCACAAGTTCATTGTGATTCCAGAAGGTGGGGAGTAAAGTGAATCTCATGTTGGCATATCATTGATTATGTGATTTTTCTTTTTGAACAGAAAAAGAAACAAAGCAAGAGAGGAAACAGTGATGGAGAGCAAGGAAACAATGAGAGCCCTTGATTCAGTCCCTTCCGACATCAATGACAGCTGGTGCTGGTCTATCACAGGGACCAGATTCACACAGAAGAGGAAAAAGATGGGAAAGCAAAATTAATCATCAGGGAAATGACTTCTGAGCAGATCAAGAAAATCTGGATCCTATAGATGGGTTGTTTTGGGTTTTTTTAAGCAGAGAAATAACAAGGAGTGACACAGGTATCTATTTAGTCTACAGTATATTTTTCTTAATCTTTTCTCCTTTGCAGTTGCCAAATACTGCTGTTCGCTGTTCCAGTAGATCAAAACTGAATAAAGGCTTTTACTCTGTGCCATATCATGTTTCTGTTTTGCAAGTGGTATGTCTTGAATAGAAAAAAAGAGCATATGATAAAGCTATTAATCACAAAGGACCACCCACTGTCACAGCTGAAGTTCGGCAGTAAAACTCCCAGCGATGAGTCAGGGCACAGCAGCACAGCTGTCCTTCATGGGCCTCCACTCATGTTGCACCAGCTTTCTCTGTCTATCAGACAATGAAGACCTAAGGTCTGCTCTACCATCTTGTTTCTGCCATCCTCTCCAAACCTTTTAAAGTCCCACATCACGCACTCCATTACCAGGGGTGACCTTTGGTTATTCTCTTAGCCATATGTCTCATAATTCAAGGGCCAAAAGTTGTTGTGGTTTTTTTCCTCCTGTTTGGACTCCATATAGACTCTACCAACATCTTTTTATCTATTTATATCTATCTTTACCTATTGCTACTGCAGTCCCTATCTCAAACAACTTACATTATGAGCTTGTGAACAGAGATCCATAGGCTCCAGTGCGTTAAATGGCCTTGAGCTGTTAATTTCCTAGGACTACTATGAACGACACCAGGTGAAGATCCAATACTGATAATTTACAGAAACAAGCATTTTTAAATGTAATCTCCTAAGTGAGTTTGTGATGTGAGCAACAATGGAAGAGGAGGAACTGGGAAAAGCTGCATGCCGAGGAAGCAACAAGGGACACCAAGGATGAATGAATGTGGAAGGATAAAACTGAGGAGGAACCAGGCAATAAATAACGACATCCCTTGTGACAAATTATAGCACCCAGCTATGGGTGAATTGTTGCCATGGAGTGGTGTCACAGGTGAGCCCAAAATGTGCAGAGACCTGCAGAATTTTTCCTGGAGTCCTGTTCCCAGATATTGCTTCTCAGGTTTTGGGTCCAGCTGGAGATGGAACAATATGAGTTCAAATGCTGCCAGTCATTGATGCTTCTTCCCAGAAGGCTGTGAAGAGCTGTTTTTCTTAACATTTCAAATGAAATGTCCTTGAAATGTCGGTAAGTGTGACAGCGTGCTGAAAAGGATTTACAGCAGAGCTGCCTGGAATGTGTATGAGGGGACAATGACAAGCAAGGAAAGAAGAAAAGAAAGCAGGCAGAGCCATAAATGAGTGAAAATATAGGGTTTATTTATTAACACAGAATTTAGCATCCCAGTAACAATCCAGTTGTTCACTGTTACCCTAGAATATGTGTTATACCTCAGTGTCTCCTGCAAGGCTGTTTCTCTTAGCAGTGGGAGCCTTTCTTTCCTTCTAGACTTTGAATTTGATTTCCAGATTATCTTAATTACTTTCCAACTGAGTCAAGATACTGGAATGTTTCTTTTGGAATTGTCCAAAATGAGCTTTTTCTTCTTTTCTTGGAGATTCACTTCTATCTCTGTATAGAGTTCATGAAGTGCCTGGTCTTAAAATCTTCTGCAGCTGACTAGTTTCAAGGGCAGATTTGCACACAAAAGGCTTCGTCCGAACAGACCTTGGCGCTACTGCAGATGGAACGCATGAAATGATCTATGTGAAATGGCCCAACTGGACAAATATTTTCCAGTAAACTTAAAGGGAGAAGAGTATCCAAGTTCCCTGGACAACTCTGACCAATTTTGCAGCTATTTCTGTGGTGACAGTGGCTGACAAGAAAGAAAGTGAACGATAGGGAGATGCATCGAGCCACTTATCTCTGTCACATCTTGATTAATACAACGGAAAGACAGAAGCTGTGTTTGAACATTGACTCCCATGCTGAAGTCACTAACAGACACAGGCTTTGGTGCAAGGAGAGCAGACAGGCTAAGCTGTATTTGGTACGTGAATATTGCTAAGCATCATGTTTACCTAAGCGTTAAGAAGAAAAAAATTAGAAAAGCAAAATGGCTCTTCTCTGGGTTTAAAATAGTAAACAGAGGCTAAACAATTGGTTCTGAGCTCTGAAAAGCCAGCTTACGTGAATCATTGACGAAGTGAAAATGTGAAACTGATTTAATGTATCAGTTCCTTGAATGGGATTCGGGGCTTTTTACTATAGAAGAACATTCCCTGAAAGTAATGGTTTTATCAGTGGGATTAGTACAATCCAGAGTTAACTCCCTACTGAAATCAATGATCCCTTGTGAGAGGTCCAGCTCAGTACTTGGCTCTTCTGAGCAGTAGTCCTTCCTTGTGCAGAGGTGCTTATAACAGGGAGAATGTAGCTGGGTGACATAGCTATAGTTCATGGGACTGGATTTATCTGTATGCTGGGCAACGAGCTGATCGCTCTACTTTTGCATGAGCTGATTTATTTTGTGTTCTTGTTATGTTATGAATGTAATTTCTAAAGGGGAAAGATTTCCTGATTGCAGTTTTGTTTGTTCTTATTATGGAGCCATTCCCCATCTTGTTGTGCTTAATTTACTTTCCTAATATTGTCAAGTTGCTCTCAAAATTAGAATCCAAGTTTTGATCTACCAAAAATATCAAGCAGGACTCTCCAAAGTACAAGTAGTCTGAAGCCTGTGCAGAATCACCACCCTGGAGACTAGTGAATTACCGGAGAGAATTTTTTTAGAAAAAGGTAATGAATAATAGAGCTATTTTTGGATGTTCTTTTAAAATCAGTGCCTGTCTAAGAACGGTAGCTTCTAGCACAGGCTTCATTGTAACTGGAAAATGGATCCATCTACAGAGCTCGATCACGCATGTATCACACAGGCTGACAGCTCACATTTTATTACCTTTCTATAATGCTGCATTTCTAAGTGATAATTATTTTAATAGGTGATTATTCTAGTTTTGAGCAGTTCAAGGAATTTCTGATACGGGTAAGCAGGTGTAATTTTTAAAAACCTTTGCTTCATATAAATTTGCCCTATAATTGATCATATAAGTCTCTGTGATACAATCTCTAGAAAATGATCTGAGTAAAACCTATAATTTTATCTCCTTTGAGATACTTAGATCCATTAGACAAGGTTCTCCATTCTCTCTTTAATTATTTGTTCTGGCAATAAAAACTTTGGTGGCTGTTTAAGAAATAAACCTGGAGTTCAAAAACTCCCAGAAGGAACTGTGGTGAATATAATTTCATTATACATAGCACAGAAAAGATATTATCCTATTTGCTGAACCCTTTGTGGTCTACTGGGAGAGTCCTGAAACAGAGAGAAGAAAATGCCTCCTTCTATGGGTTGCAAATTGGATCGTATCTAAGTTTTAATTTCAAGCTCTGAGACACCAGTGCCAAATGAGTCACTGGCCAGATGAAGAAATACAAGAGACTCCAATTTTCTTTTCTTGCCCTGGCCCTGTCTTGCACATGGGACAGACAGATGCTTGTATAAACCTCCTCCATTCTGCAGGGAACCACAGAAAGCAACTGCGTGGGCACAGGAGCTTGTATTTTGGTGGTCATTGGATAAGAAAGAAAGGCATAACCATGAAAGCTGTTCACACCATGTCTGTTAGGAGAGAGACCTCCCTAAGGGCAAATGTCCCTGCCAAGCAAACTGCAGCAAGTGGATACCCAAGGAAGGAGAACATCTGCTTTTCAAGAACCACCATTGCATTGGAAGGCTCTGAGGCTACTGCCTCTGCTTCTCATGGTGAAGACCGGTGCAGGGGTGGATATATCTGTGTTGGATGTTTTCCCACTTACTGCCATTACAAGGTAGGGGATTACCCAAGGATTTTCCCTATTCTGAATGGTCATGAAGGCAGGTATGCAAGTCTGTGATGAACATGGTGGGAAAGGGAAGCTGTTACAAACCACTGTGTTCACTCCTGATGGTCATGGGGGAGGAGGATAGATGGGTCAGGATCTGGTCTTGTCCTGTTTCTTATGACCCAGAGTGGGTGGCCAGGAGGAGGCAAGGCAAGGCAAGGTGTAGCAAGGAGAGGAGTATATGGTTTTCAGGTGGAAAATAAGACGTATGGGATCTTGACATTTTCTTTTACTTGTCCATGAATGTACATATCAGAAGCAAAGACAATTGGCCCATTTGGTATTCAGGAGACCTGCAGTGTCCAAAATATCTATCATATTTTTCCTATTCTGGTTGCTTTCTTATTCCTGATGAATACATATATATATACATATATAACAAATCTGTGATAAACTGGAATAAATGTATTGGTGAGAGAGGACAGCCTTCCCTGTCACAGTAGGACATGGTAACTCAATAATACCTTTTATGTGTTATCAGCTCCTGCTAGACAGACCCTCATAGTATTCATTACTGTCCTAATGTGCTCTGTGAACAGGGAGGTCTTCAAGTGATGTGACTAAAGCTGCAGACTTCGTGAACTCAGCTCTCCTCTGGCATGCTGTGTCTTGTGAAGATGGACTTTAAGTGATTAA
The DNA here is from genome assembly GCA_035590275.1 of Ibycter americanus. Classification (NCBI taxonomy): domain Eukaryota; kingdom Metazoa; phylum Chordata; class Aves; order Falconiformes; family Falconidae; genus Ibycter; species Ibycter americanus. The sequence continues at coordinate 23,328,913 of JAVJGI010000014.1, read as the reverse complement.
AACCAGTATTAGGAAAATACCCCACCAAGTGTGGCTGGCTCAGAACAGCGTGGTACCAGTCAGACATGAAATTACATCACTGACTGGTCAGGTGAAACAGGTCAGCTCCTCTTCACTGAGGAAGACATTTGGAGAGGGCTGATTGCCTGAAAGGTTTGGGCTCCTCTCTTGTTCCCAGAGACCTGACATGCAACTGGATACAGCTCAGAGAAGAGGTCTGGCCCTAACGCAGTGCATGGCTACAGACCAAGCACTCTGCAGTGCCTTGAATGCAGCCCTGGGAATGTTTCAGCCTGCACGGTGCTTGGATGAGCAGAAAGTACATCTTTGTCAGCTCTCCAGGAGGATGGGTGATCTTTTGTCTGCATTCCTAGCCGAGAGTCGTTCTGTGTCCTGAAGGGCAGAGCTCCTTTGATCATGTTTCATCAGCTTGCTTTGCTGAGCAGGTTTCAGCCAACTTTTGTTCTGTGGCTGGTAATGCAGTCCTAATTAGCCAGCAGCCAATTCTGCAATCAGATGTCAGCCTCTGGCTTCAGGCAATGGGCTTCTTGAGTGGGCACCTGCTGTGGCAGAAGTCTTACCCTGTGCTGCCAGGACCACAAGCTACTGCCTCGTCATACACATCTGGATTCACTGCACTCCCAGCGCAAGCAAGTTGGGACATCCTGACAGGAAGAACTGCTTGTGGTCAGCTGTGAGAGCTATACAGAAGCCTGTGGTGAAATCTCAAAAGCAGTTAAAAGACACAGTCAAATGCCAGAATTGCTTTTCTTATTGGCAGATGTATTTTCTCTCTGTGAGAGAGCATTCCTGAGGTATATGCCATCAGCCCAGTCTCACCATGTCCTTCTTTCTCAGCAGATCTCCTGTTCCACGTCATGACAACAGCACATCTGTGCTGGCAAAAAACAGGTAAGCTCTAAGCTAATGGTTGTCTTGTAACATAATTCCTCCTATGCTCACCCTCACTTCCATTTCTGCACTTCAATTAAAGCACAACAATTCAAAGATTGCAAGGTGCCAATCATTTTGGGATACCTTTTTTTTCCCAGTAAGTTGGTCACTCCCAAATAAGAGTTAAGTTCCATGATGCTGACAGATCCATCTGCTCTGCAGGTGGCCTTAGCCAGCTCTTTCCAGGGGAGTACGGGACATGGAAGTGAGTGCTTTCACTTGTGAATCTAAATCTGCTCATGTTTGGGTGAGTACGGCTTCTTGAAACAGTCAAGGCATTTTGCTCAGATGACCATGAGGAATCTAGACAATAAAACAATGGACTAGTGTAGAGGAACTGTAGAGGGTTAATTAACATTGATAATATACAGTTGTGGGCTTGCTTCTGGGGTGATGGGTCGACTGATGTGGATAATGTACAGCTGTGGCTTGTTCCTGCTAAGTAGCTACATAGCGCTGAGGAGCACTAGTAGAAGAGGAGCACTGGGTGAAGAGAGAGGAGACTGAATGAAGAAGAGCCCAGGGATGTAGGAGAGGCCCTGGGAGAAGCTGAGAGAAGAAGGGGGCCTGAATGAGGAGAGGCT
>JAVJGI010000014.1:23305383-23319099 GCA_035590275.1 Ibycter americanus | reverse complement strand
CTGCCTCACGGGTTGCGGCGGCTGCAGGGCCGAAACGCGCCCGCGGTCACGGCGTGGGGCTGTGGGGACCCAATTCAGGGGTCTCTGGTACCCGGCCTTAGCGCAGCGATGGTGGTCACCGCGCAGCCGCCCCGCTTGCGCTGCGGCCTGCCTTGCTTTTGTTCTCGGTCACATACCCAGAAACTGTCACCTAGGCCAGTCGCAGAGGGACGGGACGAGTCTGGCTTATCACGGGCTGCCCGGGTTATCAGGAGAGATGTGGGAATTAAGCGAGGCCACTAATTCCTCCCGTACAGAGGACACATGGGCAGCCCTACATCAGAGTGTGCCGCTGTGGAAGGAGAGACTGTATCTAATTCAGGTGGGAAGACAGAAATAACAAAACCCCGTATTACTGCCAGGACTGAGTTGGGGGGGGGGGAAGAAAAGAAGCAGAAGAGGATGCAGGGATGTATATGAGCAAGGTAACAGGCCCATAGAAATAAGATTTGAGTGTGGAAGAACGTGCCACGTGAAAACATCGTGGTGCGCTGGGTGAAGAAGTGGCTGAAGGGCAGAGCTCAGAGGGTTGTAGTGAACGGGGCTGCACGCGGCTGCTGAGCCGGCACCAGCGCTGTTCCGCAGGGTTCGGTTCTGGGGCCAGGCCTGTTCAGTATGGTTATCAATGAGCTGGACCCAGGAGTCGAATGCATCCTTAGCAAGTTTGCTGATGAAAGATACTGAGGTGCTGGAGCGGGTCCAGGGAAGGGCAACGGAGCTGGGGAAGGGTCTGGAGCACAAGTCTGATGAGGAGCAGCTGAGGGAACTGGGGTTGTTTAGCCTGGAGAAAAGGAGGCTCAGGTTATCTCTCTCTACAGTTCCCTGAAAGGAGGCTGTAGGCAGGTGGGGATTGGTCTCTTCTCCCAGAACAACAGGACAAGAAGTGGCCTCAGGTTTTGCCAGGGGTGGTTTAGATGGGATATTAGGAAAAATGTCTTCACTGAAAGGGTTGTCAAGCATTGGAACAGGCTGCCCAGGGAGGTGGTGAAATTGCAATCCTGGAAGTGTTTCAAAAATGCATAGATATGGTGCTTAGGGACATGGTTTAGTGGTGAACTTGGCAGTCCTTGGTTAATGGTTCAACTTTGTGATCCTAAAGGTCTTTTCCAACCAAAATGATTGTATGATACTATGATGATACCAAACTGGGAGGTGCTGTTGACTCTTTCGAGGGACAAGCTGCCTTGCAGAGGGATCTAGATAGATTGGAGCATTGGGCAATGATTAATGGGATGAAATTTAACAAGTTTAAGTGCCCGATTCTGCACCGAGGATGAAGTAACACCAGGCGCAGGTACAAACTGGGAGATGGGTGGCTGGAGACCAGTCTTGTGGAAAGGGATCTGGAGTGCTGGTTGACAGCAGACTAAAGTTAGTTAGCTGTGTGCCCTGGCAGCCAGGAGGGAAACTGCACCCTGGGGTGCATCAAACACTGTATGACCAGCCAGTCGAAAGAGGTGATTATCCCGCTGGGGTCAGCATTGGTGCACCTCACTTTGAATACTGTGTGCAGTTCTGGGCCCCACAATTTAAGAAGGATATGAAGGTACTCAAATGCATTCAGAGAAGGGCAACAAAGCTGGTGAAAGGGCTAGAAGGAATGTCCTATGGGAACGGCTAAGGACTCTGGGTTTGTCTGGTTTGGAGAAAAGGAGGCTGAGGGGCAACCTTATTACTCTCTACAGCTTCCTGAGGAGGGGAAGTGGAGAGGGAGGTGCTGAGCTCTTCTCCCTGGGATCCTTTTCACCCAAAACAGCCAGAAACAGCTGCCCCTCTGCTGTTGGCCAGGGGGCTGCTGCCAAGAAGAGGAAAAGCTTCTTCAGGATGACTTTCCACCTGCAGTTCTTCAGTGAGGCATCCCAAGACAGCCCTAACCCTGCTTTACTAATGGGCAGACAATTATTCCCACATCAGCTTCCTCCTAGGAAGGGGGAGGTTTAGAAGACTGGACATTAGGAAGGTCCATTAGGTGGCCAAACACTGGAACAGGCTTCCTAGAGAGGTGGTCGATGCCCCAAGCCTGTCAGTGTTTAAGAGGCATTTGGGCAATGCCCTTAATAATATGCTTTAACTTTTGGTCAAGCAGTTATACTAGATGATCATTGCAGGTCCCTTCCAACTGAAAATATTGTATTGTATTGTGTTGCGTTGCATTCTAGTCTAGTCTAGTCTAGTCTAGTCTAGTTTAGTCTATTCTATCTGTGCTGGCACAAACTGAGGATTTGTCTTCCAAAGTACCCTGCTGAGGGTACTACCCTCATAGCAGTGGCTATGAGAAGATGCATAGTGAAAAGTAAGAGCAGTGCAAATACACATATATAAACATTTGCTGTACTCCCCTGGGAGTACTCTCCCAATCTCCATCTCTTTTCAGTTCAGGGTATTTCCTGAGCCTGGTGTAGTTTATCTGTAGCCCTGATGGGTTCCTCTGCCAAGCATATGTCCAGTGCACCTGCACACATTCTGCATCTCAAGCACCATTTGCATTTGTCAGCTCCTGGTTCTCGTTCTGGAAGAGAAGTGAGCACCCTCTCTTGTCAACTCGTGGGATACACCTTTCCCACCCATCATTTCACAGCTCTGTTAGCTTATCTTCCATCAGTCATGTCTTTCTGAAGCTGAACAATTCAAGCCTGCTAAGCCACTCCTTAAATGTAAATCATTCCATATCTTTAATATTTATCCTGCTCTTCCCTGAATCTTTCAAGTTCTGGTATCTTCTTTTTGAGATGTGGGCACAGTTCTCAAGATGTGAGCAAACCAGAGCCATAGCGATGCTTTCTGTACTGTTCTTTCTTCATCTCCTAATGATCCCCTTTGTTAGATTTGTCTCCTTGATCATTACTGAATGATGATACAGTGACAAGTAATAAAGAAAAGTGAGACAAAGCAGGAAGAAAACAGAATGACTTGAGTCAAAATCCTCTGGGAAAGAAGGGTGAAGGAGAAAAACAGGATAGTAATAGGGGCCTCTTTTCTAAAACCCTAGATTTTTAATGTCTCTTTAATATCAAGAATAAATATTACTGTGAATTGTCAATGTGCAAGAGTTTAATATTCCAGCTGCAAACTCAAGAAGAAAGGGATGTGATACTACATTTGTTTATCCCCACAAGCGAAAGGGGATGCATTTTGGATGTAGTTTTGGTAGTAAACATATTATAGAAGAACTAGTTACAGTAAATAATTTTGTATCAGAGTGCTGATAGCATTTAAATGGAATGGGGAAAAGGATAAAAAATACGTTTCTGGGTTTTTGTGGTGGTTTTTTTTCACAGGGAAAATTTCAAGAAATTTAAGAAAACTAGTGAGTGGAGTTAACCAGTTTGACAAGCTCAGGGGTTGCATATGAAGGAGTGTAAGAGTTTACATCAGAGGTAGAAAATCTTTCTGGAATTTGCATGCTAAACAAGGGGAAAATGAATGGGGAAGTTCTCCAGAGTTACCTGGATGAATGACTGCCCAAGGAAGGATGCTAGGTGTAAACAGTCTATGGGAACGGATAAAGAGGTCAGTCAGCCTAAGCAGCTATGTTTTGAAGGTCAGAAAATGTAGGAATTCAGCACCAAGTGCCAAAAGTCAAGCTGAGTTAGACCTTGCAAAGATCTGTGAAGATAAATGCTGAAAGGTTTGGTAACTGTATAAATAGAAACAAAATTTAAAAAGGAGGAAGTAGGGCTGCTGTGTACAGAGTAGGAGGCTGAGATCAAACACAGTATTTGGATCACACTTAGATCAAGGGCCAGACCCAAGAGGGTATGCAGGGCTGTAATGCCAGGAAGTTAATTTGGCTCTGGGAACAAAATTCACAATGCTGAGGAAGATGTCTTATTCCTTTGTATAGTAAATGAGAGAAAGTTACATTCCCAGGACTAAAATCCACGACAACTGGTGTGGTGTCTGAGTGGCTCATGAGGAAATGCCGAAGCCACCTGTCCAAAACTCTGTCTTGTCTGGTTCTAGGTCTGTAACAAAACTTCAGCCTCTCTGGCTACATCTGTGTTAGTAAATAAAACATGGTGAGGGTCCAGGATGTTGTACCAGTCCATGACTGCCCATGGTGTTTAATAGTTCCTGCTACAGGTATGGTCTATAAAAGATAGCCCTCTCCCAGACAGTGTCTGGGCACAGTTCATGGGACAGCAGGATTGCTCTTCCCAGGGAGCATTTTGTAGGTGGCCACCTTGCTATGGACTTGTTTTAGAGAAGAAGAGGGTTTTGCTGAGTGAATGCAAGCTGTGCTGTGCAGCTTGCCCTCAACTCAAGGACAGGGAACAGGACGCAGCCCATTTTATTATGTAATGTAAGTCTAGCCTCTGAGATTGGGATGATCTAAATGACTGAGATGTCACCGAGATATCTTGGATGATCTCAGTCATGTACTGTCAGGGGCCATTAACGACTGGATAAATGGTTTTCTCCTTATATTGGTAGGGATTTCCTGCATAGTATATTCAAGGCTTCTTGTACATATCCTAATCTTAGACCCTTCTTAACTTAATGTGCTCTTGTCTGACTCGCTGGGAGAGTTCTCTAGACAGCAGGATGCATGGCACTTCATATCCACTCATTTATGCAGAGTCCCTAGGTTCAGAGGAGTGCAAGATTCATGTGTGAAAAAGGAAAGCAAGTGTGAGGCAACGTGGCACTTGCTCTGTGACAAGGGCCGTGAGATTGGCGGGGGGATTCTTGGGGCCGAGTTGCTGCATTGGAAAGCCCTGTCAGCACCATCTGAACTCAGCGCTCACACTTTGTGTTAGTTCTCCGAGTGCCTCTGGTGTAACTGGGTCCTGGGTACTAATGGGAAGGTAGGAGTCATTTATCAGATGGCGTCTGTACTAGTGAGCCTCCATAAGTCTGGAAAAGGATTAGGATCACTGCTCTGAGTGCAGAGGCCTTTATGCAACTGCAGCTGCATGTTACGCTGCCAAGTCCTTCTTTAGATTTTGTCCTACATGGCTGAAGTTTCCAGCCACAATACTGAGAAGGGCAAATCAGAATTGCTGTTGGGAGCAATGTGCACCATTGATGATGAAACTGTTAGAAAAGAAATGACAGATTTTAATGTGCGCTAGCTGAAAAGCAGATTATCTCCATCCCAGAACTGTGAAAAGATGTGAGCATGTAACTGAAAATCTGGAAGTAAAGATTTTTATTACCACTTTTTTTAAACATGACCAGATGAGTAGCAGCCATGGGACTGATTTTAATAGTACACAAGACATTAAGATGCATTTTGAAGTAAAGCTATACAAATGTATGGATTTAAATGAAAAATGGATCACAAAGGCAAGCAAGTTCTCAGAAGCAGACCATCTGGTCTATTTGATTAAAGCAAATAATTTTCTAGACAAGAGAAATGCAGCATTATCTAATCTAGCTGGACTGCAATAAAGTAAATGATACAGTGCTATCTTGGAAACTGGCTGAATTGAAGAAAAGGATAGTACATAAACTTAAGTAGCAAGGAGGGTGAAAGGTGGTAAGGCTAATGAAAAGGGAGATGACTTTGAAAGAAGACTACCGATGAACAAAAGTTACCAATGGGGTCCTTCAGGATCCGTTTTGGGCTCAGTTTTATTTTGGTGGGTTTTTAATGGATTTAGCACCAAAACCCAGATTGGGATGATAAAACTTGCTTCGATCAAAGTTGGGAGCTATCAGAAAGTGAACAGCTTGCAATTTCTGATGACAGTTCTATTGATTTGACTTCATCCTATGAAGAAAGGGGCTTACTAGCTGAACAGTGCTTGTTATTTTTATTGCTATAGCACCAGGAGACTTAGCCACACTTCTGTGGCATTGTGGTGGATCAGAGGTGGAAATCAATCTGTAAACACTAAAGGGGGTATGAGGACCTGCAAAGCCTTGTGCAGTACAGACCAGCAGATGCCGTTTGGTACAAGTTACAAAGAGAGCTAGTGAAGGGCTGCGAAGAGAATCATGAGGTCAATACTCCAGGCTAGGAAGGGGGGGATTTTTTTGCAGCATTTTGGTTGGGTATGAGCAGGACATGCCAGAGTCTGTCAAGGCACAAGAAAAAGGTGTTACAACAATCAAGGAACAAGATAGGAAACTAAAAGTGTAAGAAATCATATGTGTCACCACCTTCAGTCCCTCTCAGTCACAAGAAAAAAGTTCCTTAATCACCAGCGTCATTTGGTCCAGGAATGCAAAGAACACCCAGTCAACACCTCCCACCTTCACACACACACACACAAACACACTGTAAATACTGGTGCATACTGTAAATCACAAAACACCCCTTCCTCCTGCTTCTAGTTTCCCAGCTGAGAGTTTTACCTGTGGAGAGGGAGTGGGAAAACCACAGGACTTGGATGTAGCTTGTGAGCTGAGAGCGAGGGAATTAAAGTGTTTCTTCTCCAAATTCAGTTGAAATTTTTCCGGGTACCACTGTAGATGAGGAGGCACACTGGAGCTGGAAGGAATTCCTTTGATTTGAACAATTTAGGTCATCCTAAAACACAGTTTTAGCCAACTTAACATTCCTCCTATGCATAATTTGGGGCTGAAATTGATTTGGAACTAAACAAACAAAAAAAAATGTATGATCTCCCTTTCACCTCTAATTAATTAATTAATGGTTTTGGGGTTTGGGGGGGTTTTTTAGATACTGAAGAGCGATAGATCTGTGTGAGGGTGACTTGAACCAATATTTTGAAACTTAGGGCTTACCCTCACTGGAGAAATGCTTTATCTCTGAGGTTGACCTTGGGGAGGCTACTTGCCTCACTCTACTATTATTTACAAGGGAAAAAAAACCCTGACAGTTTTTGGTTCCCCCTGAATCCTAACTTTAAATAAATCATGAGAATTATATTTGCTGTTGTTTGCTCAGAAAAAGATATTATAGGATTTAATTCTTCCCTAACCCTACAGGAAGATGGTTTCCACTAACAAGGAGCAGGACAAAAGCCTGACCAAGTGGAATGAACAAATCCTGGTATATAACTTGAGCTGGAAATTCAGGCTGAAAACCACTCAATGGATACTTTACATTGAGTTCAGCTGAGACAGAGGTGTCTCTTCAGCTGGTAAAATGAATGTTTTATCCACTTATCCATAAACCAAGACTCTGACATGTTCCCAGGAGAGGTCCCATGGCCCTTCTCAGGTGTCCTTGTCTCCAGCACACAGAAGAAGAGTGTGACAAGGCGAGTCCTGCAACACTTTGTGTTGAGGGTCCTTCTGGGGTGAGACTCCTCCCATGGAGCATGGCTTGTCAGGAATCAGTTGTACTTGGTGCAGGGGGAAAAAACTCTGGTCCTGTCCTGCCAACGAGTGAGGTATGTACAGGGTCAGCTACAGAAGAATGGGGTCCAGGAGGTGATCAGCTGGAGTTTCTTGCTGTGCGTATGAGATGTGATGAATCCGCCAAGTGTAACATGATTTATAGGATGTCAACAGTAAGACTGCTCAACTATGGTAAGACTGTATAGCTGTATGGTTTGTAGGTCTTGAATACTTTATTTCTGAGGATTTATTTTTTACTCGTTTTAAATATGCAATTCAAATTTCACTAAAAACCCCACCAAAATTCCCTGAAAATGAAAACTAAACCACCTGTTCTGCAACACATGGAAAGTCCATTTGAATCCAGCCTATTCCTCAACTTTTTAATAAATGTACAAAGCCAAAAAGACAAAATATGTCACAGACACTGTGGTCTTCCCTAGAAAATTGTCTTAGCATTTCTCAGTATCCTCTGGCATGCCTGGATGTAGTCTTTTCTGTGCTTCGCCTGTGAGTGATATAATTTCACAGCTTGGAAAATGTTAAGTGACTTTGCCAGAAACAATGATCTTTCAGGAGCAGAAAGTACAAAAGTCTTTTTCATCTTTGGCACTTTCAGAGAGCACAAACCACATGAATTATACGAATAATTTCCAATAAAATCATGGCCTGCTTCCCCCCAAATAAACACAAGATTCTGAAGGAAGTCTGCTACACCCATTAAATCCTAATGGGAAAAGGAAAAAAAATGAGGGAGAAGATGAATGAGAAAACTAGCTCAAGCATATTAGCAGGTGAAAGAACAACTTTTTTAAGAACGGGACTAACCCAAAGCAGTAACAGGATGTTAGCTCTGGTTATTTTAAGAAAAGATTACAGAGAAAAGGGTGGGATTGAGGGTGGTGGCTTCAGATAAAAATTGGCTGTAAATGAGTACAAAAAGCCTTGTGTTACCCCACCACCTCCCACAGCTTTGGCCAAGCACATTCCAAGGCGTCTCTTTCGATTTATAATAAAATTATGAAAACACATAGAACACACTTCTCCTTGCCATTTCACTGTCCTAAATCTGGAGCCACTCCATTCTTGGCAGTCACATTTCTCCTTGTTTTCAGCATTGCAGGAATAAAATTTGGCTGAGAGGACTTTAAAATCCACCATCTGATTCAAAGGTGACGTCCTGGCCCAGGTCTTGTTGCATCAGTTTTGTTTGATGTATCTCCTTTGATTCCTGGGTCCCTGAACTAGTACTGAATTCATCAGTGCACAAGAGGATAAAAAAAGAAACGAAATAAACCAGAAAGGATGAAACATGAGAGTATCACTCTGGCCAAAGCAAGAAAGAAGATCTTCCCACTGAAATGGAAATACCTGTTTGTAATTATCCTTCAATAATTTTATTTGCCAGCAGTTATTATTGTAAGGCTGAATAACTTGGAAAGGAGCAAGTCACTCCCACAACCAAGCAAAGGAAAAGAGACAGATAAACAGATCATCAGGGTTCATTTGATTTATACTATATATTGCAGTACGGTGCATTTTAAAACTGCTTTAGAGACTTGCCTTACTTGTCACTAACACACATTAGTGAACATGCTGTTAATTACAAATGTAAGGGTGACTAAAACATCTAGGTGGAGCATCACTTTTCTCAAACACAACAGAGGTCCCCAGATGGGACTGAGAGGTCCAAGGATGCAATGCCACCCTGCAGCCCATGGATTCTCTGCTGCAGTGTAGCTTCTCTGCAACCAACATCGTGAAGCCTTCAGGACAGAGGCTTCTGCCATAGGTGGCAAATACTCATGCTGACTGAGCAGCACCTAGCATGACCACTGCCAAAGTCTATCAAGAAAGGCATTCATGAGCAAGCATGTGCCAGCTCCCAGTAAGATTCAAGATTCAAGTGGGAACTGGGAGGGGTGACCTCACCCAGACTAAAAATACCACTCTTTTTGGCTCTTTGAAAGGCACTGCCTCTTTGTTCCAATGCTTTCTTCCAACACATTTAGCTCAATGCTTTCTTCTGACACACTTAGATCTAATTTGGGAAAAGGAAAATCCAACCTGGGACACTGCTCTTGAAAAGCAGGAAAGCTCTGTTTTACCCCCTGAGCATGGGAAATGGGTGCAGCTTCCAGACCGTCCCCTCCTGCTCTGATGTGTAAAACATCTCTGGGGCACACACTGTACACAACTTTGGAGGTTGTGGTGCTTTCTGCTGGAGAGCAGGACCTAGTTCCTTGCCCTGACACCACACAGTTGGCTGGTTTGTGTGTGCTCGTGGAAGGCAAGGTATTCAGCCATTGCTGTAGCCATGGGGGTTTCCCACCCATGATGCTGAGAAAGCCCAGACTGAGGCGGTGCCTGGCCTTTGCAAAGCCAAAGCTTTTGAAAAGCCCATCCACCTCTGCAGTCCTTCCGTTGTCCCTGGTACACATTCTCTTACATCTTCACGTTTGGCTAGGTAAATTCTGCAGGGAATGTCCAACTGCTTAGTCACAGTAGGTCTGCCCATCCCATTGCCTTTTCTGTCACGCTGTTCTGGTGGACAAGACAGTATTCAGTTTACACTGAATTTCACACATCGAGGCCACTTTTGTGCTCTTCCATTAAACAGGACTAGGGCATGTCCCTAAACACTGTTCCGTGAGCAGCCATACTGACTGCTTTTATATTACACTATTAAGCCTGCCCAAAACAGAAAACACTTGTGGAACAGGATGGTTAATGTCCACACTATTAAATCCTCTTACCCTCCAAAATAGGGTGGTTGTATGTAGACAGGGAATGGCCACAGGTTTGGGCTAACAGCTCTTGTGTCTAAGGATTATTTGTGACACTGTTAGCTGACATTGACGAAAACTGTGCCACGGGCCTTTTAAAAAGTATAGCAAAAGGTGCTTAAGTTCCATGAATATTCCTTAGCTTTGTTTAACTTACAATTATAGACAGAGCCAATGTCACACTGTTTGTGTGGTCCCTGGCACAGTTTTGGCCTCGGGCAACTAGCACTGTTTTTAACAGTACGTAGGCATGGTTTGGACGATGGTATGGGTCAGGGACCATTCCCAGTAGGTGGCTGGGATGTGGCCAGATCTTTCTAGATTATGATTCATCTGTTGCACTTTAGGCATCTTCCTCAGAATTACACGAGAAAAGGTTCAGGGAGGGCACTGAGGATGACTAAAAGCATGAAATGGCTTCCATGGAAAGGATGACTGAGTTGGCTCGGACTTCTCAGGCTGGAAAGGAAGATCTTGTTAAATATATATTTGATAAAGACATATAAAAGCCTGCAAAACACAGAGATAGAAGTAGGGATCAATTGTTCACTGTCTTCTCCAGTGCAAGAAAAAGAAAGCTAGCAAGCAGCAGGTTCAAAAGAAACAAAATGGTGTAGTATTTGAAGCTACATGTAGTAAAGCAGTGGAATTTCATGTCATGGGAGGCTGTAAATGCTAACATTTTGCATGAGGTCAGGGGAACGTGGAGAATTTAATGGAAAATGAAGGATATAATGGCTGCTACATGCAAGGATACCATTTCTGTCTCAGTTACAAATTGCTGGAGATCAAGAGAGTGTTCAAAGGAAGTGTCTTCATGTGTTTGCTTTGTTACAGTTTTGCCTCAGATCTGCTGGCACTGTTCTCAGGAACAGCACATTGGTCTAGATGGACTGTTGGAGTGGTCTAGGCAGCCATTCTTAAGATTTATGAGTTGTGCTTCACAAATGCCTGCTTTTGTGCATTGATTGTAAGAGAAGCTGTTATGATGTGCTCATGTGGAGATATCAGTACCGTAGTTGCCTAAGGTTAGGGAAGATGGATCTCTTATATCTATGACTGCCACTGTATCCAGATGTCCCTCAGGGTTTTTAATCTTCTCCCCAGCATTGTCTGGATAAACCCAAGTTGTACACAAACAAAATACCGAAAGCAATGATAATATCACCTCTCAATTAAACAATAGCAGGTGGTACTGGAGCAACCAGTAGTGGTATTTCATTTGTGTAGCTTGTTTTATTTAACAGTGGCTTTCTGTCAGAAATCTCAGCCTTAGTGCTAATGCCAGAAAAAGGCTGAGCTTCAGGAGTGAGATCTAGAAAGGAGTTCTGGAATGGGACTAATTTTATTTCATTGAGGCTGTCTGTAATACAGGTATCAGCATCTAAGTTCACTGCTGCAGGCTCACTGTAGACTTGGGGAGTAAACCAGAGACCCCCAGGGTGATATTCAGCAGACCTGCTTTAGGCTTCTCCTTGTCTATTGGCTATAAAGTCTGCTTGGGTTAACTAGCTTGGATGCGGACAATTCTACTTGCTTAGCTCTTGATGTTGCCACATCTTCTCCAAGAAACCTGAACTGCAGAATGAATAATCTTTCCCTTCCTTCCCGTCCATTCCTTTCATATTGCACAAAGTTCTTGTAACCCAAAAAAGCACACCGTGAAAACTGCCACCTGGCACCTCCCACCACCAAGCTCTAAGCACACAGCTTCAGACCCTCCTCAGTTCTGTTCAGGTATTACCTTTGCAGCCCCATCAGCTGACAGGACTTCCTCTCTAAGTAGCCATGATGCCTCATACAGCCTGACTGTAAGGCACCACCAGTCCGTGCCACGTCTGCAACTTGTCCTTTGGCTGAACATTTGCAGCCATGAGATCCAGGACAGAACAGAACATTGAATATAGGCCATACCTGGGTTTCACAGATTAAAATTGAACTCGGACAGGTTGACCAGCTGCTTAATTAAAAAGCAATGAATGATTAAGGTGCAACAAACTATTTTTAAATACAGAATTTCTTGACTATAGCAAAAAGAAGAGAAAGCCCAGAACAATTGTTTGGTTGGCTTTTTTGCCTGTTAATTGGTACCTGGTAGTTTTGGGTACCTCAGCTTGACCTAAAAGAGGTGGGTTTTTTTCCTCAACAATTTTAGAAGCCATTATGCAACCACATATATTAATAAGCACAGGATATGAACCAGGGCTCTATGGCAGTGACAGGCAGAAGCAAACTGCAATACAACAGGTACAGCTGTTCGTCTCATGTGGAACAGCTGTTGAAGAAACACGGCAGTGAAACATCATTCGAAGGCTTTCTGTGAATGCTTACCCCACAATGTACTCCAGCCTTCCCCAGCCTTTCCAGTGGGTAATTGTTAATGAGCATGGTGTGGTTGTAACTGACATTATTTATTATTTATGCCTTTGCCTGCTTATTGACTGAAAGACTGTTCTACTGTTCTGCCTTTGTTCTGGAAAAGAAAAAACAACTCCTTCAGCTTTTCATTAATGAATGTGTTTCATACCAGCCTTTTTTTCAGGATTCCCTCAAGTAGGTACATTTCTTTATGGTTAAATGTCAAAATAAGCACAGTACTCCAGCTGAGGTTTCAGCACTATTTATTACAGCTTTGTGATTACTTTCTACATCCTACATATGTTTCCATTAAGATGCTCTATGAGAAAGATAGTTGTTTTGGGTTTTGGGTGTTTTTGGGGGGGGTTGGGTGTTTTTTTTGTTTTTTTTTTTTTTTACATTAGTACCATGATGTAGCCTCATGTGACTTTTGGGATCCACTGTAATCTCCAGACCTTTTTCTAATGGGCTGCTCAACCAGCTGTTCTCCACTGCTTATTTGGTTTTCTTTCCTAAATTCTCTCTTCCTTTCTAGAATTCCACTTTATTTTGGACAGTTTCTTCAACATCCACGTTCATATGCTGTCGCGTCCTGCAGCACACCTGAAACTCCTCCCACTGTGGTCTCACCATGGACCTTATGAATGGTAATGGACATGGGATTTAACCAAGCCTGGCACCGTGCCCATGCTGTTCCCCTTCCAGCATCCCCACCTCTTTTCGGCTGTTTGCCCCGGGTTTGCGGGCTGCCGTGGCAATTCCATCGGTAGCGTATTTCCATGGCTGGGGGCTTGGTGCTTCACGGGAGGCAATGTCAAAAGCCTAATTCAAGTCCACCAGCACCCACCTTTATCCTGTGCATCCACGGCACCCCGGCATCGCCCGGCCAGCCGTGTCCGTGTCCGTGTCCGTGTCCTGCAGAAGCTCATCAGCTGCCACAGCACGGCCGGCAGTGCGACCCAGCCTCTCGGCTCTCGTGCCCGTGGAGCCTGAGGGGAAAACACAGGCAGGTTTTCAGTGGAAGGGAAACTGTTGGCACCACCTGTTTGCCCGTGACCCGCCTGTGAGGGACAAGACCCTTCTGGCTCCGCCGAGGCCCCCTCCTCCCCGTCCCCCGGCCGCACGTGGCCGTGCCCAGCCGGGCGGTTACTCCAGTTGCGTGCTTAAGCCTGGCCGTTCCCGAGCTCTGCTCCCCCGCTCCGGCTGGGGATGCGCTCGGCCCCCGGGCCGGCCGGTGGCCGGTAGCCAGCCAGCCAGCCAGCCAGCCAGCCAGCCAGCC
>JAVJGI010000014.1:23253892-23304927 GCA_035590275.1 Ibycter americanus | reverse complement strand
GGGCCGTGCCCCTGTCCCCCCCGCTGAGGGTGGGAACCCCAAAACGCGGGGGCCGGCCGCCCAGCCGCCCGGCGGGAAGGGCCTTCGCTTGGTGCGGGGATGGGACCCGCCGTCAGCAGCGGCCGGGCGCTGCCTGAGCATGTGCCCTGCGATGGGCACAGCCGCCTCCAGCCACCTCTCCCTCTTCCAGAGCGAGCAGCGAGCCAGGACCGAGTTGGGAAACTCATATGAGTGCGTGCGTGCTGCCAGCTAACCCGTTTTCTTCCATATCTTCGCTTTGCAACTCGAGTGGCGCCATAGAGAGCGTGCTTTGCCGCGAGGTGAAGGCCCAGGTGTCAAGGAGAGACCCTGGGCTTTTTCCCCGACGGTCTTTTTGTGGCCAGGATAGCTCCTGAGCTGTTGCGTTGTGCTTTGCTTTCTCTTTCAAACCGCAAAAGATGCTGAGAATTTACTGGAACTGCAGATATCACTCGTAGCGCTTCAGTCAGCCCCGCACCCAGCAAGCAGCCGCTGTCTGCTGTTGTGAACCAGTGACAGCGACTTGTTTCCATTTCGTTTGTCAGTGTCTTGGAGGCAGCTGGCCTGACTAACAGATGGATTTCTTTGTTTTTTGCATATGTATGTGCGAATGTTTGTGGCAGACAGGGTGGAGGAGCACCCACTAAAAACCTCAAGAGAGATTTTATATATAGCTAAGGCCAAATGGAAAGATTAGGACTGTGTAAAGAAATGCTGGTGAGTTGTGCTGTCAGCTGCTGGAAGCCTTAGTTTTGGAGCAGGGTGTAGTCTTTGTAGGTGCTGTACAGACTTGGGGCAAAAGAACAGTTGCAGCTCTAAAGAGTTAACAGGCTGCAGATCCCGCCGAGGTGGTCATGGTGCTGCAGCTTTATGAATTATCTGACTCTCAGCTGAGCGGTTTTGCCACCTGTGTGTGGCACATGTGACCATTTACAACCCTTAGCTTTGCATGTGAGCAACAACCTTGTGATGCCCAACACCAGGCAGACCAGTGGACAGACACCCTGCCTCCCTCTGCCAACCTCTGTGGGCTGTGCTAAGCCGTGGGGGCAGGCGGGAAAATGTGGTTGTGCACGTAGGTGTCACCTGGGACCCTCAGCAGTGGGACAGCTCTGCCTCTTAAAGCTACTCAGTGATGCTTGGCTGGCTCTGCTGTCTCCAAATCAGAGGCAAATATGATGAACACTTTGAGAGAACAGGCATAAACGTAGGTCAGGTGCTCTGTAGACTGCTGTTCCCTTCAGCAGTCAACTTAAGTGTCTTTTAGACAGGATTTCCATATAATGCAAAAGAGGAGGGACTGTCTAATGTCACAGGCTGCGTAGCTGCAAGTGCCAGCCCTGGCACAAAGGAGCAAGCTCATTGATTGCTACAGTTCTTGAAAGTTATTTTACTTTCAGGTATTTTGAGTATGTTGCATTTTGACCTTGACAGACCTCCACCACACGCATGCTTTAGATAGTTAGATTGGCTTTGAAATAAACCCATTTCCTGGGCATGAGAACTATTGGGTGTTTAGTCCCCAATTTATGTCAGTTTGCTGGGATGTGTAAAGTTTAGAGCATTGCTGCTGGTAGGCTTGTGCTTATCAGTGAGGAGATGTATTCAGAAGGCACTCCTTGTTTTGGGTGGGCTGTAATGGAAACTGAGGCCAGCTAGGCTTCTAATTCAAGTAGTTCTGTTGTGAGAGTGGGTGAGACGTGTGATTGCACAATACTCAGTATGCTCTTGACTCCACGTGGAGAGAGAGAGAAGGATTTGCAATACAGGAGCTCTTAGCTTAGACGAAAGATGGAACTTGTAACTCTTTAATCTAACCAGTTGTCAGAGTAACCAGCTCAGACTTGTGTTTTTGTTGAAACCCTTGTCATTCCCTCTTCCTTCGCCCCTCTCACCACCACCCCCTCTTTTTTTTTTTTTTTTTTTTTCTGTGTAGTCTGCTGCCATGTTTCAGGTAGGGTTCATCAGTGTATGGTGTTGTGCCTGAGGTCTGTGTCTGTGCTTGAGGTTGTGTGACAGCACAAGTGAGGATTGATGTGTGCCAGCGTAGCTGGCATTGAGCACAGTTGATGATCTGGTCTGTGGAAGAGAGAGGTCAAAAGATGTGGTGGCGGTGGTTGTTTAGTCTCAAATGGGAAGGAATATGGCTCAGGTGAAGAGGGCGGGGATCTTGTTGCAGTTACTGCCTCTACTACCTTTGTTCACCGTTGATCTATCAAGTTCCTCAACCTTGATCCACCATGACAGGTTAAGGAGACTTCAGTGGCCTTTCAGGAATGTCACTTCCAGTGGTATCCCAGCTTTCAGAGAATAGGAAACAGAGTGATGACTTTAATTCTTTTCTCTTAGCCTGTATCCGTGATGCTAAAAGCATCAGTGTGGAGCGGGGCAGGATGAACAGAGGGTGATCTTTGGCTACAGATGTGCCTGGTGGGTGCTGGCTTGATCCTGGTGAGGTTTGTTGGCTGAGATGCTGTGGTGTCACAGGGCAAATGGGGATGTGGCAGAGCCCCTTTGCCTCTCCTGAAGGATGAGCTAAAAAGTCCTGCTGACTTAACCAAATGTGTGGAGAAACTAGTGGCATTGACCAGCAGAATCAGGAGGCTGGGCAGTGTAGAAAACTAGTTCAGTGGTTCTGGGCAGTTGGTTGGGGTCAACTCCAGTCAATACTGACCCAGAGTTAGTAACCCAGGGTGAATCTTCTCTGCTGTCTATGTCAGTTTGGTAGTCTCCTAGGTTTTTTCAGTTACCTGTTACATCCTCATCCTTTGTTTACCCTAGGGCCAAAATCCTTGCAAATCTGTCACGTGCTGAAGGTAGTGCTCATCTGGCCGCATGTAGTCCCAGCTCCTGTTATGGTCAGCCAGGGGAGGGTTGGACGTTCCTGGGGTGTGATTCATCTCAACCCAATATGCTAAAGCAGATGAGTTGTGACCTGAAAGCTGTTTTCCACTGTCTATAAAAGGATGCATTGGGAGATTAGCTTGGATGTAAAAGCCTGCACTATAAGTGTCTTAAGTGTTTACATCAATGAACTTGTGAGGTTGTGTGATTCCACAGTGACTTTGAGAAGAGTTGTGGCTGTTTGCACTATGGGTGGTTTTTTTTCTGTTTTTTCAGAACTCTGTCCTTAGTGCCTTTTTTGCAATGTCACTGGCTACTGAAACCTACCAAAAAAAAAAAAAAAAAAAAAAAAAAAAAGTGTGTGTGTGTGGAGAAAAAGGCATAGCTGAATCTGTTGGTCAAACAAAACGCTATCACCTGCCCAATGATAGGCCCACCAGTTGCAGGTTTCCTGATGAATGCCTGTGGTTCCTGGGCAGTTTGGGGGTGTCAGGGATTAGGTTCCTGCTGTGGTTTGTAGAAACCTAGGGACCCCACTTGACCTGGCAGCACTGGCTGGAGCTGCTTTCCATTGATGGTGGGTCAGCAGCTGATGCCCTTGCCAGGGTCCGTGACTCTGTGGGAGACCACCAGAGTGGTAGGTCATAAATGCTGTGAATGGTATCTGGTACAGAAGTGCCTTGTTTCAGAGTTTCCAAAATAAAATACTGTGAAATCTTTAGTTCCAGCTACATTTTTTAGTTTCTGGGGCTTCTTTTTTTTTCCCTACTCAAGTGAAAAACAGTTCAGAAAACATTATTTCACAGAGGTGCAGTTTTTATGTGTTCATGAGTTGCAGTAACAGCTATAGGAAAAAATATGCTACCAGCTTCTTTGCTGAGTGGGATCCCTCATTAAATTTTCCTGTTAATCTTACCTATTCCTCAGTGCCTCCTGTGCCATGTCTTGATCCCTTTTCTGAGGAATCCACGTGATTGCTGTATTTACTAAAATACTGATTTTATTACTCTCTACTTAATGGTAGTATTTAGCTTCATATTTTCTTACACCTCTTTCTCCTGCCTTTTTCTGAGATGAGTAATAACTCTTGGATTCCCTTTCACCAGACTTCCAAAGAAGTACCCCGGCTGTCTTTTCTGAGCTGTACAGATTTTGCAGTTCACTCTTTTGCCTCGTTATTTTCCACATCCTTGCCATTTGTTTCTGTCTTTTCTTGTAGGTCTTATTGGCTCATTTGATTTTTAAATTACAGGAATTAAGATTTTACTTAGTATCCTGTTTTTGAGGAGTTGCAATTAATTACTATCCTTACTTAGTGAGCTATGCTTTTCTCGAATTTTAGTGGCTATTTGACAGTCATCCACTTCTGAAAGTTTATTATGAGCCATTCTGGAGTTCTAAAAAAAAATAAAACTGAACAATGAACTTTTTATTTAACTAGCATTTGTCCCTGGTACTGATTCAGGCAGACTGTTAAAAACCCCCATACCAGGTCCTTTATTTATTCCTGGAACCTGTTCTATCAAATGAGAAGGTGTTCTCAAAATAAATAGTAGTGTGTGCTGTGACCCGTATTATTTCTGGCTGTGTGTGAGCCTGACTGTCTTATGTTGCCAGGTATTTTAATAAAGGTGAGAAGAGCTGAGTTGTAGGGTAGATGCACATCATCTCCAGCTACAGTTGTGCCTGCTGAGATGTCTGCTGCTGGTGGCTGCTTGCAGGCATCCCAGTTGCAGAGGTAATTGCTGCTTCAGTTTTCTGGCTGATATGCTTGAGAGAGCTTTCCTCTGGCTTGTTTCAACCCAAATGAGGCTGGGTAGCACAGGCTGCTTCAGTGGTGGGTTTTTGCTAACTCAAGTTAGCAGCTCAGTTACGTCTTTGAAGTTTCATCTAGCAAAGTAAATAGTATGGTGTGTCTCTAGAAAATATTTAACTTGAGTTAGCAGTGTTTGAGTCATCTGGGATGCTGCACAGATTGCTCAGTGCACGGAGCAGAGAGGATGGTGATGTCTGGGAGGCACAAGACAGTGGTGGTACCAAGCATTTGGGGACATTGACCTCTGCCGCTGGTGCATGTGGAGCCATAAGAAAACCAGTAGCTACGCTGATACAGTGCCTCTGTGCATGTCTGCAGTGGACTACATTGATTCAGTGGTTTGATTAACCCAAAAGTGAGTTTGCTTTGACTGTGGGGTATTTGTGGGGTATGGTTAAGTGCCACTTTCCATCATAAAAGAAATACCATACAAAATCACCTTTTAATTTTTGCTGAGATCAGGGCTGCTTCCAAGGATCTGCTTCCCCAAACTGCCTCTGCAGTGAGGTTGGAAGGTGTGACTCTGTGTATAGCAGGCAAACAGAAGGCCCTCCTGTGAAGTTTGGAGTTAGTAAGCAAAACTAATTCTGCAAAATAAGAAAGGTCGAAAAAAGTAAAAGCTATAAACTACAACAAAATCAGACCACTGGTATTGCTAGTAGTAGTTTAATTTGGGGATGCTGATATGGGAGGTTTATTCACATGTGTATGTGGCAGGAGTAGATTCACTGTAGAAGAAATTACTGTGGTTTGACAAATGAACTGTTTCCTTAACCTGAAGGAGAGCTTGCCTTTGTTGGGTAAAAGGTCCTTAAAATAAGCTAGTTGGAAAAACTGAGTTGTTGAGTTTGTAGAACTAGGTTATTTTGTTGAAGTGACTCTCTTACAAAGCAGTGTCAGCTAGCAATGTAAATAATGTGATGTATCTTTAGAAAATATTCCAGAGGGGGTTAGTTGGCTTAGGTAAGCAGAATGTAGTCTTTCATCCTTAGGTTGCTGATTAAATTCCACTCGGCAGTGCACACAGTGTGACAGCTGTTTGATGACCCATATGAGATAATTCCCAAGCAAAGAATGATGCTGCATGCTGTGCTATTGTTGTTGTTGTTTTTTCCTTCCAAGAAGTTCACAAAACACGGTGACCTGTAACATGTGTTGTGAAGATTTTTAGTTGTCTCACTTTGCAGTGACAGTCGGTGCATCAGACTGGTTTGTGCGCTTATAGCTTCTGAAAGCTGAGAGCAGGCCCTTAAGAAAAATACAGCAAAATAAACTCCTCCTCTTTTTTGCTTTACCTAGAGCAGAAACTGAAGGTTTCTTGCAAGTTATTTGCAGTATCGATCATGTAGCTACTAAAAGATAGTGACAATGAATGTATAATATAATTGTCACCACAGGAAAAAATGTGATGTGTTTGAGGACCTGACTAACTCGTCCAGCACCGTTTTAGCAACCCATTGAATAAAGACAGGTGGATGCTGTGTAGAGAAGTAGTGATCAAAACAGGTATTTAAAAGTCTGTCTTCTAATCACTATCTGAACTTGGCTGATACAGGTTTGAAGTGCAAGGCTGCCGTACTGTTACATATCTACCCATGCTGACTACAGGTGCATTAGGCAGGTCCTTTCTGCCTGTGCAATCTGCTGGAATAAAGGAGCAAAATGTTCTGGCACCCTCAGCAGGAACAAAGTGTAACACCCAGAAGTCAGCAGCTGAATGATGGATTAAGGTGAAGGTGCCACATCTTGGAGGAGAAAAACAATAAGTGTTTGTTGGAATTTTGGAAATGAGAACTCTGTGAGACTAGAGTGGGAGTTTGGCCTCTAGCATCTTTTAAGTTCAGGACAGGTACCAACACAAGCAGTACAGTGAAAAGCATAACAGTGGAGTAACTGGAGAAGGGCAGAAGCAAAATGTTTTTATGCTTTGCTCTGGAGGTGCTAGGATTAGTGCTTGGCCAGTCCTGAAATCCAAAGCTTTGTCCAGGAAACAGTCTTATTTTTGAGGAATGCAAGTGTAAGGACGAGTCATTGCTCTTGTGAGGCAAGTGGGTTTCTGAGTTGCTAAAGCCCCAAATATCACTAGACTTGCATGTCTTGGATCTGTCTTCTGTGGACAGTTAATAGAAAAAAATACTGAGGTGTTTTTCTTCTGCTGGCTCTAGGTTTAGTCCGTTTTCTGTCTTGAGCTGTCTGGTGGAGCCCTGCAGCAGCTAGGGAAGACAGGTGTCTCTGGAGGGTCATTCCTCCTGTATCCCCTCCAAAGGGATAAATTTGTACCTCGAGGTGCCTGTCTTTGCTTGTTGGTTACAGAGGGGAGTGAGATGATACCCCCAAGCCCAAATGTCTGCTTTGGAGCTGGCAAAATCTAGTCAAAAGGAATCCTACCCCTCCTGACGTGTTTGGCATGTGAAGAAATACAAGGATGTCGCCCAAGGAAACTTGTATAAGTGATGAAGCCACACTGTTGTGCTTTGGCTGCTCCAGATAAAGCATCACAGATGTTAGAGTACTTTTGGACCTGCTTTTCCCTTCGAAGGAAATACCCGGAGAGCAGAACAGCATGGTGCAGGGCACCATCAAAAGTACAAGGGCAGGTCTTCACTTTTCATGCTGCTGTTCAGACCCTTGGGGGAAAATGCTAATTATCGTTTGTTTCAGTTATTTTGCTTTAAAACCACCAATATTTTTTTTTTCCAAGTCCCAGTACAGTGGAGCTAAGCAGAATATTTACAGTCAGTAGCTTGTTTCCTTCCTGCTGTCACTTAAAGAGCCTAGCAGCAGCAGAGCTTATTGTACTTCAAAGTTTCTTGTTCTAGATAAGTGACATGGGGAGAGATGGCACTGTATGTGCTCAGAGAAGTATGTTGAAATGTATAATGCAACACCTCTCAGAGACTGTTGTATTTAGGTCTCTCTGTGTACCTCCCCAGCCCTGTAAATATAGTTAAGAGAGATTTCCTTTGATGCCAGAATGATGATGTGGAAAAATATAGTAAGGTTTTGAAAAGGTGTTAGTAGACTGGATGATACTAGTCATTTTTCTCCCAATAAAAAGTGCATACTTACTCCAAACACTATACTTCTGCTGATAGGGCCACAGTTGTTTTTAAGGATAGCAGTATAACTTCCCTTGACAGGACTATGAGCTGATCAGCTTCACTTATCTCTGTTGCTGGGTTCCGGATGCAGGTTTTGGGGCAAACCAGGCTTCTGATGAGGGGCAGGGAGGTGCAGGTGGCAGTTCCAGTAAAGTTAGAAATCAGAGTAAGATTTTAGGCTACAAACTGGACAACGACTAGGCTGATGGGGTTGAGCAAAAAAAAAAGGTTTGCCATATACTTTTTATTCATGGGAGTTAATCTCTTCTGTAAGTTGACCTGCGCTTCTGAGGGAGCCAGAACAAATTCTGTTCATGGAGAGATGTGGGTTATGAGAGCTGGCTTTCTGCCGCACAGACGGCAAAATAAACTGTAAGGCTGGCTACAAGGTAATGCCTCCCCTTGTGCAAAACAGGGGGGCTGAGTCCACACTGTATTTTGCAGCGGCCTCACGGCTGGGCTGAGGCCAAATCTGCCAACTTTTTGCATTTCTTAAATGCTGGTATCTCTGCATTGTCCCAGCTCTCCCTGCTCCTCCAACTGTCGCATCCCTTAGTGACAGTTACAAGCTTTCTGCCCAAATCACTTTTGTGTGGGTTCCCTCTGCATGGCATTCTCAGCACTGAGATGTGAGTGCAGCTTGTGGTCTAGCTCCTGGTTTGGCTGGTGGGTGTCATCTTTGTTTTGTTTTGTGGGTTGGGGTTTTTTTTTTGGAGGGGGGGGAAACGGGATGACATGACCCAAACAAACTTCAGCAACTCTTGATTTGATCCCAGGCAGGAGTGGGAAGCCTTTTGATCGTACTTTGAGAAAGGGTCTGAGATAAATATGCAGCCGGGGGTGCTTGGACATGGGTTTTTTTTTTTTTTGTTTTTTTTTTTTTCCCCCACCCCCTCCCCATCAGCAGCCTGGCAGCCTTGAATGTTAAGGTTAGATGAAGGCAAACTCCCCTTAGACAGCAGCTCTCCTGTCAGGGAGCAGGAGAGAGCTGAATGGTGAGCTTGTGGCTAAAAAAAGAGCATTTACCCAAAGCAAACACACTCCACACCCACCTTGCTGTGAAATGTAATTCTGCATCAGCGTACCTCCTTTCTGATAAGACTTATTTAGGTTGAATATATCAAAGCTGGACTCTGATATCTCTGTGTGAAAACAGGAGTGGTTGGTTACTCCATCGTCAGACTGGTCAAACATCATGCTTGTATAGTTTGCCATGCTCTCTACTTATTTTAGATTTAAATGCCTAAAATGGTTGCAGTTTTCAGAGGCACTTTGTAAATCCATCAGCACTTAAGAGCTGCAGTCTTTACAGTGACAGCTTGTGGGATTATTTGCAAAAAACTTCTGAGACTGAAATTTTTTCCCAGCAGTCAGACTAGTAATCCCATTTTGTATGCTTTTTTTTTTTCATTAGTTGGGTGCTCCTGTCCTTTTGAATAAGAAATTTTTACTAGCTCTGGTGGTGTATGGGACTGGAGAACTGCAGAGCTGGGCAGGACTGGGTCAAAAACTGAAGTGAAAGTGGGTGACTTGTGCAGTGTGAAGTTCTAATAGCAAATGGGCAAGTGTGTGGGTGAAGCTGCCATGGAAACCACTTGTGGTGCTTGCCAAAAAGACCAGACTCTGCATCACTGCTATTCTTAAATACTAGTCCATTTTTAGCTGCCCTCTCCGCTTATGATGGTTGGGAATATTGCAGAGGGCAGCTGCCTGGGAAGGAGAGGAAGGTGTGAAGATGATGCAATGCGAGCAGCTTGTTGCCAACCTGAAGGCAGCACAGGCAGTGGTGCTGGCTGGGCTGGGAGAGCCAGGGTGGGCAGTTGTGACTGGGATGGTTTGATCTCAGGTGAGAAGTGTGTGCCCATTGCCTTGCCATGGTGAGGGACAGCCATAGGAGTGGTGCTTCCTCACAGGCCAGGAGGTGAGTGTGGTGTCCGTCACTTCTGTGTGTGCTGGCTGCACTGCTGGAGGGGGGTGTTACACCCTGCCTCAGATGTGGGGGTGGCAGGTGGCTTTTTATCACCTCCCCTGTCTTTCTCCTTCACACAGCCCCATGCTTCACCTCCTCTGCTCCACCTCTTTGTACCATCCTCAGCTCCTGTTTTGCTGTGGGTGTCTGTCTAGACTACACTGACGTGGACATACCCTGTGGTCCTGGCAGCTGGACTCCATGGCTGCCCTGCCCAGCCCAATTTCTATCCCAAAATAACAGTCCCTGGTGAGGCATGTGTCATGGACTGGCAGTGGAAGGGGTGTCATTAACCATCAGGGAGTTGGCACGTTGCCATATTCCAGTTACACTGGAAGTGTGGCCACACCATCGGTGCTCAGCACCTCCCGCTGCCCAGACCGGCTCAGTTAGGGCTTTCTCTTGTGCTCTGTTCCTCGTGCTGTTCCCAGGAAGCCAGGGCATTGGCAGACCCTCCCAGTCATGTGCTGTTAGCTTCTTCGGCACTGAATGACCCTGGTCAGTGGGGTAAGTGGTGAAAGGGCAGTACTAGTTTGATCGGATGGTAGCATTCAGTCATTGCTTTTAATCTGGTGTGTGTGTCGGGGCACTGTCTCTCAGGGGAAGGTCTTCCTGAAGAGCTCTCCAGTGGGAATTACTTGTCTACTAGGCAGTTGCCAAGAGCCACCCCTGAAACTGCAGACACACAGCACCTTCTCAGCTGCAGGAGGGTATGTGGCTGCACACGCCAGCTGAAGGGAGTGTGAAGCGCTTGTTTCTGCCTGCAGTGATGAACATGTGGGGCTTGGAAGGAGCTTATCCCTTCCCAGCCCTTGAATTATGGCTGGAATGTGGGAATACTGGGTCTAAAAGCAAACACTTTAAAAATGCTCCTTTCACATTAGGCTTCTCTTTGGCATGGTGTAAATCATGTTTGCAGAAAGCTTTAATGTTAGGTCTGCAGTCATGCAAGTGCACTCAGAAGGTTCTAATATATTTTTGAATGCAGCTGGCTTGCTTAATGAGAAATTAACTTCAGTTTCTTCAGAAAAGGGAAGGTTTTTGTAATTCTTCTACTATGTTGAGTCACTATCCAACAACCACATCAGGATGCAGGGCTGTCGGGTCTGACTCAGAGGTCTGCATGGGGCAAGCCCTTTTCAATGGCCTCCAAATCAGTGGAAAAACTACTGGATTAATAAAAACATTTTCTAATGACTTTATTTTGATTGTGTAAGTCCAAAATAGTGATATAGTATAGTTTGATGTTTCATAGAATCCTAGAATGGTTCGGGTTGGAAGGGACCTTAAAGATCGTCTAGTCCAACCCTCCTGCCATGGGCAGGGATATCTTTCACTAGATCAGGTTGCTCAAAACTCTATCCAGCCTGGCCTTGAACACTTAATTTGCAGATGCAGTTACACAAGGACAGCAAAACCTTTCTCAGAAGCCTATAGTCATCTTGATATAAGGCACAGGGAGCCCTGAGACTTGGGCACCTACAATTTCTGCTCCCCTTCCTTCCAGAACAAGTGCGTGTCCAGCGCAGGCTGGGCTCTCCCTTGTGTGAGCAGTTCCTCCAGAATTTGTTACAGAGCATTTCCTCTACAACAGCTCTTCAAACACTTCCACCTCTTGCACAGGAACACTTCCTGCTTCCCAGTAAAGGGTTCCTTTTCTTCAAGTCAGTACCTGTTCAGGTAATGGAGGAAGTTTTTAACTGGGACAGCAGCATGGTGATAAGCCATGCACCAGTGCTGGGAGTGTGCCTGTTGGAGAAACAACTGATGCACAGACGTGCTGGTCCATGTGGGTGGCCAAACCCTGGTCCGTGGTCCGGCATGTTGCTTGGGCAGGATGCCCACAGGCCGCTGGGCAGGGGTGACCAGGGTCTGCTGCTGCCACGTGACCCTGCCACCAGCTGGAGCTGCCACTGCTCACCACAAGTTACCTGCTGGCCTCCACCTGCTCTCTGCTGCTCAGGCTTGTACCAAAATCCACTGGTTTATACCCACTTTGATCTGCCCATTGTTCACATCTGAAAATCCCCATGCAACTGTGCCCTTTCTCCTGGTGAAATGATGGTGTTCAGGGAGTTTTCTCCTTCCTTCCTTCTGTCTGGCTCATCGGATGCATCCTGCATCTGTGCAGGATGGCAGCTGCCATTCTGCGTGAAGGTTGGTGCTCTTAATTTTTTGTTTGTTTTCCCACTACTTTTTTAATAACAAACCAACTTCTGTCTCAGTCTAATTTGCTTCCTTATCACTTAAGGGATGTTTCCCAGCTTCTTCCAAGGGTTGATGTCCAGTGACCGTGACTGGAGCATGCTGAATGGCATGGCCCAGCATTTTGGCTAAGCAAAGCTTTGTCTTCACCTTATCAGGCTTTAGGAAGACAGAAGCTCACTTATTTAATAATGTTTACCAGAACATTTTGTTATGGTTTTGTTTTTTTTTTTTTTTCTCAATGCCAAGGCTGAGTCCCTGGCAGATTATGGGCTGTGTGTTGCTTTGAGTAGATCCCTTGCAGTCTGTCTCAGGCTTTCATTTGGGAAATCTCATTATCAGTGGAGATCCGCTCAGGTTTTATGAGAAATTGAGGGAGTTCAATCAAGCAATTTTCTTGCAAAGTGTGATTTGAAGCCATGCTGAGGAACTATTTGAGGAGACTGTACTAGAGCTGGTGGGAGACTTTACAATTAGATCCTTTTTCATCAGAAAATAATGATTCACGTAATGAGAGAGGTGCAATGCCCTTTATCAGCTAGGCAGGAAGACATCTCCCTAACTTTTTGATCCCTGAGGAGCTGTGGATGGCAAATGTGATGCTGTCCTCCTCTAAAGAGCTGGGTGCTGTTCTGAGGTGCCAGAGGATCCTCACCAGCTGAAGTCCAAGGTATGGGCTAAAAGGGCTGAGAGCACTGAAGGTGCCTTTCACTGGATGGTACTTCCTAGGTGGGAATCCATCCTAGAAAGCATCCCATCCCTCTCCTCTGTCTCAGCTGCTGTCTGCGGTGGCTTGCCACCTGGTTGGTTGTAGGCACAGCATTGGGTTTGTTTCAGTGATGCTGCTTGCAGCATGATTCCCCAGGTGGTTATTCTGGTACAGCTACAGGGGTGATGCACCGTAGCTTGAGAGGAAGATCTGATTTCATTGTTTAACCCTACCAAAACAAATGTGCTGTCTGACTGCACCTGAGTCTTCCCTGCTTTGAGGCATGCATTATATCCAGTCTGTGTCTTAACAGGTATTTCTCTAACTTGTTCTTGTAACATTTGGGTGGTGGAGACTCTCATCTTGCATCCTGTCCTAGCCTTTCATTGTGCCCGCAGTTGGAAAGTGATTGTAATGTCAAATTCCCCACTGCAAATTAAGCCTAATAAGTTGTGTGTTTCTGCAGTAGCCAAGGAGGGGAATTGACGTCTATCCAAACTTTCACCTGTTGTATGGCTTACGGTGTGCCATGCTTGATGTTAATCACAGCTGAAGCTTTGTGGAGAAGAATGGGCATCGCTGGGCTTACATTTTGGAAATTTTTGAAACTTGAATTCTGGGAGGTTGAAGCGTTCCCCTCAAGACTTTCAGAGCAGGAACCTCCCTCCTTTATTTTGGTTAAAAAATCACTACTTGTTTCAAAATGGGTTTTCATGTATCACCACAAATAACCCAAATTGAGTTTTCTGCAGATATTGAGACAAAACATTGACGTTTGCCTGCTTTAAATTGTTGGGAAGGTTGAGACTTCTTGTCTGGACTTGGGGAAAAAGACAGTCTTTTCCATCTCAGGAGTTGTCCTGGGATGAGAGAGAAATTTCTGATGTTGGTGCAGCCAGCAGCTGTGACAGTTTGGAAAGCAGGCAAGTGAGCTGCAGCACCCTGCCATTCTCCTGAGGCAGTGCTGGAGCACCAGCATCTTCAGGTTCATTGGGACTTTGTGTTCCCCCCTTAGTAACTGATGGCTGGCAAGTGGGTGGCATACAGATTAGAGAGTACCTCACTGCTCCTTTTCCAATGGAAGGAATTCTCCAGGGCTACGAGACGCCTGGAGAAGAGCGGGAGATGCTGCCTTGGAAATGTCCCTTGCGCTCGGGAGCTTGAGGAACAGAAACCTGCACCATCCCAAGCTGTCTGTGACAGCGGGCTGGTCCCCCAACACTACCTCCCTCGTACTGTTAAGGCAGTTACACTCAACAGAGGAGAGTAATACAGTCCCCTTCTTATAGGCAGTGTGTCTTCAAGCAGGTGATTAAGGCTGTGTTTTGTATACACTGCACAGCCACGTGTGTGTGTGCTGTTATCTGTGTTTAGTGTGTAGTTTATATTTAACTGAATGGCTTCCTTCTTTTGAGTAGCAAATGCCTTTCTAGTGGCTGATCTTGGTTTTTTAACAACAGAATTGTCATTTAGTATACATACATATATACACACACTGATGTAATTTACATTTCTGTAATGTATATTGAGATATATGCACACTTGTGAAAAATAAAAAATACAATTGTGGCCATCAAGAAGGGAAACCTTTTAACAGCCCATGGACAAGACATGCCTTGTCTGATTCGAATACTTCACTGGGTCAGTATTCCTTTACACACAGTGAAAGCAATGCAAAGAATTACAGTTACTTTAGTGGCTTTTGGCTTGGACTCCTTGCCATTACTGCTGCTATCATGGGATATCTTCCAGCTTTGCATAATGCTAATCTTGGTCATGCCCTTATT
The DNA here is from genome assembly GCA_035590275.1 of Ibycter americanus. Taxonomy (NCBI): domain Eukaryota; kingdom Metazoa; phylum Chordata; class Aves; order Falconiformes; family Falconidae; genus Ibycter; species Ibycter americanus. The sequence continues at coordinate 23,290,478 of JAVJGI010000014.1, read as the reverse complement.
TTCATCAGCCTTTTGCTTGTGTCAGGCATCTGCAAATGGCGATGACCACAGCTTCTGAGCCTGTTCCTGGCGCTTGTCCCAGGCGTGTTCTCTCTAAACTGCCTGCCTTGTTTAGCACAGCTGATGGGCACACTTGCAGCAGCTTTGGGGACACAGCCAGATGCACCTTAGGGTCTGATGCCACGTCCTTTGCTTCTGTTTTAAAAAGTCTTGAGATAGGTGTTTAAATGTCTGTGGGGAATGTTCCGCATCTGCTGCAGCCATCTTGTCTCTGCTCTATCACTTGTTGCAGAGTAACGTAATAAAACATAGGAGATTTTCCAAGGCAAGACGTTTTGGAAAGACATATCTGACACAATTCCTGCTTTATACTGTGAAGGATCATGTTACACACATCACACCAGGGCTGATGTGCCTTGGTGACTTTCAACTTTCCTCATTGTACTTCTGAATGATGCTTCAAAAAGCATTCAGTGTTCTGGTTTGGTCCCTTACAACATATAACCTCTTTGCATTTCGGAGGCTACAGTCAAATCTGACACCCCAAAAATATCTGTAACGCTAATGACAGTAGTAGGAATTGAGGTTTTCCACCTCTTCTTTTTCTGTGTAGGACTCCTCTGTGAGTGATACTACCTTGGAGATAGAAGTAGCAAAATCAGCCTTTTGGAAAGTGCTCCCAAATGGGTTTGTTACCTGTGTGTTGATCAAAAAGTTGGCATCATCACTACGTACTTGTTCAGGGAGCTGACCTGTGTTTAAACTAGAAATAGAGGGCCAAACCCATTCCACATTGTTTGCCAAACGTACCAACGTGGCATAACTGCTTCTGCAGTGATGGTACAGCTGTATGGGGAATACATTTGTTGAAGACCAAAAGGATACTAAGGAAAATAAGGCTCTCCACAGGACATCACCTTGCTGCGACAGAAGGCTACTGACGGCACCAGAGGTTCCCACATGTTTCAAAATGGATATAAGCGTATGTGGGACAATGTTGAGTACAAATTTCTGTTTGTGCTTCTTCCGAGGAGGTGACTGGGGAGTTCGTTGCATGTGCATCAGGGCCAGGCTTGGGTTTTCTTCTTTCCTTAGTAGAAAACTCCTTGTTCTGCATAATTGGCTTTAATTTTATGCTCTTCTGCAAATTGGAGAAGAAAATTCTCAGGAACAGCAAGGTCTTGAAATAGATAAGGAGTGGTTTTTCAGAAGCTGAAACAAATTGTAATTGCTTAGGAAGTGATAGTACTGCTTATGTAAAATGGTGCCCTGTCAGCTTATTTTTACACGTGGTGTTTTATGTTTAGCTGGACAGATGTTTGTTATGGTTTACTTTTTGCTGTTAACCAGATGCAAGATTGCTTATTTTCTTATGGGATTGTTTTGAAGAATGTCCCTTTTTAAAATGTTGTTAATGGGGAAGGAAATCTATTAACCTGATATAATAGGTATGTTAACCATTAGATAAGAGGAGGAAGAATATCTTATTTTATTTGAAAATACAATACAGTCAAGGCACAAAAATTTGGACAGGGAACAAAAGTAACAAACACAAAATGCACTGTAAATAAAAGACAAGGACCAGTAGCAGTAGGTGGAATTTGGCCCCTATTGAAGTCGGTGGGAGCTTTGCCATTGACTTCAGTGGGACAGGATTTCACCCAAGGATGTGGCCCCTGCCCCAGGGTCCACCCTGCTAGGTTATCTAGGTGCATCATTGCTTCCCGCCGCTCTCAAAGCCCTTGGCTCCTGCTGAAACCCGAAGGTGCCCAGAGCCTTGAGGTAAAGCCATTTCCTACCCAGGGTCTGAGTGGCCGGGGCTTGCAGCTCCGTGTGTCTCATCAGAGGAACCAGAGCTAAAGCAGGGGTGAGAGCTAGGTGTGTGTGCAGAACAAAACTAATCCGTGTTCATTCAGATCAAGTTTCCTCAGCTTGAAGGTGGTTATATACCATCTGGTAACGTTTCAGGAATAACTTATATTGTTTTATGTGATTAGGACTGTGTTATGCCACAGGAATACTGACCGTACATTCAAAAAAAGCTCATCGTTTCAAGTATGGTTGGGAGTGGGAGTGAGAGGAACCAGCCCAGAACACATTTCCTTACTTCAAAGGCAAGAACGGCTGTTTCAGAAAGCGAGATCACAGCCGGATCCAACTTCTAAGGAGGGAAAGACCATAATCTCCGCCAAAATCACCCTTTGATACAATTGTAAAGATAACAAATTATATCAGAGGAAAGGTTTTGGGCAGAGGTGTAATGGCCCCTGTACTGCATCCTGCTAAACCAAAAGATTGTTCTCCTGGAAAAAAAATCCCGCTTGTCTTTATTGAAGGTCTCTTTGCCAAGCTACAGTGAATATAATTGAAAGTGAAAGGTTGATTTGGTACCTGCTGTTTCAAAAGCAACAAAAACATGTGAGAGATGCTTAGGTTGGTGATCAGTCGTCTGAGAGATGAAGGACAGCGCTGTGTGTGTGGGATGCAGAACACAGCTGCAGCACAGGTGCCATGTCCTGCACACAGCTCCCTGTCTGTTATCTGCGGGTTGTAGGAGGTATTTTGTTCGCAACAGAGACGCTCAGATTTTCTGATGCTTTTTGAGCAGGATGAAGTTGATATCTTGATCTTGAGATCAGCCAGAAGAGCACTGTCTGCTGGCACTAAGCCAGCTGCAGGATGTTGGCCTTAATTTTCAGGTCTGTCATAATTAAATAGCTCCTCTTCTAAACAAATTATCCATAAAAGCAGTTCTGCTTTATTCTTGATATCTGTAGTACAGCTGTGAACACCTGTAGATATGCCTGAGGGAGCTTCAGAATGGAATTGTTTTGAAATATGTTTGTGGTAAGATACTCCTGAGTGATATGTAAGCTTGAAATAAATCACTAGATTATTTTTTTTTTAATTAATAAATCTTATGCCCCCTTGCCCCCCCAAAATCTTGCCAAGTTTGTGGCTTGATCCTCCATCCTTGCAGAGAGGAGCTGTTTCTCTCCTGGGGATGTTGCCCCTCCCTAGTCCCATTCTTGCCAAAGAAGTGATTTGTCATGACTTGGTAGAAGATACGCCTTCATTTTCAATGCAGAGATAAAACTCCCATTGGTTTGGGACCACTGAGTCATGTTCATTTTGCAAGACACCAGATTTAGTTAAGTTTAAGTTAAATGGCTAGGTCGGGAATAAAAGGTCTACCATTATTGTTAGGTGGTACCTTTTTTGAAGCAGAGGCCTTGAGCCAAATCCTGAGAGACTCAGCATCCACAGCTCCTTGCATGTCAGTGGTGGTGGAAGGGAGAGGGAGAGTGGCTCTCATCTGTGGAGTTCCTTGGTCCGCCTCCACCTGGAGGCACTTCTGAGACAAAGATCGTGTCAGGCTGCACAGCCTGACCTCTGCCTTTTGCTTCTGTTCACTGCAGAGCATGTCCTCCTTGGAGATTTGTGTGGTGTGTGGGGACAGCAGGTCACTTACATACTTTAAGCAAGCGTACCATTAGTGTCATCTAGCTCTTAGGGTTAGCCCCCTTCCTGTCATGTGGGCATCGTAGCAACTCATGTGTTGATGGGTGAGTTCACACCACAAACCTTTTCCTTCTGCACATTACATGGTCCAACCCTGCAAGACATCCTCCTCCCTCACCTTGATTTTCCACGTAAGAGATATTCAGTACCTTGTAGGATGAAACCCAGTATGCTCAGCAAGGTTGATGTCAACTTGGAGGTGCAAACCCTGAGGAACACAGAATAACACGTAAGTCACTGGGGTTTGGGGAGGCCTGAACATGTAGCCTCACCCAGGGTGAAATGTCTCAGGAAGATCTCCTCTAAGCTTCTCTGGTGGTTGCCTGTGGCTCCAGCTCCGCCTCAGGGGTCCATCCGGGCTTGCCCAGGGGCTCTGTGAGAAGGGCAGGTGAGCCCTGCCCACCAGCACTGCATCTCTGCAGGTCTCCCTGGCTCATCGCTTGGCTTCTTGCTGAGCTGCACCATCTCTCTACCTCCTTTCCACTTTCTGTCTTTATTAATAGCCTTAGCAGGGACTTCCCTACATTCTTCTGTGTTGATTCTAACTCCTCTGTTCAGGCCATTGAACGTCTAAACCTTGCCATAAATACTTAGCAAGAAGTAAACTGTTTTTCACCAGTCCTTTGGCATTTCTTGATGTTTCTGTACTGCAGAATAAACCTGTGTTTGTCCTGAAATCCAGAGTTTGGTTTGAGTCAAACTTGTCTTGACTTTCACACAAGTTTTGAGAAATGAATCTATTAACACATCTCCTGTGGGTATCTTGCTTATAGTTGGCTGCAGTTTATGGCAGGGGTTTCTTTGTTTTGTTTTAGAGGGCTTTTTTTGTATATTCTGTAGCTTTTTTTTTTTTTCCTTGGTGCATAGCACTGGGATCCTCCCTGTTTCCTGGAGCTCCAGACTGAGTGTAAACCACCACAACTAGACAGGGTGGATGAGTTAGCCCCGTTGCTGTGGTCTTCATAGGATGCAGGCATCAATGGGATCTCTGCATCACTCTGGTGGGAATTAAGCAAAGTCAAGGACTTGTGTTGTCTTAGAAAGCAATGAAATTCATAGGGAATGCTCTAGTGCAGCGCGCTTCTTGCCACCTTACCCCAGTTCAAGGTTCAGGATTGCCTTGTCTGTGCTTTGGGGAGGTCTGCAGGTGAAAGCAATCTGCTGAAAGCAGTCCTGGCTGGCATGGCTTTGGGTAAGGTTCAAGTGGGAAGGAGACTATGTTGGTGAACTGACATATGAATGCACTTAGGTAAAAAGAAGATAGTTTTCCATCTTTGTGTGCGTTGGGAATTGCCATGGTTCATCAAATGAGATTTTTGTGAGATTGGCCTGAAACCTGCCTTTTTCCAGTAGTCTTAAATCCATGTCTCAGAAGCGTGTTTGAGAGCTGTTGGTAGAGGAGACAATTCCTAACACGGTGGGACTTGTAAATCCGCAGCCTTGTTCCTGCAGTTGCAATTACTTTCTTGTAGGAGGGTGTTAGTGTAAGGCCAAGAGAAAGGGATTTAAGCCAGGGCTTATGACTCGTGTCTTGGAAAAGCAAAGAGGATTTTCGATTTTGTAGTTGATGCTGGGGCGACAAAATTGAAGCATTGAATTTAATAGCTGACTTAATTAAGTTTCTTAGCATGTATTTTCCCACCTTTTACACTGAGTTTTAGCTGGAGCTGATGAAGTACCAATCTCACTTGACCATACTGTAAATTGCGTTTAGTAATATTTTTGCCTGCACATTATTCTCAGCATACTATTGATGTTAGTGTGCAATGTATACTGCTGTTCCATTATTGGTATACAAGGCACTATTCATTGGAAAGTGAATGCCTCAGTCCAGCATTGCAGCTGAATAAAAGAACCTTTCTCATTTTCCATAATTAAAGAAGAAACATTTTAAAGTCCCGGTGCCAAAGCCAGGCTTGATGCTGCAGTGTGGATATCAGGCTGGGGCTTCTTGGAGCTATAGGATGCAGTCTGAGATGGAAGATGACATTCATCCATGTAGGCTGTGTCCACGTGAGCAAGTAACACAGCCTGTAGATTTGCAGAGCAAAGCAGTTGCTGCTGAGAATCTGATGTCTGCACAACACATCTTACAGGGGAGGCTATCCTGGAGTAGCTGTTCCTGCAGGCTGAGCACCCATCAGGTGTTGGGATGCATAATGTATGCCCCTGCAGCATCCTCAGGTTTAGGTTCATGCCAGTAGTGTTGGGTTTGTGCACTCCATGAGCTCTCTGCAGTGTGAACCAAAGCGTGGTAAATGGGGCAGCCGGGACATTCACTTTTAAAGTACTCATGTTCAGAACAGAAATGCTAATGCACATTAAATAGTTGAATGCAGGTCTTATAGTAGTGATTTTGGTGCCTGGAGCCAAATCTGTTTGTGAAAGCATGGCCAGTGCCAGCTCTATTACTCTGGTTTAGGTTGCCTGTCATCTTTGGTTGGAGTGTGGCTCTGTAGGGACGTTCAAAGCTTCTTGGTGCTTGTCACAATTGTTGGACTTCCTCCACTGGAGGCCCATTCAAGGTGAAGAACGTGCCTTGTTACAGCTCCCCCAGCACTGCCTTATTTTAGTACGTGTTTTTCTGTGTATATGAATTAGGAGTAATCCAGCAGGTCCTACGGAAACATCCTAGCTATGGAGAGCATCATATTATCCAACTGCCAAATTCTGAATGAGGACAATGGTGCTGGGATGAAGGCAGAGTGTGGGCTGAGGAAAATGGCTACAGCCAGTGGGAGCAACACTCAGAAGAGGAGGGTGGAGGACAGGTAATCAGAAAGAACCAGGGGATATAAATGGTGGTGAACTAGCAAAGTGAAACCTCTGTCAAAGTAAAAGGTGGTGCCCATTGACTGGAAAAGAATGAAGAGATAAGTGAGTTTATATGAAAGACTGGCAGATCCACCTGACAGTTTTATTTGATAAGAGGCACAGGAAGGGTGGGGGGCTACTATGGTTTATTTCATTTTTAAGGTTAAATTGAAGAATGATAGCTGTCCTTTATCCTGACTTGTGTAAGGCTTTTGATGCGGTGCCACACAAAGTTTTTTAAGAAGATGAGGACTAGTAGGAAACTGGCATGGTGCAAAAGGGACTTTTTAGTGAGAAGTCAGGGACTGGGAGAGGAAAACAGATACTGGTAGAGGAGATACCCACTGGAGTTCTTAATAGTTGCTCTTGTTGCTGCTTTGATGGTTCCTCTTGATGCCACAAGTAGAAGGGTGCTAGTGGGATATACTGCTGCTCAGAGGGTGGTTCAGAGGTGAACAGTTGCAGGCAGAGCAAGGGACTGCCCATGTCTCTGGGACTTGGATCACTTACCTTTGCAAAATGAAGGCTGAGAGGTTATGTCTGATCTCTAAAGGTACACTGGGGTAACCACTCAAGTGGGGAAAGGCCATTTTTGGCACAAGAGCGTGTGAGTAAATGCTGCTGGCCAAGGCATTTTGGCTCAAGAGTAGAGGAGTTTTGGTGGAGCTTTGCAACAGTGGAGATAAGGCACCTAGAAATTTTTAAGGGAAGGCCTGATGTTATGCCATGGTTGTCTGTGACAACTGGGGCTAGGCAGTGTAAAAAGCAAGAAATTCCTTCTGATGCTGTGAAAAAGAGGCCTCTAGCTGCTCTCTAAAGGCAAGAACAATTTTGAAGCAATGTACTTAATTTTTTTCAGAAAGAGTGAGACAGAACTTCCATACCCAGGCTGTGTCCAAGGACGTAAATCTTCAATGGGCAGGCTCCCTGACAGCACTATTTCCACAAATGTCCTCAAGGAGCTGACCCCCCCTCTGCTGGCCATGCTGGTTTGACCGATTGTAGCTTTTAATGAGTACTGTTACTGTCTGTGTTAGGTGGACACCTGTGCAGATGGTCAAATTTGTAGGCTTGATGAGTTGCACAGCAAAATCTTCCCCTGGTATAGCGCTACAAGATATGTGTGTCTAATGGGAAGAGAAAAGGATTTCCTAAGGCATCCCTCCACAGAGAGGGGGTTGCTTTACCCTGCTGCTAATCCCATCATAAAGTGCCAAGCAGGAGAGCTGCCCCTGAACTGCTTGCACGCTGAAGCCACTGTGCCAGCAGGTTTGTACACAGGAATAGTGCAGTTGCTGCTATGGGACTATGGCTGGAAATCCTGCCCCATGGTGTCATTAAACACCCCCATCCTGCAGTCCTGGGTGGGACGGGGAGGTTCAGGGAGCACCACTGTGCTCTCACTTCAGTTGTTGCAAATGCAAAATAGCTCCAGCCTTTGCCTCAGCGTAACCAAGCTAAATAAAACTCTATTCTGTGTGTCCTTTCCCCTAAATTATGTCTGTTTCAGCCTGTGCAATTGTCAGCAACAGCAGCCTGTGCTGCTGCCTGTGGCTGGAGCTCGGAGAGGGAAAATGTCCCAGCAGGTCTGTTGGACTGCAAATGGTGTCACTGACTGCAGCGTGTAGTCATGTTGTGCTCTAGGGACAGTAGCATGTGTGGTGCCTTATTCTAGGATGTAATGCTCATTTCTTAGTTCACTCTGAGACTTAAAAAGTAGATATAAGTATGTGTGTGTGTGTATATATATATATCTATCTTTTATTAATTCTCAGCCCTGGAAAACAGTTCTGAAATCTGAAAGATGGGCTTTACGTTTTTGACTTGCCCACTTGTCTGTGGACTGGGTAGTTGTGGAGCGCGGTAGGAGCTGTGGTGTAGTGCCGTGTCTCTCCTGGGATCACGCAGGCTTTGCAGCGTGACTGGGAGCAGGAAGCAGAAAATGCTTTGGTTTTGTCTGTTTTAATTCCCTGTGCTAAGCCTAGGTAAAATGCTGAAGGAGACATTTTGCCATGTAAAAAGACAGAAAGTGAGAAGATTCATTTGTTGAAATGTAACAGGGCTGTAGCAGTGCACCTGTGCAGTGATGCTGTTTCAGAGGGTATCCTGGTCCAGGTAATGATTGCAGCATCTTTCTTGCAGGCCCAAACACGAAGATGGGGTGTCAGAAAATAATCAATTTTGGAAACCAGCTTCTTCGCCGGAAAAATGTGGACTGCACTCGAGAAGACAGTCGGCTCTCACGATGCCTCAACACATTTGACTTGGTGGCTCTGGGTGTAGGCAGCACTTTGGGTGCAGGTGTCTATGTACTGGCTGGAGCTGTGGCACGGGAAAATGCGGGACCTGCCATTGTTATCTCCTTCTTGATTGCCGCCTTGGCTTCAGTGCTGGCCGGACTCTGCTATGGAGAATTCGGTGCTCGAGTTCCTAAGACGGGATCAGCTTATCTCTACAGCTACGTGACCGTGGGCGAGCTGTGGGCCTTCATCACAGGGTGGAATTTAATCCTCTCCTATGTTATTGGTAAGTATGGCGGGTGCAGTGCAAGATCTTAGCATTAGTCTAGGATGGCAGCCTGCTTTGGACACCTGTGTTACTGATAGAAAACAGATGCTGCACTCTTGCAGTCACCGAGGATTTCGGAACTCGCCTGTGGGGTGTATTGTTGGTGTCTCTGGTCAGTCAGCAAGGTGAGTAGTGTGCTTCAGGCTGAAGGTTTGTCCTGAAGCTGGATTATTGCTGCTGTGGTTTCCTCTGAATCTCCATGTCATCCTTTTGGCGTCCCCTGGCTGCTGCACACTTGCCAGAGAGCAAAAGTGTGTTCCTTCTGCTGAGAAAGTAGCTGCTGACGGAAGGATGCTTTCACACAGCAGTATTGGTACTCTTGGCCTATCAAGGGTTAATTCCTGGTCCCTTTGAGACCTGGAGATCAGTTTTGTCTTGTGAATGGCTGCAGGATCAAGTTTAAGGATGATCTGCAGGTTCACAGTCTCTGAAATGTCTAAACCGAATCCCTTCTAAGCCCTTGACTCCCACTAGGAGAGGCCTCAGATCAAGCTCAGAGCATGCAGTGTACAACTCAGCTGATGCATTAAAACTAAGCCACACCTTGCTAATTAAGGAGTCGTGTCTTTTCAGGCACACTCTGGGCACACTGCTTGTCATCATGCCTGTAATTAAGGCTGCAACTAACATGCCAGTTGAGAGTGAAGACTTACTAGTTAAAATGAAAGACAATATTATGCTAAATTATTAAAGGGAGGGTGTTGGGTTTTTTTAAATGCATTTTATGCGATGTGTAAGTGTAACTGTGGAGATCAGTTCCCATGGTACTCTGGAGGGTAAGATCATGTGAAGACCCACACAGTGACATAGCAGTTACTTGGCTGAAATGCTGGCTCTGCTTTGTTTGCTACGTGAAACCTTTTCCTCCACCTTTTTTTTTCTTTTTTGTTATTTTTATTATATAAGAAACGAGATGATGAAAAGCCAGAGTCAATTAAACTCATCTCCTTAGGAAATCTACGTCCTGTGGTTCTTTTATGAATCAGGTTCACTGCAAGGAGGGGATAAAAATAGTTATTTTTTTAAAATAAGCATATAATTTTCTCCAGACTTCTAAAATGGACTCTGCTTAGGCTACATGTAGAAAAATTGAACAGGCTTCTTGGTGATTTATCTTCTGTCGCAGAAAGATAATGATAAATAATCTCCTCCATGCTCCTCATCTAATTATGTGGCCCTTCCCACCATAATACTGGACCACAAAAATGACTGGCATAGCTGTGGATGCTGTCCCAAAACCTGATTCTGCAAATACATGATGAAAAGATTTCCATACTGAATGTTACACTCCCAGGATCTGGACTGAGGCTGGTATTTCTGAGTGGGTTGGGGTTTTTTTGTCCTCTTATAATGGCTTTTGAAGCACTGCCTCAGTTTTTATTTTGGAGTGGGCTGCTCAGTGTGTTATCACAAGGCAGAAAATTCACTGAAAAAATAAGTGGATATTATCCATTAACGTGTTCAAACACAACTTTGTTACTTTTAATTCAGTCCTGTGACAAAAATACGTGTTTGCATGTTTGCAGCTGCCTTCCTCATAATTTGGGAGGAAGGATGGATAAGCAGGAAGAACAACTGAGGGAGGGTGTGAGCTGTATCAGGTCTCTTTTTTTTTTCTTTATCTTACCCAGCCTCTCTGCCCATACTAATGGCCCCTCTTGTGAGCGAGGACAACTCCCAGCAGCTGGCAGGCGCATGTTGCAGTTCAGAGCTGTGGATTGAGAGGGGCAAAAAGCCAATTTTTTTCGTGGTTGTGCTGCAGAAAATGCCAAGCAGTGGCCCTGAAACTAGGCAGGGTGGTGGGAGCTTGCATCCATAAGGGGCTCGGCCAACTTGGTGTTTTTATGCTGAGGTTGTCAGACATCTGTTCAGAAAGTATTGTGGGGGTGGAAATAGAAATCCTGGGGTCCCAGGATGGGTGGCCAATAGCTTGTAAGTAATTGAAGTGACTTGGCTTGGGGGAAGACTGGTGTGGGGTCTTGGAGGTGGGTGATGAGCAAAAAATGAGCGTCTAACTGATTGGTGGTTGTCTAGACAGAAGGAAGAAGGTGTCCAGGACCAGGATCTGGTGTGAACTTTCTTCTGGGATGATGTGGGTTTGGGGAACTATGCCAGGCTGTGGGAAGCGTTTCAGAAACTGGAAGCTGGTGAGAGCTGATAATACGATGAGTAACAGCATCCCTGATGAGTAGCTGCCGCTGGGGTTTCCTGGGGCATGCAGTGACCTCCTAGCCTGTGCCTGTTCCTGCAGCGAGCCCTGCACCTGAGCTCAGCGGCTGTCCTGGGAGTTGTGTGCTGCAGGCAGGAGCCAGCTTGGTCTGCTGAGGTTATGCTGACCCAGAACTAGTAAATCCTCCTTGGTACAAGGCAAATGTCTTTGCACTGTTCTGTCTAGCAACAGTAAGATATTTTCCAGGTGTCTGCGATGTTGGAAGAATGTCAGATTCCCCCTGCTCCCTCAGGGCTGTTGGTTACAGAGAGTTTGGGATAAATGGATGATAGTTACATGGAACTGGCGTGCAAGCAACTGGCATCTAATATAACACATGCAGGAGCTGGTTGTTCTGTCCTAGAACATGAAATATTAGAGCCAGGACCAAAAAGAAAAAGCACTAAAGAAATAGCCTCTTCCATCAAATCATGCCAAAGTTAAGCTGAAAAATTGTAACATGGTATACAATAACTTTTGGAGCTTTTCAAGATTAAATCAATGGCACTGATGTCCCAACTCTTTAAAAGCACTCACACTGTGCACTTTGCTGTCTTGGTGAACGGAAGAGTCTCCAGACAGGTCTGTTCTGCAGCTTACTTTTTATACTGTTGCGAAGCTGGACTGGGGCAGTGAGCGTTCCCGGCTTTGCTGCAGGTGCTGCCCACAGCCGCTGCAGAGGATTTGCTGTAGGTGAGCACAGACATTGTTTGACACGATTGCAGGTGCTGGAGTTGGGACCTGAACACCTGCTGACAGGTGAGTGTGTCAGGACAAACTGTTCTAGGTAGAAGGGTGCTCCTGACAGCATTCTCTGAGGAACTGCTCTGCAAACTGAAACCAAACCAACCTCTTTTTTTTAACTAGGTAATTATGTACAGTAGTAATTCTATTATGCAATTAGATGTTGTTATATATAGTATACCGTGTAAGACATTAGGACTATAACTGTAACTTTAATGCATGAGAGGGAGAAATTGGCTGTTACCCAAACCTACTTATTTTACACAATGCTGTCACTGTCTGGTGCTAGCTTTTTGTTGTTACTATTTCAGTTCTCAGAAATGACTCTTCTGGCCCAGACCGTGTCCTGGACTTGGCCATCCTGAGACTCCAGGTTCAGTTCTCAGCCTGGCAAGGTGTGCATGGTTTGAGGCTCTCGGGAACAGCAGCAAACAGCAGCCTCAGCGGGGGACGCCTAAGCACTTGCTGCAGGCAGGAGGAGTTGTACCACTTGTTGGGATCATCACTAGCATCCTGCAGTAGGCTGACTTATGGTCAGATAGGCTGTAAATTATATCAGTCTTTACCCCCCTTGGATGCTCTAGCACTGGAGGGCAGAGCAGACTTGCATGCTGCTGGAGTGCAGAGCTTGGCAAGTGTTGTGGTCCAGGCTCTGGTGTTCCAGTGTCATACTGCTGGAGGCCAGCTGGCTTCTGTAGGTCCCTCTGCCTGGGCTGCAGTCACCCAGCTGGGGCTGCCAGGAACTTCTGCCAGCACAACACTCAGACCTCTCTAGTAGCAGAAATTACCAGGTTCGGGGGAAGTTCAGGCTGCTGGGGCTGTAAGGACAAGGTCAGTTTAAGCAGTGTCTAAGGCATAGTTGAGGTTTACTAAGAAGCCAAACTACAAGGATTTTTTTTATCTTGTCAGCTGAGCATGAGTCTGAGACCCACCACCTGTGTGTGTTACCATCAGAGTAGATACCAGGCATGAGTACAGGCTGTGGGCTGGATCTGCAGAGGAAAGCCTACTCCCAGCACCTGGGAAGCACACGCAAGGTTGCTTTGAGGCCCTCCATTGTGAAAAGCCTTGCAAGGTGCCCCCAGTTTGGAATATGTGCCAGCCACAAAGGGTGATCTGTGTCCTTTCTGTCCTCTGGCAGGAACCTCGAGCGTGGCCAGAGCGTGGAGTGCGACGTTTGATGAAATCATAGGCCAGCACATTGAAGAATTTTGTAAAAAATACATGACGATGGATGCTCCCGGAGTGCTAGCAAAATACCCAGACATCTTTGCAGTGGTGATAATCATCATCCTAACAGGTAAAACCTTGGAGGGGTTTGTGAGTCTTGGATCTCCTCCTGTAATTTCATTCTTTGCTTTTGGAATAGGCACAAAGTTTTTTGGAGAACATATTAAAGACTCTTTCTTTGCTACAAATGTTGGATTGACCTACATAGCTGCTGCGGAGTTAGCACAGGACAGAGCCTGTTTACAAGGTTTTTAATTAGAGGGGAGTGTTCTTGATTTTTTTTTTTTGAGCCACTTTTAAAACCTTCAATCAAATTTTATGCAAGGAAGAAAAGAAAAGATGACTTGTTACCCTCAATCAGGTATGGAAGTTTAATCCTTCCCTCCAGAAATCCTATTACACAAGAATTTCATTCTGTTGCTCTATCAGCCTTATTCCCGCTTTGATAATCTACCAAGTTTTGGTGCCTTGAGCCAGGAAAGTGAGGAAAAAACCCATGGAAGTCAGTATCAACCTCATGTACTAATGTTTTGGGTTTTTAAAAATATATACGGGCTTCAGTTTGCATCAGAGAATGCAAGACTCCAGAGAAATAAATACGTGATAAACAGTCAGGTCCTCTTTTTTTTCTAAAAATGTGCAAAGGCTTTGATCGGAATTTGGAAAAGTTCTGAAAATTTGTAAAATTAAAATCTTTCTGAACTTCTACCTCTACTCCAACTGGATCTTGCAAAGCATTGCAAAATTTAGGCAAATTTTAAAAACTATGCTTCTCATGTACCTCTCTGTGGCTGCTAGAATGCAGAAGCTGCAGCGTCACCCCAACAAATTTATCCTGGCATTTCCCACTCTGATCAGAATGGCGATCTCACAGCATGAGCTGTGCTTCCGAGGACAGGCTTCATAAGCAAGGGATGCTTTGGCATGAGGGTTTGCATTTGGATGTAGGACTGTATCAGGGACTGCTCAATAGCAGCCCTCTGTTTTCAGGACTACATCTAAATGGGAGAGATTTTCCTCTTTGTTTATTTGTATATAATAAGTATTGCTCTAGTTTCAAATTAGAATCTGGTCTTTCACCTCAGATACAATTTACAAAATTTAGAACTCCTCGCTTCAGCACTACCGAGGCATAAAATTATACAGATTACCAATGACTTTATTCCCCTGCATGGAGCAAGTTCTCTGGATTTTAATTAAAAATGCAAACCATTCTTTTCTACAAAAGCTGCTGAATGAGCACCTTTAGTCCCAAATACAAGCACTGCAAGTTTATTTCTGCTTGCACTGTCTTAAGCTTCAGATTTTTACAAGGTACCTTACAAGTTTTCCTGGGCAGGGACACAGTTTTATCAAATAGTTCCCTGATGTGGCTGTCTCAGCTGATTTCCTATTTTAACAGAAGGAAAGGTAGGTGCACAGGATGCTCCCCTCTCCTAGAAGGGCCTTGGAGTAGCAGTAAGGACACCCTGTTGTACTTCTCTTCTCCCTCAAGCCCGTTTTTTGCCCCCTCCCTCAGCTGCCACCGTAGGTTTGTGTTAAAGGTTTGGGTTCTTGAAAGTCAGTCACCTGAGGAGCAAACACAGGTTAGCACAGCTTGTCGTTCTGAGAAGCTGAGCTATGCCTCTGTGAGGTGGTGGTTGCCAAAGCTTGTAAAAGTGCTCTTCACATGGATGCTTTTAAGATCACAGGCTGAAATCCTGCTCTTGCTGAATTCACTGGCAAAGCTCCCTCTGATTTAAATGGGAGTAGGATTCCCAAGATGTCACCTTCTTCTGTGTCTTCAGCATAGAAGTAGCTGTCCTCCTGGGTTCAGTCCCTGCTCATATTTTCCCCTGCTTCTAAGGAAAGATGAATGTTGTTCATAACTTCTGCATGTGTCCAAGACCTCTAAGACAATATTCCTTCATGAAAAACCACTTAGGGTGCTTTCTCCAAGTCTCTGGGTGGAGTTTGAGGTTGTGTCTAGGTGGCACAGTGTAGCACCCTGAGGTGATCAGAGGTGGCATTGAAAGTGCTGGAAGCAGCTTAGCTGTGTTAGCAAAGCACTCTACCAGGGGCCTGTGCCAAATGGGCATGCTGGGTGGGAAGGTGTGTCACATCCTGCAGTAGTAATGTCTGGGCTGGAGTCCTCATCTTCCTTCTGGGTGAGTCAGTCCTGACCTGCCTGAGCTGCTTGCCTTTGTGGAGGAATGAGGTGTGAGATGAGATGAGATGTGGGCAGAGCACAGCATGAACGGAGCTGGGCTATCTCTGCAAGTCCCTAGTGCTTGTTGCTGGTGGTGAAATACCTAACTGCCGATCTGCCATTTATTCCCCAGGGCTTTTAATTTTTGGTGTGAAGGAATCTGCCCTGGTGAACAAAGTGTTCACCTGCATCAACATCCTCGTCCTTGGCTTTGTCATGGTCTCTGGCTTCGTGAAAGGATCTGTTAAAAACTGGCAGCTGACTGAAGAGGACGTTTACAACACCAGCGACAGCATTTACAGAGACAAGTAGGTTGGATCTTTTCTTCTCGTGTCTGAAATTGATGCATTTTCAATGGCACATTTATAGGGGGGTTTGTGGAGTGATGTGGAAAACAAGTGAATGGGATGGCTCCCTCCTTTTGCAGGCCAAGCTGCCTTCAGTGGATGTTTGCTGAAAGCAGGCTGTGCTGATGGGCTGAAACTGATGGGAGGTATGCTGTGTGAGCATGGGCCCTGCTGCAGAACTGACTGTTTCCAGCCTCATGACCAATACAACATCCAAATTTGAGAGAAAAAAGCTTTGTAGGCAACCTCCTATTCAAGGCTACACCAGGTTGGCTCTGGTACCTGTATGAAGCCATGACCAAATATAGCTTTGTAGTTCCTTTGGGCACTTGGGCAATATCCTTGAGGCACCTTTGTACCTTTTGGAGACCTTGTCCCAGGCGCCTCAGTAAAATGAAGGCAAGTTGCAGATTATTTTAATGCATTGCAGCAAGCATATCACAAATCCGTTTTTAATGACATTTTTCTACTTGGCCAAAATCCTGTCTTCCTATACAAGATCAAAATTAAGGAGCTTACAAGGGTTGCCAGTGATACAAGGCTGTTCATTTTTGCTTGAGACTATGCAACGTGCAGTGAGGGCCTTTAAATATCTCCATGTACATCAACTCAGTCCTGGCTTGCTATCTAAACCCTTTATGCTGGCTTGCAAGGAAGCACAGTTTAGCAAAAACTGGAGAGATTCATAAATGTTGCATGGGTCAGATTTGGCTTGTGTACAAGCTGCTTATTGACCCTCTCTGCAAAATTCAGCCTGCTGCAAACAAATTGCTTCTGTAGGAAAGGTGCCCTCCTCCTTCTCTGCTGCTATGCCCATGCAAGGAGCAAGTAGTGCAATAGCTTCAAAGTGTAACTGTAGCTTTTCAACTCATAGCACTTACTATTTTTGTAAAATCTATCTGGGGTTTACTTTGCTTTATCATTATTTCCAGAGTAATCTACATTTGGGTTGTGCTATTTCTGCAAATAACAGCCCGGTTTTCATCTTAAGTCTCAACAGAGCTTCTACGAGAGAGTTCAGATGCTTATACCTGATAGGACTTGCAGATTTGGGATTTATTTTAATTTAATTGTTTTAATTCATCTTTACAAAGGCTTTTCCCTGAAAAAATGACCTGTCACTTGAACTGAAGAGTGTGTTATACATGACAAACACAGGCACGTGGATCTGGGGTCCTGACCCAGAGTGCACTGGGATCAGTATGTGTCTGTCTGTTGACTTTGAATGAGGCTTAGCAAAGCATTTGGTGCATCAGGGGTGCAGGCTTCTCTGCTCCCTCAGGGTCCCAAGCATGGTTTGGTTATGAGCTTGGCACAGGGAATTTTGAACTTAAGAATGGTGGATGGGGTGGATTTTTGACAGTCATGGCACTGTGCTTTGCTCTGTTGTCTGCTCACCTACACTTTATCTGAGTCCATCTTAGATGAAAAGTGGATGCTTTACATGTTTCTCGGTCTTCAGCTTTCATAATTACATGCTGTGCTTTTTCAAAAGCTTATGTTTAAATGAATATGTGTATCTACACACATGCAGTAATATTAGGAGAGGGATTTTAATATTCATGCTATTTTCTCCCTGTCTTAGCCAAGACATTTTTATCCACCCCCAAAAACAGGTGGTGGGAACAAACCATGAACCATTTTTATTCTGTGCATTCCCTAGGCTGTTGCAGGCCAGCGCAAAGCTCAGCAGTGGGTAGGGCTTAGCATTTTGCCTGGTGTTTGTATGCTAGCGTGTGAAAGAGAGAACGTGTTCCTTCGAACTCCAGCTTTGGATTTTGTTACGAGCTATACGAATAGTTTTGTTGCTCCCATGTAGGCAGGATGACTTCTAACCCAATGTCATGCCTTTCAGTCAGACACAGGAAGAAAAGCTCCATGGTGTTGGAGGGTTTATGCCCTATGGATGGAAAGGAGTCCTCTCAGGGGCAGCCACGTGTTTTTATGCTTTCGTGGGATTTGACTGTATTGCTACTACAGGTAAGGGGGAAGATGTCTTCGTTCTGGTTATGAACCTGGTTGCTGGTAGATTGGCTTTCAGTAATATTGTACAGCACAGGTAACGAGTAATTCAGGGCTCTGCATTCATCATTCTTCGGAACCTCAGCCCAAAATATACTTTTGGCTCCTAATAGTCAAAGTGCTGAGCGTGTCCAAGTCCTGGGGTGCCTGAGTGTTGACTTCTAGCTGCTGTGGCAGGCAGCTAGACTGTATAACCCACAAAACGAGCTTTCTCCCTTCTTCGCCTGCAGGGCCCAGGCTCATGGATGGTCACTGATGACATTTACCAGGTCAGACTCCACAGAAAACACATCCAGCTTTACCAATTAGGCACACAGGGAAGGCCCAGGTTCAGATGCCTTGTATGACTGGTGAAGTTTGAATCTCTAGCTCCAGATGATGCTTTAATCAACTGGATTATTCTGCAGTAGGGTTCTTCAGTGCCTTCAGCTGAAGAAGCTCCACTGGCTTGGAGTATTTAAAGAACCAGAAAAAAGGAGTCATTTGCAGCCTGAAGCCCTACCTCAAAATCAGGGGGAGTTTTTATCTCCAAAGGTTCAGAGATCTTCTGAAAGAGAAACCATTAGCATTTTCATATTTCCCCTGGCTAAGAAGAATCTCAGTTCCCTGGAGATAGGAAGGATTATCCTTAATTTCACATTTGGCAAGAACTGAGTTGCTTCAGAGCTGAAGCAGATGAGGGGGAGATCATCACAAAGACAAATAAAGCAGTACTGCCTTTTGTTCCAAGGAGTTTGAGAAGTGTTTGCTCTGTTAGTCCAGCCAGCCCTAGGGCCTCTCCTTGGAGGAGAAACACATTCACCTGCCTTTGACTTAGGTGCATGGGTCTCTGCTTATTGGTTCATCCTCCTGAAATGCCAAATCTCAGGGAGCTCTTGCTTTCAAAGACCTGCTTTGTAGGACAAGGAAAGCTAAAAGCTGTTTCTTAATCAGTGCCTGAATTTAGAGGATTTTTTTTTTATATACATTTATCCCAACTTGGTTGTCAAAAATTTTCCATAAAAACTAGAGTGAGTCCTTTTTTTTTTTTTAAGTGGGATTTTCAAAGATCTATGTGATTTCCAGGTGCTGACAAATGTTTGTCAGAAGGAGTGACAGGAGCAGCAGGAGTGGGAGTGATCAGGCTGTGGTATGCCATGTGGATGAGGCAGGCCATCAGCAGCATCATGGTCAAACAGTGCCTCACTGCCCATGAAGCCTTTGAAAGCCCTAGCCAGCATGCCATAGGTTGGGGATAAAGTTCTTGCTCATCATTTAGCTGATTTTTCAATTTCTTTCTTCTAGGTGAGGAGGTGAAAAACCCTCAGAAGGCCATTCCTATTGGCATTGTGGCATCTCTGCTTATCTGCTTCGTGGCTTATTTTGGCGTGTCAGCTGCCCTGACACTCATGATGCCTTACTATCAGCTGGATACCAACAGCCCTTTGCCCAATGCCTTTAAATATGTGCGTTGGGATGGAGCCAATTATGCAGTGGCTGTTGGTTCCTTGTGTGCGCTTTCTACAAGGTGAGACACTGCGCTTCCTTTGTGCATCTCACAAGGCAAATATGTACCTCACGCTTCTTTAAAAAATACTGCATGTCAGGGCTTTGTCTTCACTGTGTTCCCTTGGGTCAAGGGAGCCAAGATCAGGGATGAAATTCAGAGCTATTGACTTCAAAAAGACCAGAATTTCACCCTGTGACAGATTTCAGAGATGTACATGACCGGTATCACTTCAGAAACTCCCATCTTCACAGCAGACCCAGCAGGTGCATCTCTGGAAAATAAATCTGGATTGAGTGACTAAGACATGGAGGCAACTCTGCAGTGCAAGCACAGTTTTCCTGCAAGACATCCTGGCCTGCTGGCTAGAGAGCAGACTTGGGTCCGGTAGCGCAGGGAGCATCTTCCAGAGTGTATGGGGCCTGCCATTTCCATAGCTGTCTGCAGGCTGCCTGCAGGACAGCTACCTGGGTGGGAGCCAGGGCAGGCTGGAGGCAGAATATGTCACCTTCTCCTGCACTCTGGAGTCCTATTGTTTCAGATCAGCTTAGACATATGAAATTAGGTGAGCAGCTCATAGGGGCTCACAGAATTTACAGCTCTTTTGCTACCTGAAAGTCAAGCTGTTTTCATGCCCATGGCTAAGTTTAGATATCCAGAATCTTAGAGCTGTACCTCAGTTGCCAGCTATGAGTGACATGGGTGTGCAGAGGGAGCCTTTGAAGGAGAAGCTGAAGTGAACAAAAGCCACCTGTTCTGTGTTCATGCTGCCATAAACTTCCTTTTGCTTGTGTGTCTGTGCTCAGCAGAAGGTGATATAAGTACCTTATTTCCCTTTTCTGTGTCCTTAGTCTCCTTGGCTCCATGTTTCCAATGCCTCGAATAATTTATGCTATGGCAGAAGATGGACTTCTTTTTAAATTTTTGGCTAAAGTCAATGAAAAGCGAAAAACTCCAATAATTGCAACAGTGACATCAGGGGCCATTGCAGGTAAGATCCAAAGACTTGCACAAATGCATGGAAAGGAGGCATAAGCTCATCCTAGGGGTATATAAGTCTGCCTGACTCTAGCCCGCTTATTAATTGGATGTATTGTACAGCACGACATCTCAGAGGGTGCCCTGCGTTTCCAAGGCATGACCTAGAGGGGCTGGGTGAGCATGAACAGCTCACTGCGTGCATGTCCCTCTTTCTCAGAGCTTGCTGCTGTCATCCTGCCTCATGCCAAGAATTACCTTCATCTGCTCCCTGGGTGCTTTGCTGGCCTTAAAAATAATTACCCCCCTGCAAGGGCAGCCAGCAGTGCCCCAGCATCCTTGTGGCTGTTGGCCTGTCTTGGGTGAAGACACCACACTGCCTGTGGGTAGCTGCTTGACAGAAGACACCAGAGCAGCCAGAGACAGGCAGATGGCCCCTGTGGCACTGGCATTTGTTAATCAGTTAGTCACAGCTGGCAGCTGTCGTGTTCTCCCTTTTCCTCTCCTGGCCTCCAGGATATGGGAATTAAGCCTCCCACATGGCAAGGATGAGCGGCTTACCCTCCTCTTGCAGCCGCCCCCATGCTCATGATGCCTAGCAAGAGGAGGGGCTTGCTGCTTCCTCTTTGCCTTCTGCTGCAAATGCAGGATGAGCCGTCAGTACAAGAACATGCCACGTTTGGTGGGGAGTTGCTGCCGTGCTGCTGCCATGGGCTCTGAGCTCCTGTGAAAGGGCTCAGCTACTGTCACAGGGGCTCGCTGAGCCTTCTCACAGCTGCTTCTCTCACATCTTCCTCTTTGGGTGTCATTTGGTCCAGACCTGTGGGGAAAAAAGAGCCAGATAAAGTAAAAAAAATGTCCTTTGCAGTCTCTTCAGATCTCCTCAGAGTGGTCTGTAGTGACTGGGACCAACACACGCATGAAACTGCAGGGACAGCACTTGCCAGCTGAGCTTGAAGGTTGGGTTGGTTGTTGGTCTCCAGGTGGTGTGTTGAGGGCAGGCTGGGCCAAGCTCAGCTCTGAAATCCCTGCACTGTCATATGACTGGTGGCATCACCTGAATGTCTATGGTGTCTGTGCTCTGCTTAGTTGCTTCTCCTTCTGGAGGCCTTTATACAAAGTTCTGTACAACCAGCGGTTGTACACACCGGTTGACCCTGGTGAAGGTGTGTAAGCAGGGTAATCGGGTAATCCCTAAGGGATGGCAGTCTATATGTTCTTCTGGAAACCCCCGTGACGAGGTATGCTAGCTCAAGATGCCCTCCTTGATGCTTGGTCCCATTGTGTGCACAAGCCTGGTTTCACCCAGCTGAGCTGAGACTGGAGCGAGGTGCTGCCTGTCCTCTGTTCATAGCTACTTCCAGGAGATAGTTGTGGCTTTAAGGATGCTGCAGCTGTGCTGGGGGGACTCTGGCAGCGAGGCTGTGGCTTAAGCGTCTGCTCATTGCTGGTAGTTGGGGGAACATACCTATATGAGACAAACAGGCTGGCATTTACAGAGGAGTAAACGGCTCCTCTGGTTCCAGCTAGTGAGGCTGTGCTGGGACAGCCTGCGAGGTTTGGGGTATTCGTGTGCCGAGTCCTGCCTCTTCGCATCTCAGGACAGCTCGAGCTCCCCTGCCAACTCCTGAGCAACAGTCACACGTGAGCTACACTGTTGTTAACGCTCCTGCGATGGGTGTGTTCTGCCATGTTACTGATATTTCTTCCCCCTCTCACCTTCCTCTCCTCCTACAGCTGTTATGGCCTTTCTTTTCGACCTGAAAGATCTTGTGGATCTCATGTCCATCGGGACCCTCCTGGCTTACTCCTTGGTGGCAGCCTGCGTGTTGGTACTGAGGTATGGATGTAGAAACTGCCCCTCTTGTACCACATGGACAGAAATCCACACGGCAATCAGATGCCCTCATAGTTTCCATAGAGCCAATAAACCCATTAACATTGCCAGCTGTAAGCATGCAAAGAACTTGATTCTTCAAGCTTGTGAGGGATTGTGCTAGTTGGAAAGGGATTCCTCTGAACCTGGTTAACCCTTGTTCCATGTCACTCCTGCTGTGGTCAACCTTCGGTGCCCAGGGAGATATGCCAATGGGTAGGGATGAGAGATGAGTGGACCTGACTGCCTGCATCATCATCGCTGTTGTTCCCATTGGGGATACAGTTTCAGGTTGTCTTACTTTTGAAAGGGGATTCAAGGTAAAGTTTAGTAGCAGCAAAAAAGCTGAGCATGTGTTTGCAGGATCAGTGTCTTAGGTCATGTCTTTTAGAAGTGCTGAGCTCCCATAGCTTCCCTAACCTAAGCTGAAAATTGAGTATCTTTATTGCTTGGCACCTCACAGACAACAGCACTCTACCCATGAGAACAGTACTTTGAAGATCATGTTACTGAAAAATACCTTTATGTGTTCAATGACTTATTCAGAGTTAGGTGGAGGCTTTTTACAAGCTTCCAGCAAATGCACTGAACTAAGAATTGTCTTCCAGCAAGTGAAGGGCCAATGCAGTACTATAGTACTGTTGCTCTGTGCGTTTGCTGTCCACCCTGCCCCTTGAAAATCCATGCTGATTTTCCTTGCCCTTCTTACTTATCCTCTGATTTCCCAGTCTGCTCTTCCTCTTAGATCTGGAAATGGCTTTTCCATTTGTTTTTGCAAGCTGCTGTATCTATCATGTGGCGTTTGCCCTGCCGTAGACTGGCAGAGCAGACAGCCTGTCTCTCAGTGGTGCAAGCAGCTGATTTGGCTGCCCTGTTGGCTGCCTAATGAAGTAGCAGCTGAATTGTTTCCAAAGCTGTAAGGTCCTGCCGCTAATACCCTGCTGTGGCTGGACCTGAGGATTTCACTGCATTTCTCAATTTGCAGTGTTTCACAAATGCCCTCTTTGCAAACACATCCCCACAGGAAAAATGTTAAGGTGTCTTTCAAAATAACCCTTTCCTTTAGGCTTGTGGCTGAGTCACAGACAAAAACCTTCTTGTGAAAAAGGCTTGAGGCTGGAAGAGTGTTTCTTCTTTATGGATCCGCATGGGTGTGTGTCAGGGCCCTGTTGAATGAGGTGCTGTCCACACACACACCAAAAAAGTAACATTCTTTGTTCACCTCTTCCTTCCCTATGTGGCAGCAGACCAGCTAGCAGAAGAGACTGGGATGGAGGAGGACGGGGCGCTGGAAATGTCTGCTGAGCTGATAGCTTAGCCACCTCCGTGCCAAAAAGCAAGAGCTGAACTGCCACAGATTACCCAACAGCACGATTATGCCCAGCTGTCCGTCCCTCTGCCGCTTCCTTCTCCAGTCTTTATGTCACCCAGTCATGTTTTGGTGACACGGATGATAGGGTTTATGAAAAAGAGCACTGTCCAGTTTAAAACACTGACATTGCAACCAAGCTGTTGGTGATAATAGCTGACTGTGTTTGCTTACATCATGACGACATTATTCCTCGAATTTCCCTCTGAAACAAAAGGGTGTAGATGTTACATGGGTCTGTTCTGGCACTATAGTGATCCAGGGCGCAGCCATGACTGTCTGTGTGGCTTTTAAATGAACAGTACCCTGTACCAAACCAATATGCTTTTCGTTTCATTTCCCTTTTCCTAGGTATCAGCCAGAGCAGCCTAATTTGGCATATCAGATGGCTAGGACAACAGAGGAGACAGATAACAACGAGTCTGTGAGCACCAGTGAGTCACAGGCTGGATTTCTTCCAGAGGAAGAGGAAAAGTGTTCCCTCAAAGCCATACTGTGTCCACCAAATTCAGACCCTTCCAAATTCTCGGGCTCGGTGGTGAACATCTCAACCTTCATCATTGGTAAGCACGGGGCAGTGGGGTTCTGGGGCAGTGAGCCAACTGGTAGGTCCTTGTACTCACCGTGATGGGAAAGCTCACCTCTTTTGGTGAGCTCTTGTAATGGCCGAAATAACTGAAGATCTACAGGTTGAATTTATGGCTTGAAAAGAAACCCACAGATGGGCAGGAGGGGTTGGGTATTTAGGGGGAAGGGCACATCTCTTACAGTTAGCTTGTTCACGTGTTGCTGTTTTGTTTGCTGAGCTTTCAGATTCTGCTTTGCCTGCTTGTGGTTTTGAGGTTTGTCCTGTTCCTAAAAAAAGAATCAATAAGCTTTGGTGTCTGTTCACAGGTTTCCTTATTGTGGGTAGCTGTATCTTGACTGCCCTTGAGCCAAGCATTCTGATAAAGGCTGTATGGATTATTGCTTTTGTCCTTGTTCTCCTTGTCAGCTTCATTATATGGAAACAGCCTGAAAGCAAAACCAAGCTCTCCTTTAAGGTGAGTGTCCTGGGAGGTGTAGCTAGAAAAGAGCTGTCTGGGAGGTGGTTGGAGGTGGAAGTGTGTGTTGGACTCTATCAAGAGGGGGGACCTGGCCAAACGGACATGCAGAGAATATAGGCATGATGTGAACTTTTCCGTGCAGGGCTGCCAATAGAGCTGATGGTTTGAGCTCTCCAGCTAGCATGGCTGTAACCTCTCATACTCTGCACTCATTGCATAAAGGGGTGTCCTACAGAGCCATGCTCAGCCTCTGGGTGCGGTTTCCTCGTGGGGTCTGACCTCAAATGTCTGTGCAGGTGCTTTGCTGCAAAGTGCAGCATGGCAGAAGCATGGCAAGCCTGCTGCCCAGCGACGCTCTGTGGGCAGAAGCGGATTTGGCACAGGAAGAGGGGCTGAAGGAGTTAGCTGAGAGATCGGAGGCGGCGATCAGGAGGGGAAGCCACGTGCTCGGATCACAGGCAACAGTAGATAACTTGGAAAGAAATGTAAATGGTGCTGGAATCCAGGCTGAACCTGGTGCAGAGGTGTGGCCAGAAGGGAAGGGCAGGACAGTGCTTTTGAAAGCAGATGGTTATAGGGTATGGAAAAGACAGAGACCAAAGGAAAAGGGGATGGGTTTGAAGGGCCACATCAGATCATGGATACAGAAGGAGAGGGAACCCAAGAAGCAAGCTTGTCTGTGAGGATCAAAGGGGTACTTGCTAAAAGGCTCTAAGGAAGTGCACTTTCATGTCCTACTTAGTCCTGGTGGAGACTAGGGGATGACCATTCCCTCTTTAACAGCCGCAAGTATGAAGTATGAGAAACTATCATTTTTCTGCCCTGTCCAAGCACACCATCCTTTCTGTATTAAACACTGTGATGGTTGGCTTTTTTCTTCCCCCAGTACAAGCCTGCAGGTCATGTTTTATCATATTGATTTCAGGCTATTTCCCCAATTTATTAGATTAGTTCTGGATTTTAATCCCATCCTTCAAACTGCTGTCATTTTGACTGCTTTTCAATTACAGTTTTTCAGTAAATTCTCTGATTTTAATAATTTGATCCAACCAGAGTTGCTCAAGGTACTGTTTGCAGCTCATTTGGGGGTTATGGTCCCAGAAGTGGAAATGGAAATGTCCAGGAGCAGAAAACTTAGCAACTGTCATCTAGACTGTATTTTCTGAACTTCCTTCTGAGGATATCTCTTTGCCTTACAGTCAGGATATTTTACCTCCTTATTTTCCCCTCAGCTACTACCCTGTCCAAGAAAAAAATTAGACCTGTCACCACTAAAGCTGTAATGGCTATTTCTTATCTCCTTGTTGTCCTTTAGACACTTACAACCTGACTATCGAGTGATTTTTCTCCAAAGCCTATCTGGGAATCCAAGGCTGACTGGTTGGTTCCCCAGTTGTTTTTCTGTATTTCTTTTTAATAGGTAATTTGTCTCCATTCTCCAGTCTTCAGAGACCTTACCGGTCTACCAAGAGCTCTGAGATGCCTGTTAATAGTTCAGAGATCACTTCTGCAATCTCTGAGTATATAACTCACCTGCCTAGGGAAATTTCATTGGTCCCTACTGACTTGACAAAGCCTAATTTAGAAAAATATTATTCCTCTGTTTTCTAGCTTGTGTGCCCATCTCCCTTCTCTAATGATGTGAACAGCTGCTCACCATAATTTTTTTTTTGGTGAAGCCTAAATCAAGAAAGGCCTACAACATTTCAGCCTGTTTCTTTTTGTAAATCTCCTTTTTCCTTAGGAGTGAATTCCATTTTCCTCTTAGTTTCAGCATATTCACAAACCTTTCTATTGTTACAATTCGTCCTTTCTGATTTTGTGTTTACATGCCTGTGCTATTTTTTTTATATTCTGATTTTTGCATTTTGGTTTTACTGTCTCATTCTTCTTTGATTCTCAGATCACTAAGGCGTTCTTGGTACAGCTGCTCTCGTCTCTTGCAATATTTTCTGGTTTTCTTCTGCTCTGGGCTAATTTGCTCTATATTGCTTAATTACCCTGGTACCTTCTGGATGAAGTTCCTCAGATCCCTCCTCTGACATTCCTCTTACCTTCTTCTGTTCTTCAGTAGGTCCCTGTCATGATGCAGTCCTTGGTTTTCCTCTTCTCTCCTTCCCCCCACAAATATTTATGATTGCCACTAAAATTTGTCTATTGCCTCCTTCCAGACCATAAAACAAGGACAACCATTCTTAAAACAGGTGAACAGCATTGTTCACATCCCTCTGCCACAGTGGATTGATGCTGCCGTTTTGATGTAACCTTGCCTTTTCTCAGATCTGCCCACGGTGGATTGATGCTGCCACTTTGGTGTAACCTTGCCTTTTCTCAGATCTGGCAGCTGAAGAGTTGGTAGCAGCCATCACTTCCCATTTACAAGGGATGCTATGTTCTTGTTTGCCCATTGATCATCCCTGTGGATGTAATGTACCCCTCTTTCTTTTTCAGGTACCTCTTTTGCCCCTTCTTCCTGTTGTGAGTATTTTTGTGAATGTTTACCTCATGATGCAGCTAGACATAGGCACGTGGATCCGGTTTGCAGTCTGGATGCTCATAGGTGAGTTAGAGAGAGTAAAAACTGCTGTATTCAAAGTTACTAGATGTTGTTAACCATAAATTTACTGTAGCATTCCAGGGAGGAATTCTGCACTCTCATCATCCTTGGACAACCTTGGTGACTTAACTGAAGCCATTTAGGTAGTGTGTCTCAAGCCTTGGTTTAAATTCAAGGGTCTTGAAGTCTTTGTGAGGACAAAACAACAGCTCTTGAACCATTTTATGGGTCTTGTTGCCAACAAGAAACCATAGTGTTTCTTGTTGGCTGGCCTTGAACTGCAGTCCAGGTGGTGGGTCTTGTGCTTCTGGAGCTGAAGAAGCTGAGCTGCATCCCAGGATGCTCCCCATAGCCATGCGGAGAAGGCTGAATTGCCTGAAATGCCCAGGGAATTCGTTACGATAAAAACAATGAATGTGTAAAATTAGCATCAAGTAGAGATGTATTTTGCTGGGATGGATGCTGTAGGTACAGAAATAGAGAGAAAGCTCTGAGCAGAATGGACTCACTGAAAAGCACAAGAGTCTTTTCTAATCGGGCCCCCACTTGGGGATGAGACAGATTGTCTTTTAAAGGCTGGTGCCTGTGTTGATGGCTTTTTTTTCTAAGGAAGGTAGTGGCTGGCTGCTAGAAGCTAGCCATCAGGATGGCTGAACTTACCCTGGTGTTGGTGGGTGCAAGTAGTGGTTTCTGTTTCCTTCCAGAGCTAACGGTGCCCTCTCCCCTTGACTTCCACAGGCTTTATCATCTACTTTACCTATGGAATATGGCACAGTGTGGAAGCTACCTATGCGGCCTCAGCAGATGTGGAGAGAAACATGGATGCTGGCTCGGACAGCTGTAAATGACTGCATGTTTGGCTTATGGGCAACTGGGGAATGGCTGCACTGAAGGAAGCTTTGTGGCAGGGATCCTGAACCAGGCTACATCTGGTTAATCAGTAATGCAGGAATAAGGAAGCGTAAGGCAGGACTCCCCAGCCCTGTTGCTGCAGCTTGCAGTTTGCTTAGTAGCACAGTTAAAAGGGATCACAAGGAAAAAAAGCCACACCTCTGGTGTACTCCCGGTGACACTGTCAGCTAATCTGGGGCTATGCGCTTCCCTTCCTCCCTCTCCTGTTGTGTTTTTTTCCAGTGTGTAGAAAGAAAACTGCTTCTGTGTGCCAGTTAACCTTAAATGCTGCTATGAAACCAGGCCTCACAAAGGTCTTTCAGTAGCCCCAGGAATTACCTCCCCACGGATGCTCTACCTGATTATACACAGAGCAGATTTTGCAGCGCTGCTGTCAGGTTTAGACCAGATCCGTCCTTCACCCGATGTGAGCTGTACCCCATGTGTACGCACAAAAAAAGGCTCTTGCCAAACACCAGCTTTCACCTGGTTAAGAAAGCACCTGCAAGACTTGCATTCTTTAAAGTATCAGGTCTCATAGTTTTTGTTGTATTTAACTGGGTTTTTTTCAACTACGTACTCATATGCTTTAAAGCACACCGCTGCTGTGAAATGTTGGGAGGGTTTGTGGTCGCTTCTTGTTGGGTGAATGGTCGTTTGCCAGCGCGCAGGTAATGCCAGCAGATGTTTCTGCTGCGTATGTGCTCAGCAGAGGGATTGCCAGGCTTAGTCATAAAACTGTGTGGTGCGAGTACTCGAATGGCTTGAAAAGAACGGGTGTCTCCAAAGAGCTGTCCTACCTCTTTGCCTCAAAGTCGCCAGTGGTGTGGCTGCAGTGGTGGGGTGGCTAGCAGAAGTGAGCCCAGCTCTGACGACAAGCAGGGCCATGTTTTCCTCTCGCCGCATCAGTTTTGTGTGCCAGCCGTGTGGTGTTAGTAAAGGGTTTGGCCGTGAGACTTCACTTTAGCATTGGCTGGTGGAGCACATTTCTGCCCTGGAAGGGGAAGTGCAGGAGAATCCTCAGGGGCCTGAACTTCATCCATGAGCAGTGCCTGGTGCCTGTCCCCTGCCCCAGGGAGGGCTGTGGAGGTGTGATGGGGCTCCTCAGTCCCAGCAGAGTGTGCAGCCCAGAAACCACCGCTGAGCTGTAGGCTCTGACTTGCTGAGAGTTTTCCCTTTGGGGCTGGAGATCAGCTCTAGAGCCAGGCTGTTGTGAAAGGTGGGAAATTTGGACTTGAGACCAGGGTCTGTGTTTGGTTGGCAATGCCTTGGTTTTACTGTAAGATGAAAATTGTTCTTAATTCTCTCTAATAGCTTTTCCCAGCCAAATTCACTACCCTAGGCTTGTTAAAAGGCTTGTTAAAGCATCAGGAAGGTGGGCCGTGCCCATGTAATGCCACTGATTTAAATTCACACTTCAGCTTGTACTGAAGAACAAATCATATAATCATGGAATGGTTTGGGTTGGAAGGGACCTTTGAAGATCATCTAGGCCAGACTCCCTGCCACAGACAGGGACATCTTTCACTAGATAAGGTTATTCAAAGCCCCGTCCAGCCTGACCTCAAACACTTCCAGGGATGATGCATCCCAGATAAATACTGCAGAAATCCCCTCTCCTGATGGGAATGGATGCTTTCCTAGGTGTCGTCCACACTGCTGCCTCTGAGCACCAGACAATCTTTAATCTGTTTGTCAGCATGGCTCTTGCTGATGAAAGGACAGGCTCCTGCCCGCATCGTTCAGTTGGAGAACTGAAGAACAGACCCCTGCATGACTTGACCAGGGGTCTGGCATCTGGTGCAGCACAAAGGGGAGCCAGACGCTCTCCTGGATTATGTGGCTGGGCTGTGGAACATCTCTCACAGGTTTCCAGGAAAGACTTTATAGCCTTTCTACCCACTGAAGAGCTTTAATCTTGGTTTCCTTCTAGTACACTCGGAGGCTTTTCTTGCCAGGATTGGAATTGGAGGGAAAGCAATGTGTTCATTGCCTCCCAGGTGCATTTTGAGGGCAGTTCCCCCCATAAAACGAAGGTAGGGTCTGTTCCAGTTGCTGCGTCTTGACCATCTGCCAAGCTTCTGCTCCTTGTGCATAAACAAATTCTTACTCAAGCAGGGAGAGAAGGATATAGAAATTGAAAGCCACTAGGATGAGGTCTATTGTGTTTAAATGCAGGCAAGGTTGCCACACTCCACAGCCTCCTGAAAAGCACTGAAGATGTGGGAGGGTAAGAAGATGAAAACCCAGAGGGGACCAAAGCTTCCTGTTGTACCAAAAATTTAAGGACATTTTTCCCTACATTGGGTACCAGCTTCTGAACAATTAAGACATTCAGCAATGACAATTGAGGGATGAATTCTGACTGGAAGTGTGTTTCCAAAGAAAATTATTTTAAAATATGCAGATTTCTTGCTGTATGTAATTTTTAGGGTTTTTTTATAAATGTTAACTTATTTTTGTGGACTACTTAGGGATCTGTTCTGGTATTTATATTCCATAACTTTGTTTCAGCTTTTGTGGCATATAATAGCAGCATGTAGAAGGGGAAGTCCTGACGGCGGTCATTTTTCTTCAGTTGCCTTTTGTCTGAGAACATGCATAGGAAAACCTTTCTGTGTCACCAGATTTCGTATTTAAATGTGCCAGCCCCAGAGCCACCTACTGCAAATTTGCTAGTGGAGGTGAGGATCCTTAGCCCCATCTCCTACTCCTGTGTCATGACTCCTTCAACCCATCAATTCCCTGGTGGCAGGTGCTGCCGTCTCTTGCTCTTTGTTGCTACTCAGCAGATGCAAGAAGGTGGAGGGAGTCTGCAGCCCTGTGCAGTGACAGGGAAGCGTAGGTGTCTCCCTGGCGCTCTGGCTACCTGCTTCCCCTGTGTCCAGCTGGACCTGGGGACTTCCTGGCGTCTGATTTGCATGACTGGACAGGGGGAGTAGACCAGTGAGGAGGTGATGAGTTTGACACAGCTGTGAACTCCTGCCCTGTCCGTTCCTGGCTGCATCCACCCCTTGCATGTACATTTTGTAAGCTGAAAGGCAAATTTGACTGCCTCTTTCTAGGACAATGTCAAGGACTTTGCTGAATGGGTGTTTTTTTAATTTTTTTTTTTTTTTTTTACCGTCTTCTCTGCCTCCCTGCTGATGTCTGCATGTAACATAGATCAAGCCCAGGTATCTTTGGAGACATGCAACTGCTGCTATAATGTTGCTGTTGTGGACGATATCTTTTCATTCATTGGAGCTTTTCTTTGTAAATAGTTCAGTCATTATTTTATTATGAGAGTATTTTGTACAGATGCAGAGCATTTTGCTGCACGAAGAAGTGGTAACAGAGAAGTGATGCCTTTTCTAGGCATGAGAATAGATGCTTTGCTGCCGAAGCTGAGAGGCATAGTAAAAATGCCCTGCCTGATCTCTTAGTGCAGGCTCTGGCCTGAAGGACTGACCTTGTTTTGAGCATATTTGGTTGCTCCCAGTCTGCTCATTTGAGACAAACCCTTTGGAGAAGCTGTTGGAAGGGTCCCACCAGCTGCCTGTGTGTGGTGGGCAGAGGTGGGTAACACTGAGGCTGCAGCCTGCAGTTACAGCAAATCCAGATAATGTAGCCAGCCAGCCTTTCTCAATGGAAAATTGCTGTCAAAACAGCTCCCCCCCGCCTCGAAGAAATGAATTGTTTTGTGTAAAAATGACTAGCTTTTGCTTATTTGCTTGCAACTTTAATTCTTTGGTCACTGAAAATCATTACCAGCTGGGTTTTGGCTTTGTTTTGCCTTTTTCCCACCCCCTGTGGTGGAGTTTGCCACCAGTTTGGGCAGCGAGAGCCTGTGCTGGGTGTCAGACAGCTCAGCAGCATGAGGGGTGCGGGGTGCCCCCCTGCCCACCGGCCCTGTCTGGGCGTCACGGGGGCTGGGGTGCGCTGCAGGCAAAGCGCTGCTGGTTTGAAGCCATTTGTGCTTGGTTGCAGCAGGGAGGAGGGGGCTGCTGGGGACCGCGCTGGTGAAAACCCTGCTGGTGCAGATGCCACACATGGCTGTTTATTGTCAGGGTTTTAGAAGAGTGAAGTTTTAGCTGGCAGTGCTCGCCGTGGGCGCTCTCACCCTTCGTCCATCCCAGATGAGAACAAACTCCTGTTTGTAGTATACAGAGGGTGACTGTCACCGCCTGCTGCCTCCAGCCCTGCTAACTCAGAGAGCAGAAAGGAATGTGATAGGGTATTACGTTTATATTTGTGAAACCTGTTTCTGTAGTGATTGCATTTTATATATTAATGAATTCCAATAGGATTTCTTAGTTACACACACGCGCGCACCCCAAAAGCCATGTACAAGTCAGCATTGCTGTCATCTGCCTGAATGAATGAAGGGTGACACGTGGGTCCGGCAAGCTTGCTTTGAAGGGGAGGAGCAGGAGTGCTGGTTTTCATGCAGCAGGCTCCCCTGCAGCCCCTCCCTTACATGCTTGTCAGCACCCTCCCCTTTCAAAGGAAGCCTCTTCCCTCTGCCAGAAAAACCATCTCTTTTCTAAACCCGTGGATAACCTTACAACATCTGCTGGGCCCGACTTTATGGGCAGGTTCCATTTCTTCCTTCCTTTTACCAAAAATTGCACTTTTTCAAGGCTAAATCTATATGTACACAGTGAACCAGTGCTCGCTCCTCACAGCCACCTCCCCTTTCCCTGGGGCCATCAGCCTGATTTGGGATGCTGGCGTGCCTGCATCCCAAAAGCAAGCTGAAGGCAAAGCTGCCTCACCGGTGCCATGGGTTGCTCTGCCTGCTGCCGCTTCACCTCGTGGTTTATCATTCGTTTCCCACCCCAGCAGCGATGCTTCCCCCAGAAACCCCGCTGGGCTGCCTTATGCTCTACATTACAGTTACAGGTGGGGTCCTGTGGGGTGTCTGACAGCCAACTGGAAACCAGATGATCCTGGAACATCTCTGCTAGCAAGAGCCAGACCTCGATTTTTCTCAGGGTATTTGCTCCTGGCTCACGCTCCCAGACACAAGGTTTGTCTGAGACCTGGTGGGCTCCAGCCAGCCAGAGGCACCTTTTCCTCTTGACGCCGTGTGGGGCAGTGTTTTGGCAGAGTGACTCGTGAGTTTGGGACAGCAGTGGAAGCAAAGGGTTCCCTTGCAGGACGTTGTGCCTTCCAGCTGCGTGGGTGCAATGAGCAGGAGGAGCTGCTGGCAGCCCGGCGGCGGTGTGCTAGCAAACCTAGTGCAAGTTCGGGTCATGTCAGTAGAGGGGTTTTTACTGACCGAAGCCATGGAAGAGTCTGTATCTTTTTATTTCTTAATTATTAAGCAAAATGTAAATACCTTTTCGTTGTCTGTTTGATGGTCTGTTTTCCTAATGATTTCTCAGAATTTCTTACAGGTGTGATAAATAGTTTTAATGCTTGTTCTGCAAACAAATCTATTTTTTATCTTTTTTATCTTTGTTTTGATTTCATCTTTTTGGTGTTTTTTTTTTACTGTGTTCATGTAGCGATTAAAGCCTTAAGTTCTAAAATGTGAACCTTGCCCCCAGAGCACTGCACAGGTGTGTGGCTACTTTTTATCCTGGCGACACTGTTAATACTTCTCCCCTGAACGATGCTTTTGGAATTTGGAAATTCACTTGTAATTGTGTGGTACAGCGTTAAGACATAACTTCTCGATATCCAAATAAATGATGCCTATTGTTTGCCCTTATTTGCAGGCTTGCCTCTGTTTTCCAGCTTGTTACGACGTCTGCTGACTGTCCCAGTGTCCGCAGGAGAGCGCTTGCTCTGGGAGCTGCTCATGTTAACTCTGCCCCATCTTTTGGGTTTGCTGAGACAGGTGGGACAATATGCAGTCGGGGAATTTGCTGCAGGCTGGGGTCTGTGCTCAGCACGGAGCAGCTTGTTGCTGCTGACATTGAGGTGAATCTTCCCCTGCCTTGTAGCACCAGTTCAGGTATTAAGTGAGATTTCATGAACCTGCAAAGTAAGCCTACAATTTACTCAGGTGGTGTAAATTTTGCTGGCATTGCAAAATTTGGTTGTCTCGGGATATTGGGATTGCATAATGAATGAAGAGTCCTGCTGGTAGACTTTTCCAGGATAAGGATTTGCAGGGCAACACTGAAACCACCGGACAGGAGGAGTCTTCTTTGCCCCCTACCACTACCTGCACTGTTTGCATCCTGCTTGTGTGTCCTGTGATAAATGAGGCAGTGGCCCCACAAGTGGCACTTTCCTTCTCTCAGTCCTAGTCCTCCCCATGGCTTCATCTGTGCTAAGGGAGCCAGGGGCCCGGTGAAAAACCTTTCAGGAGGACATTATCAGGCATGATCCCGAGGTGGGATGTGCCCTTGCCCCTCTTCAGTCCTTACAGCAAAGCCTGAGGAACCCTGTGCTGTCGGTGGGAGGGCAGGGCGAGGGGAGGGGGTGTTGAAATGCAGCCGACCCGCACGCTGGAGAGCATGTGTCTGCTGCTGTGCCTGAACCGCCAGCAGAAATGTGGCCCTTACTGCATGCTGAAGCGTGATGCTTTAATAAAAACATTGCAGATCCCTGGTCTCCCAGGGACCATAATAAAAACATGCAGATCCATGATCCCTGGTCTCCCAGGAGCCTCAGCCATAGAGGACGCACCCTTAGAAAATGGATCCATGGGATATTTGATCTAATTTATAGCATGTGAACCACAGTCAGGTAACCCAACCAGGGCTGCCAGGAAGCAAAGTGGCTGCCTAACTTCAGTCTTTACCGTAATGGGGTAACCCTTTCATGGGGTTTTGCTTTCTTTTCCATTTATTCCAGTTCCTGTGGGTACAGACATACAGAAAACACTGCAGGACACGCTGGTTCATATGCGTCAGCCCATATGTACACTGGCGCATGTATTTATTATCAGGAATATATTACACTTATCTGTACATCGTAACTGAAATAATACAAACTCTTCCTGTAATCATTAGCCACATAGTAAATGGGACCATAGAACTCCTGCTGTGTGGGAAACTGTACAGAGGCTCCTCAGCGTGTCCACGGGACACAATCACCATCAGTGCAGAGACGTAAAATACCTGATTTTGCACTTGATAGTTTTTCCTTTCCTCCCCCCGCACCTGCCACCACCACCAGTGTTTGCTGCTGTGGATCTGACCAGTTACCCGGTCTGTGCACCCGTCTGTGCTGGCAGCCGCAGGAGATACTGTCACGCAGGGCCAAAGCAGGGCTTCCCCACAGAGGAATGGAGCTTGCCCCCAGCTCTCCCTGCCCCCACTCGCTGCTGCCTCTCCTGCCGCCCCATGGCTGTGACCTGCTCCTGGTGCCAGGCTCTGGAGCCCCTTCAGAGCAGCTGTAGGCTGGTTTTACTGCCGCCGCAGCCTTCAGTATTGAATAAAGATTAACCAAATCAAATAGCTTCTTTTTAAAGACTCAGGGGCGATAAAACCGTTTTCTGCTTAGTGCTGGCTGTGTTCCCTCTCCTGCCGAAGGCCACCCTACCCTGCCAAATGGGAAAGCCCCCACAGTGGCCATGGCATTGGGGAAGTCTCCAGCCCCTTGAAAGCAAAAGCTTGCCATTGAGCAGGGACAGCCAGGGAGCAAGAACTAGAGATGTAACCCCCCGCCCCACTCTTGACGGCTGGAATGCCAAGCTCGTCTTGCATGGTCGCAGCTCCCTGGCGAGAGCAGGCATTTGCTGGCTTGGCCATACAGTCGGGGGTCTTCATTCCTGGGAACAGGTGCCCCACTCAGAGGCTGTTCCCTTCCTCCCACTGTCTGAGGGACCTGGGCTTTTGTTTCACACCTGCTCTGGCACGCAGAGGCAAGGAGTGACAGGACAGAGAAAGAGCAGGAAAAAGGAATAACTTTTTTTGGGGGAAAAAAGTCCATGTTTCTGGGCATAAACCAGAAGGAACCACCCTTCACATCCTCACAGGGATGGGTTGATGGGTCCCTCCTGGTCAGGCAAAACTTTGCTAGCCATCAGGCAGGCCCCAGAGGCCACACCAAGGAAGAATCTAGTGAGCGGCAGGATTGGGAGGCAAAGATTAGATGGGAAAGGGATTGGCAATGATACCAAATGATGGTACAGCTGGGATCTGTCCCAGTTTCCCCACCGTAAAAGCCCTACTCCCAATTCACTGCTGGAAGCATCTCTTGCATATGAATTTAAACCAACAAAGTGATAAGGAAAGCACCAGAAATAGAGGGAAAGAATAAATTCAAATAGGACAGGCTCAGCTAGCCCATCCCCAGCCAATACTATGCTCTGGTGTGTTTAGCATGGAAAAGTTTAGATTAGCATCATGGTAGCAACACTGGATGTATCATCTTAACCATTTTTACAAAGGGTAAAAAGGAGGAGCCTAGAAACCACCGACAAGTCAGCCTGGCTAATCTGGTGGCCTTCTGCAATGGTGTGACTGCGTTGGTGTATGCAGGATAAGCAACTGATGTCGTCTACCCGAACTTCTCTATGGCCTTTGATACACTCTCGCACAACATCCTTGTTGCTAAATTTTGTGGTTTTTTTTTTTAAATTATTTAGGTTGGAGAAGACCTTTGAGACTATCAAGTCCAACTGTTAACCCAGTACTGCCAACTCCATCACTAAACCACGTCCCCAAGCACCACATCTGCACGTCTTTCAAATGCCTTCATGGACCGTGATTCCACCACCTCCCTGGGCAGCCTGTTCCAATGCTTGACAACCCTTTCAGTGAAGACATTTTTCCTAATATCCAATCTAAACCTCCC
>JAVJGI010000014.1:23228412-23251236 GCA_035590275.1 Ibycter americanus | reverse complement strand
TGTGACCCAAGGGCAGGACCCGGCACTGAGCCTGGTTGAACCTCACACCACTGGCCTCGGCCCATCGGCCCAGCCTGTCCAGATCTCTCTGTAGTGCTCAATGTGTGCTGGCAGCCCAGAAGGCCAACCATATCCTGGGCCGCATCAAAAGAAGTGTGGCCCGCAGGTCGAGGGAGGTGATTCTGCCCCTCCACTCTGGTGAGACCACATGTGGAGTACTGCTTAGAGCTCTGGAGTCTTCAGCACAGGAAAGACATGGAGCTCTTGGAGCAGGCCCAGAAGAGGGCCACAAAAATGATCAGAGGGATGAAACACCTATCCTATGAAGAGAGACTGAGAGAGTTGGGGTTGTTCAGCCTGGGGAAGAGAAGGCTCCAGAGAGACATTATTGTTGCCTTTAATACTTAAAGCAGGCCTATAAGAAAGACAGAGAGACCTTTTACCAGGGCCAATAGTGACAGGACAAGGGGCAATGGTTTTAAATTAAAAGATGGTAGGATTTGATTAGCTGTGAGAAAGAAATTCCTTACAATGAGGGTGATGAGATACTGGAACAGGTTGCCCGCAGAAGTTGTAGATGCCCCATCACTGGAAGGGTTCAAGGCCAGGCTGGATGCGGTTTTGAGCAACCTGATCTAGTTGACAATGTCGTTGCCTGTGGCAGGGTGTTTGGACTAGATAATATTTAAAGGTCCCTTCGAACCCAAACCATTCTATGATCCTATGACCTCATTGTATGAGTACTGGCAAGATGAAATGTGACAATGCAGTAGGTATTGCTGATATCTGTGCATTTAGCAAGTATGAAAGTGATTAAAATTGTACTTGGTAAGAAGGGACTTCATGTGCATGTGTGTGCTAGGAATCTATATTACTGTGAAGTTGTACTTGCTGGACACACTAAAATCTAGTAATGGATTTCAATAGTAGAACAGTAGTAGCTGGCGTGGCATGATCTAGTCTAACAAGATGCTCAGTTTACTCAGTATCACACTATCATGCAAAAGCTGCTACAAAAATAAATTCCTCTAAAAAGGATGAAAACAAATCACTTTTTTTTTTACCGCTGTGGAACTGGCCACAGGCGCTTTGACTGTGATTGAAGCTGTATCTAAGCTGCAGTCTGTGAGTCCTGAGTACTTCCCAGGAAAGCTAAAGCACAGCTCCCATCCAAGCAGTATGGCAAGGCTGTGCAATCCCACCTCTGCTCGTGCAGGGTATCCCGGTGCCACTGCACACCCAAGTAGGAGAGCTGCACTCCCTGCAGCGCTCCCGCACCCCAGGGATTTGCTGCATGTACCATCTCCTGCTTACTTTCCCCCTGGTACTCAGAGCAGGAATGCATGCAGGCTCTTTGCCCCAAGCTGAACAGAAAAGCATTCCACAGCTCTCTCTTTTTTTTTTAAATTGGGGGATTATTTTTTCTCTTCCTAGCTGTGCCCATGAGGGTCTTGCAGCCTGTCCCAGCCCAGCCACTCCTTGGTCTCCCCACCCTCTCGAGTGGGGGTCACCTCAAGCCTGGATGAATTTTTTTTGCTCCTAGGCCGGGCAGTTAAAGGCAGTTTAGCTACTCTTTTCCATGGATCTTCAAAGTGCTCTGTAACTTTGGGTAAACTTTAGCAATGTGAGATAATATATGTATGTGGAAGGAAAGAAATTCTGACCTCATTTGTGCCCATGTAGTCCACTGTGCTCTGTTTGGTGTTTCAGATAGGAGGAGCCTAGAGCCCTAGCAGGTGCCCAGTATCTCATCCTAATACTGGAAACCTCTTGGCCAGCAAAGGTCAAGGATGAACAATTCATTTTCTCTTTGCTTACAAGACTTGAAATAAATCGAAATGGTCAGGAACGTACAACCAGAGATTTCAATCCAAACCAGGACTAAGTAAATGAAGGTAAGATCTAACTAGGATTTAGACACTAAAATTAAAACACGTTAACTAGTAACCTCTATCAAACTTGCCAAATCCCTCTGGTTTTTCTCATCTCTAGCCTATTTCCACTTACAATATTGATGCAGAGAGTTAAAAAGCAGTGAATGGTATGTGTATGTTATCTGGTGTTCAATGCAAAGGTGATGGTTTCAAAGGCAGTACTGTCCCAGAATTTCAAAGTCGCTGGTGTTCATGTTACATAGAGTACCACTTGGTGGTCATTTGGAAGGCGCTTCTACTTCTGTGTAACTTTCTTCTAGGTTGGGTATAAATATTCCTGGGAGGCTAAACAGAAATGTATTTTGTTTAGATACAAGTCTTAGGCACGAGTTAGAAAACTGCTGACTGTAATGAAAATATATCAGCACTTAGTAGTATCCAATAATATAAAAAATGCAATTCAGAACATCTTCAACTACATATATATGTGTGTGCATCTATATATAGGTATAAAGGTACAATACATACATGTATATAAACACAGACACATATACAGAAATATTCACAACTTGAACTGTATTTGTAACTAACCTGAAATACTGCAGCAAAAGTTCATTCTGATGAACCATTAATATAGTATTTTCCAACTTTTGGCTCTAACCATAGTCAAAATATTAACACATCAAACTAAATGTTTTGCTATCTGCTGTCCTAGCTTTTTGCTATCTTTTTTGCTACCCTAATCAACATGTCAGAACCAAGAGCTCCTATATGGGGACTGTAAGAGTACCCTGCCTAGTGTAAAGCTATGCAGCTACTGAGCATGCTTGCAGTCATGAACCCTGGGTGCCTGTTGATGGTAATACTTCCTTGGATGGTAACATTTAGCATACTGGAAATGCATAAAAGGCAGGGAACCTTCAGCGCACAGGTGATGAATCATCGCCGCAAGGTTCTGACTTTTGCTGGAGAGGAGTTCCCTGATGAGCAGCGATAAAAAGAAGTGGATGATGTGGATGAGATCTTCACAGGGCTCACGGCTTCTCCCTCCTGCAGCTTCCAGAGGAGCTCTTCATTAGTCCTGCTCAGCTTCTTCTTCTCCTCCATTTCTTTCTCAACGTATTCTTGAAGATTAGCATTCTCCTCTGACAATTGCCTGGAGAGGGAAGTAGGACAACATGGTGGCGTTAACACAGCCAGCACTACACAAGAGGCAGGGCCAGGCAGGACCCCAAGCACCTCAATCCCATCCCATCCCATCCACCTGCCCCTAGGGCTGCAACTGAGCTGCCCAAGCTGGGCACAGATGTCCCCGGTTCTCTTCACTGCTGAGCAAAAAAGGCATCTCCACAAGTCACAGCTGGCCCCCAACACCTGACTGTGCCTCTGGGTGTGCCTGTGTCTTTGCTCTACACCTCCTTGAGGCAGCTCAGCTGCCAAAGCTTAGATGGGCTTTTGACCCAGCAAGTGCCTGGGTCAGTGGGCACTTGTGCTCCCTGCACATGCAACCCCTTGGCCAGGGCTTCTGTTTCTGCACCAAGAAGACAACGGGCTTCAGAGATCAAACCAACATGGTCTGCCACAGCAATGGCACCTCTGCAGATGACCACTTAAGCAGCATAAAGTGCAGGTGGGCTCCTTAAATCCTGCTTTCTCCCCAGCTTCAATGCCTGGCTCCAGCCACCTTTGCCCTGTGGCATTTCACAACCCAGAGGTGCTTGCAATGCTGCCCCATTTTT
This sequence comes from Ibycter americanus, assembly GCA_035590275.1. NCBI lineage: Eukaryota > Metazoa > Chordata > Aves > Falconiformes > Falconidae > Ibycter > Ibycter americanus. The sequence continues at coordinate 23,247,623 of JAVJGI010000014.1, read as the reverse complement.
TTCTCCAAAGCAGCACAGCAGCTAAAGCAGTCCCCACATGGGGATAGTCCCGAGTTTTAGGCCTTCTTCTGTCTGACTGAGGATGAAAATCCAAAGTCCCATCTCTGTGGACAGCCGTAACTCTCACCTTTGTTTCTCAACCCTGCCACCAAAGCTGTGCCATGGGCCGAAGAGCATTTGTGGAGCGGCAGAGCAAGAGCAAAGAGGTAAGAGAGAGCAGTTGCATCCCTGACTTTTCCAACTAGCTGCTACTGCATGGAAAGGGAAAGGAGTATGTGCTTTCCATGCATTTTTAGCTGATGTCCTGATGTAGGATGCAGCTCAGCTTCGAGGCCTTCCCTCTCCTCTGTAAATGGTCATGAGGCTATGGGTCCTTCTCCAGCTCCTTCTTCCTTGGTCCTAACAATCCCTCTATTCCTGACTGCAGCACCAAAGAAACTTCACCAGCAAGGACCAGGGATATGTTTTCCCCAGAATGCTCTAAAACCTGATGGTGTTTTGGGAAGTAGGGCATGGAAATCTCCTATGGGCACCACAGCCTCAGTGACTCTGCTCTCATCTAACCAAGTGACTGGTTTAAAAAGAAATGGGGCAGTGCAGGCAGACTGTGGGACTGATTGAGATGTGTTTTGGGCATGTGCCGGCAACACCACCATGCTGGAGGATGCATGCAGGAACATCTGGCTTCTGCACCCCCATTACACTTGGGCAGGAGCCAGGTCCTGATGTGATCTGCCTGGGGCAGCTCTGGGCATGTACCTAACCTGTTTTACAGGCAATTTAGGATTTTACAGAAATAAAAAGGGAGGTGCCTATCCTCGCCCACTAAGTATTTCCAGGGTTCAGCAGCAGCTGGGTGTGGATTTTGGATGCACACATGAAATTCTGGACAACTCCTTTTCTGGCTATAGCCTGAAGCCCATAGCAGATGTCATGGACTGCTGGTCCACTCTCTTTGTGTCATCAAAAGTCTCTGAAATGGTGGGGCTGGCATTTCTGATTTTGTTTAAAAACCATTTTATAAGAATGTCTGCTTTTTTAGCTTCAGTTCCTACAGAAATGGAGCTCAGGTGATCAAGAGTATGTCTGTTCTACCACTCCCTGAAAGTTTTCAGCCATGAAGCAGTGACTAGCAGAGTAGAAGGCCTAAAAGACACAAGCTGGCAGAAGTTTTCAGAAAGTTGCTTGCCTGGTAGAGGATGAATATCTTATTCATGGTCCCATTGGGGAACCAGCTGTGGCACGAACTCATGGTCTACCAGCCACATGGGAGCTCACCCTGAAGAAATAACTCCATAGAAAAACTCTTGCCACACAGGGAACTACTTCTTCTTTTGCAGTGTCTAACAAGACAGGCTATAAAAGTTATACACAAAGCCTACTACATCCTTTTCCAGCCAGCATTCACCAAGGGGGAAAAAAAATAAAGCACATGCCTTCCCTGTCTTTGTGTAGCTCTTAATGTGTGACTGGCTGGTAAGGCTCATCTGGGTATTAGGAACAGGCTTGTCACACCAGCACAGACCTCAGAGCACAGCGAAGGGCTCAGCTGCCTCTTCTGCTAAAGGCACTGCTTGGACAGGAGGCAAGCACCGCCCATCAGCATGTATGAGCCTCCTATACGCTGGAGGCTTAATGCTGCTTGCTAGAGGTATAGTAGAATGCATGGTATCAGTGTTCTCTGAACTCTCACACACAATAGACTTTGCAGCACTAATGCACGCTGCAATGTGCTGGCAGAGGCAGGCTGCAAGTTATATGCATGACCTGCAGGTAAGTGGGGAGACGTCTGAGCACAAAAGAGCCTTGCAGCCAAGTGCTTGTGAACACACCATACAGCATGTGGACATGTCCTCCAGAGAGACCTGCTTTGGCATGCAGATGGAGAAAGGAGCTGCTGCTTGTTGTGCTGCTTATTTTAGCTTTGTGCACATTTCACTGGGAATTTACACTGTGTCACCTGATGTGACTTGACCGGACACAGGCAGAGCCAGCTTCATGCCACCCGAAGACAGAGGCAGCTTGCACAGCCAGCAGTGCTGGTATCCTTCAGCAAAGACTCTGCCTTCGGCTCAGCCAACCCGTATCTGTCTCTGCCGCACCATGGGGAGTGAGATGAACAGATGCAGCATCACTGCTTATAAGATACAGATGCCCATTCAGCCCCTCTTCATCATTTAGGCAGAAGGAGGAAGAGAGGCAATGTAAAAGCAAATGTGTTCTCACTATGCGAGTTTGTATCTTGAGATATATGTTCCAATTTGAGACCTAACCCATCTAAGGGGACATTTATCCCTAGCACTGCAGACTTATGATCAGACGTGTTCCTCTGACAGCCTCCTGAAAATTTAAGCAGCTGTAACAAATCACAGCCATAAACCCAGAGGTCTGCAGGGGCACACTGACATGATAGGAAGCAGGGGAAGGTGCTTGAGTCATGCCCTCAACTCATGTTAAAGCCTAAACGGCTCAGGTCAGCAGGTACCTGGGCTATGCTGACAGAGACCAGACACCCTCCTGGTCATCTTCATTTCTAGGGTGCTGGAAACTACCATTCCTCAAACATCCCTAGTCCAAAGGACCAAAAAAATTACGATGGATTTGGAGGGAGAATCTCAGACATTGGGAGATCAGATGATTTATTCAAGCACTTGGGGAAGTCCCAGCAGAGGCTCTGTGGAGCTCCTGTGTCCAAAGCTGGTGCATGACTCACCTGCAAGGCTCACCTCCATTCCTCTGTACCTGCCCTTGGCTATGATTGGAGATATCTCTGTGGTGCATCCCTAAGCCTGCCACTGCTTCTGGGACCCCCTCCTGGCCATGCTGCAAAGGTTAGCTTTGCTCTGGCTCCCATCCCTCCTGCTGTCCTCCTTCCTCTTGCTGCTGCTGGTCTGCCACAGCCGCCTGGGCACCCAAACTGCGAATCAGCAGAAATAGCCCTAATCTGCACTGTTCCCCAGCAAGGACAGCTCTCTAAGCTTGTTCATGCCTCTTCCCAGGCAGTGGCAGTACAACAGAAATAAGCAGTCAAGGTGGCTACTGCTGCCAGGAAATTGCATGTTTTAATAACTCTGACTTTAAAACCCTGGCTGACACTGTCCCTATAGCTGTCCCCAGAGCTGTCCCCAGACTGTAACAGTTGAAAATGACTGTCCTCTAAGCTGACTTTCCAGGCTGACCTCAAATTCAGAATTTTTCCCCAAAGATGTTCTTTAAAACCAGTACCTACGTAGTTACAAGCAAGAAGCAAAGTGCTACAGCTGGACGCTGGCAGGACGCAGCCAGAAACAGGTAGCTGCAATGCAGAGATGCCAGGCACTGAACCAGGCACCCTGGCTGCTGTCACAGGTGTGGAGAGAGACTGCCACTTCCAGACCACAATTCATCCAGGCGAAAAGCAGGTGTCTCAAACTGGTCTGGTGAACCAGGCCTTAAAAATTCCTGGTTTTTCCTCCCCAAGCACAGAAAGGCTGTAGACACCTACCTCAGACAGTGACACCTGTTACAGGTATTTACAGTCAGGTGAGAGGAAACATAATCCTCACCCCAATCTAAATGTTCGTACAAACAATGCTGCCTTTTGAAAATATCTGACATGCAGGAGACAATTTTTAAAGGCTGAACCATTAATAAAGGAGACACTAGAAAGACAAAAACTAAAATTAATTTGTAGTTAATTAATTGTAATTAACCACAAATTAAGAGATGAGATGCTGAAGCTTTAAAAAGACAGCTAAAAATTAAATTGCATTTTAGGCCAATAGCATAATTTCTGGCAACAACATCACCTAGGCAGCTGGTGTGCTGGGACAAGTTCAGCTCTAGCATATCCCCCTGGTACCCCTTCTTCCTGGCTCCAGCTGTGATCCTTTGCCTTACAGCAGACTATAAACTCTCTGGGGCAGGGACTGTCCTACCCTTCTCTATTTCTATACCACCTAACACAAGGAACCTTGTCACCTTTGTCAAGTTGTGACAAGGGTGAAAACAGACAGTGCAGATGAAAAAACCCCACCAATGAATAACCTCACCTGGGTGTCAGTGGCATCGTTAGGATGTCTCTCCTGAACTTGCCCCATTTCTCATCCTTGTTATTCACTGATGGGTCTCAGGACACTGACACTGAGATCAGAAGCCACTGGCAAACTGGCCCTCAGCAGCATGTCAAAATCATGGAAATACACAGACAGATATGTGGCCTTCCTTATGATAAAGTAAGCAAACCCCAATATAAAAAGGACTTTTTAACAAAACAAGCAGATCAGGACACCAATACACTTACAGGAGGAAATAAGCTTTTCCCTTTCTGAAATAAGTGTCAGCCTTGGGCAATTAAGATCTGCAGTCTCCTTTCAAGTTCAGACAGGTTGCAAATATCAGCACAAACCTTGTTATGACAGTATTTTGCTCAATCCTGGCTCTGAGTTCTTCATTCTGCTGTTGCAGCATGGTGATTTTTTCTACCAGTTTTATATTTTTTTCAGCCTGCAACAAAAGAAGGTTGGTTAAGTCTGAAGAAAGCCCAACACCTGATCCAAGAGAATTTGCTCTTTATCTCATTTGTCCCTAGAGCAACTTCTAAAATTTGAGAATAGATGGAGATGGTCATCTTGACTGCAGCTGATATTTAGAGGTCTGACTCACACCGCATCTTACTGCTGAAGTAAGTGGGGTCATCAGCAGACCCTCGAGTAGGGGAAGAGCTGAACTATCCCTTACTTCTAACTGAGGAGCAGGAGGGTCTCAGTCTTGTCCAGCGCAAATAAAACATCTTCCTCGGTGATGCCCCCACAACTTTTATCCCTCAGGAGCCAGCATTACCAGCCATTGTTCTTGGACAGGGAGCTAGTGGCACTTGGGGACCATGGGGATGCCCAGCATGGAAAGGGCACTGTGGTGTGAGTTGTCAGTCTAGCAACGAAGGAGGAGTGCAAGGTGGTATGATGTGTATCATCCAGCTCAACTAACCTCACCAGACACAAATGTCTGGCATCCAACCTCTAGGATTATGATTTCCCAGTTATGGGGAGCAAAGAGTTACCCAACAGGGCAGATTACACCCAGCAGCAACCTTAGCCTGGTGCTGCACTCACATGAGGTGATCTGCACTTCGGAGACATTCCTCTCCAGTGCTGACAGTGTCGGCTTAAATTACAGGCTTAAACTAGACATTTAACTATAAGCTACAATTAAGTGAAATGAATCCTATCCCAAGTGTAGGTAGCTTTTACTCAGGACAGTTCAAGGATAGAGTTTGAGGATGTCGATAGCAGTGTATTAAAACATCAGAAGATGTTCATAGGCATGTGCCACAGCCTCAGATGACCTGTTTTTCCCAAGTTTTGAATGTGACATACTTTATCACCTGAGTTCTTAGTTTTCCAGCAGTTTGAATTTTGCTGATTCAGCATTTGGAAGGAAACAAGATATCGCAGGGTAACCTTATCTCTGTGTGAGCTCGGTTATTGAATTTCCCAATCTTTTATCAAGAACAAAAATATTGTGCATTGGAGTTAGCAACAATTCACACTTTACAGCAAAGGCATCAGTTTTATGCAGTGGTTTCCAGTCTATGCATGTAACCATAAAGGATACTCCTGATTCTCAGATATTCCGGCCTAACCCAGTATATTATGTTAGAGCAGAGCAAGGATTCTGGCCCTGTTTTGAAATGCTCTGAGAGAGAAATTGCTGTCATGGGCACCTACTTCCTCAATAGTTTTAGTAAGTAGTAGCTATGCCAGCATGAAGCATGGAAGAAGACCTGTGCATCTCCTTCCCTCTCTGCTGCAACCCTCACCCTATACCACTCCTCTCCTGTCACCTTCATTTCCAGCCTCCCTTTCAGCAAACAAGGAGCCAAGCCTGACCCTGTATTTGAAATGCCCTCCTGCTCCCTTACGAGGCACTCCATCTTTCAGAGCATTTGGAGATGCCCTGTAGATGTTCTGGCACTTACAAAGGTAGATGTTTAAACAGAAACCTGTTGTGTCTTTGGACCACGGTAAATTCAGTGTTCTACTGCGATAAAGGGCAGGAGCAGGACTGTGTGCTCGTGTGCGGTTAATTAGCAAAAGCAGCTAAATGACCAGGAACTATGTAGGCTGTTGTTTGGTTGGAGGTTTTTCAGTATAACACTACAACGCATGTTTTCAGAAGCTGGCTTAGCTCCAGGAGCAGTTGGAAGGAGCACAGTTAACAAGCCTCAGTTGTAAAGAGGCACTTTTCTCTACATCCACTTTACTCAAGCATCTCTTCAGCAAAATAATCATCAGAGTTCTCAAATTTCCCCGTAAATGGAAACAAATCTTGCTGAATGCTGTGCTGAACCAGCTGCCCTGGCTCCCCAGCTGCGGTATTGCCTCATCCTGTCACAACGCTATGCATGTACTGTCACTGTAAGTTATGCCTTACAAAATGAATCCCCTTTCCAACAAAAAATGTAATTGGTGGTGAACTGGGGAGTTCTTTGATATAGACCCCCACAAGCAAAGAATGAGAAAACAGCATAGGCTGCAGCAAAGCATTACTTTAGGGTTAGAGAGACCCTTCCTAGCATAAGCCTTGCTAGACACTGCTTGCTGAATTTTGCTAATTCATACTTGCAGCTGGGAGCTCCCTAAATACCTGCACAACCAGCAGCAAGACACACATGGCTCAACCTTCCTCCAGTTGCCCTCTCCAGCCCTGAATGGTTACCTGACTCCTTTAGGGGCGTATGGTGCAAGCTGGTGTACAAGATGAAGCTCTGGACTACTACACAGTTCCCCTTCCTTCATTCTTCCTATACCACTCACATCACTGTCTAACATAATAGGCTGAGCAGGTATTGCATGGAAAAGCAATACAGATCAATGGATGTGTGCGAGAAGTCAAGGGTATCATGGGTGGGTGAAGGGATGGGAAAAGATCCCAATTTCTGAGTGAAAACCTCAGACGTGGTATAGTAGAAGCAACTATGTAGGCTGACAGTGGGACAACACAATATATAGGCATTTACGAACTTCTTTGACTGTGTCTTGCCTCAGCCTCTTGTGTTTTCTCATCTTTTTAAAGTTCATCTGCTATAACCAAACTTCTACTTTATTACCTCCGTGGTGCTTCCTCTGGAGGAAAAATGACAACTCACATTTTTTTCTAGCTCCATGATCGTCTTCTCCTGCTGGTGAATCTGCTGGTTCTTCATTTCCAGAACATGTTTTAAGCTCCTCAAATCATTTTCTATGTGCAGATATGGAGCTCGTACAATCTAGGAAATATACCAGTGATTTGGATATCTATAAGCCATAAACGCATCTTCAGCCATAAGATAAATTTTCCTCAATGCACCCAGTGGTTTAGGAGTCTCAGTGATGTGAAAACCACCTGGACGTGGGCCTCCACAGTGCATCTGAACCCTGACATTCTCTTCTAGACCACCCCTTTGGCTGGACAGCCTCATGACTAGAAAGATGGGATGCCAGGTTGTTCAGCAACTTCATTCCTACTCGTAGCGTGGGAACTGCATGAGGTGTTTTATGCTTGTGCGGGTATTTTGGCTTGGGACAAGTACTAACATAAAGCTAAGGAAACTAGATAAGGGGGCTAGAGGTGAAAATTAGTGTTCTGCCTTGCCTGCAGCACTGCATCACAGTGCCTGTTAACAAAGATCAGATCTGTTGGGAAAAAGTTCCTCCTCTGCTCAAGAACTTCAGATGCAGGGGATATTAGGGTTCAACTCATGGGCAAAAGATGCTCTCTGAATTAAACTGATAAACACTGTCGCTGACTTAAGCTGTTCTGGATTTTTCCACTGTAACTCACTCCAGTGAACTGCCTGGTGGTACTTGGCATTAACATCACTGTGACACAGCAGAATTTGTCCTTTCATGTAAATTAAATACTGCGGCAGAGGTGGAAAGGGACTGATGCTACTTGTTTCCCATGGCCAAGCCTGCTTCAGAAATGTGCACTCCTTTCCTAAGGAGTTCTCTCACCTAAAAACTCACTGAGCCCCTTGCTCACCCCACTATTTTCATTCTGTCCCCTCTGTAATGTTGATACAGCTGCCCATGGGGTTGTGCTGTGAACCAACTGAAATGCCCCAAGTTAAAAGAAAAGTTTTTTGGGGGTCATTTCAAGGCTATTTCATTTCAGATAGATAACTGTAGTGTGTGTTTACTTACACACTGTAAAAAACCAGTACATCCCCAGTAGACAGTAATTGAATATATACTTCATATGACAGGGCTGTCCCTTGCAAGTCCAGAAAAAAAGGAAAGAATACAGGGATACCAAAGCATTTGGTTCAGAAGGCACAAAAAAAAAGAGAAATCTGAATATGAAAAGACAAAAAGTAAAGAGAAAGAGAGGAAGAAAGGAAAAAAGAATAGACAGCAGTAAGGTCATACTAGATGGAGTTAATGAAATGTTTTGGAAACTGAGCTACAAATACTGAATGAAAGAATAAAGGAAAAGAAGTAAAATCAGAAAATGATGGCCCTAGACTAAGATTTCTGACTCCTCCTCCTACTTCAAGATCTGGGGTGGGATCCTATTGCTATCCACTGAATCATGAGATGTGAGTCATACTTAGTAATGTATCTTGATGACTGTATAGTTATAGTTGCCATTTACCTTCAGTTGTTCCTCAGTTTTTTCCTTCAGGGCCTCTTCAAATCGGTCTGCTTTGGCCTTAAGAGATTGTTTTTGAAAGGTGAGGGTGTCTATCTGGTCCTGGAGGGGAGACACACTAATGAACACATCAGCCATGCTATCACCCCTCTTACATCCATACGAGTCAGTCTGCACTGTGAAACCACCAGGGGAGCTGAACAAGGCTTAGAAATCCCTGCAAGGTGGTATTTTTTATATAAGGTCAATTGAACACCCAGCGTTTTGATAATCCAATGCCTCAGGGAATCTCAAAATCCTTGTAATGCCTGCAGCTGGCTGACACTGTGTCCTGGTTTCAGCTGGGATAGAGTTAATTTTCTTAGCAGCTGATGCAGGGTTGTGTTCTGGATTTGGTGTGAGAACAATGTTGACAACACGCTGATGGTTTTATGTTCCTAGGTAATGTTTATACTAAGTCAAGGACTTTTCAGTTTCTCAGGGCCTGTCAGCAAGAAGGCTAGAGGGGCACAAGAAATTGGGAGGGGACACAGCCAGGACAGTTGACCTGAACTGGCCAAAGGAATATTCCATACCATTGAACGTCATGCTGAGTATATAAGCTGGGGGAAGAAGGGGGAGACATTTGGCATTATGGAATTCGTTTTCCCAAGTAACCATTATGCATGATGGAGCCCTGCTTTCCTGGAGATGGCTGAACACCTGCCTGCCGATGGATTCCTTGTTTTGCTTTGCCTGCATGCGCGGCTTCTGCTTTACCTGTTAAACTGTCTTTATCTCAACCCCATGAGTTTTCTCACTTTTACTCTTCCAGTTCTCTCTCTCATCCCACTGTGGGGGTAGTGAGCAAACAGTTGTGTGGGGCTTATTTGCTGGCTGGGGTGAAACCACGACATGCTGGCTGGCACTAGTTCATGAAATGTCTTTGATGCTAAATCACCCCAGCACCTTGGGCTGGATGAGACCAACCATGCCATTCCTTAAGAAGCTGGTATTTATAACAGAGGCATGAAAGAGATTATTTGTGTGGTCCCTAGAGTCTGAATGAGGTGGTAGATACCTCATCCCTGCTTCCTTTACATTTCTAGGCTTCTAACATGGTAACAAGCAACGATGAGTTAGTGGTGTGGACTTTAAATGACTGTTGTTTCATCTCAGAGTTACACACAGAAACAACACATTATTTTAAGCAATCATATTTCTGTTACGAACAAAGGCTTTCCTGTTACCTCTCTCTATATGACACCTGTAAAAAACACAGTTGCTGTGAAACTGGTATTCTTATCTTTCATATATGTAATTTCTTGGCTGTAACATTACATCAGGCTTATTGCAAAACTGCTGACATGCCTTGAACTGTCACAGCACCATGAGGAAGGCAGTGACAGTTGCTGTGTGCAGCAGTATGTGCTAGTCAGGGGTTTTAAAAACTGTAATTCATCTCTACCTATGAAATCAAACAAAGCTTGCATTATTTGCTGTGGCATCTTGTTCACACAAGATTTTCAAACTTAGTGTGAACCACAGGGGATGCTTCTGCTCTCCACTCCTTGGGATTTCTTCATCTAGAGAGTGCAAACAGCATGGAGTTATTAGCAGGACTGAAAAAGCCAAGATGATCTTTAACTTGGTGTTAAATAGTGGAATGGGGGACATGTGATGTGCAGGGCTGACCCTGGCTGGCCATTGCCTGACTGCACAGCAGGGCCAGCTGTGGGACATCCCTCATCAGTGACTGCATTGCCCTCCAGTGGGAATGGAGATGTCTCTACAACGTGGGACCAGCTCCCCCACATTCAGGCAGCTGGGAAGAGCTTAAAGCACAGGGCCAGGCAGGGAGAGGTCACCATTTCTGAGCCCTGGGGGTGCCTGCCGGAAGGTACCATGCAGACAAGGTGACGCTCACAGCCACCGCAGGTGCCAGAGCCCTCCCCACCATGCAGGGAAGAGCTCAACTTTGTTCCTTGTGCTGGGCCAGCAACCAGCAGGGTCAAAAGGACACTTCTTTGCTTTATCCAGCTGTCTTTTCATCCCTTTAGGTTTGCCCTCTCTTCTCTTTCAGACAGTATTTTGCTGAACCAGTTAAGGGCAAGGAAAAAGACTGAGGGGGCACCTTTGCTGCTAGATCCCAGTTTGGACAGGCAGAAGACAAGAGGTACTATAGCTGGTAAGAAGCAATAGCCTGGTGTGCTGGCAGCTGGCAAGGGGGCTGGGGCTGCCCCATCAGCTGCTCTGCCACATCATTACAGGGGTGGGAAATAATGAAACTGCTAACCTGGAGTGACAGCCGCAGTTTTTCAAAATTCTCTTCTAATTGAGCCTTTTCCAGACTGTGAGCAGCATTCAGTTCTGGGGAAGATACACAGACATGACATTGCTAAGTGAAGTCCAGCAAACCAGGGTCCGAGAGTGCAGACATTGTGAACTAAGCGCAATTCAGGATGCAGTTTTAAGGCACGGAGGTTGAGAGGAAACTGGTAGTAATATACTCTGCGACCTTAGGTGAATTGTTTTGAGGATCGGGATTTCCTCATCTTTCACTGGTTGCAGGTATCTCTATATCTATGTGACTGGATTCTGATTTTTCAGAACTGCACAGAATTCCTGGCTCCCAGGGCTCTGATCTGAAAACGGTCAGTTTGACCCAGCTCAGGGTGAGTATTCCCAAATCAAAGATTTTTAAATTAGATATATGTAAAAGCTTGGGTTGTAATTTCTTTGGGGAGATTGAGATGGGAGCCAGCAACTCAGGATGCAAAAATGCAAATGACAGTGCTTCTCCAGGAGCTGTGGCAGATGACCTGTGAGATTTATTCCATTAGTGAGACGGACAGAGTCTGAAGACAAAGAAGAAGTCCTCAATTTATATTACATGATTAAAGGTTTCACTACTAGGACAACTCACCCTGGACTTAGTAATAACCAAAAGTTTAATAACCAAAGTGGAATAAAGTTTAATCTCCAAACCAATGACACCAAACTGTCATTCAGTACAGCAGTAGCACCTAGCTTTTTAGGATACAGACACTCTTATTTTTTGTGTCTTTACCCTCAGTCCCATGAGGTCTGCCTTCTAACCGTTGCTCACTAGCCACAATAACAGCATTAAGAATACTAATGCTCTAGCGCTCTCCTTACAGCGCACTAGACCGCAGCTGCTGCAGTGCCTTTTCCATGCACAGGAGGGCATTTCATACCCACACCAGGAACAGGGAGCACAAACCAGCCACTAGACCCTTGCTAAACCGCGGCCGAGTCTTATCATCAGAGAATACTAACAAAAATGGAAAGATAAGAATATCCTCAAGCAAGGAAGAGGGTTTTTTTATTATTTGCAAAACAGTATATGTTAATTTAAAAATAGTATGCTAGATACCATCTCTGCCTACAGGAGAGGGGAATAAACTGTTCTTAGCTCACGTTATGCTCCGGACTATGTCTCTAATTGACACAGTGCAAAGCTAAGCAGTATGGCTCGACTTAGGGAAAGTTGTGGGAAAACCTAATAAAGCTATTTAAAAATTAGACCCTTAAGCTTATGTGTAAAATAAAAGAGGGAGATTGTACAGATAACTGTTAAACGTCAGCTAAAGCACGTACAAAGACATGTATTTAGATACTGAACTGGTAGGGAGGAAAGAGCTCGTTCTGCAGTATCAAATCCCATGGAAAAACTGTAACACAAAATAAAGATAGCAGTGCTGAGGTGCAGATTTGCACTAGCTTTGGTCTACTCAGCATTGCCAGACTTTAGCTACTGAAAATGATGAGTCTTGTTTTTAGAAGTAGTGTAGTAGGCATTTAAGCACCTAAATTCAGACATGTTCAACGAGCTCTAGTCTCCTGAGCACCCAGGGGTTAGGCTCTTCAGAAAAGTCTGTGTGTGAAATGAGGTGGAATTTGGACTCTGTGTTTAGTGTTCCATGGAGAAAGCCTTATCTTTGGCCCAAAGATCCCTCAGGTAGTCTCAGTTCCAAGTCAGATGCTGTACACACTGCACGCACCTCTCCTTCATCCCTAGCATGAACCTGGTGGTCCACCCCACATGAAAGCACTAGACCAACACAGATTTTCTGTATCACCTATTCTGGAAGAAGAAAATCCAAGCTTACACAATCTCACTAGAGCACTAATTCCTGCTCTGGAATAGCTCCGTAGCCATTGGGTTGTCTTTGGCTTACCTTGAATCTTGCAGTCTTTCTCCTTCCGCAGTACTTCAGTAAAGGCTCTGTGGTCGTTTTCCAGGTGTGATATTGCAGCTTTATGGGCAGCTATGATCCTTTCCATCTGTTCCAATGACAATGAAAGGAGACATGGATGTATGATTAGACATCTTGTGGCACACCGACAGGCCACTACTTAAGAGCTCCAGTGAGCTGGAAACAGTAAAGGGATCTACCGAGTGTGACACAGACACTTACAGCACCTGAGCCATTTCTATTTATTATGAAACAGGCATGCTGATGCCTTGAGTGGTAGTATGTAGTCACTGCGGGTAGTGTTTTTGTTCTTTTAACTTAATAGTGATAAAAGAAGTACATAAGAAAGCGAAAAGCCAAAAAGCCCTTAAGCAAAGAAACCATTTATGATATGTTCATAAATATCAACAATTAATTAATCTAAATTATCTTAATGACCTGACTCCCTCTGATGGTCAGATAAACATACGCAGTTCTGAGCCATCCCAGTTTTTGTTTTCATGGCACTTTGCTGCAATGATTTTTATTGTAAGGTCTTGGATTAACTTCCATGAAAAGTGCCTATGAATTATTCATAGTTGTAAAATACTTACTTCTAGAGAAAAATTGGAATTATTATCAGTGGGTATATAAAATGAATTGCAATATATCACACTTTTACTTGAAAAAGAGTATCCTGCAAAGTCATCAATACCCACATTCCTGTGTCCTCTTGAATCATGCATTTTTAGTCCACATCTAGTAAGCTGATGAAAGATATGACAGCACTTTTTTGAGTGTAGACACCAGTTTTCAGGTTGGTGTGAAAGGATGAAAGATGCTAGTGAAGCCACAAAACTTTTTTCCAGTCTCACATTTGATGCTGAAAGAGGTCCTGCTGCCACAAACTGTCCAACAAACTGAACCACACAGCACACAACCATCATGGGAGCAGGGGATGCAGTTGGAAGAGGGCTGTGGGCAGCCTGTGTTCCTGTGCACCTGATAGGTTTGGGACTCCTTCAGCACATTGTTTGTTACTAGACTTGACTAAAGGCAAAGCAAGATCCCTAATGATGGTGCTTTGACATGTATCATTAAAGAAAATCCAGTAAGAAACGGCTAATCAGGTTAAGTCAGTGGTCCAGTGCAGTTTCCAAGTGCAATTCATAAGTTTGCTTTTCTGGGTTTTGTAATCACAGTGATCTTATTCCCTACATTTAATACATTATCTGTGATATCTGGCAATGCAGAGGATCGAACCATTTTACGTTTACAATGAAAGAGCTGTTTGTTGCAAATTGACTTGACTTTAAACAGCTTTTTTTTCTCACTGTTATGTTAAATAATGGTAGAAAGTTACTGCAGCTGAGCATGTCTCGACTGGAATAAATGTTATTTCACTGTATTTAACTGTCAAACGTATGTGTTAGATGATCCAACAGAAGCAAAATTTCCAACTGTACTAGAGAAAGCATGCTCTTAGAATGAAAGACAGGCATTTAACATGAAATTTAAAATTATCCAAACTATTTTTTATAATAATGTGGGAGACAACTCAGTGGTGAAGAACTCTTTGCAAAACAATGGGGACTCAGCCTGCTGATATACTGCATGAAAGAGCAGGGAAAGGAGGGGCTGACTCAGTGGGCTACTAATGGGATAGGGACTATCACTTGGCTTTTCCCAGAGCATGATGTCCTTGTATATGATGTCTGTGTGCTGAAACCTCATGAGCATTGCCATGTTCTTTACCTCACGAGCATTGCCATGTTCTTTACCTCACCCTTGCTTAAGTCTTTATTCAGACACTAATTGCTTTTCAGCTGAGCAGCACCCCAAAGGAATGATTATGCTCAACTCCAACACCTTCAGAAGGTGAAGGGGTTTCCTTTTGCTGCCACCATCTTTGGCAGGTTATTTATCTATAAAGCCAATTAAATATGTTCCAAATGGTCTGCAGGGATTCTTCTGTCTTCTGTGCGTTTCAGACCCACATCTTAAATGACTCTTTTTAATATTCCAGTGTGACCTCTTGTCTGCAGTTTTTCATAGGAGATAGTATACTTGGCACTGAGAGGCAGATCTCTTGGATATTAATTCCAGCTTCACTTCTAACTTACTCTATAGGCTTGTTCAACTCAATCTGTGTCATGGTTATTTCTGGCTATAAAAAGAACCTCAGGTGGGATTTTGAAGCCTTAATAAAGTAAAATCAAGAGGAGGCTCCAGTGGGAGAAGTTCAACAAGTTGGCGGTCCAAACAGACTGAGGTGAGCAGCTCAAGTAAGAAACACTGGCAAGCCAGGATCGCAGCCTTTACTTTGCAATTTTGTCCTTAGCTGCAAGGAGATATGAGATACTGGGATGCATTGGCACACACGACCGGTTTGTGAGGAGTTTGGCTCTCATGCTCTGCTATGCTGAAAGAGCTGCCTCACCTTCTCAGAGACAGCCAAGCCTCCAAAACCTTTCAACTATGTATCCAAAGAAAAAACAGCTATCTGATACTAAACTAAACGGTGACTACAGCAAAACAGTGTGGAAGACTAGGTTGTGACTGGAAACCATGGCAGTGGGATGACTAACTTCCGTATTAGACGTGTGGATACAGAAATACATGCAGATCCATGGTTAAAAGGATTTTGATATTGTTACTGCCTTCATGAATGCAAGCTTAAAGTCCCCCATGCAGATGGACAGCTCAAGGATAAGGCTTATGTCCAGCATAAGAGCTCTTTAGCTCCTGGGTTAGGTACCTCTGCCCTAACACTGGCTGGGACCTGCACCAGCTCGGCAGCAGCAGAGCTGAACGACTCCAGTCCCTCGAGCAGGCTCGCTTCTTCTGGTATGCTCTAAGCTGAGTGCTTCTTCTCTTCCTCCAAGCAGGGGAAGGGAGAACCAGAGCATTACAAACCCTTTGGGTCAGCAGTGGTTAGGGTTCCTTATTCCTCATGCACCTTGCTTCCTAGACAAACAGAGTTCTCCTTTTCCTTGGCCAAGAAATGTTGCTGGTGAGCACCTTTCCAACCTGGCCTGTCAGCCTCCTCCAATCCAAGAGCATTTGACACAGGATGGCTGTACGGCAGAGTAGGAATTCAAAGGGAAAACCTGCTAAAACTCATCATGAGATGCTAACAGAACCACAGATTGAAAAGATGGGCTTAAACTCTAAGATACTAGGGGCACAGCACCACTTTCAAAGCAGTGAAGAGAAATGTTTGTGTTCTCTTCAGTAATTCAGGGAACAAAGAGCTCTGGAGCAAAGCATAGGGCTGGAGGAGAGAGAACTATCTGCTCCACAGAGGGACAAATTGCTTCCGTATGATGATGAATAGAATCACAATAGATGAGAACATGAGAAAAGTAAGTCTACTTCTAGTCAAGTCCTGTGGTGACCAATATCACTCTTTCTTGCACTCATCAGCTTGAGGAGACAAAACCCACCATCTGTTCTTGTGGTCCTGGGAGCTTGCAGAAATGCTTCAAAGAGCTACAGAGATAAACCATAAACTATTTCAGCAAAAAATTAGCTCATGGAACAAAATCCTTCACAAATGCTAACGCCTGGTGGTCCAGGAGAGGTAAGGCTTGCAGCTAGAGCAAATATCTTCTACTAGGCACACAGACACACTGACACAGTGAAAGGAAAAAAGCTAAGGCTTTTGGGAACACCACCGCTCTTTCATATCAGAAAGCAAAGCAGAAAATTTGAGGGGCATTGCAAGAAAAACATCTTGCATAAACTGAAATGAGAACCGAAAGACATGGCTCAGTATATGCTTTCTGAATGCTTTCAAAAGCATTAGAGAGATTTTGAAAATTCTTCTTCAGAACACAAAAACCTATTTGACAGCACCTTCTAATGCATCTTTGAAAATCAATGCACTAACAGAAAACAGTAGGTTGTCTGGGGCAAAACAGCCCAGTTACATAAAACCTTTGTGTTGCACGTTACAAACTGCAAATCAGTAAGAACTAGAAGGCACAGCAATTAAAATAAGTAGAGTCCAGCAAGAGTTCTTCAGTGCCCTGCCACTGAAGAGTCAAACCAAATTGCATGGTGCTATGCAGGGCAGCAGGCACTCTGGGGCACAGGCTGGGACGCCATGTGTCTGTCCAACATAGCTGTCTGACCCACATGCCAGTGAGGACCACGCTGCACCCAGTCCCAGTGTACCATTGGTGTTACACAGTAAGTCTAACACTGGGCAGCTGTGACATGAATGACATCAAACTGCCACCATCTCAGTTTGTATTTGCACTCCCATCCCAGGAGTGTTTTACAGTACAACAAGTACAGGCAGTAAATGGTGTCATTCCCTTTTATAAATATTTGACCTTAAAGACCGTGGTCTGCCATCTCTGCTGTGCTGTGTTTGTGCTCTCCTCTCCCGTGAGCTCAGTGCAGGCTAGCCCCTTTCCATGGCTCCTGAAGGCGCTTCAGCTGTGGCTGCACAGTGCTGCACCAGCCTTTACCTCTTAAATGGCCTAAATTAGCTTGGGCACAGGCTATGCTGATGGGGCTGCCTTGCTTCTGAGCCCAAAGCTAGTATGGGGCTTGTCTGTGCTCTGCACCCACTGCGGTGCCTGCTGTCAGCCCACTCCCTGGGCACAAGCAGCAGGGAGCAGCAGCTCTGGAGCCTGGGTCACAGGGTCCTGCTTCAGGCCACAGCCCCAAAATGCACAGTGGAGATAACCTTAGATACAGAGCATGCAGACATAAAACCTCCTCCTTGACCTTTGGTCACATCCATTCATCTCACAGACTACATCTGCACTGCACTGTTGCTGCCAAATTACATTGCCTCAGAGAGTGAAAATTTCACGCTCCACCACCTCCAGCTGCCCTGGGCATTAGGAAAATCCCCAGGTTGGAAAGAACAATGCTGGCAAACAGGGGACCTGTTTGCTGGGCTCACATGTCACAGACGACTGCACATTAGATGCCTGGGTGGCATCCCCATGGCATGTCAAAGCCTGACAGCACACACTGCAGAGCACATCTGCATGTGGCAGATACTTGTGTGAGAAAAGCCATCATGAACTGTGGTGTGGGGTAATGGGAAACAGTTGCAGCTGGAAAAATCAGAACTGTATCCACTGAATGCAAAATGAGAAAAGGCCAGGTAAAGGCATTATGGCCATAATCCAGGGCAGGATGTTCTACCACCATGTCAGACGTGCTCATAGGGGAGTTATGGCATTTGTTCACTCCAGCTGTTAAAAATAATCCTAAGTAGCATGTGAGAGTATTCCTACCTACATACAGAAAGCAAAGCAAGGAGAAACACTCGGGACATAGAACTTCAGAGATGAGACTGAATGATGGAGCAGAAATCAGGGAACCCGTCGTGTATTACCTGCTTGATAGTTAGGCTATATATTGCATGGGCCCTATTGCTTCCCTGTACAGCCTTTAACTAGCATTACAAACAACCATGGGCAGGGTTACCTGTGCTGAGCGGATTCTTGTTCAACCCTTGGTTTCATACAAATTGACTACAATAGGTGGGTTGGGAAGCAAGTATGCATGGGGAGCGGAGCTAGTCTTAATATTTCTGTTGTAAAACATCTGGAAGCATGTGAAGGCAAGACATGGCAATGTGATGTACTACTATGTAGAAATACCAACAGGAATAAAAGGGAAAAGCAGTAAAGATAGTCAGGAATATTTTTATCCAGTCATCAGTTTGTTACCAGTGTCTTCATGCTGGAGTGTTCAATATTTGTTACCTGAATCCACTCAGTACTGGCATAGCCTGCTCTTCAAAGGGAACACAAGGAGACTGACCTGATTCTCGTGATGCAATTTGACTTGTTCCAGCTGCAGTCTGTGCTCCTCCTCCAGGCTCTTCTTCCTGATGTTGTGCTCCTCCTCCAGGCGCTGCTCCAGCACCTGTAGCTCCTCCTGCTGCTCCCTTCGTAGCTGCTTCACCCTCTCCTCAAAGGACCTCTCCAGCTCCACCTTCTCGCTCTGCAGTTTCATCCATTTCTCTGTATTGAGGGCTGTGGAGACAAGACCATACAGTCAGGCTCTGAACTACTTGGGAGCAAACAGTGGCATCAGATCTGTCTGTATAGCACTGAGCACAGTGGTTCTCACCAGCTCTGGGGCTCCCATGAATCTCAGCCATCAAGCTCTCACTGTTGCTTCTCTCTCTGTCCCACTCTCACACGCACATACGCACATGCATTTGTTTAAATAGAGGCACTGGCGGAGTGTAGAGGAACTGTAGAGGGTTAATTAACTGATAACATACAATGGGGGGCTTGCTTCTGGGGCGGTGGGTTGGCTGATGTGGATAATGTACAGCTGTGGCTTGTTCCTGCTAAGTAGCTACATAGCACTGAGGAGCCTGGAAGAGAAGGAGCACTGGTGGAAGAGGAGCACTGGGTGAAGAGAGAGGAGACTGGATGA
>JAVJGI010000014.1:23207994-23219480 GCA_035590275.1 Ibycter americanus | reverse complement strand
GGATTATATCTCACAGTTTCATTGATTCGTACAGCAGAATCCTGCAGTTTCTGTTGAAGCTAACGAAGACTGTGTGCTTTCAAAACCAAGCACATTCAGCACCTCAATCTTAATTCTGAATTAGAGCTATTGCCTAAACAACTAAATGTACACACTGCCTGTATCAGCCTTGGCTAGTCCAGCCCTGTTTTACTGATTCATCCAGGCATTTGCATCAGTGAGTCTGACATGGTGAATTTACACATGAGAAATCAGGAATTTCTGACCAACACCCATGCTGTTTAACTGCACTGGTTATTTTTAAATTAATGAGACATTACTAACTAAAGTGACCAAGACAAGTCAGAACTACAGCTTGGTTATAGTCAAAATAATATGCTCCGTAGATTTTCCCTGAATTTCTTCATAGAATCACCTATGACTGCTGTTGTCAAATATATGACTGTTTCATTCTCTACCTGCAGAAAGCTTGGCACAATATGTACAATATTGTACAACATACAGATTCATCTGACAGTGAGACCAGAATAACCTTCCTATAGTGCAGGCAGGCTGCATATCTCCAGCAGCACCCACAGCCCCAGCTTGCACTGCTTTAGAGACAGCAAAGAACTGCACTGACGAGAAATGCTCTCATGCACATGGCATTTCACCTTGTCCACAGATCTGAAACACAGGTTGCTTCACAAAATTTAATTTTGTAATTTTGTTCCAAGGGAAAACAGACTGTCCAACAATTTTTGACTTACACAAAAAAACATAAATATCCACCTTCCATATGAATGGATACATACCAGGATATGTACTGCTGATGAATTTTTTCACATGTTGCTGGGGAGCAATACCTGCACATGTTCATCTTTTTGTCCATCTCTACTGGGATTCCTTCTACCTGGGTATGTTGCATCTCAGGGTTGTATGGAGGGGATTACCTCCAACAAGCGGGACAGATCACCAGCCACCCCTGTCGCTTCTAAACAGTCTCTGCTCAGCATCTCAGTGTCTCTCAGAGTGGTGGCTTGCTCAGGAAGAGGTGGCCTGTGATGGCTCCTCTCCAGTACACATGCCCACAGGACCACTGAGCAAAGGACTACCCCACACCATCTTTCCCTGCTTTGAGAAAGCAACCACATACATACCTATGGCAGATCTGCCTTCTGAAGCAGTATAGCTCAGCTGAGACCTCAGACTGCTTTTCTGGAGCATTTGGGATTCTTACCAAAACTGTCTCCATGGACTCTCCCAGGACCCAGTTTTGTGCAGAGGAGGTATTTACTGCTGCATGCACAAGAGCAATGGCAAGGGCAGGCAGCACAGTGATCTCCTGTTATTGAACATGCTGCTCTGTGACTCCCAAACAGGCAGTCAGTTATACCCCTGGCAAAGTTCTCTAGCAAAGCCACCAGTGATTTGTATCCACCTCAGCTGTACAAACATGGTGTAAATGGAAGCAGAGCTGCTCTTTATCTCCAGCACTGTATGTCCCTTTCCTTCCCACATCACCACCACTTACAAAAGCACTCATGAAAATGAGCAAACCCAACCCACTAGAAAGAGGTAGGGCTTTCAAATGAAAGGAGGGTATTCAATGGAAAGCTTCAGATGTGCCCTGCCTAAAGAATGTACCACTGGCAACCACTCCTCTGTGAGAGCTGTGGAGATGCAGAGGATGGATGAAGGCAGGAATCAGGGAATAACTAGAAACACTGTTTTGCTATTGCTGCAGTATCCTTTGGCTGTGGGGACAATAAAGCTCTCTATGAAATGATGATCAGCCACAAAATTTCAGAGGCGCACAGCAGGAAGCACAAGCTGTTGGGCATCAGAAAAGGGCTGTGTTCAGCTTTTCTGCAGTAGGTTGTCATAGGCAAGGTGAAGACGAAGCACAGGGAGGATATGCAGTTCTACTTGCCTTGCAGGGGTTTGGCCTGATCTCCCTCTTTGCAAACCAAGTCACCCTCCCACCACATGGCACAATCCGTGCTTAATGTATGACCCAGCAATTGGGGTCCCACATGCAAAGAAATCTGAGAGGTCCCCCCTGCTCAGAGCTCTAGTCATCAGTGGCTCCAATGACTTTTGATGCTCAGGGTGTCCCCTGCACCAGTGGTCCTCCCTCCAGGTGCCCTTTCTCCTCGCTATTTGCCCTGGAGTAGATGAACTCAACATCACACCCGTTCTGTGGAGATTTAAGCCCAAAAGAGCTCAGAACTGGAAGCCAGTGCAAAAGCCTATCTTCTCTCTCAAGAGTTGCAATGTCTTTCCTGTCTAGATCAGAAACCAAACAGGGGAAGTGGTGCATGCAGATACACAGAGAATACTGAATGCGACACATTGCTTTTGTTTTTCAACCAGGAAGACACCTTAGAGATATTAATAAGCAAGTTCTGAGCTTCATATCCTTCAGTTTGCAGCTGAACTGCAAAACGTGCAAATGTGCATAAGCAAGCAATGCACTCCCAGGCACCATGAACCACAATGGTCCCAAGTTCCCACTTCTCATCACACTATGCTTTCTCCTTGGAAGTGGTGGTACATAGTCTGAGAACGGAAGCTATGGATTTATGAAGAACAATTTGTCTAGTAAAGATAATGTGTGGTGATGGACCCATCTCCCCAAAAAAGAGGTAGAATCACAGTTGTCTGCAAAGCCGCAAAACCCCTTGACACTGGGCTTCAGAAAAGACTTCATCAGATGTATGCAGGTTCCCCAGGATCAGGGCACAGAGAATAACTGTGTAAAGTGAGAAAAACACTTTGTTGTTACTTTGCTTGTACTACTTACCAGTTTCATCCCTGATCTTTGCAAGCTCTTCTTCTAACTCCTTTATTTTCTCAAAGGTGTTTTCATTCTGTTTGAGGAAAAAGAGAGAGAAATATGTATAGCCCCAGGTTTATTCCTGATAAGCATTTTCACATGTTCATTTAGTAAAGCAGATTAGATTGATTCCTCAGATATTTTTTTGGGGGGGTGGGGGGTGAGGAGGGGGGGGATTATAATGAACTTACTCTGTTTTTAAATCAGACTTAGGAGCCATGACTCACTGGCTATGAATACCTTGTATCTCTATGAATACATGTACACACACTCCTGAACAGGACAGCACAGAATACTCTATTTACTCATATGGGTCTAAAAAGACATTTTTATTTTTCTATCATTTTTTGTTCTGCCTGTATACCATTTATGACTGGACTGCATGTACAAGATGGTTTTCTTAATTCTGTTAAAATACTTTCATCTATTGATGCCTGCATTTAACCACCTCTAAACATAGCGATAAGGTCATACAGTCAAATTTGCCAAATAGATTACTGTACTTACACCATTCTAGGCTTGGTGGGCATACCCATAGAAACACCACTAATGGCCTAATGTTCATGCCTATTTACACATTTATTTCTGGTATTTTATTGTCTGTAAAGAAAAAGAGCTCCTTTCCTCGACCTGTCTCAAAAGAAATCTGAATATTCAAGGAATTAAAACAAAAAATAAAAAGGAAAATTTAAACATATTTACATTAACAATGCTAAGGTGTTATTACTAAAATGCAAGGACTTTGACAGCAGATATCTTATGACTGTTGTGCAAATTGACAGAGAAAAGCCTCAAGAGAATCTATTGGAGTTTGGTTTAGTACAATAAATCCCAGGATAATGGTTCAAGCATAAAGGCACTTTAAATTGGCATGTGTCCTGAATCACATTAGGAAGAAGACAAAGAACATATCCTGCTGGGAAGATCATTAATGATTAGGAAAACTAGATCAGGCTACTATAAATTTGTCCCAGGTTAGAAAAGGCCAAGAATCTTTAAAGAACACTACAAAAAAATAGTATTTAAGAGAAAAGGCAGTGTAGTGGCAAACGGAATTACAAGGAGTCCTAGAAAGTAAATCTTTCAGTAATAAGCAAGCAAGGCTAATAACAATCTAGGGCATAGAAAAAATTAGTTCAGCAGTAGGATACACAGCAGAAAGGATAGCAAATTAGTTCTGTCTTACCAAAATGTAAATGGAAAAAAAAAATATTTCAGAGCTTAATATTTCTCTTTATTTTTCCTACATTTAATTTTTAATTGTTAAGAGAAATAACACAAAAGCTTTATTTTTGCTAATACCAAGAAACTGGAATCTGGAATTTAAATTAATCCTTTACACACTGCCATTTTGGGATGATTTCTACCAGATCCAAGGGAGACACTTTCTGGAAAGTTTTGCTCTAAATGGAATGATTATCTGAGCTGAGTTGAGATCCTTGAGTGCCTAAGAAGACCCAGGCGATGTGGGAATCTTTCTTACTCAGTATGGGAAGAAGCCAGGCACGCAAGGCTGGGCTCCTCCAAACAGTCAGCTCCATACTCTGCTGAGTAATGCACAGGGTGTTGTGTGCCAGGACTGCAGAGTCCCCAGCCCTGACCAACTGCATTAGACTCAGAATAAAATGCAGTGGATTGTTTTGTTGCTTGTTGCTGGCTTTTTTATTATTATTATTAATTAATTAAAAAGTTTTTTTTTTTAAAAAAAGGAGATGTGGATGAATATAGCCTAGTATGTTAAAAAAACATAGCCCTTCACACAGATTCCCAAACCAGCCGTCTTACAGAGATAAGGTTTCCCCTTTTGGAGAATATCACTGCATCTGCCCCTACCGTCTGTTTAACTCACTGGAGTAATTTTAAGAAGTGTTCTTGACAGATTGCCAGGACTGTTGCCCTTGAAGGTGTGTGCACAGGGATATACTGGATATGGGGCTTGCAGAAGGAAAGCACCCACTCAAATGACCAGCTCCTACTACTGGAAACAAAACCCATTTAAAGCAAGAGAGCTCTGTACAAATCATTGCCAGCACCTACAGATAAGCAGAACTCAGTGGGATTGTTACTATTCTACTTACATGAAGAAAATTAAAAGTGAGTAAAAAAATGACAACCTAGGAAAAAGAAGTTGTTAAAATGTTGATCCTCCATAAGAAATATTACAGAATCCTTTTTTAACATTATGTTTTATCTTAGATAAGGTTTGTCCTACCCTTGAGGACACTTGGAGGTGAGACTCTCCAAAAGAGTGGAGAATCACTATGGTGCCAGCTTAAAAATGCTATCCCGTAACTCAAACTTCAGCACGGACACCACCCCACCAGGAGAGCGGGCCTCTTGGCTGTCTCCCACCGTGCTGGGGCCATGGTTTCCAGAGCAGCCTCTGGGGCTATCTTGACCAGCTGGGGTTGGCACAGCTCAGGTGGCTTCCCTGTCACTTGCCTGCCCTGCCAATACTTCTTGCATTGTATTTTATTTTGGTTAGAGCTTTCTGACTGCTCTTCGGGACCTCGTATTTATGTTTCCTGGGAGGTCAGATGTGCAAGGGTTGCCCTCAATGCCAAGGTCTCAAGTAGTCCCTCTTTCTCAGAGGGTTCTTTTAGAGAGCAACAGCACATGAGTCCTTATCTTCCTCTTCTGCAAAAGAGGCAAGGTGTAGTTTTGGCTAATCATCGTATCAGCCTTACGGTCTCCTGGATGCACAGTGAACTTACAAATTCCTGACGTTTTGTTTTACTGCAACCTGTTTTGTCAGTGTAACGTGATAGGTTTGGACTGCCCATGTTCCTGCTACCAATGTAAACATGACATTAATACAAAATGAAAAAGCCCCTCCTTGTTATCATCAATGTGGCTCTGCAGATAACCAGCACTTCAGCGTCAGTGCAGCCGGGGAATTGAGAATGCCAGCACTCTGGGAAACCAAACATTACAGCAGAGCAAAACTGGATCTGACATGAGAATGTAAAGCTATCAGGTCCAATGCTAAGATTCATATAGATCGAATGTCAAAACATCAAAGCAGTTGGAAAATTCAGAAGCACGTGAGGAAATATCCCCCAAAACAAATCTGTAAGAAACCAAATTAACAGGATATCCCATTGAATTAATCAAGCTTTGTTAATATTTATCTCAACAAAATATTTGAAAGAGAAGACAGGGTAAGCAGGAACCTTTGCTGCCCTCCCAGAAGTTTTGTTTCTAACAGACTCAGAATATCAAAGGATCTTAGTAGGTGTCCTTTACTAGGCCACCAGTTAGAGTCAAGCCATTGAGGGTTAGTGACTAAGGGCCAAATCCAACCTAGGTTTAAAAAGGCTCAGCAATCATACTAGTGACATAGCTGTTTCCAATGGGTGAAAAGGTCAGAGACACTGTAAGAAGATTGTACAAATATGCAGCATTTCAGTGAGGCAGTTAAATGGCAAGGGAGAAAAAAATTGCTTCAATGTGATTTGGGGTTAATTTTTTCTGGCTAAAATATGAAAACAAAACAGTGGGGTTTGTGCCCACTGTTGCATTTATTTTTCAGGTACTTTTAATGGATGATGGATTTCATTGTTGCTTGGAAAACTGAGAGAGGTCTTCCATTGGCTGCATCCCAAGAAATGACTCTGACACTGAAGTAATTTTTGTAAAATAAAATTACACTCATGATGGAGATGAAGGAAACTTTTTTACTCATACGTGTACTCTACCACACAATGGTTAAGTCCCATGTCTGGAATATGTCCCATCTCCTCAGACAGAAAAAAAAATAAATAGAATGGAACAAGTAGAATGGTATGTTTGCTCTGTGCTTAATATTCAACTGCCCTGTTGAATAGAAGACACAGTAGCAAATCTTTTTCCTATCATCAGCTTTATAGCATACAGACCTCTCAATATTTCTTTCATGAAAGGCTCGATGTGAAAATTCATCAGCAAGTGAAACAGATGATGAAAATGGCACTTATGTATTCTCCATTCAACTCAAAGCTCCCTGAGGATAGACTGAGGTACGATGACTTGTATTGGTGCAACATCCAAGCAGCTCCAGAAAAACTAGCAGGTAGTCAGGTAGGTAGGCAGAGAGGTAGAAAGGAAGGAGGAATTCATTCAACTAAATAACAGTTAACTTAGCAGTGGAGTTCAGGAAAAAATCTGCAGGGTTTAGATATAATTGCATATGAGGATCTGGAAAAATAACTTGGTAAAAGATGCCATGATACAGGCCTGAGGATGGGCAAGATGCTGGTGTTGTCCAAACAGATTAAGAAGGGAAGTAGTGATGAAGACTTGGGGCTAGAGGTTGAACAGGGCTTTGAGCAAACTGATCTAGTTGAAGATGTCCCTGCTTATTGCCAGGGCAAGGCTGGACTAGATGACCTTTGAAGGTGCCTTCCAACACAAACTGTTCTATGAAGGGCCCTGCTTTAGTTGCATGGAGCTTCAGCCAACAGGTAGACCTCCTCAAGGAGACACGGTCAGGGAGATAGGTCAAGATTTTACTTTGGACCAGGAATAACTGTGGGATGGGGAGGCAGAGTTGAGGTTTGCCTTACAACATCTCTCCTCTGAGAACTGCAAAGTACCTGGGAGATACTAATTCATTAGACATGCTAATTAATTAAACCTCCACGTACTTTTTAACAATAGGTAAGTAATAGTAGATCCATTGCAAAAATGGGTCAAATCAAGCAAGGAACATCAGAAAATTGCCCAGACCCACATAGGAAGTCAACTGCAGCTAGGAAGTAACCACGGGAGCCTGGAGTTAGCTCCCCAACTTGACATGTCTCTCCTCCCTGCTAATTCACATGCTTGCTTATATTCTGAGGTCCAAATATATGTACAGTGTCTCCATAAACACTTCCCAATTCTCTATGATAGCTCCTAAAACTATGCACTGCACACAGATGCTCTGTGGCACATTATTAAAACTGCTCCTTCAGAATAGTTTTTCTGTACCCAACGCATTCCAAACTAAAAAAAAACCACCAAACAAAAAACTAAAAAACAAACCACACAAAAAACCTGACCTGCAAATGGTGCTTAGTCACTGTTGTGCTTTATCCAGACTTCCCTGGGGCAAGGCCTTATATTATCACTGGAAAGAGAATCATATACATTGGAAATTCTCTTGTACGAATAAATATTTCAGACAACACTTGTAGAAACAATAACTGAATTCCACTGCAGCTGATGAAGCTGGTGAAGGGTCTAGAGAACAAGTCTTATGAGAAGCGGCTGAGGGAACATTGTTTAGCCTGGAGACAAGGAGGCTCAGGGGAGACCTTATGGATCTCTACAGCTCCCTGTGTAGCAATGTGGGTGTTGGTTACCTCTCCCAAGTAACAAGGGATAGGACAAGAGGAAATGGCCTCAATTTGTCCCAGGGAAGGTTAAGATTGGATATGAAGAAAAATTTCTTCACTGAAAGGACTGGAACCAGCTGCCCAGGGAAGCTGTGGAGTCACCATCCCTGGAGGCATTTAAAAGATGTGTAGATGTGGTGCTTAGGGATGTGGTTTAGTGGTAGACTTGGCAGTGTTAGGTTAATGGTTGGACTCAATGATCTTTAAGGCCTCCTCCAACCTAAATGATTGTATGATTGTATGATTCTATTCAAAATAACCTACAGTCTTCCTTCAAAAAAGAGGTGTTTTATACTGCTGTTTCAATTGTACTGGTTATCAGGTAATCCAACCTCATAGTACTCTTCAAGTTAAAGTTTACAAGCACCTAGATATCCCCCAGTGACTGTACTTTGGCAAGTTTTATATTAAGCTACATGTTTTTTCTTAACCTGGTTAGCAGCATATCTCAAGCTGTATTTGAACATATTATTAGGTGAGTGGGAGATACTATCAGTTTTTCATTAGACAGAGTATATGAATATTTTAAAAAGCCAAACTCTAACAGAATATAATGCACAAGCATGTGTTTCTGCCAAGGTATTTTCTATTAAGCAAATTAAATGCATATGTTCATTCTCTCCCTCTCCTGTACATACTTAAAATTCAGGCAAATTTCCAGAAGAATAGCGCAAAAAGCAATGTGTTAGAAATGTCCCACAACTTCTCTCGCACATGCTGTTCTGCTACCTGTAGTTATGGACTTACCTCTGCACTCACATTTGTTACACAACGCATTTTGGTGCCTGGGAATTTGATTGATTTAGATTCACACTGACATAAGAAAACATGTAGTTTTACCTTGTTTCACTTCTAGACTGGAAGATCAATCCTGTCAGAAAGGAGAGGTGAAACCTTGGGACAGCTAGAGGGTGAATAATCTCTCTTCAAACTTTAAAACTCTGTGCAAGTTTCCTTTATAATTTGTACTCCACCTGGTTATTAAAAATGTATGAAAAGCATAGCAAGAAATCAAGCCGACTGTTACTACCAAAGGTGCCAGCAGTTCCTCCTCATTTCGAGAAAATCCAACCCTTACATTTAGACTGCAGGACAAAATTATGTAAGGCACCGCAGTGCATGTGAAAGCGACAGTGAGACCTGTCCCCGGTGAACGAAGAGTTCAGCACACTGTAAATGAGACGCGCTTCACTCCCCTCTCCGCCACCCCGGGATGCACACACAGCCCCGACGCCAGCCAGCAGCAGCAGCAGGGGCTCACTGACGGTACCGGCGACCTTCCTGCCTTCCCCTAAGGCATAAAAAGAGGCAAAAGTACCGTCTTGTCCTCGCGCCGCGCGCGGGCAAAACACTTGGAGACGCATTTTCCCATCCTGACGGGACCGCGACCAGCCGCACCGCCACCCGCCGCACCGCCACCCGCCGGACTGCCACCAGCCTCGCAGGGAGACAGCGAGCCCCGGCAAGTGCCGCTATCAGAAGGGGATGTCGCGCAGCCCCTCTGAAGGCCGAGGCCGGCGGGACTGGGAGCGCCCGGTCTCCCTGGGTACCTGATGCTGCGGTCTCACAGCCGGGGCGCGCCGCCCGCCGAGCAACGGCTCAGCCACACGCGCCTTCGAGGTACCTTTTACTGCGTTGTCTGCGCAGGGATGGGAGCTGGGTGGCAAATCCGCACAGCCAGCACACCTCTTAACGCACGGCAAAATACTTTAGACACTTTGAAAAATCGGTTACAATTACATTTAGTCGCGCTTAACTCTCATTGGCTGTTACGAGCCTTGTCTCCATTAAAAGGTACAGTGGTCTTTAGTCTCACTGCGCATGTTGGGGGGGGGGGGGGAATTTGTTGGTAGGGGACTCTTTGCTCGAGGGTGAATCTGTTAGTGTGTTAAAGAGGACATTTCACGCACAGTTCAAGTAATTTTCTGCTTGGTCTCATTAACCATTTGGTTCTCCTTGAGTTTATCTTATGCCTCAGCTTGACCCATGGTGTCTATTCCTTCTCCCAAGGCCGTGGTGCGCCAACTCTCTGTAACACCCTGTCCTCCAGACTCTCTCCTGTTCTTCGCTATAGATACTCTCATCTCTTTTCTACATTGCAATTTAAGTAACATAGTGCCCTTCTATTAATCACATTATCTGCAAGCTGGTCAACTAGACATTCTGTAGCTGTTCAGTAGACAACTAAATCAATTGTCACATGCTGTAAAGAAAATTTAGATCTTAAACATACATGTTAAAATGCATGCATGTTGAATGGGATTTTTACTTTGGTTTGGGGTTTGATTGGGTTTTGGCTTTTTTTTTTTTTTTTAATTGCTTGTCGGTGGTATTCTGAAACTTTATTTAAAGTGCTGGCGGGGCAGAGGAAGAGTAGAGAATAAGAAGCTGACACAAACCAGGAAGTTACCTGAGTATTTAAATGTGATTTAACACAAAGTTTTGCTGGAGTTTCTTGTTGCTTCGTACTGTTTTCCAAATCACTTTGTGCACCACCAGTTACAGTAGAAAACACAATTATACAAAAATGCCTATCTAGAGGGGCACAGATCTGAGCATTACATCTTTCCTACTGGAGGGCAGAGCAGCTCGGCATTAAGGTCAATGTAGTTTTTCTGTGTGTTTAGTCGCGATTTGGCTTTCAGGAAAATAATGCTTTTGAGGTATCATTTAATGAAATAATGATTTAAACAGTGTAGACATTTGCAGTAGAAATACCAACCTGGAGGTAAGTCATTGAACTGTTCTGTCTCTTTCCAGCATTACCTTTAATGTAAGTTGTTAGAGGGACATATATCGTGCCAGAGGTAACAGCCCAGGAGAGAGAGGTGAGGCTGCGGCGGCTCCATGGCCCGGGTCCAGCCAAGAAAGTGTATTCCCAGTGGGCACGTGCATACAGACTGGACATATACACCACATAATTGTATACATGCAGGTTAGGGTTAGAGTTAGGTTATGTGGTGTACATACCTATATGTGTAGCCAAAAACATACCCCAGCCCTTGAGAATTACAAATGCCTGTAAGCACGCTGCAGAGGTCTGTGCTTTTACAATCACAGGTAGACACCAAGGTCCAGAGGGTTGCGATCTTCCTCGGGATTTAAACAAACGACCTCAGGAAAAGCCCTTGCTGAGAGAGGAGGGCCACTCGGGATGCTGGGGGACACCCGGGAGCAGGGGGACACTCCTCACGGCCTGCAGACGGTCCGGCAGTCGGTGTCGCGGGCTGGAGCGACCCAACCTGCAAATCACTCGGGGAAAGCAGACGGCTCGAAACCGGTCCCCGTCCCCACGTCCCGCCCCGCGGGTC
>JAVJGI010000014.1:23142011-23206410 GCA_035590275.1 Ibycter americanus | reverse complement strand
GGGCAGAGCTCCAGCACGGCACAGCCGCCGTCCAGGGGCATGGCGGCCGCACTGCCCATCACGCTGCCCTGGGGCGGCTTTGGGACCGGGGCGGGCGAGCAGCCGCGCCCGCAGCGAGCCGGGAGACGGTCGAGTTAAAGGCACCATCCGAGCGGCTGCGGAAGACGGGAACTACAGTGACCAAAGGCTATGAATGCGGCATGAAGATGCCAATCAGCCAGAGCCGCCTCCCGCGGAGAGCCCGGGCTCACTGTCGGATTTCAGTGCGTTTGGGGCTTTCGCTGCGAAGTTTCAAAACGGTTCACCGCTGTCCCTCCCCCCGACACGTTCCTGCGATGGCGGTGCTGGACGTGCTCGGCTCTGTGCAAGCGTTTGCCAGCCTGAGAGACCGGACACCCTGTTTCGGGAGAGCCTGAGCAAGGCGGCGAGCATCGGTGAGCAGGCAGGGAGGGGAGCAGGCAGCCCTCCGCAGGGGGCGAAACCGGTGGCTGCTCAGCTGCTCCGCACTCGCGGATCCGCCTCAGCCGCCGGCAGCCCCCGCAGAGCCACCCTCCCGCCCGACCTCCGGCCCCGCTCCCGCACCGCAGGCATCCCCCGGCGCCCCGGGAGGCACTGTGGACGACCGGCTTGCAGATAACGTGATTAACAGAAGGGCACTATGTTACTTAAATTGCAATGTAGAGAAGAGATGGGAGTATCTATAGCGAAGAACAGGAGAGAGTCTGGAGGACAGGGTGTTACAGAGAGTTGGCGCACCACGGCCTTGGGAGAAGGAATAGACACCATGGGTCAAGCTGAGGCATAAGATAAACTCAAGGAGAACCAAATGGTTAATGAGACCAAGCAGAAAATTACTTGAACTGTGCGTGAAATATCCTCTTTAACACACTAATAGATCCACCCTCGCGCGAAGACAGCCCCCTACCAACAAATCCCGCCCCCCCCCAACATGCGCAGTGAGACTAAATACCATTGTACCTTTAAGTGGAGACAAGGCTCGTAAGAGCCAATGAGAGTTAAGCGCGACTAAATGTAATTGTAACCAGTTTTTCAAAGTGTCTAAAGTATTTTGCCGTGCGTTAAGAAGTGTGCTGGCTGTGCGGATTTGCCACCCAGCTCCCATCCCTGCGCAGACACGCAGTAAATGGTACCTCGGCCGTGTGCGGGATTGGCTCTGCACAGCGGGCAGGGGGCTCCGGCTGGAGACAGCAGCTTCTGGCCCCCCCGGCGGGCCAAGCCCTGCCCGAGCCGCTTTGCCGTCCTGACGGGGAGCGGGGGCCGAAGGGGACCCCGGCGCGCACCGACCCGTCTGAGCGGGGGCTCCGCCGAGTTTCCCACCCGCGCCAGCCCGGCGGGGTGGCAGCCCAGGAGCTCACCGCATGGGCGCCTCGGTGAGTGGAAAAAATCCGTTCTGATCTGTTTCTGGTCTGGGTTTCAGGTTTGCTCTCTCGGCACAAGGCGCCCTATCCCAGGGATCGCAGCTGTAGCTTATTTTGCCTTCTCTATGTAGAAGCTTGAGAGAAGAGAAACTACATTACCTTCTGTTTGCTGAATACACAAAGTCCTGGTTAAAGAAAAATGTCCTAGGAAATAATAGGGGTTCTGATTCCTCCATCGAGATACCCCTTTGCGCTCCTTTAGGATGCATCCTGAAGAACTGGAACTATTTTGCTGGGAATCCCTTAACTAAGAGAAAATTACACAGATACTGTAATCAATGGTGGCCAAAGTACAAGCTGGCTGATGGCAAGAAATGGCCAGAAAATGGGACTTTGAATTATAATACTATATTGCAGTTAACGCTTTTCTGTGAAAGAGTGGGTAAATGGGATGAAGTACCATATGCTGATTTGTTCTTTGCCCTCCGTGATAATCATGAAACGAGGAAGGAATGTAACCTGTTAGACAATGATCTGAATGGTATTTATGCATTGGCTGAAAGTGGGCTAAAGAAGATTCAGAGGTGCTGTTCGGCTTGTGATATGCCCAGTATCCCTGATAAACTCCCAGGGGTGTATTATGGGAAATGAGGAGCCCGAGGATATGCAGTTGTTGGTACCACCAATCAGATGATAAGAGGCTGGTAGCAATTTCCAACAAACAGTATCCTCAAATGGAAGAGAGAAATTTCTCTCCCATTTCAGGAAGAACTCAGGCTCAGCACCTGGTGATACAGGCAGCACTCCAGCAGGCAGTGGGAGCTGAAAGTTTGCCAGTGTTTGTGCATGTCCCATTTACCAGATCAGACTTATTAAACTGGAAACAATCAATAGGATTGTATAGAAATAATTCAGATAAAATGTATCACTTAAGGGAATCAATTGTGCTGTCCTATCTGGAGTGACATGCAAACAGTTAAACACACTTTTTACTCCAGAAGAAAAGCAACTGGTTTTGGAAAAAGCCAAACAAGAGAATCAAAGGCAAAATGGTAATGATGATCCTGCCAGATCTATGCCTAAAACTTATCCAGAATGGGACCCAGATTCTGGTGCTGGGAGGGGAATGAATAAATAGTATCAGCAATTGAGTTTATATGGTATACAACATGGGGTCCCGAAATCAAAGAAGGTGTCAAAGTTATATGAAGCTAGACTAGGAAATGATAAGAATCCCTCAGCATTTTACAAGAGATTGTGTGAGGCAGCTAGAAAGTGGACTGATTTAGATCCTGAAGATTAAACTAACAGGAGAATGTTTAATATGTTGTTTATTGGATGATCATCTTCAGATAGGTGAAAAAAGTTACAGAAAATAGAAGTAGAAGGAATAACTCTCAATTGATAGAAATAGCCTATAAAGTATATAACAACTGATATGAAGTACAGAAAAAAGAAACAAAGAAAAAAAGATTAAAAGATCACAAAACGCAGGCTAACTTTTTAGCTGCCATGATTGCTGAGAATTCAATGAGAGATAAGGGAAGAGGTGGAAGATGATATCGAGGAAATATCCCGGCTAGAGGTAGAAACCGGGACTGGAATTCGGCATCAGTTTTAGAAAGTTTCATAGGGCCAAATCAATGTGCCTATTGTAAAGGAGAGGGACACTGGAAAAACTAGTGCCCAAAAAGAACAATTCCCCAAGGGGGAAAGACCCCTGAAGCTGATCTGGTTATGCTGGGGGCTTCAGATTTAAACCGAAGGGGACTGTGGGAAAATACTAAAATTTCCCAGCTGATCCCCTGGTTCTAGTTCAGCTGGGGAATGAAACTATTGATTTCTTGGTGGATACAGGAGCGACACACTCAGTTATAACTAGTTTTAAGGGTCCTTTAAGTAATAGCTATATGCTGATTGTGGGGTCATGGGAAAGTGAGCTTTGAAACCATTTTTAAAACCAATAGAATGCAAAATTGGAAGTAAAACTGTAACTCACAAATTTCTCTATATACCAGAATGTCCCTTATGCCTCTTAGGGCGAGATCTGTTGTGTAAATTAAGATCACAAATGACTTTCTCTGATGAAGACAATACAGCTACACCTGCCAAAGGAAACAGCTTAGAAGACTCAAATTTGTTTATTAATGGAGAAAAAATGGAGAGATACAAACATCCCAGAGGAAATTTTGGATGCTGTAATACCCACCGTATGGGCAACCAACAGACCTGGAAGAGCAAAGAACCCAGTACTGGTAAAGGTTGAATTAAAACCTGGAGAGCAACTGGTAAGAAAAAAGCAATATCCTATAAGTTAGAGGCTTATTTGGGTTTAGAACCACTAATAAATTATTTTATTCAATATGGACTATTGAAGGAGTGTCAATCTGAATATAATACCCTGATCTTACCAGTTAAGAAAACTTGGACTCAAGCATACCAATTGGTGCAAGATTTGAGGGAAATTAATTGAATCATGGTCGATGTACCTCCTGTCGCTCCGAACCCTTATACCTTGATATAATCTTTACCTAGTAACAATGTCTATTTTACAGTATTGGATTTGAAAGATGCTTTCTTTTGAATGCCCCTGGAGGAGGAGGGTCAAAACCTTTTTGGTTTTGAATGGGAAAATCCAATGACGTGACGAAAATTTCAACTGTGCTGGACTGTGTTACCCAGGGAATTCAAGAATAGCCCTACTTTGTTTTGTAATTTATTGGCCGAATAATTGGAAGATTGGCAAGGTAAGAATTCTTCAATTAGCTTGCTTTGGTATGTAGATGATATTCTACTGGGAGCCACAATGAAACTGGAATGTCAAGAAGTCACCATTAGCTTACTGAATTTCTTGGGACTTGCTGCATGCCGTCCCAAGAAGATAAAGAAAACTCACCAAGAAACCCATAAGAAAACAAGTGGAGGTAAAAAGAGAGTTCCATGTATAGTGAAATAATTTCATCCTCACTGTAGGAACTTATGCCACACAACCTGAAGTCTGTGATTTGGATCTTTTATAGTCTAAATCCTGACTGGAAACATTTTAACTGTCACATCATCATCATCATCATCATCATCATCACACTTGTAGACAAATTGCCACAGCCATTTCTCTGAGCTGACCATTAGAACTACATTATTGAGATCAACATGTCTGACTATCACAAGGAAAATAAAACCCTGTCATTCCTCCTTTTTTTATACTTGTAAATGGAAGCATTCATCTTCAATCACTTTGCTGATAATGGTAGATTTGCTGTTTGCATGCGGCGATAAATTTAACCTAGAGATCAGCTAGCAAGGTCTATGCACCACTTTAGTACCACTTAAGCACTAAATTGGAAGATAAAATATTTAAGTGGAATTTAAATTAAGCAGAAGCCATGTGTTGTCCTTCTGGCAAGGGTGAATTGGGCCCCCAGAAGCTGATTTTACTTGCAACATAGCACTGATAAGGGCATGATGGGGGAGCTACTGGGCTCTTTGGTTAGCTTAAGTCCTTTTGGAGAAAGTGAGCCTAAACTCATTCAGTTTAGATTAAGCCTCATCTTGCAGGTCAAGGTGTGTAGCATTAAGGTGGAAAAGACCCAAGCTGAGAAAGCAAAAGGAAAATGGAAATAATTTTAAAGAGCAGTTCCGCAGTTGAATGCACAAAAAATGGAGGATGAAGAAAGGAGAATTCAGGAGGGGTCTCTGGTGGGAACATGCTCCAGGCTGGAGGCAGGTTACTATGTGGAGGACTTTGAACACACACTTGAAGGCATCAATACCTATGGCATTAAGGATATAGAAATGGAAATTAGCATAACAGAGACAGGAGCAAAAAGCTCAGCAAAGCGGGTACGTCATGGGAGAGGATGATGTCAACACTCAAATTCTATGAGAACTGGCACTTTAAACAGGAGGTTCCGACAACGGTTTTAAATTATCAATTTTTGTTTTAATTTTAAAATATTGTTCTCTTTAACTCTGTAATGATCTTTATATATCAGTGCATAGATTCTGTTCTACAGAAGATAAACAATAAATCACTTCATTGGGATTCTAAACATACGTTCTAACATATATAAGCAATTTTGGATTCTTAACCATTAGTATCTGTATTTCCCTGTTTTATGGAGGTTGGCTACCCTTCCTAGGAGAGACATAGTGCTTTCCCTGGATCTTCACAGTGCTGGTCTGCAAAGGTTTGGCAAGTGCAAAGATGGAGATCCATGGAGGAAGACAGGAGAATGAAAACCAGAGCCAAAGTCTAGGGAAAGCTCTGGGAGATAAAGGTAGTAACACTGTACATTGTGTGTCACTGAGCCAGAGGATCCCTAAGTGAACTGTGTGTTATTCATCCTTTATGAAACACTGAAAATGCTTCGTGAGAGGCATAGCATGCAAACTATGTCAAACAAATACTTGACTTAAGGTGAATAGATAACGGTCTGAGGGCAAGAGCAGCAAGAAGTAGTACAGGGAACCTCAAGGGACGCAAATTTGTTTGCAAGATGACTGTCAGCTCTAGGAATAAATTGATAGGACAGTATCAGTGGTTATGGCAATAAACATAGGAAACTAGCAGAAAGCTGAAGGAGACAGTGGTTAGAAGTGAGGACCAAGAAGACTGAAGATAGCACCATAGGGATATGCAGAGAGATAACGGGGAGAGAAGGCTGAAGTGGGGCATACCACAAGTTGAAAAATGACTTTAACTGGTAAAGAAACCAAAGCATGGATTCAAAGAAGAGATGAAACAGAGAAGAAAGGAAAAATTGTTCTGAAGATGGTGTTTCAGAGGACAAAGGGCTATGCAGTGGAGTAGGGAGACAAGGAACAGGAGACTGCAGGAATGAGGAGATAACGAGAGATGTGAAGGTCAGATTCAGATGACCTGGTGCATAACCAAAACACCGTAACTTCTGTCATGTCTCAGCTCTAGAGGGTGACGGACAAGTCAGGCTATCAGCAGCTGCTGCCTCCTGGCATTCTCTGCAGTCAACAGCGAGAGGTGACTGTGACACTGACATTAAGCACCTCCAAAGGATGATGTGAGGAGAAGCCTGGTTGGCAGCATTCAGAAAGGGCCAGGGTTTTGTCTAAGCCAGTGCCGAGATAGGTAGAACCAAGCTATTCCAGTAATGTATTTTGAACAGGAGGCTCAGAAGATGATTGAGTGGCGTGCCACGAGTTGTCATTCACGACAAAGATGGGAGAGCAAGGCAGGGAAAAGGGACATCCAGCACTGCCCATGTGATTATGGCAACCTATTTCTCTGCAGGTACTCTTTTCAAACACTGTAATATTTTGTGGGACAGAACATGCAGGTGGATTTCCGCAGAGTTTTGATATCTACAAGAGAGAAGTTTAGTATACTGTCAGAATTGCAGACAACTAGGGAGACTGAATTTATTTTTTAATAAGCCAAGCATGGGCCTCAAAGCCTGCAATCCATTGATACATCTATTATCAATACTGTTAACTTTTCAGTTCTGCAAGCAGCGTAATTTGGAAACAGTCTCAACTAGTTCTAAATTCTCTTTCCAAGATTTGCTTATTGGAAATGCTCGTCACATTGTATTTCTCTGAGTGCTTGAAATCAATAAAGATGAGTGCTGCCATCAAAGGAGGTGATTTCATCTTCCCCTCTCCTGGTCACTTGTTTTGTCCCTGTTTTCTTCCTTGTGGTTACACAAGTGTTTGGGCAGTGAATCAGATCGGGGTTAAAACTAAACCAAAGAGAAAGGGTGAATCTGGGGAGAGACAACCTCCCTAGTGCAGGGCCAGCTTGCCTGGGCCAAATGCATTTGTGGAGTTTGTGTGGCAGCCTCCACGCTCTTCTGCCAGATGGGCGAAGAGCCCTGTCACAAGCCTCTGAACCCCTAATCTTGTCAGACTGAAAACCACAGTGGCCCAAAGAAATAAGAAAAGCAATTACATTCACTATTACATCTCATCTTCCTTGCTGGAGGTGCACTACAAATGTTCTCTGATGCAGCTCTGCTGTTAGTAACACACTTGTCTCCACATTGGTCTTCAGACATTCACATGTAATACATTATTTTCCATGTTGGGTCTATTATTTTTGTTCTTACCTAACTTAAAAAAAATCAAAATCAAAAATGTAATATAGTGATGTGGGGATTTCTGAAGATATGAGCAGTCAGTCATGAGTTTCAGCTAGATGATTCAGCTAGAGCTGAAGGTCATGCCAGATGCCCATGGAATGGCAATTTCCCTTGGATTTACAGTAAGATTTCACATTTTTTGTATTACTCAGTACCGTGAGGTTTTAATGATCCTCAGGCAACTTATATGGAAGCACACATTTTTAAATATAGTTTTTCAATTATACAATTGCACTATTGTATATCTGGATGAATAGAATGTTTACTCTAGAATTTAACAATCACGGGCTACACGCTCTCTGTTTCTCAAGTGAAAGAGTCCAACAAGCTGACTCTATTTTTAATTCAGTTCTCATATGAAAAGAATGTGAGGATCTAAACAGAATTTCTTCAGTCTTTTGTTATTTTTGCTGGTGTAGCCTTACATTTATGTCAGTAGCTTGTAAGGCCATGGATTAAAATGCACCAGAGAAGAATACTTTATTACTATGTTTCCCAGTTCTTGATGTCTGGAATGGTACAAAGTAAGCATTTGCAGCAGATTCCAAATTAACTAGCTCTTGGTGACACAGAATTCATTTCCTCATATGAAACATCATTTATACACCAAGATCACAAGGAACTAAAACAAATCCATGTTTTCGCTGAACTCTTCACCTGCCTTTTACCCAGGAACACATCCCCTGTAGGGCTGTTTCTAAATTCCAAACCTCTGAGTAGCTGGAAGCAGATGGCCATTTTCTTAAATCAGCTTTGCAAAGAAATGCTCTCTTCTTCCCCCAACAAACAGGGAATCTCCTCTCTTCCACTTCTGAATTATTCTGGCCCAAAGCCAATGACAACTTCAAGCTGCTGTATTTTGAGGCCAAGCAGACCAAGTGACAAGTGCTGACATCCTGCAACAGCCATGTCAGTGGCAAAAAATTCCAGCAGCTTCACATGGACCAAGGTTTTTCCTATCGAGAAGATTCCCAGTGCTCTGCTGAGAGGAATAGCACATACTCATATTAATGAGTATTCAATCTATCAGTTGTGGGCTTGGGTCATTTTTATACAAAGAAAACCTAACTCAGATGATTTTTAGAACTCATTTTAAAAATGCATCAATTATACTGATTTCTCTGTCTTCAGCATCTGTGTAGAGAGAGCTGGCTTTAAGAAGACATCATAATAAACAGTTCTCAAATCATTACATTAAAACTATAACCTTCTGAAATTATTTCTCTAATGTGTGAGAAGTGATTGTAGGAAGCAGCATTTGAATCAGACCTCAGGTGACAGCAACAAGAGGGAATTCCAGGAGATTGCAGCTGAAATAAAACTCTTAAGAGTTTATTTCTGGGACCAGAGAGCTCAGATCTGAAGGGGAGGTAAGCGAGAGACAGGCTGTGTTTTGGGTATCTGATTCAAAAGTGTAGCTACATGCTTTTGGGTGGCTATGAGGACACAGAAAGAATATGAAGTGGATATACTTTCCACCTGAAAGGACAGCAAAAATAAATGTCAAAGTCATTGGAACACAGTAATTACCATATGGATATGTCTTTGAGTAATGGACCATCTAATCCAGATCCTGCATCTAGCAGTGATTATCGCCAGAAACTTCAGAAGAAGGTGCAAGACCTGCATTAGACAGTGTGATTAAAAGCTGCTCTGCATGGATATTTCATGTTAATATCTATCTGAAAAAGGCTTCTGACCTTAAAATAGGTGTCTCCCCTCTAACACCTATTGCACCACTAAATGTTATACATCCAGATATTCTTGTTGCCAACAGATCTTTGTAGAATTTAAGGACAAAGGGATGATTCAATCAAATAACATGATTTTTGTATCACCAGACATTATATTTTATGCAGTTACTGTTCTGTAACTGTATTTGATGAAAGCATTCCCTCTGAAAAGGCAGCCGGTGGTGAACTGCAGATGTGAAGATGTGGAACTGCTTCCTCTTCTCACAGCGGTTTGTTCTAATAACTGATCATCTCTACTGCTAAAAGTCTGTCCTTCCTTCCCATGTTGAAGGTGCAAAGCTTTCTGCCAGTGGTTTCTGCTAAACTTTCACCTGCTGGAGGAAAGAGCCTTCTGGTACACAGCAGTACCTGCTTATGGTGATTCTTCTGCTCTGGACTCAAGCTACTTTGTCCTTTTTCACAAAGAATATCAGTTATGCTCAGTCTTCTCACAGCAAAGGATTTTTCCAGTCCTCACAGTTGCCTATTGCTCTTCTCTGTTTCCTCCCCACTTTCATTGTTTCCTGAAGAAGTGTGGACACTAATGCTAATGTCATATTCTATTCTCAGTCTCCCCAGTGCTGAATGTGCAGGTGTTACGACCCTCTTACTTCTACTTGATGCATCTCTGCTTATTCACCCAAATATCTTGACAGTTTTTTGTAACACATGTTCACAACAGGAGCTCACCTTGATTTGCTCTGACACCAGAAACACTAATTACTCCTGGAGTTACTCCTTTCCAGATGATGCCCACACCACAGTTCTGTAGACACGACCTGTATTCTGCATTTACATTTATTCATTAACATCTAGTTTCATTACAACACATTTCATTTGAATGGGCTCAGCTCACTTCATGATCCAAATCAGGTTCAAATACCCTCTTGGAGCCAGGCTCTCCATGTGGTTAGTATCAGCCAGTTCGGGATGGTGGCAGGAAAGAGATGAAGGCACAGTGGCAAGTCAGGATTGTACTGAAAGACAGCTCAAGCCAGAGTGGGTTTCAGCCTGGCTTTGCTGCATCTATCACTCATTGAAAATGAATCAGTGGGAATGTGAGCAAGTTGGTTTTATATGCTTAAAAGTGGAGGCAGCTCACAGTCCACAAATCAAATATATAGCTACCTAGTTGCTAAAATCTGTAACCACAATCCACATGGAATGCAATGGGGATATGAAATTGCATCTGCAAAACTGAAGATCAAATCAAAACTTCACTAACAAAGAAAGTGCTCCTTTTCTGCCAGCATGTGTATACAAGAGGTTTTTGCAGATGAGGCACACAGTCTTGAAAGCCTTAAAGGTGGGAATTGTGATCGTAGTCTATCTGTATTTTCAAGCCTTGTTTTGCACTGGAGCAACTCTACATTTGCCAGGAATTTTCATCAACAGGGGAAGTTTCACTATATTGATGCATCCCTTTTGTGCATCAGCTCAGAATGCATCTGCTGATGGATCTACACAAGAAGACTTCTGATATTTATACTGTCACCCCCTGGGAACTACAGCAGTAATTTTGGAGAGACAGTTATATCAGCAGAACTTTCTAGCTTAGGAATATGCAGTGGTGAGGGAACACAGTAAATAATCTTCTGAAGTCTTTCTGCAAATGACATTTAAAAATGCCTTTTGGGCAAGGGAGAGAAGACAGAACTTTTTTTTTTTTTTTTTTTAATGCACCTAAAACTGTGTAACTTCTGGTACTGCATTTTAAGTAAAGATAGGTGAAATGCTGTTTTACATGCAACAGAAGATATTCCAAGACTATGGGAAAGAAGTTTAAACATTATAGTCATATGCATGGCACTTACACAAGTATATGGCATATATTCAACTGTTCTATGCTTATTTCTAAATTAATCCTTGCAATGTATTTAGCCAATGCTTTCAGTACATTATGCTTCTTTGCAATGTGTTTGCTTTTAAAAATACCAGTTACCAAAAGGTGAAAGAAAAAAGATCAGGCCAAAGATCTGGAAGCTTGTGCCAAATCTAGAGGTGATCGCTGTTTCTTTACAGTCAGAGCAGAAAGAAACCCTGAAATCTTTTTCATTTGCAACATGGATCCCACTGGAAATGCAGAGAGCCATGCACAACATCCAGTCCCTCCCGAACATTTCCCTTCTGCTTTCCAGGACAGAATAACTCTGCAGGCAGTTACACCTATCAAGTATCTCTTTCCCCCGCCTGCAAGTTACCTGCGGGTTGTTGCTGCTGCAGCATGCTCAGACCTCTCCAGAGGGTTGAGGTCTTTGCCTCCTGCCTGAAGTCCTGCCTTGGTGCTTATCTCCTGCCTGGAGTTAAATGTGGGGCAGCTTAAGGCAGGCAGCTCAACATTACACAGATTTTTTCAAGAAGCTCCAAAGCCATGTACAGAAATACAGCCAACTTCAGCTGCTGAAGGGATCACTACCTAAATATATAAGAGGCTTGTGGTCAGTCCAATACCCCAAGCTAAGCCTTGGCCTGAGCAAGATGACTATGCCAGGCACAGGAAGAATGTCCCATGTGCCAGGTGATGCAGTACTCCAGATTAAGGGAAAAAAGAGTTTTCTCTGCTTTTGGGGAAGTTGAGTCCCTGCATGGAAAGAAGAGCCGTGAGACCAAAAGAGGCCTCCTGCAGCACACAGTCAAGTGCCTGGGGCATCGAACCTCAGATATATAAAGGCATCTCAAGCATAGCCCGAGGAAAAGGCCAAGTTCAGGCACCTCTCTGGTAAGTGGTGGTGAACCCCAGTGCTCTCCAGTCAGCACACGGGAGGTGCCAGGGCTTCTTGTATGATCTGTGGGTAGACACTCCCCATATGTCTCCTGAGGGGAAGCATCCCTCTGGGTCTGTCCATTGTAGACCAAACATGGGTACTCTGTGAGAGGCCAGACCCTCTTCACCTGATACCTACACTGTGTCCATGACTGCTGGACTGAACCCCATACTGAGCCCCTTGCTCCGACTGGCACAGAAGGCCCATTGCAGAGCAGAGGAAAGACCTCCAGTTTGCTTTCTAACATCTGTTAATCTCTAGCTCAAAGGCAAGAAACACTTCGTTAAGGACTAAGTTTTACTCATGTCACAGTAAAGATTTCTGGAACTTCTGGGCAATGAAGGGTGTAGAGAACAAGTCTTATGAGGAGCGGCTGAGGGAACATTGTTTAGCCTGGAGACAAGGAGGCTCAGGGGAGACCTTATCGATCTCTACAGCTCCCTGTGTAGCAATGTGGGTGTTGGTTACCTCTCCCAAGTAACAAGGGATAGGACAAGAGGAAATGGCCTCAATTTGTCCCAGGGAAGGTTAAGATTGGA
This sequence comes from Ibycter americanus, assembly GCA_035590275.1. Classification (NCBI taxonomy): domain Eukaryota; kingdom Metazoa; phylum Chordata; class Aves; order Falconiformes; family Falconidae; genus Ibycter; species Ibycter americanus. Next base: position 23,193,881 of record JAVJGI010000014.1, on the reverse strand, counting down.
TATGAGGAAAAATTTCTTCACTGAGAGGATTGTCAAGGACTAGAGCCAGCTGCCCAGGGAAGCTGTGGAGTCACCATCCCTGGAGGCATTTAAAAGATGTGTAGATGTGGTGCTTAGGGACGTGGTTTAGTGGTAGACTTGGCAGTGTTAGGTTAATGGTTGGACTCGATGATCTTAAAGGTCTTTTCCAACCTAAACAATTCTATGTTTCTATTTAGCCTACTTACATATATATATATGTCAATAAAGGTATCTTAGCTTTCCTTTACAACACTTAGTGATTGTCTCCTGTTAGCCTAATGGACAAGATACTGATGTTTATATTTGTGATAAATGCATTCCATTTCAGTTTTACTTCAGCTTCCTTACTTTGGCAGTAGCATTCAATATATAGAGTTACACAACATCCTCCTTTTTTATGTCTCTCCAAACAGAATTCTCTAGACCATATATACCAAGGTCTCTTTTCTCAGTGTACTAAGCAAAAAAAAAAAAAAAAAAAGGAAGAAATGTAGCTTATTTTTTCCCTACAGATGAAATCAGAGTGAGATAGTAAGAGTAGCTGTGCAGCCTGTTTTCCTTGGAGGCGGCTATCAGCCCAGCGGTGCTGCTGAGGACACATACTATTGCTCATTTCTGCAGCAGCCCAGACTCATGTGCTGCACCACAGGAAACACTGCCAAGGGCAGGTAGGATGAACTTGTGTGGGAAGCAAAATACTCATCACACCCTTTTGGTGTAAATGAACATGAACGGGGGGAATATCCCTGTTTGCAGAAGGGAAACTACTCACTGGGCTCTCTTCTACAGCTCATACAGAGCTGCGCACACAGAACCGTTGCTGTCTCTGCACGTCCTGATGTATGTGGTTTTACTTTGACTTCTTGCCTGCCCTCCCTATTGCACTTAGCTGACACACTGGCAGGACAACACGTTGTCTTGTCCTTCTCCAGTGGTGCCCATCACTGTGACCCTGTCAGTAATTCCAGGCCCTGCGATGCTCCAGCCCTATCCCCCTGTATGTTCACTGAAAACGCTTGTCTTCCCAGAGGATGAGACAGCAGAACAGAATGTGTGCTTGTGTGCATGTGGGTGTGTGTATCCATGTACACAAACATGTGACTAACCTCCCAATATAAACTCCCGAATAAATTAGACATGCTAATCTCCAAGACTCAGTCACCTTGACTCTCCAATTTTAATCAGGCTACTGACTATTTAGATGCTAAGCACTCCAGGACTGGAACATCATCTTTATACCATCTGCAAAATTCCTAGCACTCTGTTGGGATAACTGTGGGATAATAAAAATGTTAATGTCCTAAATTCTAATGAGATTGTTACACAGAGATTAAGTATTAACTAAAAGGAACACCTTAAGTCAGCCAAGTGCTTTCTGTTTTTAACACACCCAGTTCAATCCAGACAATATATTTTTGTTCCTTGTTCTGTGTAATTAAACACAAGCAGCTAATGTTACTTAAATGGATTCCATTGCACTGGCAAATAAAAAGATAAACATTGTTTTTTTCAGGTAAGGCTAGCCTTTATGATTGGTGCTGGCTAAAACCAAATCAAGGCAATTATACACCAAGCCTACTATTTCTGCAATTAAAAACCTGGCATGTAGCTGGTTTGATGGACATTTAGCATTGCCCAACCTTTGTTAAAGACAATAAATCATTCCCTTTACTAGGCTGTAAAAGCAGTAAAATCCCTTAAATAAACTTAATTTCTATTGCACTGATCATTATTGCCAATATTATTATGATGCCTATATACGTCATTATTGGACACGTCTATATTAATGAAGCTGTACCACTTTGCCCTGGGGGTAATGTAAAACCGCCAAACAAAAGTATTAGTGTCAGTGGTCTAAAAATACAGGCAGGAAGAAGGTAGGGGAGGCCACATGTGTGTATCTGAGGGCAGGAGAGCCACTGGGATACTACAACGGGCATCTCCAGGTGAGGCTGCAGCAACAGAATGAGCTATCAGGTGATGCCTGAGGTTGGCCACATGGGAGAGAGGGACATGGATTTGCCAAAGGGACAGGTTACTGGAAAGTAACCACCAGCATATAAATATGTGTCAAGTAACTTGGTGGTCACTGCTTCTTCTGGGGGAGGTACCTTGGCATTTGCTCTCTCTCTAGGTTGATTGTGACCTCCCTTAGATTTTTGTTCAAAAATTTGGTCTTGAAACTACTTCTGAAGATTATCTGTGAATTGAGGCACAGTGTCCTGTTCTATAGCAGACAGAGCTTTGGTCTCATCATACTGAAATGAAAGTGAAATCTTCTGAATATGTGCATAAAATAAGAGCTGCAGTGAGGTTTCTCTCGGAAGGGAAGCTCAGCTTTTTGAGTCCCAAAGAGAGGATGGCATCCCTCCTACCTGGACAGGCCAGGGTTTGTCCACTCCGTTGCTAACAAAAGTTACAGATTCTTCATTTGCTCCCTTTTAGTGAAAACTGTCCAGCCTCACCAAATCCCCTAAAAGGTATCAATAAAATTTCACTTGTTAAATATTTCTGTTCTTTCATGGAAGCAGAAAAATTCTTCAGTCTCTGGTGTGATTAACACTTTCATATATGAATCTTGCACCTATTGATCTACAATAAATTGCAAAGTCTTTGTTCTGTTACATTCTTACTAGAAATCTTGGTAGAGTAGCTATGGAGAGCAACCAATGAACCAATCAAAGAGAAAAAAAAGAGATTGATCTGAGGAAACTACCTTTGTAGTATGTGTCCAGCAGTAGCTGCTGTACTGCACTGCTTAACATGTCTGTGGACTCTGTTTAAATTCTGTAGCTACCTTGCTGGTGTCGGAGCTGCCTGACAGAAATATAGAATCATTTAGGTTGGAAAAGACCTTTAAGATCATGAAGTTCAACTGTTAACCTAGCACTGGTAAGTCCACCATTAAACCATGTCCCTAAGCACCATATGTACACATCTTTTAAATGCCTCCAGGGATGGTGACTCCACAGCTTCCCTGGGCAGATGGTTCTAGTCCTTGACAACCCTTTCGGTGAAGACATTTTTCCTAATACCCAATCTTAACCTCCCCTGGGGCAAATTGAGGCCATTTCCTCTTGTCCTATCGCTTGTTACTTGGGGCTTCTCATCCCTTCAACTGTCCAGGAAAGGTAATTTAGAAACATCTAATATTACAATTCCTGTGCAGGCAATTTCGAAAATGAAAATTGTTAATTCAGAGACAAGAAAGTTATTAATTCAGAGAAAAGCATGCCTACTTCCCAGTTAGTTCACAATCATTTCCTATTATCTGGTGAATAGAGTCTGAGGTTATAAATGGATTTAAAGCATTTAATAGGTCCACAATTACTCCGCCACAGGTCTAACCACTGCACATGCACGGCAGCCTCACAGGGTCTATGAAGGCACTATTCCAGACTGCCTGGATGCCAAGAACATACTTTCACATGTTTAGAGCAAATGCTGCTAATCCATTTCTGGCACAAAGTGCTGATCCAAGAGTGTCAATGTCTCTGGATGCTAGAATTGTTATTCACAACTGGGGTTTCTTCTGATGAAACAAACTTTCATGGAAAAATGCAGGCACGTTGAATCCAAAATATATCCTTCAGAAAATTTTGGTATTGACAGATTGAAGCTATGGCTTGACAAACCCTACCCAGATCCATACTGGATTTCCTTGGATGGACAATGTGATGCTTTCAGGGTCTTCCCCTTAAACATAACCCCATTAAGCCCAAGCACCCCTGGACAACTGATGGGGCCAGAACTGAGTGGCTGCTGTGCCAAGACCAAGCAGGATAGAGATCCTCATATTGTCCTCAGGCCTGGAGAAAACAGATAATAGAGTTCCCAAGCTCCCTGTTGCAGAAACAAAGGCCAAACATAACAAGAGGTTAGAAAGTGAAGTTACTCAGCAATTCATAGTGTCCATGTAACCCGAGAATGGCATGACCATTGCTTCTTGCGAAGAATTTAACTAAAAATAGATCCTTCAGTTTAAAGTGGAAAAGAACTTCTGAATCTTAGGAAATGAAATCTTAGCTAACTGTGAAAGAGGTATTTAAAATGCATGAGATTTAGAAGAGGGACACAATCCCACTGACTCCTTTGCTGAAGTTAAGGAATGGCATGAAAACACCGAGGTTCAGGTTTTGCTCTGTCCCCTGCATGAGCAAAGGCCACAATACCACTGAAACCTATTAGTCAACACCACTTTTCACACAACTTCCAATGCGTTGCCAAATCCCTCAAGCCCACCAGAAGCCAAATACCCTGCCTGCAGGTTGCCATCATCACAAGAGCCACTTCTGACCCTTCTGCTTTCTTCCTTTGAATGCAGTGTAAAATCAAGGCTGTCAAGTCAGTTGCTTACATGGAGATCAATAAAATAAACAAAAGGAGAAAATAAATTCACCTTTACTTGATGCTTGGCACACAGCCTAAATATATTTCCCTTCAAGGACAACATATAAATAAAGAGATCTTTAATTTTTAATGGACATTTAGAACCTCTTCAAGAGGAGCATTAGAATGCCTGGGGCTATTTCTTTTTTATCTTGAAATTTGAAATATTGATGTTTAACTAGCAAAACTCTTCTCAAACCAAGAGTTACAAACATACTATAACTTGGAGTGTGTGTGTGTTTCAAAACAAGGCCATGTAACTACTCCAGCACTTCCCGTGGAAGCACGTCCTTCCACCCCCCAAACCCAAAATTTGCACTATCTGTCACAGCAGTGTCTGTGAGAATGCCACTGAGGACAGGGGGAGAAGCCAACGTTCCCTGCACTTTCTTCCTCCTGTCTTGCAGGGACTGAAGCAGAGCAGGCCATGCTGTATGGGGGTAGTGTAGGGTATTTGCAAAAATCTAATGTTTGCTGCCAGTTTGGCTGCAAAGCTGGCAAGAGACCCTTCTGGTCTGTCCCCAGCTGAGGCTGCCCCAGGACACCTGTATTCACTAGTAAAAACCTCTACCTAGCGATGTGATAGCAGCATTTCATGTCTTACCCAAATGGACCCTTTCCAGTATGAGATGCCCAAGGATAGTGCTGTGCATTGGATGGTATCATGACCTGTAAAGTAAAACACTGAAGGTGCAACCAGGTGCAGAAATCAAAAGCAGTGACATGTCTCTAGAGCTGCATAGCATGAGTTATTGTTCCAAAAGAGGAGATCAGGCAGGACCACTGGGCAGCTTTCTTCCTTGGCCTGGCACCATCTTTACCAGTGGCTCTGTGAAACAGCCCCATTTCAGCTGCAGCTTGGTGCACACTGCCTGTGCTACAGTCCACAGGTTCCTGCTCACTTGCCTCCATGTCTCCCCCTGCCTCCAGAGCTAGTGGGTTATTTTCATCAGGATTAGTCTGGCATTACCATGAACCCATCTACAAAGTGCTGGCAGTGGTGTGCCACAGCCAGCCATGCCAGGCAAAGCTAGGCAGCACCTGCTCCACTGGCATGAACGGATTCAGAGAGGGCTTGACTTCTGACAATAATATAATAAAAATCTCTACCAACATCTCACAAGTGGAGTCCCCCAAGCACTCCTTTTTACTACTTTTCCACTGTGCAGTCCCAAGTGGTCAGTTGCTGGGTGAAGATAATTAGCCTTTGGTTAACACCATTTATGTGTATATATATGTGTGTGTGTGTATATACATATGTATTTTTTCACTTGTCCTACTTTTAATCATACTCAACCGAAAACATGTACCATTAGCATGTTTGAGGCATCTCCTCTTGACACAGAAGGAATAAGCAGCCTTTTTACTAATTAGTTCTTCACCTACCATTTTCCCAGCTATGCTCCCACCTGAATATGCTCAAATATCAACCTGTAGTGTTTCCTCCTAAAACTTCTGCAGAGCCTTTGTGCCTGCTCTGCAGCCTCAGGATTTCAGGCAGGGAGAGGAGTTTGCTGCTGCTCCTTTCCTGCCCTTCCAAATGCCTTTGCTCCTGCTGCTCACTGCCTGCTTCCCGGTGGGGGGCGGCAGGATGGGTGGGGGCGGTGGGGATGTGGGGTGAGTGACTCACTCCCACTCCTTGCCCTGCAGGACAAGGTCTGAGAAAACCACCGTATTAGAGACATGGTCGGCCCAGCAAGTTTCTGCCTTCTCTTTTTCTTGCTTTCCTGGTTCTTTCCACCTCATGAGGCATAAGCCTGGAGCAGGGATACCCAGCCAGATGTGGGAGAATGGGGTGCATCTCAGAGGCAGAGGTTATCTAATTGTCCCATTTGCAGTGAGGAAGTAGCTTGTGCGAGTGAGTCCACATCACAGAGCAAAATCCTACCATGGGACCTGGGCTACCCAGGAGCACACAGCTGAAATGTACGGACAGTGGGATACTGCACTGCCTGGTCCTACTCCCACCTCACACAGTGCCCACCTCTGAAGCCCTCAGTGGGGAATTTCCCTCTGTTTTCTCGCAATACCCAATATCGCCATCATCATCTCCACTCCAGCCAGTTCACACTCCCATGCCCCTTCAATGGGTGTGCAATTGCATCCACAACCCAGCAGCAGCACAGTGAAGTGGTGCAGTACCCAGGTGGATGGATGTCCACTCCGTGGGGCAGATCCATCACACAGCTACAGCACAAGGTAGTGCACAGCACTCCCACTTTGCCCAGTGAATAGGCATGTCAGTACCCATTTCTGAATTTATCTTTTTAATTCATTATGTAGCCCAAGGCCTTATTTATTAGCCATGCTATCCTCTGCACTGACAGAAGTGCTGATTTTCCTTGCAAGCTGTTCTTTTGTCATCTCACCCCTGATATCAGAGTGTATCAGAAATAATAATTTTTTTCCTCTGTGGCCTCCTAATGTGATGGCAGTTTCCTGGCATCCCTGTCTAACAGGTAGGCACTGAGGCACAGGGACATTAAAAACATTCCTTAAATCCTGTGCTAGGTGAGACATGGGTTTTGCTGTCTGACCCGAAGTGCACAGTGCAGTGAGTATCTGACTCTGCAGACACGGAAGCAGAGCACTGAGCACCAAGAGGTTCTGTGCCAGTGGAAAATGAGGGACACACCCTGGCACAGAGGTGGAGAGACTGGATGAAATGATCTTCCTATAGGCCCTGTGTAGCATCTTCCGGTCACATTCAGTTACCCAGAGGATGAGGAGGGGAAAGATATTCAGCTGCTTTAAGGTTTCTATTCCTACAGCACCTTATCTTCTCACTGCCTGTCATTTAGCATCCATAGCAAATAAGCAGGGGACCCACAGAAGGCAACTTCCTTCAGTTTACAAACCCTGATCCATTCCTTGGGCAGATCAACCATGAATGAGTGTCCCGTGAGTCCCATAGCAGCTGCATTATAAAGCCTTCACTGTAATGCTTGCAAGTAAAGGAGCACCTCCCAATTCTTACTGCACTGTTTTACCGTAACTAGTTGCCCCCACTACCAAATCTTGTGCATTTCTACTTAAAAAGCAGTTTAGAAAGCTTTAAATGATAACAAAGTTTCTTTCTGATTTTTTTCTCCCAAGTAAACAAAGTGTTTTGTTTGTCTTGCAATAAAATGTTTTTGATTCATATCCCTAAACTGTCAGGGTTTGATGAGTCCAAAATGGATTTTTTCCAGGATACAGAATGAAAAGATGGAGTTGTTCTGACTGCTCTGGTCTCCAGGAGGAGCAAAGAAAAGACTGAACTTGCTCAATACAGGAAATCTAGCCAAGCTGTAATAACGACAAGGGAGAAGAGGAGTGGTACTTTTCTAAGAGCTATTCTTGGGCCAAATTCTAATATATTTTGCAAATGTTGGGAAAGTAGTACCCCTGAAAGCCAGACGGTCAGCCTTTCTGATGAATTGGCTTCTTACCACTGTGCCACCACCAGGCACAAACAATAGATACATTTCTCCTAAACTAATTCTCAGAGACAGCTGTGGAAATAAACCATTTTCAGCTCAGCCTGAGATGAGCACTTGAAATGTTAGCTCAAATTACTGTTTTGGAGGCAATGGTGGGAAGTGCCAAGTGACTTGTAACTAGTGCAACCAATTCTGCCTCTAACACAAGGGTTCATTAGCACTTGGACAATGTAGTTACATGACACTTCACAGGCCAGGAACATTGCTTTGAAGAATACACAAAAGCACACACATATCTCAGTTAGTTGAATGGGGGAAAAGGTTTTTCTTGTCCATTCTAGATTTTCCAGGACACTGCTACGTGTGTTTACTTGTCTGGAAGATGTGTATTGTATATCCACCCAAAAGTAACTCACACTCAGGTGTGGAGACAAACACACACACTGGTTACCCGTGACACATCTTTCCCAGTGTTGGTAGACACAAACTGTTGGGATGCTCTCAGGTACTGCAGTGCTGTCCCAACTCTTGTTCAGGGCATCTGTGTGGATCCCCCATTCCCAGCTGATTTGGTTGCGCCCACACGCTAGGACCTGTCCAGAGCAGTTTTTCCCCGTGATGAAAACTGCAGCACAAGGCTGTGCTGCAAGTCTGGAAACCCCTCCATGCCCAGGCAGAGTACGGGACAGACTACCACAGCATAACTCTTTCCCTTGCCTCCTCCCACCCTTTGGGTCTGCAGCTCAGAAAGGATCCCTACCCCTCACGTGCCCTGTGGCTCTGGAGTCCTCATTTGACATTTCAGAGGCAGAACTTATTAAACGGGACTCCAAAAGTCCAGCTTTTTGGGCATGCTGGACTGGCAGAAAGGCATTAGTCCAGTTTCCAGGGCCTTGGTGCAGTTTGGCCACGAAAGTCCTCAGAACAAATATTTGTGCTCTGCATGTACTGGAGATATGAATGTGGATTCTTTTTCTCCCTATTTGTGTCCAGAAGGATTTACCCTCCAGAATCTGTCAGTTTGGGCTACTCTCCTTTAGATGGCACTGTTACCACTTCCAAGAGGGATTGCTGCTGGCCACTTTGCTGAACAGGGCTGAAACTGGGCCAGGACTGTCATTATTATCGGGCTAACAAGGCAGAGCTGATTAGGAGTGACCCAAGCCAGGGGGAGCCGTTCGTGATATTTGTTCTAAAAAGTCTTCATGGTATCATCTTCATGGTATCACTCCAGCTCCCACCAGTCAGTTGTTCAGTTTGGAGTATATGTCAGAGCACAAGAGTTGTATTGACATGCTGAACATCCAACATCAGGGACAAACTCAATCTGCTCCTCTTCAGAATAAGTTTGAAGTGGTTCCCAAAGTCAATAGGAGTCATGCGTGCATATCTGAAGGTCTTAACTAATCCATCTGCTAATTAAATAATAATTAAAAGCCATGCTGTCCACATGCACTGCAATCGTTCCTTTTCATAATTAGCTAAATGTGTAAGTCAGAACCACTGCTTTATTTTTTTTTTGTCCACTGCCTCAGTTATCACTTGCTTTGCTTGTCTAGGCTTTTCGCCAAGACAGAAAATTGGTTTAGCTGGCATTTAATGGGTCTGTGTTAAGTACCACTACATGTTGTGAACTCCTTGATGCCTGTTAAATGAACCTTGCCTATTAAGAGCATTTTCACCTGAGAAAAAGCCATGACTGCAGGATAACATTCAGCAGTGGTCTGGAACAGCAATTAAACAAATCCAACAAAACGCAAAGAAAATGGTCGTGCAACCTTAAGGTTGCTACAGCAAGTGCTTAAAATCAGAAAGCACTCAAAGAAACTGTGGGTGTGGGCCAACACTATTTACTACATATTGACATGCTCTTTCTTCAGCTAAACACATCTGTTGGACCACTTGCATTGGTGCTTTCCCCAGCTTTGGAGAGAGCAGAAACAGCGTGAGCAAGACGAGAGCCATGGGCACAGGGAGACTCCTACCTGTGTGCAAAACACTGGTCCTTGGGTTGCTTTTAAGACTCAACCCAGTCCTCACTGCCTGGGAGCACATTTTCCAACATAATTCAACTCCAATTCAGATAAAAATCTTTGTTTGGGGCATTATTTTGATGTGGTGTAAGGAGAGAGAGACCCATACTAAAATTAGGCTATGGGTGGTTATCAGCCCAAAGAGGCTCCCTAGCAGCAAAGTAGGATTGGGTCCTCTGCTAAGCAGAGCAGAACTGCCAGTTGGACAACTCAACCTCAAACTTCTCTGGAATAAAGCCCCGTCTTTTTCCTGAATGAGTATTATTCCCTTGCCAAACTGCAGTTCTACTCAGACTTCAACCATTCTGCCTGCAGGCTTCTCAGAAACAAACGTATCATTTTTATAATGGGGAAAGTTTCTTTTTTCATGCTGCCCTAACTCAAAGCCAGCCGATGCAATTTTGCTAAAGCTTTCAAACAATAATGCCATCTCAAAAAATGTCTACAGATGGCATTTTAGAATGACTCAAAAACTTGCAAGTCTGTGTCTATGTTGCAAGAGAACAGACTGCCCTGTTACACAATTGCTTGAATACTCCCAGATCATCCCATCACATGTAGGCTCTCAGCTTAAGCATTGAATTTAAAAGCGCAGCAGCTTTAGGCCTCCCTGGAAGCCACAGTACAGACAAGTACCTCAAGCAGACATTCAGATCTTTGGTGCTGAAAACAGTCTTCTGGAAGTGCTCACCTGCCTCCATTCATTAAAAATGGAGCCTAAGGAACCATACTTTTAATGTAGGTACCACATCTAAGTGACTAATGGATAACTGTCGGGCTCATGTTGACTGTGCAGCTCATCACCCAGGGAAGCCAGGGGTATCTTTGCCTGGAAGAGGTCCATGTTACATGGCTCCCAGCAGCGAGCGGCAAGATACAAGTGTCTTGCACTGCACTGAATGATGATGTGCACATATATATATACTCTAGAGCGACCAGGCAAGCCCAGAAGAAACTGACACTCAGGCTGAACACAGGTAAACGAGCCCAGCAGTGGATCTGGAAAAAATCTACACCTAATCCTGCCCAAGCCTGAAGGCGCTTAAATTTCATAAGTATATTGTTTTTTACTTCCAAGACCCCAGGCATTCAGAGGAGTATTACTGCAAACCCCCAGCTGGCCTGAGGGTGCAGAGGAGCTTGAAACATGAGGCACAGCTACACCCAGCCAGGACTTGGAGAGGACTCTATTAAATAAAGTCCCCTGAGGTGTTCAGTTTAGCAGGCATTCTCAGGACAGATCTAACATGCACCAACTAGATGACAGTCATCTGAAAGCTCAGCTGCAGCAGCTGTTTTCATTTAAAACATATCCAGAGGAGACGAAGGAGGTATGCCCAAGCTTCCAGAATTCCTTCAGCAAATTGTGAATGAGGCATGAGATGAAAAATCTCTCCCCAGTGGACAACACATAGACAAAGCTGAGCATACACTGCTCTGCCCTTTTTTGTTTCCCTCTGCTTTAATCAAGGACACTCCACAGCCAGCTCAAATAAAAAAAACCGCAAAAGGCAAAATAAAAAGCTTTACAAATGCCCATCAAGCCCAGAAATGTCAAGACTATAGAAAAATGGAGGGGGAAACCCCCCTGAGAAGGTATTTAAAATATTTAGTACATATTAAAGATTTCCTTTTTTTTTAAGTTCACTGAAGCTCCCCCTAGCAAGATCAGCTCCTACTTAGGGAAAAGTGTGAACTATGGTTATTTGTTCAAAGGTAACCTTTCCCACTAATATAAAAAAATAACTGAATAAAGTATTTCAGAATTTGTAAAGACTGTTTGAATCTGTGCTTTGTTTTTTGTTGGTTGTTTTATCCCATTTAATACTGAAAATTTACTCTTGCCTCTTCCAAAAGTAGCTAAACAGGCAATCAAGGATATTCTCCAAACCTTGGCTCCTACTGCTGGTGATTGCCTGTTTTACAAAGTAGTTGGAACACCAGGTTACCCCTGGGATGGTACAAAATACATGGGCATGATGTGAACCAGGTCTGGACCTCAGAGCTCAGCTAGATTTCCCAGATCAGTAAATGACTTTTGAAACAAGCAATACCTACCAGCCCTTCATGGTCTTAAAATTTACTCATTTTGTCTCAGGTTTAGTGAATAAATAAGCTTCTCTAATCATTGGCAACATTTTCTTTAATGTTCTCTATACCTGCTGAATGTAATCTCCTAAATGCTGGGATAATGTTATTCCAATGTCTTCAGGAACTGGCTCTTCTGTAACAGGGACACTGACTGATCTGTGGTGAACAGCAGGAGAAGGTAAGTACTGTGAGAAAGCAAATCTTTTCCTTCATCCAACACCTTTGGTTGACTAAATGCATAGATTGTTTTTGCATTTCTTCACAAGTATCAGTATCTCAGCTACACTTTCCATTCCAGCTGTAGCAGTCAGGGACTAGTACTTCTAAGTTTTGTGCATCTGCTTTACTCCTAAAAACATCCTGAAACCCCTCCATGACAAATACTTCAGTCACAATTCTTCCTCCTCCAAGTTCCTGAACTTTGATTTTCAAATACATGGCATCAAATTATGATCCCCTCATCATAGTAACTGTTGCAAAGAAATTACATGCTTTGCTCCCAACAACAAAGTTTCAACAACTGTGGAATAAATCTGGGCAAGTGGCTGGTGTAAAGGCAAAGTATCTTTCTAATGGTAGAAAATACCCATTGCACTTACCTGCCTGAAAAAGTGCTGTGTTGTTATAGCAAAGACATCAAAGCCACAGCTCGCCCTTTTAAGTTCATCTTGAATATTGCTTAATTGCCGGGACTGCTCATCACACTTTTCCTTCAATCTCTGAATGAACTGCTTTTCAGTATCTCGACTCTCTCCCGGTTTGGGAGAGAATCCATTCTTTGGGGTGGTTGGCCTTTGCTTGGGATGTCCTACACAGGAGAGAAGAAAAGACCATCAGGGTCCCTTTATATGTATGGACATGACCTTTCTGTGTTTCTAAGGCCCTTGGGACTCAGCCCTATAAAAGACAAAAAGGTCTGTAGCATTCACACAGACCTGTAATGACTTTAGAAAAGCAAGAGCACAGTCCAACATGTTTCCGTAGGGGCCAAAGCTCAAACCTTTGTAGCAGTCATCTCACCTCAGGCTCTGAGCCTGAAGGTCTGCTATGAGCTGGGGAGAGCTCTCCTAAGAATGTCTTACTGAGAACTGAGGCTGTTAGAGGAAGGTTCCCTCTCACCTATGTTCGACATCTATCAGAACAGAGGTCTGCATCTTGATGTGTGATGCTGGACTCCCTTGAATAGCAGTGAGAGAAATGGGCACTTCCAGACTGAGATTCAGCTTATCCTATTGTGGATGTGGAAAACAGTAGGGTGATGTTTACATTCTACACATGATTTCTTTGGCCACCTGAACCCCAAGCTTGGTGACTTGACAGAGGTGCCAGATTGCCTTTGTAGATTTCCTTTTGCCTCCAAATAGGACAATGTGGGACTGGAGTTGTCCTTCCCTGAATGCAAACAGAGCATGGGTTGCTTGCTGTTGGGATTCACTATTTCTTTTTATCAGCAATACTGCAGTCTGCCTTGCCAGTTCCCCTTGCTCTCCCCTTTATAACACTCCTAAAGTTGCAGCACAAAACAGATACCTATAGAAATGCCACCAGGTGCCACATAATGCTGACTGTTACACCATTGATTCTGCATGGCTGCTCTCTGCACCATCGGTCACACCAGAAGCACTGTATGGTTTGCCTGCAGAAATGGGTGCAGACCGACTCTGGCTCCTCTGATGCGCTCCAAGTTGGCTTGAAGCAAGTCTGATCCTGTATAAAGATGTGAAACCACTAGTGTAGCCTGTGTTCACAGTATCAGTTCAAACACAGTGTCATATTCACATGAATGGCTCAAGAACTAAAGCTCACTCATGATAAGCCCCTTCAGGGAAGTGAAACTTTTATCCTAATTTAAGTTCATATCCTGCTTGAGTCAGCTATTCATTTATCTGAATATACTCAGTTAGGAGGATGAAGCAAAAAAGGGTAGTGTTCTGGTAGTGTCAGGTCGCTCAAGCCACTGCTTGGACAATCTGTTTTATCTTCTTAGCTTCCTGAGAACTCTCCTCTGCAAACATTTATGGTCAGCTGGGTAACACCTTTGATTTACTGATTCTTTTTGTTACCCTTAGTCTCTCTTCAGCTGTTACTTTTTAGCCATTCCTGAATACTGGCCAGGAATCTCTGGTTCACTTCTTGAGCTCCTCTTACTAGTATCAAGCTTTTAGCCTAGGAGCTAGAGTCAGTAAGAAAGAGGGAGAAAACAGTCAGACACCTTGTTCCCATGTGTTACTAGAAATGGTGGACATTGGTCTGGATACAGATAAAAATGAACATTTCTGTGCTAGCAAAAAGGGTTGGGTATGGAAGAATCTGGAAAAAAAAAAAAAAAAAGAGTATCTTGTAGTGTTATAGTCTTGTAGTACACAGTTCCTGCAAAACAATACAGAAACAAGGTTTCCAACTAGTTCTCCGCAATGAATGTAACAGGGGACAGTCTTCTGCTGTGGATACTGCCTACTCCTTTCCTAAAAAACATAAGAATCCTTCCACAGAGACGCATCTAATGGTATTAGAACCAATTTATGAAGTGGAGCATTGTTCCAGAGGTAATTTTGTTAGATGTGATTTAGATATTGCAGAATTTTACGACTGTGGCTTGGGTGTGCAAACGGATCCTTAGGGCAATTTTACTACATCAGGCAAGGAAGCAGTATAGCTTTTCCAGAACAATACACCAGGAGCATATTCCTACTTTTTTAGATCCCGGACTTGTGTGGAGCCATTGGGAGCATGTCTTCCAATCTGCTGCACTGTGTTCTGACTCCAGGCTAAGCTTACAGGGAACTAGCTCCAGAGATGCTCCCTCGTGACCCCAAGTATCTTGTGCTGCAACTACAGAGAGTCACAAGTGCAAAACAGCCTTTGAAACTCTTTGTGCCCATGACTTGCATTTGTAAAGAGGAATACCAGGTTTCTCAACATGTCAAGGCTAACTTGATGATGTTGCAAGACCTAAATAATACAACACGGGATGAGAGAGAGAGGACTTTCTGTCATTAAGAGAGTTCAACCAGCATAGCCATTGCCCTCTATCCATTTTCATGTCAGTTAAAACCTGTACATCTTTGTTCAGGAATGATATTTTCTTACAGATTCTGCCATTCATGTAAAGGGGCTCTTAACTGGGCAGTACATATTATCACAAAATAAGAAATTCATAAAAGCAAAGGCCACAAATATCTGTCTTTCTAGTATAAAAATCTTGGGTTGATAGGCAGCATGGTGATGTTACAACAAAAGGCATAGGAAGAAGTGTAAAGGAAAGCCCTTGAAATCAGTCCAGTTTTAATTAAAACAGAAACCCATCAGGTTGCTTTGTCTTGTATCTTTCTAGCTTTCCTGTTCGCTGGAACATTTGAAGTGCACATCTCTGTGTTGTCCTTGTCAGTATTATAAGCTGTCCTTGTAAATTAAATTGTGCTATTCTCCTCAGGGATGAATCTGAATTTCTCACTTCATTTGGGTCTGAAAAGCAGCTTACTAAGCTTATTCTGCCATTCATGTCTCTCTTCTGTTGGTTTGCACAAAACAGGGTATGTATTAATGATGCTGGCCCTGATCCTGAATGTCCTTTTTGCTGATGGTGGGACCAGGAGGGAGACCTAGTGTATGCTGAAATCACCGAACCTCTTTGATCCACTTCAAAACTCCCAGGTCTTTTTTATCTACCTGTGTTTGAACTAAGGAGACGTAACAAGTATATACTCATAATTAACACAGTCCATGAGGATTTAGATGGGGAATGCAATTTATTTGCCTTTTAACTGTCCAATTTTGGACATTTTCATAAGGAAAGTGAGAAAATTACTTTGAGAGGACTGATAACAAGCAATCTGTAGAGTGACAGATGTCAGAAACAGACGGCACTGTCCTAAAATGGAGTGAATGGAGAGCACCTGCATCTATGTGCACCTGTTCCTATCCACATACTTCAGGAATGGTATTGCATCAATAGATAAAATTGATATCCCTACAAGATTCTGCATCCCAAAACTCCCTTGCAAGTCTGCAGGAGGACTGACCAAAAGTCTAAAGATCAGATGCAAGGCTAAAAAGAATTTGCATGACAGTCAAAAGCCAGCACTGATTTAAAAGAACTGCATGTGAGGAGTCCAGTAACAGAGGGAATACAACCTAGAAACAGCACTCAAAGTTTTACAGCCTGTTTCATGGCCACATGTAGCTGTGGCAGAGTTACTTGGAGGACACATGCTCTCCTATCACAAAGTAATGTGATAAGAGTAATATCACAAATGTAAATGCCTCACAAGTTTGTGATCCTGATGGAGCAAAGGCTATGCTACTGCCCCTTAGCCCCAGCTACACTCACTCCTCCTGTTTAATGGCTGCTTTGATTATTTTTTGAAATTGTTAAATCAGTGAAAACATTGTCTGTCTATATTGCTTTGTTATTGCTGTTGTTATTTCATAGAATGCTAAAGGCTACTCTCAAAAAATAAAGATGAGGTTTATCTTCCTATTTGATCCTTACAGTGATACACCATTTTAGGTTGCCATAATTTCAGGCAACCAAGCTTAAGAAATTCTAAATCCGTCTGTTCATTGGGAGAGAGGGCAGTTACTCAACCTCTCATGAAAATGAAGAAACATTTTACAACTTACAAATTGGATATGCAAAAAGTTCAGCCTTGAAAACCATTAAGTGACCTGTGGAAATGCAGGCCTCCTTAAGACAACAGAAATACACAGTACACATATGCCTATGTTTCATTTTGCTTTCCAATTCTAGTGGAAGCAAATCAGCTGTTCTGTAACGTGCCGCTACTGCCACATTCCGTTCCGGTGCTTAAACTGGACTCCCACCGTTATAAATGCTGGTGAGCTGCTGGTCTGGCATTCTCCACAACGAATTTTTCTTTGGATCGTTCTTGGTGATCTCACCAGTTGCAAAATAGCCTAGAAATTATATGATTCAGAAGACAGTGTTAAGTTCATATTTTTACCCTAGTAGCTTAGTGAGAAGAATTCTGAATCCTGTTGGTGCGTGGGAAGATTAAATTTAACCTTCCATTTTCTTGATTTTGTTGGATGGGAAGAAGAGTTTGAGTTTAGTAAACATGAAGAGACTCTTGATGAATGTTATAGGAGCCGAAGAGCTGTTCTACATTTTTTATACTTTATCATCAAATGAAGAAACGTGGGGCTCTGCCCCCCATAATAGTAACAACTCAAGTATCATATAGCTGTAGAGATGACATTTAAAGTATTTAAGTAGAGTCTGAAAAATGACATAACGGAACAGAAGATAAACTCCAAGCACAAAGAAATCATTGGGACCATGCCTACTCATTTCAGAAGCATTTAGATCAGCCAAAGGCCAGCCTTAGAAAAGCCTTTAGGTACCTTATACATCTGTTAATGTACACATAGTAAACATATATAGAAATAAGTTATCTTCATTTTAGTAAATAAACAAAGGTATTCTTTAGAAATGCTAACGCCATGTGTTTGTATGCACTATTGAGGGGTAAGTTGACAATGCCCCAATAGCACTCTGAAGGTTATTTCTACAGATAATCCCTTTTCCAATCATGCATAGAAATAGCCCAGAAAATTTAGTGCCTCTGCACAACAGTAAGAGTAGATTCCAGGCAATATACTATCATTCCAGGTATCTGAGGTGTCTTTTATTTCACTATACCTATCTGTTCTCTTTTTATATAAGAAAATTGTAATGATAAAAATAAATGTTCCTGTGACCTTAAACATGTAATAGCAACAACTCTTTGTTTTGAAGGAGAGATGACTTCATGGTTGCAACAAAGAAAACAGAAGTCTATTCAGCTCATGCATTGGTATGATAAAGCCTGCTGTAGTCAAAGCCAGCTTAATGAACCTTGGACACAATCAATCTTCACTTAATAGTAGGTCGCAGTTTAGTGTGTTAACAAGAGATGCAAAGTCAACAAGTTTAAATCTTCCCTGCAGCAGTGGTTTTGGTTCATAATTACCTGGTGAATGGAGCTTGGTGGTTGTTACCGCTGATCTCTTAGGGGATGAGACAACTGGTCTGTTAGCATCCTGATCTTTTTGTACTTCTTTCTTCACACCTGTTTTAGAAAAAAAATAAAGGTAGAAAGAAACCTGTTTTATAATTCTGTTTGCAACTGTGCAGAACTATGTCATTAAGACACATACCAGAATGGCAAAATATCAGTATTTCACCAATACACACCCTGGGCTTTGCACAGGATGATACTACACAGTACGTCTGTGTTGGATGTCAATATGCCACTTCTGCAAGCATGACTGTGTGCATGCGGCTGAGCTGACATGCACCGTACTAAAGAAGGTCAGAAGGTGGCCTTACACACTATCTTGGTTCTCCAGCCATCTGCACAGTGACAAATGCCATTAAGGCACAAACAGCTACATAGGTAGCCCATCCTATCTGTTGTGAGCTCTGTGTTGTCTCTTTACCTTGCTGTGCATCCTCATCCTGGGCTGGAGGAGAAGCTGAGTAGGACTATGCAAAGCTGACTTAAGTTACCTGCAGGGCCCTGCAATATCAACTTCTTCCCCAGGTTATGAAACTGCCTTTTCTGGTGGCCAGCTTTCCCAAGAGGGTCTCATACAGGCAAGAGACAAGCTTCTGCAGAACCAGAAGCAGGCAGGATATGTCAGGGCTGTGCTGGATGTGGCATGCCAGACAGGAGAGTGGGTCTCTGCCTATGCACTAACTCAGCCAGGGCCACAGAGGTGCAGCACATTCAGTGCACAAAACCTACAACATACTGTGCCAAGGCAGGATACAACAGGGCCATATCATTTTCTTGATGTCCACAAGGCTGAACCAACACCTGGTTCATGCTCATCTATGACCCAGGCATGTTCCAGGCTGTCTGCCCTCCATCCTCTCCTCTCCTCTCTGTGTTTGTAGCAATCCAGATTACTCCTGACCTCTGCATTTATCCTTTTTTCTGCAGCCACTAATTCTTCCCACTGACAGCATGATGCCCCAGAGCTTTTGGATTATGACCTCCAGAAACTTTGTGCTAGCCTCTCCTCTTCCTTTAGTTTTTCAGTGGGAGGCAACTTGATGTCTGTTATTATTCCTCCCATCACCGGAGCTCTCTGGTTAGGGGCTTGGGATAGTCTGTCAGTTGTCCAGGCTCTGCAGTCACCAACTGTCTCTTGTACCAGGGAGATACAGCTTCATCTGAAAGCCAGAGCGGCCACCCAAGCTCAGCTCACCCCTCCTGCCCACACACAATTCTCCTCAAAATAGCTGTGGGGACCATGCTGAGTGCAGTAACATGAAAGACCAGCCCTGCTTGTCTGCCCATGGTGTGACAGTCACGCCACAGGATTTCATGCAGAAAACACTTACCAAGGAAGTAAGAAGAAAGAGCAAGAAAAAGCAAATCTCTGAGACATGAAGGTATTTTTCTGTTTGCTTTCCTTTTTTAGAGTTAGTGTTTGTTGGGGGTTGCATTTTAGTTTGCAGGACTATGTCACAGCCCCTGGACACACAGGAAAACAGACACTTAAGGCAAACCACTTGTCACAAAGTAAAAACAATGTTTGCCTTATTAACTTTCCCTTCTCTCATGAGTAAGTTCACAGACCGCCTGTAAGAAAACGTCAATGTCCCACAGAATCTGAAGTATCTGAAGCAGGAAAACAAACTCATATTTTCTTGGTGGTGCTTAAAGACAGTGACAGTCCAAAAGCTAATGCTATCTTCCATTTTGCTTAATGCATATGTGGTCTAGGTATTTCAATAGTGAAGCGATAATTTTATATGGAGATCGTAATCTTCAGGGACACTTACTGGATGACTAGTTTTCTGCTCTCTCCAAAGCCACAGCTAGCCACAGTTGCAGTATCAGGCTTATTTTTGGTGCATCATTCACCCTTCCACTTCTGTCTGCATCAGGACATGCAAGCAGTGAGCTGCAGACACAGCATTTGCCATGCTTGAGCTTCATATTTTCTAGCACCGTATCTCAGCATTCACTTGCAGAGTGTTTCTGCGAAGAACACATGCACACCCACAAGCCCTGAGTCCAACTATGTGCGGGAGGACAGCACAAGAGAAAGTCTAAGACCCTCTTTGACTCCCTTCCACCATTTATAGGCAAATCGCACCATCAGTCATCAGGGGCTGGTAAAGACTGAACTTTTCTTCATATCTTTACTTTGGTCCATCTCCATTTTCTCTGCTGTTTATAAATTCGACATGTTGAGACTACTATTCTCATTTGTGATTAACACTTTTCACAGTGAAGTGACTAAGAATATAAATTTATTGTGTCTGCCACCTACTACACTGTGCTTTACTACAGAGCAGGGCATAAAACAAGTTTATGGTGCCATTTTATTACTAAGGACCAAGTGAAAGCAACGTGAGATGGGAGCTGTGAGATAAAACCAGAGCTTGTTTTATAAGGTATTGTTCATATTCTTACAGATTTGAGCATGACTTTTTCATGGCAATGAGGCCTTGGGTTTTTTGTGGTTTTCAAATTAAAAATATGATGCACAAATGGGCCATACACCAAACTCTTCTGTAAATTTTGCTATGGCAAATGTCAAATATAGACAATGGTAGGGAAAGTGTGTTTTCCTTTTGCTTTCAGGAGTAACAAGGGGCATATAAATACTTAACTACTTTTGGTTTCGGGACATTTTCAATAAGGAACACCTGGGGAACTAGTTCAGTCTCTTAACCTTAAGCACAAAGCAAGGAACAATTCCCCAATTAGAGCTCAGTTGAAAGAAAACAGAGCAAAGAGGCAAAGAAGCCCAGGGAGCACCATTGTTCTGCAGAGGGCAAGGCCACGTCTGCAGAGAGCAGCAATAGTCACACGCAGGTGCAGACAGTGGTGCCTGGCAGGGGCGGCTGCATGGAGGACGTTGGCCCTGGAAGGTGGGAGATCAACAGGGCGAAGGTGGAAATAGGTATCTTGACAAGGACAGAAGAGTAGGATTAATAGCAAGAGTGGGAAATGAGGATAGCCACCCTCCTTCAGTTTACATTAGGAGAGTTCCTAAGATCTGGTAGAGGGAGCAATGCAGCAACTGCGGAAGCAAGGAGGGGCTGTGTAGCAAGCGAAGAGCCAGTGCACCTGCTGGGAAGGGTATGGGGAGAAGGGCACATGGAGCCAGCAATTATTCAACTTCTCCTTCATAAGTAGAAGGGTCCTGGTGGCCTCTCTGTGGCCCTCATTAGCAGAGAGGGATTTAGGAAGCATGCAGCTAACAAAAGAAAGGACAGTCCACAAAAGCAAACCGTTACTGTTCTGCTAAGCTCATCAGCCACAGGGAAATCTTACGGGAAGAGCTGTACCTGGCATGAGACCTCAAATAAGAACATGTGCTGAACGTTTTTCTAAAAATAGCGTTTGTTCATTCTCTTCTCTTTTGAAACAACAGCTGTTAGTTGGTTAAAAGAGAAACATTCAGAAAACATGTTGATTTCAAGAGAAGTTCCTGCAGGGAAAAATCATTTTTAAATTATAAGAGTTTGGGCTCCGAATTTCTCATTTCACAGAAATCTAGAATTTCAGGTTTAAAAAAATCTGTAGGAGAGTGTCAGTGTGATGATCAGCATAATGCTGTACTGCAGGGTATGGCACAGCAGGAGGTTATACAGTTTGATCTTTTCTACCTTGGAGTGTACTACAAGTAACTCAAAGGTTTTAATGTACATAAAAAGTTTGATGCTCCACTGTACCTCAGGAAATAAGACAAATACTTCAGTTGTCATTATGGGCCTGAACGTGTGTAAACCCTCAAATAATACTTTCATTGTCATACATATTTTGAAATGTCAAAAGGTGTGTACAATGATAAAATAATAAAAAATACATAAAATACAATTATAAAAGGAAATTAAGCACCACAAGTGTATATTTCTTGAACGTGCACAGTGTTTTAATTTTGTTCTAAATTTGTCTTTTAAAACATACATTATCTCTGACCTGGAACAGAACTTACAAACTCTTAGTGTTATTGCTCACAGGCTGGAGATATGGAACTCCAATTAGCTCTTTGCTAAATGCCTGCATATTAGCTTTATTCCTGTTGGCTGCATAGTCAAGGCGCTTAGAACTGAGCCTCCCAGCAAAGGCTCCTGGCAGAGCAGGAACCACCACTAACTCCAGGCTTCCAGGAACAGCTTCTAAGGCTCTGCCAACCCCCTCCACTACAGGAGCTCATGGAGCAAGAAGCTGTCTTTTGGGTAGCTGTGAATCAAAGCCACAGACTACTAGTTTTTATATTAATTTACATTGCATTTAAGGTTCCAAATCTCCCAACATTTCCTCTCTTTTAAAAGCTATGCTTGTATACAGAAATGCATATATCATAAGAGAACTGTGAGCATAAATACTTGCTTATGTTTTCTACTTGTGTGGTTACAGCATTTGCTTTTGAAAAATGCATCCAAATGCATAGTTCTGTAAAGGTATTTACATTTCCTAATTAACACACGCAGCCTGCTTCAAACCAAACATAAGGAGCAAAGGCAAAATCATTGGAAATAAAAGGCAAAACACTCCAGACATATTAAATCATTCAGCAATCACTTGGAAAAAAAGCAGACAAACAAAGCCATTTCTCTGTTCCCTCATCATTGCTGAATATTAGCACCGGAACCAGAGCTAAATACACCTTAACTGAGATATCTTCTCAAGAGCTGCCACAGAATCAGTGCTGGTATTCGCCTGTACTTTTTGAGTCTTTAAAAGCCAGTACAATGGGATAGACTTCACTTTGCTTTCACACTGCAGACTGAAAACATGCTAACAAATTACACATTGAATATTTATTCCAAATCAAATCCTAACATGCTGTAGACATCACTAACAATTCACTGGGACTGGCTGCATTCAGTTGGATTCCAGCTGTTCTCAGGCATATTTTATAAGTTAACTAATGCAGTCTGCAAGTTTAAAAAAACCCGAGGAAATGTTTTCAGTCACTCACAGACACAGAAAGCCACATCAAGCTTTCTTCTGCCTTTCCCCCTGATACCCACAACTAGTCGTGTCCTTGGTGAGTAATGAGACATCCACGCACTCATTGTCTGAGACAAAATGAGCAAAGCTGGAAATATGATGGATTCTGTATATCACAGCAGTCTAACCCTCTCTAGACACTCTCTACTTCCTGTGATCTATGAGACAGTAAAAGACAGTGAATAAATAAGTAGATGTAAAGAAAGACTATATATTTGTTGAAGTAGAAACTGCTAACGCTTATGCTTTTCTCTTTGTGTTTGTTGCAAATTTAAAGTCAATCTGATAAGAAAAAAAGAAGGACAAGGACTATTTCACTGACTCATGTGAAAGTGATTGTTTTCTTTCTATACTAAGAAGAAAAGTCTCTTTATCTGGTATTAAAAAATAAAGGAAAAAATAAACTCAACAAAATGAACCGTTCTTTAGACTGAATAGAAAATCACAGGGTAACTCGGAACATCCAATTTTAGTTGCGGAGTTAAAACAGCTACTCCTTCCCTTCCTGTCATTTTACATGGATCCCGTGACATTTCATTGTTGCTTCCTCACATAGCTGTGCTATGGCATGTTTTATAGTGGGTCTCAGGGCAGAGGTTGGAAAACTTGTGGTTGAATGTCTCACTTTCAGCAGAGGTGCAGTGCTGCATATCCCTATATTCAGTACAGAAACAATGTGAATGTAACCCACTGCATATTCACTATTCAGCTTTTAATGGGAACTACTGGCAAAGGGGAACAAAGCAGCAGCAGACTCTTCGCCCTTCGTCCCTGCAAAGAGCACTGATGCTCACTTTTCCCCCCTCAGCTGACCTTAGCTCATCCCTCATCCTTCAGCTGAGGTTGTGTTGCCTGGATTTTGCAGAAGCTGATTAAAAGAAGCACATTTTACACTGCAAGCTTGCTGGTGAGAGCTGTGATAACACTGGCTTCCTATTTTTCATCTTGACTGATTGTATTTAACAGCCTGCCTTGTTACATATGATTTACTGGTACTTGTAAAAGAACAGGAATTGACTGAGTTAGTTTTTTGAACAATGCCTTTGATTGTCTTTAATTTAATGGGCCAAGTAGAAACAAGCTGCTCAAATGAATTCCTTATTGCTACTGTCATTGCACTCAAATTAGAATATTTCTTATGGGGAATAACAGCAATTTGTCTATGAGATGAATATTAAATAAGAATAATAACCAAGCTGAAATAGGTACACCATAATGCACATTCCCCAAACCCCACAACAAGGCATAGAAAATAAAAAATCCTTCAGCTCTCTAATGTCATAGATCATTGGGTGGCAAGTTCAACTTGGTGGGCAGAGTTGAGGTCTGGAACAAGCAACAACCTGATGCTCAGGAATTTGAATCAGGACTGCAGGCACAAACAAGGGTTCCCAGAGCTGCACCGGTATCCTGAAGGTGAACCAAAGTTTCAAAAGACAGCAGTGTTTAGCGATACTAAGCCGTTTTTTCTTTGGGTTTCTACGTTCTGACATAAGGATGTGGCTGAACAAGATCAGACAGGGATGAGACCATAGAGGAAGTTGTATTACATGAAGAAAATAAAAAGTATGGTCAGATGTAAACCACTTCTCAAATCCTTACACACGATGATTGAGCCATACTTTCTTTTTTTTTCCTGAATTGCATGGAAGTCCTGTTGCCTTTGTGGGAGCCATGCACTCAGCTCTCCAGCACAGACCTACCCTTTAGCTAGATGTTTCTGCTCATGAGTTACTCCTGAATAAGAGGCCACAGCACTACAAAACAATACATTGGTTACTGCGTCTATGGTGGCACATTTATTCACCTGTGGACCTAAGATGTTTGTGGCACACAGAATTGCACAATCAGCTTTGTCAGAAGGACCTCTGCAGTCCTCTGGTCCAGCCTCCAACTCAGAGTGCGTTGCACTACAGCAGGTTGCACCTGGCTTTGTCCAGCTAAGTTATGTCTAATGACAGAAGATTTACCACCTCTCTAGACAACCTGTTCTAGTGTCTGACCACCTTCACAAGTGGTCAAACAATGAGAATTTCCTGCATTCCAGCTTGTGTTTGGTGTCTCTTGCCCTGTCACTATGCACCTCTGAGAAGTGTCTGGCTTTGTTCTCTCACATCTTCCCATTAGATAACTGAAGACTGAGATAAGATCTCCCTTTGCCTTCTCTGAACAAACCCAGCTCTCCTAGCCTCTCTGCCTAACCTGTCCTGTCATGTGTCCCAGTCCCCTGACCATCTTGGTGGCCCTTTGCTGCTCTCATTCCAGTATGGCACACTGTTCTTGTCCTGGGATTCCCAAAACTGGACACAGTTGTGAGCAGCCACACAAGTGCTGAATAAAGGGGCAGGACCACTGATGTTGTAGGCCACACTCCTGTTAATGTAGTCCAGTATTGCAGCTAGTCTTTCTTGCTGCAAGGGCACATGGTAAGCTCATGTTCAACTTGCTGTCTATCAGGACTCCCAAACAGAGGCTTTTGGCAGAGCTGCTTCCCAGCCAGATGGCCCCAGCCTCTCCTGTTGCATGGCATCATTCCCCAAAGGAACATTTGCCTTTTTGAACACCATGAGGTCCCTGAAGGCCCATTTCTCCAGCCTGGCGAGGTCCCTCTGAACTGCAGCTTGGCCCTCCAGCATATTGACCAATTCCCTCTGATTTGCTATCATCTGTGAGCTTCCTGAGGGAGTGCTTTATCCCACTTTTCAGGTTTTTAATGAAGACGATGAGCTGTATTTGCCCAGTATCAATCCCTAATGGATGCCAAAGTCTGCCAGCTGGACTTTGTACCTCTGATCGCAACACCCTGAGCCTGATGGTCTAGCCAGTTTTCCACCCACCTCACTGTCCATCCAAGGTCTGCAGCAAGCTGAGATACTCTAGGACTTTTTCCCAGACAATAACAGAACAACCTGGGTATGAGAAGGGAATTGCAGGAAGAGGTTTCGGGCCACACTCATGTTGTCATACTTAGCATGGTTTTATGTGGAGAATATGTCACACCCAGGCCGGAGCTGTGCAAGCCCCCTCCAGAACTGGAAGCCTGGAGCAGATGAAACCAATGCTCCTGGCCAGGAAATAACCTAGGTCTAAAGCAATTTGATTATAATCAACTGATTGCAGCACTGGGTGAATGCACTATACTGCTTCTGGATGTAAGCAGGTATGCTTACACGGTGCTGTATCTTGTTACTCTCTAGACCTGTCAGCATCAGCTCTGGAATTGCTGCCTGTCTGAATCCCCTTTCCATTGCACAGCACAGACATGCTTTTCTTGGATTACTAACTGCTGTGATGTGTTATGCTGAGATATTTTATGCATCCTGAAGGGCTCACCAGATACACCACTAACTGCACCATGCCAAACTGAAGGGTTTTGCCTAAATTATGACAGAATTAGATCCTGGTTTGATTTAGGATCTGAATTTTTCCATAGTAAGCATTAATCTAAGGGGTTTGTAAAACAAATCCCCTGCGAGGGTTGCAAGTTGTTAGTCTGCTGCCTCTGAACATTGCCTTCTGCAGATATTCCCATATTTTCAGAGAAACTTAAAACAGAAAATTCAGTATACGTGTGCTTCAAAGAATATATGTTTTTATCAACATCTGTGGAAAGAGGAAGCTTGTATGTCTTTTCAGAGGTGGACCTTAGCTTCAAAGTTCCGAATAGAGAGCTGCTTTCACCTTTCTTTAAACAAAATATGAAACAACAATAGAAACGGTAAATATTAGTTAGGTTATCACTGTATTTCTCAAAGCAGCTAATATGTTTAAGTGAAATTAAAGGACCTGTCTCACTTTTTCTAGTCAAGTATGCCTTTTTTTTTTTCATTTTCTATGTGACGACAGGCATGTAAATATGGAAGGGGTCTAATAACACACAAACCCACTAAAAACCTAAAAAACACTGAAACCTAGTCAAGTGCACTCTTTTTATAGACTAGCCGAAAGGCAATCAGTTTATGTCTTCAAAACAATTTACATGACAATGATCTTCCACTGCTATTGTCCCATGCCAGAATTTTTTTTGATCATCTGAATCCCTGCACAGCAGCAGCAGCTATAGGAGTCCATTTTCATTAATTAAACATGTTTTATTCACCGTAGTCCAATTTAATTGACAAGCACTTTTAGTGAAATATCAGGAATATAATCTCTCTTGAGCAATCATTCTTTTTTTTTGAAATGAGAATTTACAGCACAGGTGGTCTTCTCAGGTAACATCTAACACATGAAAGCTTTCATGTGATCTTTTTTGTTATTTTCCACTCATTAATATAGGTAGATATGGTTCTTTGTGAATTAATGTACTATTCATACATAGTTAAAATTATATATGTCTGAAATACAAATGTAATTTTTATATCACCTGATATTGCACTCTCAGAAATATTATTTATATTTAAATGACTGCCATCCTCTTTGGGAAATAGTTTCTCCCTCTTACTTTCATAAAATATGCTGTATATAATACATGTAGTGTCTGTGCACTTTAGCTGTAACTGTGGAGTGCTCTGAACGCTTTAGTTTATTAACTGCAGTGTTTTGCGCAGGAGGTTGGACAGATGCAGTATGTGTTTATAAATACATATGCAACATCAAGTTCTATAGCAATTACTACTAGGAGTAATTACTTGGTAGGAGTACTATACATAGAATATCTCTCATATTATTCTCCAAATATACAGAACATATAGAAGGAATAATTGTAGTTTCCCTACTTCTCAAAAGCTTTACTATATGGCTGACTTCAGTAGCGCCACTCATGGGAGAGTCTGACCTTCTGACTTTGACTGAATGAGGCTGATGACTTCTTCCTCAAATGCAAAATTCACCCCTAAGGTCTTGCTATTGGTTCACTTATTCTCATGGGAAAATATGGCTCATTTTCAAGATGGTGTTGGTTTGTTTTGTAAGTCCTTTCTGCTGGACACAGGGACTTAACCCCAACTGCAAGGAGGGGTATGTGGTATGAAGATACAAGTCTCAGTCTCAGCTAAAACCTTCCATTCATGGTGGAGGCCACCCCTATCTCCTTGGTCACAGTCTCTGTGCAGTGTCTTGTCTCCTGCCATGGGGCAAAACCCAGGAAATTGTGGTGGTTTAGTTTCTTCCAGCCATGACTCCATGGTGTGGCTGGACTGCTGCCAGTTCAGCTGTGGAGAAACTGGGCTGAGATGGAGGATAAACATGTGCCCCACCAATCATCCCTTTGCAGATGCTGCCTCATGATCAAACTGCAAATAAGAGGTAAGAAACAAGCAGGCTCACAAGGCTGCTCCCAGGAAGGGGCTGTCAGATGAGACCTGGAGCTGGACATCTTATAATTTATTATGTATAAGATGTAAAGATGTATAAATAAATGTGTATATATACACTTATTATGCATTCTTAAAAATTTATTAAAAAACTGTTGATGCTGCTAACCAGGAACATGATGAAACATGATAAGGATAAATCCATGTCCAGCTAAGACTTTCTGAAATGTACGGTTGACATTCTGAGTCTTCCTTTAAATACTCCTTAATCCAGCAGAAAAATGAAAGCACATGTACTGGAAAAGTTGTGTTCTACACCCGTCTTCAAAACTTGCATCTGGATCTCATGTAACTGCATTCCCTTAGAGAACAAAGACTATCTCCAATACAAGGGCATCCAAAATGGTCACTGCATACAAGTTAATCTGTAGTTTCATATATTCAAGAACATTTTATGTAATTTGTCTTTTCTATTGTTCTGTCTTCCTATATCATGGTTGCTCTTCTGTTCTTTGGATTGTCTGTGCACGCAATTGCCACTATGTGATAGTTTGGAATAATATTAGAAATTTATTCATTCCACTGCTTTCAAGTCTGGAGCACTGGTGAAGGTCTCTTCAGTGTTGCTGTTGCAGCGATGAGTCTAGCTGCCTCCCCGAGCATGACATTCATTATCTTTATGACATGCCAGTATCAGTGAAGGTGTGTGGGGTTGTGGATTAATTTTTAGTATACCTTCAAACATATTTTTAAACACTGATTTTACCTCTCTGCTCCCTTACCTTTATCAGTCTTCTGCCCTGTGATTTCCAGCAATAACGCCAGACTTGCCCAGAATAGACTGGTAGCCTGTGCCAGTGATTGTTCTTTTTACTTTGCAACCGCACCACGAGCAGACCTTTTACAGTGTCTGTACATGCAGACTTTCAACCTTTACATCCTCTAACTGCTGCAGGACATCCTTTTGGAGACTGGCCTTTTCAGCACACCCATGCACTTTCTCTGCTGTATTTAGAATATGGTATCTGACACAACTGTAAAGGGATTTTGTTAGATGCCTTTGTTTTCCTGGGATCAGAAAGCCCAAAGCAATACGAACATTTCACTGCCCTTTCTCCACTTGCTTCATTTGATCTGTAGCATCCTCCTTCCAATTTAATAAAGAGTTCAACTTTAAAAAGATGCTTTTGTTCTTCATCATTTAAAAGATATGAAAAACTGTCCAAAGGATACTTAAACAGAAAATTTTACATTCTGTAGGGCTCCCTATCACATTGGGATCTACAGACAGCATTCATATATTATTGCAAGAGAGGCAGAATTAGACTTGCTAAAAAACTTTGTATTTATCATTGCTTTGATTTATTTCAGCCTTTGCTTCCATCAGATATTTAGCATTGTGAGCAACCATGACACTCTTTTAATAAAAAAAATATCACGACTTGACCCCAGATATTTCTGTTGCTACCTTGGCTCATATAAAAATTAAACCAGAGTTTAATGTAGTTTCTTTTTCTTCTGTCTGTTGTGTTTAATAACAGCAACTTCCTAAACTTGCTAGCTGTTCCTGTTCAGGATTTATGTCTGACTTTTTGTGTAACACAGGCAGGTACCCCTACTTTACATGTTTAGTTTCCTTCCAGAATAAAACAGGCAAGTTCTACCTCACCTGACTGAATCTCCCTATCAAGGCTGGACTATAAATTTAGTGAGCTGGTGGAAATGGGCTCCATACACTGCTGCATCCAGTCTTTGCTGGTACACACAGAAGTGCCTTGCTGGGAGGAGGCTGGGCAGGTGACTGGATCCCCTGACCCCCACAGTAGGAAAGAGTAAGTTCAGCTGTTTTCCAGTTGTGGGGGATTGGATCTAATGTTCTGGCAGCATCCCTCCTAGCTTTCTGCTACTGTGGCTTGCCTAAGCAAGCATGTGGGCAATTCCCATCACATCCCTGGCATGGAAAGGCCATGGTGGGCTGCTGCATTTAAACCTTCCTCCCGTTCTGCAGGAGTGTCTGACAGCTTCCTGGCTGTGACAAAATTTGGGAAACATGAGCAGAGTCAGACTAATGGCCTTGCAATGGGAGGAACAGAGCTGACTGCTCACCAGTGCAAGCCTGAACACCACACTTCCTGCATAGGGCACACCTATATGGACCCATGCACCCACAGACACAAGGACTGAACACCGCACTCTACTCAGCCTGGAGGGAAGTAAATCCAATTCAGAAGCTGTAACGCTTTGTCTCCAATGGGCCTATTAACTCAGTCACAGCATGACATTAACAGACTTTACAGCTCTTGACCCACAAGTCCACTTTTGGCCAACTTGAAGCACGAGCGAAGAGTTTCCTTTTGTGTGCGCCCATGGACACACACATGGTTACCGGAGGGTCATATAAAGACAATAACAAACACTCTGAAGGAAACTATACCAAGACTAAGTGATGACACAGAAAACATCTATTGACAACCTCAGGACAATGAGCAAATGAAGGTTATTTGGAAGGAAGAAAATTGGCGAACTTCTCATAATGATCCAAATTCTGTATGGCCTTTTGTTTTTCAACTTTGTCCCCAGAGGTAGTAAAATCCAGCAAAAAATTAGTCTTTTGTTTCATAGATTAAATAATTTCATAGATTAAAACCTCAAATTAAAAGTCAACTTTAGCTTTCTGCCAGCCTCAATAGTTCTCTTCCCCTTCAGTGTTTATGCCGTGATGTTATGGCAAACATTCTTTCTGGAAACCTACTGTTTGATCAATATTGTTTTGCAGTAAGTTGTAATTTCTGCTCTCCTGTGTGGATCTGAGATTTGGAACCTGTGCAAACTCAGAAGTGACAGCCTGAACCATTTAATTAGTCCTGTGTATGCTAGATTTTGTGTGACCACATTGGCATGATTACACACTAAACACCACGGGTCCAGCTCATTGAAATGCCTCAATACTGAAACCTCCCTGGCAAGGACTCACTTGTGTGAGGCTGCACAAGTAGTGACAGACCCAGGTCTTGACTGTGACAAAAGAAGCCCAGAGGCCAAAAAAGCTCCTCTACAGAAACTTGCAATAGCCCTTTAAAGCTTATGCCAATACCACTAGCTGAAAAAGAAAGGCTTTTGTGGGAGAAGTCTAGGGGCAGATCTGATACTAATCAAATACTGCTATAGCCTGAAATGGCATAACTTAGCTTGGGACCAGAAAAGAGGAAAGGAAGCTCAAAAGAAAAGGAATAAAAAAGCAAGAAAACTTGAAAAGGAAACAAAAAAAATTGTACTACCTTTTATCCGTATCTTCTGTTCATAGATTGGTCCATTCCCCAGTTAGTGGGTACAGATGATGGAAGTAAACAGTTTTCTGACAGTAAGAGACAGTTGCTCCTCACTGTGTTGGACAAAACACCACATCCTCCTCCGCTGACTTTCACTTAGCTGGACTACATAAAGTGAATGGCTTTCAGCTTCATCTTCCCTGTCAGATTCTTTAAGCCACTGATTATAGCACTAAGTCCTTTTCTAAAAATGTTAAGTTAAGCAGGTGTATTGGGCTGGAGTGGCATGGTTTTGGTAGTGGGGGGGCTACAGGGGTGGCTTCTGTGAGAAGCTACTAGAAGCTTTCCCCCATGTCCAATAGAGCCAGTGCCAGCTGGCTCCAAGACAGACCCGCTGCTGGCCAAGGACGAGTCCTTCAGTGATGGTTGTGGCGCCTCTGGGACAGCATATTTAAGAAGGGGAAAAACTGCTGTGCAGCAGCAGCTGGGAAAGAGGAGTGAGAATATGTGGCACAATTCTGGAGCAGAGATTCACCTGCAGTTTGTGGTGAAGACTGTGGTGAGGCAGGCTGTGCCCTGCAGCCCATGGAGGTCCACGGTGGAGCAGATAGCCACTTGCAGCCTGTGGAGGACCCCATGCCAGAGCAGGTGGATGGCCAAAGGAGGCTGTGACCCCATGGAGAGCCGCTGGAGCAGGCTCCTGGCAGGGCCTGTGGCCCTGCAGAGAGAAGAGCCCAGGCTGGAACAGGTTTGCTGGCAGGGCTGGTGACCCCATGGGAAGGACTCATGCTGGAGAAGTTCATGGAGCACTGTCTACTGTGCCGGTGGGACCCCATGCTGGAGCAGGGGAAGAGAGTAAGGAGGAAGGAGTGGCAAAGACAACGTGTGATGAACTGACCGCAACCCCCATTCTCTGCCCCCCCGAATCACTCAGGGGGAGGAGGTAGAAAAATAGGAAGTGAAGTTGAGACTGGCAAAAAGAGGGGGGTGGGGGGAAGGTGTTATAAGATTTGGTTGTATTTCTCAGTACTATATTCTGATTTGATTGTCAGTAAATTAATTTACTTTCTCTGAGTCGAGTCTGTATTGCCTGTGATGGTAATTGCTGAGTGATCTCATTGTCCTTCTCTCGACACATGAGCCTTTTGTTGTATTTCTCCTCTGTCCAGCTGAGGAGGGGAGTGATAGAACAGCTTTGGTGGGTGCCTGACATCCAGCCAAGGTCATCCCACAACACCAGGTTAATCTACCTTGAAACTGGGTGATCAGAACTAGTAATGCATAAAGTCTTTGTCTCATATTTTGTACTGATTTTTCCTTCCCAGCTTCATTTGCAGTGTGTGTCATCAAACTCAGTGGGACTTACCTAGAGATGTAACACTCTGCTGTATAAGAGCCAGACTGGGTAAGGCTGGTGACTTATGCAAAATTCTTTATTTTGGAGTCTAAACTTCTAGATCTAAACTGAACTTGATGGAATTTCTATACGTTTATTGAAGGTCTCTCTTTTTTTAATCCTTACTATTCTGTACAGACAAACACAATCCTTTCCTCAAGACCGTGAAGTGGCCTACCTAAACTGTCTCTCTAAAGGAAAATGCTGAGTGGAAAAAGTCTGATTTGTCTCTCTGCATAACATTCTCTCTAAACAGGCAGATACGAGGCTACAGTATTTTAGGGACACAAGTAGAAAAGCATTCTAAAATTAAAAACCAAACCTAAAGGAGAATCTTAGGAGAGAGGGGACAATAGAAATGGGAAAACAATAAGGCAGTGGAAAAGCCAGGAAAGATTCATGAAGGTGGAACT
The DNA here is from genome assembly GCA_035590275.1 of Ibycter americanus. NCBI lineage: Eukaryota > Metazoa > Chordata > Aves > Falconiformes > Falconidae > Ibycter > Ibycter americanus. Next base: position 23,160,607 of record JAVJGI010000014.1, on the reverse strand, counting down.
AGGGGTTGTTTCTATGAGAAAATACATAGAGCCATGAAAACTGCAGGAGTAAAGAAAGATTCAGGCATGTCCAGGTTCTGGCAGCTCCAAAGCTCCAGCTTACTAGTAGAAATAGAAAAACTCTGAAAAACATGCTGGCTTTGGAGAACAACTTTGTGTCAGATCATCTGTGGAGCAAGTCCAGGTACGGTTTAAGTCAAATAAATTCATATTTCACTACTGTCACACAAACATAGTAGAGTATGTTTCACTCACTAAAATAATATTCTACACCTCATGTACCCCATTGTCATAGTGATCTATGAAGTGCTTTCCAGGATTATAAATCTTGAAACCATATTATTCCTTCCCCTCCACATTACAAGACACAATATTGACCTCCATAGTCACATGCAAGAGTTCAACGACCAATTCAGGCGCAGGCTTCTCACCAGTACATTCCTTGAATTAGGGCTTCAAGAATGACTGTTGTTTTTAAATGATCACTAAGGTTACTTTCCCTTGAGGGGCTTGGAGAATCTCCTGGGGGATGAGGAAGCAGGAATGAACACAGAGACAGATAGAGACTGTGGTGTGCAAGAGCCTGCTGTAGTTACAGCAGTATCTCTTGCGCCCTGAGGAACCTCTGTGCCTTCCGTGAGACTCCTCAGGGGACTCTCAGATCTTGGCTGATGGATGTCCAGGGCCTCAGCAGTGCAGAAGGGTAGTGCTGGGGCCACATTAGACAGAAAGGCAATGGGACAAACAGGAGCTGGAACAGAGTAGGGGAACATCGTCCATTAGTGGGTAGGGAAGTGCTTGAAGCCGCCTGGGGTGAGGAGATGTCATCTGTAACCAGGGGAGAGAGGGTCTGCAGCCATGCTTTTAAGCCCATTTTATAATTACGACCAATAATCATATTGACCCTGCTTGCAAGTCACAATGAACAGCCCTAACTCATCCATTACACCCGAACTTGAGTCTCTACATTGCCAGCTCTGAGTGTGTAATAGATATTCCCCATTATGGGTATCCTCATCTCTCTCCACTGAGTGGGCAGGCAGATGGGCAGGCATTAACAGCCCTCAAGGACAAGCAGCACGAACTGCTCCTTAATGTCTCAAAAGTGGTGAGTCCTACCCAAGAAGATACATCCCTACATCCTTGTCAAGGGGATTCTGGAGTTCATATACCATGTCCAAGTGCCAGGCTAGGGAAGGGGCAGCGTGAAACAAGTGTGAGCAGGACATGGTGGAGAGATGCATGTTTTTCAACAAAAAAATGCATTTGGAAGAAAACTGTAAACTTTTCTGTGTGAAATGCTATGAATTATTGCTGGCTGATTTGAGACATAGCTGGATTGAATGAAGGAGGGCTTAGGTAAGGAAACAATTTGGAAACAAAACTAGGTTTGTTTGCTTTATTTACTTGCCTCCTCCCTGAGTGAAAACACCACAGATTGCTTACAGGGCAGTATTCTCATCCTTGCAAGCATACCTAGCAATGAATCATCTGCTCAATGGAATGCTTTGGTCTCTAAAGCAATTAAATGTTTTCAACAAGCTGTTGGGTGAGTACCAATAATATATACACTAAATCTCTAGCACGTGTAGTTAGGGACACTAAATGCCTTCAACTCCAGACACAGTTCACAGAATGAGATTATAGCTGTGTTGTTGACTGTGTTTCAAAGGGACTACAGCAAATAGAGTCCAAATCAGCACATTGGCAATGTGCCAAAGAATAGCATGAAAATTAATTGAGTAAGCAGTAAAATAGCATCATAATAAGTTTTCTGCATTTCTTGGCCTAATGCAGGTGGTGTTTCAAGTTTGGAGCACTTACCAGCAGGCGCTGTGGCAGTTTTTGGTGCTGGAAGTAAGCTCCTGCGTGGAGTTGCTGTGCTGCTCGATACTTGCGTCATGCTCTTGCTGCTCCCCTTGGGGACATCTTTAGAAGGTGCAGATGCCTTAGGAATGGTTTGCTCTTCATTTCCAAAGCTAGAACCTGCAGGAGACAAAAACTGCTCTAATTATAAGTTCATTAAAAATGTATGTGAACTGTGGCATACAGACTGAGCTTGTACCAGCAGTTATAATCCACAAAGACATATTCTCATTGCAACTTGAGCTAAGTTACATGGACCTTCTCCAATACAAATGGTAACGTAGAAATAAAATGATCCCAGCAACTTAAACCTGAAGTCTTGGCAGCTGTTGGAGTCTGACTCCGACAGGAACTTAACACCTGCTTTTGGTCTAGCTCCTTAAAGGTATCTGGCTGCAAGGCTCATAAAGAAGCCAAGGAATTTCTAAATATCTGGGTGGATGAGTTGTTTTTGGCTTTGTAGCTGCTACAGGAGCCACACTGCACATTCACTCTAACACTTGTGAGTTGCTGGAATAGCAGGGCTCAGTGTCACAAGGCACTACATTCTCCTGTCCAGGAGGGATTTCTCACAGTCCCTCAGACCACACTCAGACATTTGAATAATAAGATGAAAAACAAAACCAAAAAAATTCTGCCTTAACTCTCACATATGCTTCAGTTATATTCTCATAATAAATCTGAGGTTGCCAAGGCTTCCAGTTTATATTGACCTCTTCCAAAACTTCTAATGGGTTTGGTTTTCTCCTGCATTTGCCATGTAGGGAATAATGACAACCTAGGCTCCTTGTAGATGTAAGGAAATCAATCTTTTCTTAACATTTCAAAAAGGAAGAGTTGAAGTGTCTTCTTTATCTATTGAGTAGAAAGCCTAAGAGGGGCAAAAGATTATAGCACATCTGGACTTGAACATTTGCAGAAGGATGAACATTTTGTTTGAAAAAATGAATGGAGATAGTGGCAAGAAATATACAGGATTTCAGAAACGGGCTATAATTTTTATTTCCATTATTTTAAAAAGATACAATACTATTTAGGTACAGCCTGTAGGAAAATGATAACATTATTTTAATAATTGGCATGTCCAACTTTCCAGTATTTTTAAGGTGTAGGCTTCTTAAATGCCTGCAAGTAAAGGAGAGATTCTTTTTTGCCTTCCTTACTGAAAATCCACTAGGAAAAAAGTGAAGGTTGGAAAGGAACATCCTCTTTCTAATAAAGGAAGAATATACCTTTTGACTTTGACAAACAGCTTGAAGTTTTGCTGTGTCTTTAAGGTCGCTTGCATATAAGTCTTAATTTAAAGCACATATCTGCAGTACGCATGGACTTCTACAAACACATTTGACCTTTGTCAAGCCATATTAAAAAATTAAACACAACAGTGTACTGTGCTTTACACAGGAACAGAAAAACCTGAAGCATTTGTCATCTACACTGCTGTGCACATAACAACCCCTCAGCACATCAGGTCATTGTTTTATATCCAAACTACACAGATTTTTCACCCCTGTAACAAACATTTAAGATCACGTGCTGAATTACCTGCTGACAAAACACTGCTGACTTCAGTAAAGTCACGTCAGCAGAAAATCCAGCCCAGCCTGGCCCAGTCTCCTCTGCAGCTGTGTATGAGGGCATCTGCCAGGTGCCAGGGGGATGTTACAGCATGTGTGCCTACCTCAGCCTGTTTGCCTCAGACTCCTGAAGTTACTCCTGAAGTAGTCTCAGGTATATGCTCACCCAGCCGGTTTGGGTAGCACCGCTTGTAGAAAATGTCTTCTCTCCTCAGCTATTTGTTTAAAGTTTCAAGTGTAGAAACACTAACCTTGAAGAGAAAATTATTCCTATTATTCACAGAGAAATGTTGTTCAAGTGCTCTTTAATGGGAACCCTTTATTCTCTATTGTGAAATCTATTATGTGGAGAACGTTTCAACTCGCAAATCTCGCTGAAGGGAAGCAATTCCCACATTGAAGAACGAGGTGTCCAGGGGAGTTATACAACCTCTTATTAAAAAAAAAAAGAAAGTTAAAAAGCTTTTCTAGGTATTGAAGATGAAGTGCTGCCAGCTACAAACACGTCTGCAGTCTAAAATACAGCACCAGAGGTCTGCTAATTGCAGAAACGAGTGGGTGAGAAAGCTGACAAACATGGCCTCACCAGGTCCCCTGAGTCAGAGTGCCCAGTGCCCGGAGAGAGCCGGCTGTGCACCGTGTGCTGTGGCTGGACAAACCCCTTCGGGAGAAAAAAAAGGCAAAGAAAAGAAAAAAAAAGCAGTTCAGCTTTTGATCTTTTAATAAGAAATGGACTCAGGGAGACAAGCTGCACGGCTGTAGCAGGTGCATGTGGTGAGGTGCCAGAGGCTGCGGGGCGGCTGCCTCAGGAGGAGAAGGGGCTGTGCCCGCCCCCGCCGGCTCCAACCCACACCCAGGGCTGTGCCTGGTCTGCCAGCCGGGCTGGGGGCACCTCTGGGAAAATGTGTTTCAGAAAGAGCAACACACTGCTCTGCAGTGAGGAGTGAGGGAAAAAGTGTGAGGGACAGCCCTGCGAGCACCAGGGTGGGAGAAGAAGGGGGAGGAGATGTTCCCCGCCACCCCTGGAGAAGGCCGTGGTGAAGCAGGTATTTCCCTGCAGCCTGTGGAGAGGATCATGGTGGAGCAGAGACCCACACTGCAGCCCGTGGAGAGGATCGCGGTGGGGCAGAGACCCACGCTGCAGCCCGTGGAGAGGATCGCGGTGGGGCAGAGACCCACGCTGCAGCCCGTGGAGAGGATCGCGGTAGGGCAGAGACCCACACTGCAGCCTGTGGAGGACCCCATGGAGCAGGAAGGTGGACATGCCCTGAAGGAAGCTGAGGCCAGCGGAGAGCCCTCACAGGAGCAGGCTTCTGGCAGAAGCTGCAGCCCCTGGAGAGGAGCCCATGCACAAGCAGGTTTAGCCCAAGGCACTGCAGCCTGTGCTAAAGAACCACACTGGAGCAGGCAAAAGTGTGAGAAGGAGGAAGAGCCAGAGAAGAACTATTGTCTGACTGACCGCAAGCCCCATTCCCCATCCTCCCTGAGCTGCTTGATGGGGAGGTGGGATGGAGGAGGTAGAGGAGCTGGGAAGGGAGAATTGAAGTTAAGTCTGAGAAAAAGGGGTGAAGGGGAAGCTGTTTCAGGTTTTTTTGTTTTTGTTTCTCACCATTCAACTCTAATTTAGTTGGAAAGTTATTAAATAATTTTCCCCTGGTCAAGTCTGTTTTGCTTGTGACAGCAATTTGTAAGTGATCTCCCTGTCTTTGTCTCTACTCATAAACCTTATTTTCACCCCTATCCCGCTGAGGAGGAGGGGTTGTGAGAGAGTGCCTGGGTGGGTGTTCGGCAGCCAGCCACCACAACAGCCATATCAATATATCCAGGATTTGCTGAGATAAGGTCAATGTTTAGCATAAGAGACAATATCTCCCACTCTGCTCTTCACTCAGAAATGGAGTTTGGAAAGAGACAGTGGGGTACAGCAACACACGCATGTATAATATGCTCCAAAAAGCAAATGTTTGCTGCTGCCATGGATATCACTAGGGCAGTGTCTAGTTACCCAGGAGCAAGGCAAGGTGAGCTCCACCTTGCTACACTTGGTGCTGTATTCCACTTTTCAAATAGCATTCAAAGAATAAAGTAAATTAAAGATCCAGGGAAATGCATATTCCTCACGATCTAAGAGAAAAACAAAGATTTTCATTTGCTACACATGGTGCTGGATTCCACTCTTCTTTCCAAATAGCATTCAAAGAATAAAGTACATTAAAGATCCAGGAAAATGCATGTTTCTTATGATCTAAGAGAAAAATAAAGGTTTTCATTTACACAGAGGAATTCACTTCCTGAAGGAAAATCCAAAAGACTGTTCATCAGATGGTACTTGTCAGTCCATCACGAGATAATGCCTTCCACTGTTATCTGCAGCGGGTAAGTCAGTGGCATCTGCCCTCCCAGAATACCAGTTCTTATTTTTCAGCAAAAGCTGGTACAGTAACACCAGATGTGCAGTGCGTGAACAGTTTCCAGGGGATCACGCTGTTGTATTGTACCTCTTCCCTCCTACTTCTCTACTTTTGCATTCTATCTAAATCAGGGGAGACTCTTTGCTTGCCTCTGAAGCACCTGGGAAGTCATTTGGGTGCTCCTACATAAAACGCCCTGTATTTTTGCAGACTGTGCTCTATGAGGAGCAGTACTGCTGACTTTGCGGTACAGTATTTAACAGACTATTAATGATCCACTGGAGCTAAAGGCCTTCAGCCTCACTTTTATCATCTCCTCACTAGGAGCCCCAAGGAATCCTACTCTTCTGATTGTGAAAAAAGCACAGAGAAGAAGAAAAGGTCTTTGAAGACTTGCAATTACTTTGGAGGGTTCCAGCTGCACCCACTCATCCCCTAAGCTGTTATGTCAGGAAAGACATGAAGAAGTCAGGGCTGGCAGTGTGTTGTAGGTTGTGTGTTCAAAGAAAACCATGACCAAAATCTCACCGGCTCCCAGATGGCTTGAGCCACCCTCTCTCCATATCTGCCACCGTTCTCTTCACCATCTCGCCCTGTCCTACAGCAGTTTGCTTCAGAGGCTCCTCACCCTCAGAAAGGGAAGGCTCTCTTGTATATGTCACTAGGAGTTTGTGTCTCTTGTATGTGTTCCTTCTATAGGATTATTTACAAAATTTATAAAAAAGGATGCAAATAAGGTATGATATTACATATGACTGTAAAACCAGCAGGAGCACGGGTGGGAGGAATTCTACATTTGACAAGCAACTAATTAAGCCATGTTGTATGGCAGGTCTTGATCTGGGAGGAGACAGGACTAGGAAGGGCTGTTCTGGAGCCCCACAGCCACAGATTTCCCTGCCTGCACTCAAGGGCAATAAAGTCTCCTTCTGCTGGAGAACTTGGGTCTTTTCTAGAAAAATAGCTTGTCTGACAATGCCTATGGGTCTCTGTTTTGCTGAGAAACAGACCCCAGAAGAGTATTAAACCATGAGTGCAGCTGCTTCTGCAGTTCCCTGTCTCATGGGCTGCTATGTGAAGCCTATCGAAACAGAGTGAGTTTTCAGCTCTTCATAGCAGGTCAAGCATTCGCTGCGCTGGCAGCAGGCTTGGAGCTGCTAGCTCCCCGCCGCAGCTGTAATCACACATGAGACACTGGGAACGTGCTAGCATCGTGAATGTTCACTGAAGCACAAACACTTACCCAGGGTAATAGCCAGCCCTTTCCATCTTAAAGATCCTTAGATACTACTTGAAACCAAGTTTAAAGACAATGAAGGTATGTCTAGTTGTTGCAGCAGCGATCTCACTTAGCATTTCAAAAGCACTTTCCAGTCACAGAACTCAATGAGCTTTACAAATAGGGAAGAAGTTGAGCCACTTTCGAAACTCACACAGCAAAGGACTAGCAGAGAGAGAGAAAGCAAGCAGGAAAACCTTATGTTGAATGAGGCTGGAATTACTTTTAGTCACCTGCAAAACACAGGGATGTATTATTCCTCTGGGTTTTACTAGGTTGCACTTCTGTGCCCCAGTTTTCAAGCACAAATACAAGCACAAAATGAAACTTAAAATCACTGCCATGGGTAATGATCTGATAAGGAAAATACCTAAACTACTGTGAATAATCAGGTGGAGTTTAAAACAAAAACCCACAAGACACACTTGTCACTAAATTGGAACATTTGCCCATCCTTCAATTAATGTCAACTATTTATTTCTGATTTTTACTTGTAAAATGGTAATTTTTATAGACTGATTACAAAATATGCAGCTTGTCAGCTGAACTTTTTATTTCATTATTTTAAGGATTACTGGTTTTAAGTCCAACACTGTATATTTCAATATATTTCACAGCATAATTATTAAGAGACACAATTGAATGTACAGCTCTGTAGGTCAAGCTGAACCAATGCTATTGACCAAGCAGTACAGTGTGATCATTAGTCCTGAGGGGTTACCATGCTATTACGATGTTACAATAGTAGATGAGACTACTAGCCAGCTAATTTGGTTTTTTGTATTTGCTGAGAGCCAGTGCCTGGTATTTCATGTTACAACAGGGCAAATGTGCAACAGATCAGGGACAAGCTGATGACAGGTTTCTTTTCTGTCCAGAACAAGAACAGGCTTAAGGATTGATGTTCACACAATGCTTAAACCTAGCTTACTTACCTTAAAGTATTTTTTCCCATTGCATGTTTTGGCTCAGACGAAGGCTTGGACAATAATCCCCTATAACATATTTATTTTAGAGGATGTTTGTGCATGCCCACATGCCTTTATAAAAGCTGATTTTTCAGAAGTTTTAGCATTCAAAACTGAAACCTGAATTTTGTATTTTGAGCTTAATAACTTCCATCAAAATAAGGAGCCAAATCTGCAGCACCTGTCAGCACAGGAGCCAGCTCTCTGAGCCTTAGAAGGCTTTGGGCCTCTGCACTGCAGATGACTACCTCTGAGACAGCCTCTTCATTGCTAGGGAGGGAGTTTGGTGCCATCATTGATGATTAATGACAGCTATGTGATCAGTTATGGCTTTTGTACACCACCACCTAAATCTTGAAGAGATTGCTACATGTCCATCCTTCTCTCTGTGCCCTTCAGTCCTAAAGCCAAGCACCTTGCTCCTATGATACCTGCTGTTGAACGGTTTGACCCCTCGGATCTGGCCATGCAAATGGCTGTTGGGTCACCTGAAGAGCTGGAACCCTGCAAAGTGAACCATCACAAGAGCTGCAAAAGCACCTCTGCAGATGCACGGACAGGATCCTCTTTCACCTCCAGCTGTGATTTCTTCTGCTGCCAGAGGTTGGATCTTGCACTTGCAGTTGATCCAGGCAAGCAAACCACAGAGGTGGTATTTCTGGCAGCGCAGAGGGAAGCATCACCTCTTCATGTGATCACTTCCCTAACTTAGCTGGCAGTTGCTTTGTCAGGGCAGCACTGGCAATCCTATCCACAGCAGGATGCCCTTGCAGACATGGCCTTTGTTTGAGGCTTGGTCTAGCTGTATCTACACTGCGAAATAAAAGCTGGCCAAGTGGTGTAGGCTGGTTCATCCTGGCAGCACTCTGGCTAACTATAGCAGCTTTTCTTGAGAGTTAGAGCAGCCTAAACCACAATCACAGTGTGAAGAACAGGGCAAAGGACTAGGAGACTGGGCTTAGCCTGGCTTCCAGGTTCTCTCCTGCTCACCACCAGCACAGCTGGACTTGCAGCCAAACAGCATCCACCAAGCTGGGCTGTGTGCACTCCCAGCCCATGGCAAAGGAGGTCATTCAGCTTAGCCTCACCTGCAACAAAGTGGATTTAAGAGAAGTGGAGAAGTTTTGCCTCTGCCAAGTGGAACTGAAGCTCCTTCCTTTACATGTTTTACTGTTTTTGACGACACAGAGTTTTTGAAAATTAGATTCATTTTTGTGGCACAGACCCATCTTCAGTGTCCTTCATACATAATAGATAGTAGAAATACAGCCTTCTGCTGATGCACCTCCTTGTATCAATATTAACTTATTCATTTCACTTTACCAATTAAAACACACATTTTAGGATCCAGCTAAATGGATTTCTTACTTGAGTGGAGTTACATCTTGCTCCCTACTGAAGTGTTACAAGCCTCATTGGGCAAGGTAAAAATCTCACCACAAAGTAAAATTTCTGTATGTGTTAGTGAGAGCTGCAGACAACTTGCTGACTATGCTGTACTTTGGAATCATATAACACATTTTATTTGGGCTCTTGTGAAATGTTACACCTCTACTAGGCAAGATGAGCATTTCATTATGTCATAAAATCCCACTGTATGTTGGTGGCAGCTTTGCCTACCTCTGGCAGATTGTACAGCTGCTTGGCTAGCTGTGCTCATTTGTATAGCTAGCTAATTAAAGCCCCATAAGATATAGAGTGAAGACAGCATAGTATTTTGCTGATCAATCATAATGTTTGTCAGAAAGGATAACATAAGGTTATTGGAGTCTTGCCAGATACCTGGAGTATGCAGTCATTTTTTAAATGGGCTGGAGACATCACTGTGTATCCACCTTCTGAAAGGGCTGTTTCTTGGCACTACTTGGAGCTGAATTGTCAAAGGTCATTCATGACCAAATATTCCCTGCAAACTTTCCTCATTCAGCGCATGACTCTGATCACAGTGACAAGAAACATCCCACATCATGAATACTCTGCTGAAGTGTCTCGTGTAGTACCCTGAGGAGCTGAGGCAGTAGGAATACATACTGGGTAAATGTTCGCTTCGCTAACTGAGAAGATAGAAACGTATCTGCTGAAAGCTTCTCCTAGACATACAGATTAAGATTTCTAACAGATCAGATCAGAGTAATCTGATTTTATTGTATAATTACTGAAACCTATCAATTAGTTGTAGGACGGGCTGGTTTTTAACACCTGAGGTACACTTGAAGGCAAGGAAGTACTCATAATGCTTTTGGAAGCTCTACTTGCTGAAACAAGTTAAGAGGAACACATTATGTATCAGTTAAACATTTAAATTCTTCTCAGCAGTTCATTTTGGGAGAGAAAATGAGTAGCTATATCCAAGCAACAGATTTTTTTAAATCCCATGTTCAGTAAATTTAATGAAATGAAATGTTACTGAAGGCTGAATTTGTAAGAAATACTGTATTTGATCCCAGTGAGGCCAACTGACGTGTTGTCTTCAGTGCAAGCCAAGTTCAACTTAGGATGAGTGCTTTAGGAAAAATGGTACTATATACTAAGCAAAAAGTATGTGAAGTAAAACAGGAGCACAGTTTTACTTCAGGTATTTGGCAGAATCACACACTGTCTTACAGAGGAGATGGATAAAAAGGTCCAAAGGCCACTTCTCCCCCTTGTTGCCCAGCAGAGTAGTCCTACATGCCACAACAACTCCCAAGCACTGTAGAGCTGTCAAAGTAACACCAAACGTTGGTGGCATTTTTGCCAAGGACACATGTACATTCTAATGCCCTCAGGTGCCAGAATGGCCCCTAGCATCACCAGTCATTGTCCAAAAGTTAGAACAACCAGAAAAAATGAGAGAAGTAACATCCATTTCCTACTAGCACTAAAGCATTACTGGCATGTATCAACCTTCTTAGGGGGGATTTTTCCTGGGTAGGAAGATTTTGATGTTCCTGGGTAGTACTTCAGTTCTAGCATCCACATTTCTAGAAACACCAGTTTTGTAACATGACTTGTGCTAAAGACCATCTGCTCTAATGGCACCGTGCCTACTTCTGAACTGGCATGCCAGTTTTAACAGGGTACAGGCACCCATGAAAGACACGATTAGATGTGACATCTGCTCTGCAAGAAGTTCCTCCTGATGGCAAGAAGTGCCAAATTAGAGCCACATGCCTTATTATAAGGAATGACATCTGTTGACACTTACAGCATTATATCGTCAACAAATGCCTCTTTCCTGGAATTACTGCTTCTAAATTGCTTGAGCACTGGCTTGGAGTGCCATATTTGGACACTTAAAGGGATATAATCCTTGGTAAAAGTGTTAATGACATTCCAATGGTGTTAATGAATTTCCATCAGCTTTAGCAATTCATACTGGATGACACAGTTCACCACACTAGCAGAGGTAAAGCAATGCCCTAGCAATTGTCAGTGCTTAAGGTCTGGTAGCATTCAGTCCTGCTCCTCCCTGCCAAGCCATAATAATGTGTGATACAGTTCACGTGGAATTATGCTAGATCAAAGAGCTAGTAACTGTGTCTGCCTCCTTCCTTGGCATAATGATGGCTTCAGAATATGCAATATTCTAAGGCTAAGGAGAGGAGATGTCATGCCGAAACCTCTAGGATGGAAGAGCCCTAGAGAGTCTCCAGTTAGTCACTAATTAATTGCATTTTATGAGCTCAGGCATAGATCCTCAAAGCTGCTTAGGAACTTTCATTCACATTGCTCCTTTCATTTCACATTCAAATTCAACTCACGCTACTTATTCTTAATCACCATCCCAGCCCTGAAGGAGTTTCAAACCAACAGATGTCTCCATTTCAGAGCATGAAGGATGCAAGCAGCTGAGCAGAACCTCCCATGAATGCTGAGCAGTGCCTTGGTTGGAAGAGAAAGGTGGTGACAAGCATCAAAGCTGCACTGTGCTTTGCAGACAGGCAGGGAGGCATCTGAGCTGTTCAGAGCAGCCATTCACTGTGCTCAGATCATGTCCATCCTCTTGGACAACATGCCATTCAAGAAAAAAATTTTGCCTATTTTTTATAGGACAGCTTGGGCTGGCCTGGATGACTGGGTTATCATCTGAGCTTCCTTCTCCCACAGCCCTGCAGAACATCAGGCCCAGCTTGCACAACTATCTGTCCTGCTGAAGTTGAGCCACTGTGCATCAGTGGATAAAGAAAGAAGCAGGGGTACCCTCATCACTCATGTCCAAGAAATTGCCTAGTTCTCACAGAGTCACTCCTGCATCTTTTAGAAAATGATGTGTAAACCACAATGTTTACCACTCCACATGCCCAGAACAGCAAGAGTTTCCACAGCGGACAAATATTCCTGCGCTTTCTCCCACAGTGTATCTCCTACAGTGAGGATAAGTGCAAATAAACGCTGCAGGACCACTAGAGGTTTCCAACTTTTTTTGATGTTTGAATTTTTCTACTGGAAACTTTCCTACGGGTGGTATGGACGTTTTAGGAAATGTCACATATTTATTTCTGTATAGCGCATGAGAACCTGCTTTTCCCAGTTAACTTTCATGAACTCCTTTGTAAATAATGCACAGCATGCACTTCACTGCTCTGTGCTGGCTCCTGTCTAGATTTGTGTTTTGTGGGTATTTTAGATGTCATGCAGAAAAAAATCCATAGCAAAACAAAAATCTAATAAAAACTGTTGTGTAGTCCAGAGTTTCAACAGTCAGGAAGCATGTATTTTTCCACATGCGCTGGATATACTGTCTTTTAAGACTCCAAAACTAAGCTTGACTTGTAGAATTCTGCTGATTAAATTATGTTTTCCTCACAAAACATCTTAACCAGTTTGATCAAACTAAGTTTTGTTTTAGTAAATATTGTCAGTTATGAGGAGCCTGGAAATAAAACTGCAATTCAAAAGCACCTGGAGAAAGAAACCCACCAGCAAAACAGGTGTCTATTATACATGGCATTATCCACAGAGAGTAAGCCTAAATTTCCAATGATGACATCTGTTAAAAATTTTCCTCATCTGATGTTTCCTAAAAACAGTGCTTTTAGTAGATGATTTTGAGCAAAACTGTTATTTTACAATACACTAATTTTACAATTAGCAATACTAAATGCTGTGATCCAGTGATCGAGTTAAATAAGTTTTACGAAGCTTTAGCTAGGATTATATTGCTAGGAACTGAAATAATCTAGATCAGTTGGCCCATAACTTTTTGGAGAGAACAGATGTTTAACTGCATCAAACATGTTGTTCATTTGATCCTTTTACAGTTTTTTTCCCCTTCCTATTTGAATTTAGCTGATGGTAGTAGCAGTATTCAAGTGATTAGCTTCTGTTGATTACAATAAATGCTGCTAATAAGTAATAAAATGTAAGGCCATTTAATTGGAGCATGCAAAGTGATTTTCACAGGGTTATAATGTCAGAGCCCAGAGTGGAATGGTGAAGCCACGCATAAGTTGTCCCAGGAAGTGCCAGCCACCAGGGCCACCATGAGCAGGGCGTGCAAACACCTCTCAGGCATCTGACAAAACTAATGAGCAAGGAGACAACAGGGAGGAACCACACCAGCACCACATACTAAAAGCTGCAAAAAGATGTGGCAAGTGCTCGTAGTGGTTGACTTTCTGCTGAGAGGCACCGAGGCACCCTTCTGCTGGCCTGATATATAGTTAAGGGAAGCTGGCTGTTTGCCAGGAGCCAAGATCTGGGCTGTCACAGGCAGACTGCCACAACTGGTTAAAAGCAGACTGCTATCCCCTACTTCTTTTCCATGTGGGCACTGATGACAGTTAAGCAAAACCTGGGCAAGATCAAGCAGGACTTCAGAGCCCTGGGGGCCCCAAGTGAAAGGGACAGGAACCCAAGTGATTGCCTCTGTGTTGCCAGTCAGGGATAGGGGTGAAGGCAGAAGCTGACACATTATACAGATCAATGCCTGGCTTTGCGGCTGGTATCGTCGCCAGGGCTTTGGTTTCTATGACCACTGCATGTTCTTTGACTGATACAGCCTACTGGGGAGAGATGGGACCCACCTGTCTAGAAGAGGCAGGAGAATCTTCAGTAGTAGACTGGCTTACTTAGTGAATCATGCTTTAAACTAATGAACTTAGGGGGTAGGGTCCACAGCTGCAACACCTGTATATCTAAAAGCAACAAGGTGGATGAGTGCACCGACCAGATTAGGGAGGAATGCTCCCCAACCCTTTCCAAAGGCAAGTACACACACAGTCTGGGCAACACACAGGAGGAACTGGAACTCTCTGCCCAGTCTGAGAGTTATGCTGTCATAGGATTTACAGAAACAGTAGGAAAATTCACTTGACTAGAATACCACAGTGGATGGCTACACACTCTTTCAGAAACATAGGAAGGGAAGAAGAGGAAGTGGAATTGTACTTTATGTAAAAGAGAAATTTGAGCATATAGATGTGAGCTATGGAGTACCATCTCCACTTCTGGTCCCCACAATTCAAAAAACCAGACATTGACAGACTGGAGACTGTCCGCAGAAAGGCCATTAAAATGATCAAAGGGCTGGAGAACCTGCCCTATGAGGAAAGACTGAAGGAGATAGGTCTTTTCTCCCTGGAGAGGAAAAGGCTCAGGGGGGCCTCCATCACCGTATTCCAGTACTTAAAGGGCTCCTACAAAGAAGACAGAGGCCTTCTCTTCACAAGGAGCCACATGGAGAAGACAAGGGGCAATGGGTACAAGCTGCACCGGAAGAGGTTTCATCTCAACATAAAGAAGAAATTTTTTACAGTGAGGACAATCAATCACTGGAACAACTCCCCCAGGGATGTGGTAGAGTCCCCATTGCTGGAGGTTCTCAAGATGTGATTGGACAGGGTGCTAGATAATCTCATCTAGGCTCCTTTTCCCCACAGAAGGTAGGACCAGATGATCTTTCAATGTTCCTTCCAACCTGGGCTATTCTATGATTCTATGAAAGGGGAATAATAAACAAAGAATCCCAATTTCCAATGCCAGGCTTAAAATAAGGACTATAGACCACCACTTGCTTAGACAACTGTAACATAAATTAATGTATTAGAATACCATTTATGCTCCAGACATGTATTTCTTGCAGGGTTTGTAAATGTGGAAGATAACAGTTTGATTACTCAGAAGATGGAAATCTACACTTCAGAGAGCAAACACAGCCTGCACAGTCAGGCGTGAAATTCCTTGTCTGACTGACTGCAACACCCCAGCGCTCTTGCCACATGGCCAGGCCTTGGGGAGTCTCCTCCGAGCAAGTGGCTTTTGTGGGTAGGAGCCGTGTTATGCCATGTCAGCACGTTACATCACAGTATCTCCTACTTTTATACGGATGTTATAGTTACTCTTAAAGGCTGCTGAACTGAAAATACTTTAAGGTGCCAGAGGCAATTTGTAGGTAGAATTCTTACTTCAAGAGGCTAATGAATACATTCAGGGGCACTGGCAATATCACAGTTTCCTGGACTAGCACTGGTTGCTTGACTGAAATTGCACAAATTATAAAAATGTCATTAACCTGTTCCTGGTCTTCTGTTTCAGTGGGCAAGCTGCTGCCAGGCTGGACCCATGACTGCAACATCCATTTTGACATGATATAATACTGTGACATGCAGGTGAAAACTTTTTTAGGATTGGACACTGACACTGTCACTAAAATGGCAGGTAATCTTGATAGAGCAAATGACATTCTAAAAAAAACATTTTTGTACATAAAAGACTTCTCTGGTCTATTCCAACAAACATTGTTTGCAGCAATTTTATGATTCTTCTTTTTTAAGCCAGCAAATCCACCCCCTGTCAACACTCCTAAGTGGAGCATCATTACTCTTTTATGTCAGAACAATACTTAAAGGCCTCTCTGAAAATAACTTGGATGGTGCTTTAGTCATGACAGTGAATTAACTTGTTAGGACATTGTCAGGCACAGACAACCAAGAACCATTCACACGAACTAAAAGATCTCTTACTTGAGAAAAAACATTTAATTTTTTAAACTTCAGATTCAGTAAGACAGCAGGCTCATGGTTTGTAATGAAATTAGTATGTATATCATCATCCTCTTCCAACAGCACTTGGGAAACCACCATAAAGAAGCACAATGAAATGGTATTTCATTGGATACACCAAACTGCCCTCAAGCAAGACCTTCCAATGATGCCAATGGAATGTGCACGTCAAACCTAGTCTTTATGTGGCAAACAAAACTATACGAGCTTGAAGACTGCACATGTCCTACAGGTAATATGAAGTTTGATTCATTGTAGGTGCCCAGGAAGAATATTCAGTAGTTCAAAAGACACATTCAGCTCCTATGTGTTTGCTTCTGCCGCACCACAGCTGCGTGTCCAGTCAGGAGGAGAAGGGAAAGGTGAGCACATACCACCCGGACACCCCTGAGGTCCTGTAACTGTGCAAAGGGCAGATCTCCATTCCACATCCTTTCCAACAGCCTCTGCTTACAGTACCTGCTAACAGCCTCATGAGAAGGGGGTAAAACAGCATCCTCTCTGAAGACACAAGCTTCACAAGAGGAGAACATGGCTGTGTAGACTGGGCTGTCTTGCACCTGGCCTGGCTAGGGCATCCAACAGTGTTTGGTTGGACTGACCCCACGTTCCTGCAAAGCCATTCCAGCTCCATCAAGATGATATGCAATGCCCCTTGGAGCTGGCTGTTTAAAAGCAACTACGAGGCTTTCCACAAATCTGAGTACCAAAAGTGTTGAAGCTTTGCTACGTACAATACTTAGCTAGCCATAAAGCACCAATGCTATTTAAAAACAAACGGGAAGTCCTTGTATTGTTTTGCAACCCACAGCAGATATGGAAACCTGAGGGACCCTGCCTACAGACCCCATGGCCAGGATGTGAAGGATTCAGGTAATTTCAAATTAGGCAATGAAATAGAAAGTAGAACTTGAATCGTGGTTGTGAATTGCGACTATTCACATGTTCTGTCACAGCCAAATCCATGAGGACCCACTGGGACCATTCTGTTCTTCCAGGCCATGGTCTTTTAAGGTTTTGGGTACTTGGTTGGATTTTGGTCTTAGATTTGGGAAGGAAAAGGTTACTCTGTTTTGTCAAAATTCTCTACTTATCATGTTTCTAAATCCATAATTTTTAAAAGGCAAAGTTCTGATGTTACAAAGAGGTATAATTACCTGTACCTTGCCATTGCTCTTTTTCTTAATTAGGACCTTTGAAGATAAATTCACTTGTCCATCTCTGGCACATGAAAACTGAACTGCGGGATTAACCAGAAATATCCTATTAATTTCACCTCTGTGTGAATCATCCTGTAGTTGACTTGTAAGGGACTACTTGAATGAAAGCTTTTTATTCATACATTTAGTACATGGGTTATTGAAGTAGGAAAGCTTCTCATTTTGTACAATTTTAAATCCCAGTAAATTTTTTTAAGACACCTGAAATTATTAACAGGATCAAGAAAGGTTATGTGTATGTGAGGAGTGGGGTGGGGGGTGAGTGAGTGTAAAGGGGTCAAATTGTTTTAAGGAGGCATAAAGTATAGCCAGAAGTATGGTCTGCAATATTCTATACGAACATAAATAATGACCTTTTGTATTGCAGGCACATTTAATTAACTGTACATGTATTGTACAAGTGCAGAAATATTAAACCAGAGTGTTGTCTACTGGAAAATTGTAATTCAAGTGATATCCCTAGTACTTCAGTTGCAGGAAAAGGTCTCCAAAGCCCCCGTGCTCTTGATGAGGAGTTGGATAGCTCTTAGCACTGCTAATGAATGGCAGAGACAGGAGAGCGTAATCATAGACTGATAGAATCATTTAGGTTGGAAAAGACTGTTAAGATCATCAAGTCCAACTGTTAACCCAGGACAGCCAAGTCCACCACTAAACCATGTGCCTAAGCACCACATCTATGTGCTTTTTAAACACCTCCAGGGACAGTGATTCCACCACCTCCCTGGGCAGCCTGTTCCAATGTTTGACCACCCTTTCAGTGAAGACATTTTGCCTAATATCCAGTCTACACCTGCCCTGGCACAACTTGAGGCCATTTCCTCTTGTCCTATCGCTCGTTACTTGAGAGAAGAGATCGACTCCCCCCTCACCACAACCTCCTTTCAGGTAGCTATAGGGAGCGATACAGTCTCCCGTGAGCCTCCTTTTCTCCAAACTAAACAACCCCAGCTCCCTCAGCTGCTCCTCGTAAGAGTTGTGCTCCAGACCCTTCACCAGCTCCGTTACCCTTCTCTGGACACACTCCAGCACCTCGACGTCCCTCTTGCAGTGAGGGGCCCAAAACTGAACACAGTATCTGAGGTGCGGCCTCACCAGTGCTGAGTACAGGGGGATGATCACTGCCCTTGTCTTGTTGGCCATGCTGTTTTGGATACAAGCCAGGATGCTTTTGGCCTTCTTGGCCACCTGGGCACACTGCTGGCTTCTAGACTTGTGCATGTCTAACTGGAGCAGCAGGTCACTAACTCTTTCCTCCTGGACTGGGAGGGCTTCATTCTGCTCCTCCTC
>JAVJGI010000014.1:23103544-23141513 GCA_035590275.1 Ibycter americanus | reverse complement strand
CAAGGGACTCTGCCAACCAGGCTCTTAAACAGGACAAAGTCTGCCCTCCTGAAGTCCAAGGCAGCAGTTCTGCTGACTCCCCTCCTTACTTTTTCAAGAACTAAAAATTCTGTCATTTTGTGATCATTATGCCCAAGATGTCCTCTGACCACCACATCACCCACCAGTCCTTCCCTGTTTATAAACAGCAGATCCAGTGGGACATCTCCCCTGGCCGGCTCCCTCACCAGCTGTGTCAGGAAAGTCTCTTCCACATGCTCCAGGAACCCCCTGGACTGTTTCCTCCCTGCTGTGTTGTATTTCCAGCGGACACCTGGTAGGTTGAAGTCCCCCAGGAGAACAAGGGCTATTGATCTTGAGACTTCTCCCAGTTGCTTGTAGAATGTTTCATCTGTCTCTTCATCCTGGTCGGGTGGTCTATAACAGACTCGCACCGGGATATCCGCCTTGTTGGTCCTCCTCCTGATGCTTACACATAAAGACTCAACCCTATTGTCACCATCATTAAGCTCTGTGCCACACTGTGGCAAATCTGCCTTGGAGACTCTCACGTGTTGCTTTTCTGGCTCTCCAGCATTTCCTTCTCATTAATAGTGCCACAATCTGACAGGTCCTCCACATGCCCTTGGTGTTTCTTTTACATTCCTGGGCCCTATAGGCAGATGGTTACGTGAAAATCTCAGCTGTTATTACTGTAAAAGAAAATTCTACTCTTTTTTTCTCCTTCTTCAGCACAGAGATGTAGTCTGAGAGCATATCCAAGATCTTTCTTTTAAACAAATATCCTGGGGTTTTTTGAAAGTGCGTGAACACTGATATCACATTATACTACTGTGGCAACATGCAGGTTAAAGGTGCATTTGCTCTGAGGAGTGGTTAAAAAGCTCCTCCTTCTCTCAATTAAATATAAACAAAGGTGGCAGGCCATTTGACTCCTTGCCCCTGACATTTAAACATCTGGGTAGTAGCACAGCTTTGGAGCCATGATACTGAAGACAAAGAAGGAGGCTCTTAGAGGAGACAGAGCAGGTATCCACCTTTATCATGACAACTTTCATTTTAAAACAGCATGGGAACCACTGCTGTTTGCCTACAGGAGGACAAATGTGCTAAGTAATGAGTAATTCATGGATATAAATATGAAGGAAATAAATTGGGCTTTAAAATATTTATAAAATGCTACTAGGGGTCTATTAAGAATTTTCAGAGCAGAATACCTAGCAAGTTATATTCACACTGAAAGTGGTGAAAAAATAAATTCTGTTACATACATATATATAAACCATACACACACTACTTTTCTAAAACAATAGGAACTTTTGAAAATTAGAATTACTTGCATAAGGGATTTAAGAAGAAATATGTAACACACAACAGGAGTACTGGGTCTGGAAGCTGTACTGCTCTGAATACTTACTCTTCTAATAAGTAATCCTGAGCTTATTCCAGTATTATTTTAACAGAAAGGTATGAAGACAGAGAATGTGGGAGCTGCCAGAGTAGGTTTTCAGGTGGAAGTTGAGACCTGAGACACCTGGCAGAGAAACAGTGAAAGCTGCATTTCTTTTGAGAATTCCATCTAGAACCAAGCTATGGAAACCCTGTTTCCTGACCTGTATTTTCCAAACCACGTGCTGTTTCCCTAAAAGTGAAGCTGCTAATGGGCTGCCTGTGAGTGGGGGGTGTTTACCCTACACACAGGATATTTTACAAATTACAAAAAGCAGATGCTTGACATACAAATGACCTCTGATACAGTAAGCACAAACATTCACATGTTACTGCAGCAGAGCAGTTCCTTGCAAAAGACTGGGTGTGAAAGTAACCACAAATGACCCTCCTCTGACAGGGCTGAGCTGAATTTGGGCTAACGGGTCTGCTAGTACTGATAATTCATAGAATCATAGAATGATTTGGGTTAGAAGGGATCTTAAAGATCATCTAGTTCCAAACCCCCTGCCATGGGCAGGGACACCTTCCACTAGATCAAGTTGCTCAAAGCCCCATCCAGTCTCGCCTTGAACACGTCCAGGGATGGAGCATCCACAGCTTCTCTGGGCAACCTGTGCCAGTGCCTCATCACCCTCACAGTAAATAATTTCTTCCTAATATCTAATCTAAATCTACTCTCTTTTAGTTTAAAACCATTACTCCTTGTCCTGTCACTACATGCTCTTTTAAAAAGCCCCTCTCCAGCTTTCCCGTAGGCCCCCTTTAGGTACTGGATGGCTGCTGTATGGTCTCCCCGGAGCCTTCTTTTCTCCAGGCTGCACAACCCCAGTTCTCTCAGCCTGTCTTCATAGGAGAGATGCTCCAGCCCTCTGATCATGGTTTTCCTCTGGACTCATTCCAACAGGTCCATGTCCTTTTTATGTTGGGGGTTCCGAAGCTGAATGCAGTACTCCAGGTGGGGTCTCACAAGAGCAGAACACAGGGGGAGAATCACCTCCCTCGACCTGCTGGCCACGCTTATTTTGATGCAGCCCAGGATTTGGTTGGCTTTCTGGGCTGCAAGCACACGTTGTCAGGCCACACTGAGCTTTTTGTTCACTCTCTTTTCTCTTCTTTAAAAGCAAAAAGTAATTTGGGGTTATATCTTCTTGAGAATTATGTAGGCTAAAAGGATTGTGATAACAGTCCGGTGCAGGAGGAACTACTCTTGTCCAAGTATGAGGTGGGTTAATGTTACTCACTACCAGCTGTCCAGGCTGCTGCCAAAGGACAAATTTTGTTGGTGGTGCTGGTTTCAGATTGGACTGTGCCTGAACACTGGTGGCTCACAGCAAGTTAGAAGCCACTGTGACTGGTGTCCTTCCCTACACACAGCCTTACAGTCTTCTGGAGTTAATGAACAATGAAATAATAGTGGAATAGGGAGGAAAAGAAGGTCCATCCTTTGGCAATACTTCTGATCCTTCCTGTAATGGACAGCATCTGCTTTATCTGCTCACAGATTATTGTGCATGTCATGCACGATAATTAGGTACGGTTGAGTAGCAAAAGTAGGGGTTGCTCTTGACCAGGAAGAGGGAGAAGTGATCCTCCTGTGAAAGAAGGGTCATGTCTATGGAGAGGCAGGAAAAAAAGAGGGACAACCTGTCCTTGGAGACACCAGGAGACTCCTGAGGAAACCAGGGGGAACTGGCACTGTTCAGAGATGATGTCCCCAGGCTGCTGGGGGCTGGCAGAACTCAGAAAGTCACCAAAAACAGCTGAACCAAGCAAGACTGGAGACAAAGACCCATCTGCAAGGAGCAGTGAACAAGGGGATGTATCTGTTCCTGTCTTGTTGTTTAAACCTCTCTCCAAAGGTGGTGGTCCTAGTTTGCGTGCTAACAAACCTAATCTAACTATCCAACACCCTCCAAATGGCTCATTATAACGAAAGTTGTGGGCAGCACACTGTGAAACCAATGGCCATGCTGGGCACTGCGATCTCCTTCAGTGTGACCTGACCTCACCAAGCACCTGCCAAACCCAAGATGAAGAATGAACTGGTAGAATACAATGCATGGATCACCATACCAACCTAAGTAATTCTGTGCTTAAACTAATGCTGTGAACAAACATTTAAAGAGATTCAGTACTTGGTGGTCAGCAACACAACTTCAGATTACTTTTTTTTCATGACTGGGAATTACAAAGAATTTTGTCTGAGAGCAAGGAACAGTACTAGCCCTGCAGGATGCACATGGAGATAATATTTTATATATTAGACCATATATGTCCTAGGCAATGCATAGCCACGATTAGAAGTTAAGATCCACTCCACCAGAATCCCAAGCTGAAAAATAGTCAGTGGCTTGTCAGTAGCTGGGAAAAAAAAAACCAGCTTCAACTTTTATAAGTGGTAACAAATTTTTCTTCTGGATTTACGTGACACAGCTTCATGAACTTCCATTGGAGTTTGTTTTGGGTCTTGTTTTCTTGTTTATACAATGAAAAGACAATGGAAAGTTTGCGAAACATACTGACTTTCTCAGACTAGTCAACACACCAGATATTGCTGGTTTCTTTGGAAGGTTTGTGATTTTGCTCAAATTCATAATGAAATTTTAACTATTACACCACAGTCAGGGTTTTCATCCTCTTTATAACCTCTGCAACTGAGAAAAAAAGGAAAAGTTTTAACAAAGGGTTCCCGTGAGTTTGGAAATGTAACAGATTCTGCTGAAAAACCTCTAAATCAGATTAATTAGGGGCAGGGTGGTGGGGTGGTTCTTCAAGACTATTTCACCTGGTACTTGTTAGCAGAATGTAAGGAATTGCAGCAAATCAAAGAAGTTTTTGCTTTTTGGGTGACCTGGAACATTATTTCTATGTAACAATGCTGGTATCATTGCCAGTTTCTGCCCATCTAATTATTTTTTCAGCAAGCTGTTTCATGAATAGCAGGCCTAATGAAATCTGGTCTCCTTTGAATTTGTGTGCTGTGTACTTCATACATCTCCACTGCAGTGATGATGACAGCACACCCAAGTACCAATTATTCCCACCATGATGCTCCCAGTTCCCCATCAGTTACCGTGTAAGCACATACCACAGTACCCTTAGATCCTTCTCATGTTTACAGCCTCAGTATTCCCCTCCTGAAAAGGCTTCTTAAATAACACAGAGGACCTTCACTGCTCTTCCACAGCCTCTACCTACTATACAGGCTCTGGTGTTGTGGCAGGTTTTGTGCCAGCAGGTCCCACACCACTGAGCTCACAAGACAGGATTTTTCTTAGTGAAAAGGACTAATTTGGATCTTTGATCTTTAGCTAGCTGTTAATTCTTATGAAATCTGTAGGATCTGGAGCGGCTTCTGCCCTCAGAACAGTTAAAAATGCAGGAGAGGTGGAGAAACTGCAGTTTATTAATACAGGACTAATCCCATTGTATTACATAAATATTGTTTCCTTAGGAAATCATGGGGGAAAACATATTTGAAAGAGAGAGACAACCCAAACACTTAATGCATTATGATAACATTTAAAAATGGAACATTCCCTGGAACAACAAGGATGGCTTCTTGGACCCAAGGGAATGAGGAAAAGCCCTTTGCTGTCTCTGTCAAAATTACTGCAGTGATACTGGAAAGGAAGCCTGGGTCTGGGCTCTCCAGCTGCTAAGCTGTGGGAAGCCTCTCTAATGCTATACGGACACTCCAATTTAAGCAGAAGTACAGTCCTAAATTAGGAGGTTTGACGATAAATTCAGCTGTCATACATCTGCTACTAAAAGAAGAACTATTTTTAAGAAATATTAACTTAAATGTTACATGAATTCTTCAAAAGCTAAGACTCTGAGTGGATTACTGAAGTGGGAGTGCTTTCAGGCTATGCTTAATACATGCCTTACAAATTTAAAGCCTCATGATTGCCTTCAATGTGATTATGACCCGAAATCAACCTCCATTGTATTTGTCAAAGTTGTTGTTAGACTCTTTGTGTGATGGAACAACCAATTCTGAAAGCCTGACTGCTTTTCAGAAAGTAAATACACGAGTCTCTTACTTGGATTACTTGAGCCTCAAGGCCTGGGCTCCCCAGGGACTCACTCCAGAAAACCAAGACCACCCAGCATCCCACAATACACATAAACAAACACACACTTGCATACAAAGAACTTGTACAGAGTCATGTTTTCCACTTGCAACCCAGAAGAAGAAAACAGTCCATTAAGAGATGGGGAAGATTTGCTGACAGGTTCTCCTGCCTGGGCCCTTCCTAAGTGCCAAGTGGATGGAGAGCATTTGGGTCCTCTGCCATTTGGAAAATCACCACTGGGTTTACAGCACAGCAAGTTAATATCCCAGTCGTCCACAGCCTGGATGGTAGTAGGTGGGCATCCACAGCACAAAGCGTTACAGGGCCACCCCAGAGGGTAGATAACCCCCTGAGGATCCTTGTCAACTGGCAAGGGTTAGAGCCACAAGCTGGTTACTGTGGAGTGCACCATGGCCATGGCTTAGCCAAGCAATCACAACATCAGAGACTTACTGTTTCATGAATGTTATCCTTCCCACAGTCCAGATCAGATAAGACAGTATGTCATCTATTAGTTATATGAACAAGTACTATCAGACTATACTTAACGCAATGCAAACTCAACATCTGAAAACTGCTACTAGCCTTCAAGATAAAAGTTATCTTTATTTATTGCTTCCCTTTCTGTAAGCATTTAATTGCTTGCACATCAAGCAATTTTGAAAATACAATGGCCGATGTAAGTTCTTATAAAAGCATTATATATTAATAAAAATAATTAATAAAATACTGTACATTATATAAGTCTTACATATAATTATTTATAAAAGGTCTCCTCTAGCAGGGCTTAGAAACAATTCAGGAAGCCTTGAAACAATTCAGAGTCACAATATGAAGCACATAGAAAACAGTCACAATTACAAAGATAGCTGATATCTAGCAACAACTATGACAATGGCAATTCTTTGAAAACTGTGTGTAGGTGTATCTATGTCATAGTTTTAAATGAGAGTGCTCAAAGGTAGCAAACACCTCAATAAGAAACAAAGCTGAACTGTGAAAGCTTTGAGTTTGTACAGCCCTTAGCACAATGAGGCTGAAAGTGGCTGTGCTCCTTTCTCACCACTGCAACATGGGTGCAGGGCAATAATAGATAATTGGATCTTTTAGAACATTGAGCCCCTGGCTTTGGGGAGGTCACTTAAGAACAAAACATCAGTCAGACACGTTCAGCTAACCCAGCTTTCTGTTTTTACTCGTGATCAGCAGCAGAGGCTGAGGAAAAAGCACAGAAACAGAGCAAAATAGAGTGAAACCTCCTCTCCTCCCACGGCTTTTGAGCCTCAAAAGCACAGTGGATTGCGGCTTCTGAGCCCAAGGTGCTTTCTGTGTGCAGAGCAGCCCTCCGTGGCTTTCTCCTCTATGGATTTCTCCAGTCATTGCTTGTGCTCACATAAACTTTTAGCACCTACCATAGCAGTGCCACACTTTAGCCCCTCCTTTTTTTTTGCTCTGTACCCACATTTTTGCATTTCTGAAGATCCTGCCATTTCAGTGTACAATCAGCATGCCTCTGATGAGGCAAACACACACGGTCGGGTTCAACAGAAGATTACTGGAAGTGGAGTGTCCTGGTTTTGCCTGGCAGCCACTGTGCAAGCCCACCCAGGCAGCTCTGCTGCTGGTGCCACCATGCTCTACCCTGGCTGTCTGCTGCACCAGCACAGTGCTGCTTCACCTGCCACCCTGCCTGCTGCCCAGCCCCAGAACTTGCCCTTTCCCAGCCCTGCTGGCTTCCCACCTTCCTGCTTCCCACCCTTCAGCTGGGGAGGTATTTTTCTGACATTGAGGTTAGCCCAAATGCCTCAGTCTGGAGCACATGATGGGGATGGTTCCTCAGAAAGTAGTAAGCCACCTTTGGAAAACAAAGTATCCCAAATGAGTAGCTAAATGTGCATCTAGGCAATTCCAAAGATCTCCACCAAAGTGTACAGTCAGTGCACACATGATGCAGAAGTATTTGACTTACACAGTCAGCTCCTACTTACATTTTGATCTCTATGTGCATTTCTTCTCTCAGAAAAGGTGCTTGGCTCCCAGTCAGTTGGAACAAGCCCAATATAAAGACCAAGCCTTAATGACCAGGAAAGCCTTTTGACAGAGAGAAGGTAGGTGGTCTCCCCCAACTTTCTTTTTTCCTTTCTCTTCTTCAGCTGTCTTGGTGTGAAGGCATATGTGTGTCACAGAGGGGTGCTGAGTGTAAGGGATGAGTCATTCACTTTCCTCGCTGAGCCCTGTTCCATGCAGGTTTCAGTCACAGAGAAGAAAAACAGACCTTTGTGTCGGAAATGGCCTGGGAACCAATGAGCCAGAGCAGAACCACCCAAATCATCTGGATACACAGAGCTGGTTGCAGAGAAATGTATTTCTTGCAGGTCCTGAGTTCCTTATTGACTTGTTCACATCAATGTTCATCAGCAATTGACTCTGAAATTTTTATTGTAAGCCTCTGCCTCCAAGAAAAATTGTTTGCAAAGGCAATTGAATCCAGGCTCGGCCCGCTATTCCTTTTTAATGCATTTTCCATTACATTAATTGATTTTCATTTTTCAGCAGTAACACATATTATACGTTTGCTAACCGCTTGCTTCCCAGATGAACCCGGCAGGATCCATCAGCAATTTACTTCTATTGCCACTAGAGGTCAGCCACTATCCTGACAACATAGCGTACACGCAGAGCAAAATCCATGGTGACAAGAGATTACATCCTCGGTAAACCAAATCAAGCATAAGAGAAGGCTTGAGATCTTAGTTTACCTGAGGTGGATCTCGGCCTACGAACAAACACAGGATTATTTGTTTCCTGCTGGGTAGTCAAATCCTGTTTTTACTACTTTCTTCTGTGTTACCTGTAATTCTGTTACATTAATTATTGATAATATTGGGAAAATATTTAGATGGAAATTCAGACTAGCTAGTCTGCTTGCCTAGGTAATGGGATAAGAAAAGAATAAACACGGCACAAATGCTAGAAGGTAAACAGTTTTCAGTGAAGTTGAATTCAGTATTTGATGAAGTGGGAGAGTCCTGCAAGTATGCTGAAAATGCTTCATTAGTTACAAGGTACTCTGTAAATTCATAATTTTGTGAAGAAAACAGGAGTCATTTAAGGAACTGATATCAGCTGCATGATATGAACAATGGGGTTAAAAGAAAATCCCTTCTGTGGAAGAAAACAAAAGCACATTCATCTATACAATCTCTGATCCACTGATCCAGGAACTTATCAGCCTGACTGTGCTGGTTTTGGCTGGGATAGTTAATTTTCTTCATAGTATCTAGTATGGGGGTATGTTTTGGATTTGTGCTGAAAACAACATTGACAACACAGGGATGATTTTGTTACTACTGAGCAGCGCTTACACAGAGTCAAGGCCTTTTCTGCTTCTCACCCCCCTCTGCCATCGAGTGGGCTGGGGGTGCACAAGAAGTTGGGAGGGGGGACAGTCAGGAAAGCTGGCCCCAGCTGAATGAAGGGATATCCCATACCATTAAACATCATGCTCAGCATATAATACTGGGGGAAGAAGAAAGAAGAGGGGGACGTTCAGAGTGATGGCAATTGTCCTCCCAAGTAACCGTTACACATGATGGCGCCCTGCTTTCCTTGAGATGGCTAAATATCTGCCTGCCAATGGGATGTAGTGAATGGATTCCTTGTTTCACTTTGCTTGTCTGCGTGGATTCTGCTTTACCTATTAAACTGTCTTTATCTCAGCCCACGAGTTTTCTTTTACTCTTCCGATTCTCTCCCCCATCCCACCAGGGGGGAGTGTTCCAACGGCTGTGTGGGCTGAGTTTCTGGCTGGGGTTAAGCCATGACACTGACCCAGCTTTGCTGATTTGTGCAGGGCTCCCTCTGTGCTCCAGCACGAGATGCTCTTGTGACAACTGAGACCACAGCCCAGCGCAGCACACTGCAGTGAAGGAAAAAGTATGTTGCCATGGGTTAGTGACCGCCTTTTATTTTTGGAACTTAAAAGTCAAGAAGCTACATGTTTTCTTTTGCTGCTGCACAATCATCAAAGCCTTAGACTAGAACAACAACATGCGCAGCAACACCATAAATACAAATGTGACCTATAATGTAGTTGGTGGGAAGTGCAGCAATGCCTGGAGCGAGGTTGTGGTGAGGACGCTCGATCTTTTCTTGCTCCATACATCTGTAACTGCTTCACTGCTGCCCTTGCCCCTGCAAAGGTCAGTGGCCAGACATTTCCCTTCACTTGTCCCACATCTCAGGAGGATCTGAGCAAAATGCTTCTTCATTGAGACACCTTCTTTACTCTTAGAATTATATTATATCTAAAAGGAGCATTTCCCTATGGTCCTGGAAGCAGGAGAGATAGAAAGAAACACAGACAAAAGAGGTGACACCTGCTGATTTCACTCTCTTCAGCCCCTACTGGAATAAGGAAAAAGTGATGATGTAAAAAATCTGCCCTGACAGGACCCAAGAGTCAGGAGACACATTCATGATGTTGCCTCTATAGGCAATGACTTGATGGGACTTTATCCTAAGGCATAAGTGACTAGCCCTAAATATAATGACAGCTACTAGGATCAACTGTTTTAAACATTGCAAGTCTATGTAATG
Source organism: Ibycter americanus (assembly GCA_035590275.1). NCBI lineage: Eukaryota > Metazoa > Chordata > Aves > Falconiformes > Falconidae > Ibycter > Ibycter americanus. The sequence continues at coordinate 23,131,383 of JAVJGI010000014.1, read as the reverse complement.
ATGTAAAGGGGCTTTTGGGGACAATAGCTGTCTCACAGTCCAGTAGGAAAAAATCCATAACTGTGAACTCAGCTTCTTCACTATCACTTTGCCATGCGGGAAAACCCATTTTGTCAGCTCCGCTGGATACATCAATGTCTTCTTCACCGGGGACAGGGGAGGCACTGAAGGTTGCTTCCCAGTTCTATGCATCAGAAATAGGAAGTTTAATAGAGATGAAACACACAAACAAGGGCAAAACAAAGCACCAGAGCAGCAATTCTCTTCTCATAATAATAGTTTGCACAATAAGTTTTTAGTAGGGGTTACAGATTCACAGACATTTGATATTGATATAACCAACTGTAGCCATCCAGAGTGGATGTACACCAAACAGTGCAAGGTTCTCCAATAGTATTTATCTTCAATGGCTTACAATATCTCTAAACTTGGCTGCAGTTAAAGTACCGGTCTCTGAAACCTCTTAACAGTTTGTGGTCTTTTGTGGTATTGGACATTCATGTCCAATCTGAATTAGAAAAACATGACCAAGTCAGGGTCCTGAAATGAAATACTCTAAAACCCTGTGACCAGTGGGAGGACCAAAGCATAGAACCAAAAGGTGGAAAAAAAGCCAAACTTTTATTCAGTTTTCACATTTGCCACTGACACTTTTGTGACCACAATTAACTCAGCAAAAATGGGATTCACCTGCCCCAAAAAACTGGCTATCTGAATTTGAACCAGTGACTCCACAATGTCTTTATAATCAGTAGAGAAGAAGAGACATCTGCAGAGCCTCTCTTCTAGGAAGACCTGAACCATGTTCAAGAGATGCCCATTCCTCTTTGCTGATTAGAAAAGAAGCCTTATGGTGAGTACTGCAGAATGAGGAAGTCTAACTTTGAGATATCCTATTAGGGCAGATGAATCCCAAACTTAATCTGCTTAGGCCTTTAATTTCTCATTTGCAAAATAATACAATGGGCCATAATAATAAAAACAATGCTAATGATGCTATTAATGCAGAGATGACAAAATTTAGCTCTCTATTCAAGTGTAAAATACCATAAGATCCAGGAATAAGAGAAGTATTATAATATTTGATTTCATTGTTTTGCTAAGCAAGAGAGAAACGAAAAGGCAGTCAAGTGCCAGTAAAAGAGAATAAATATGTGCTGCTGATATGGCTATTTGAAGCTAAGTTGACTAACACTGAGTACCATTTACCATCAGAAGGGCCTCCTCCAACAGAGGACAGGCTTAGCTCTTTAGCACATGCTTAGATATAAATGCCCAAATAAGTTATTGATTTAAATGGGATTTCTCTGGTACTGGTGCTTACAGTTAAGTATTGCCTTAAGTACTCTGCTGGATTGTAACCTGAGAATGGGCATTCAAGTTACTAAACTTCCATGAGGATATAGGATCTGTCGCAGATCAATGCACAATTTCAGGGTAAGAAGAATTAGAATTGTGCTGTGACAATACATGAAGAACCACTTATTCTGCTTGGGTTTTGACAATTTTAGCACTGTAGATTTATTAGCTTTTATTCATGCCTGTGTACTATAGACTCAGAGAAAATGTCACATCTTCAGATGATATTGGCATAGTGTAACTTGATGTAAGAAATTTACAGGAACTTTCTGTCTTTAAAAATAAAAAACTTTCATCAGTTATTCTGTCTGACCAAACAAAGTCTGCTTGTTCCATGTAAGAAAGCTTCTAAAGCAGAAGTTTTAGCAAGACTTCTAAGTCCTTGATATTATCAAATACAACTTGCAAGAGTTGAGCTTTACCCTAAAGACACAATCTTTCCTAAATCTAAGATATTTCATGGATTAATTCTTTTCAAGCATGAAGCCATTAGGTGAAATCACAGCATGCGGTTTCATTTAACAAGTCTGTTTTTAACTATAAAATATTAAATAACCAAACTGAAGCTATGAAAGTCTCAGAATTGAAGACTATGAAAGTAGGCACAATGTACCTAACAGGGCACTTGTGACTGACCAGTTTGACTGGTATCTTAACTGGGAGATATACAGTTGTTGATCAACAGTGCCAAATTTTTTTATAGGAAAAAAAAGGTAGAAAGAAATGACCAGCCAGTTATTTTCATATTTTGGTAGAGCACAATTTACTTTCCACCCATGAGGAATATAACTGCATGATTAGATGTAAGAGATTAAGCTAAATTAATTGGATGTTATGGGATTAAAAAATAAAAAGCATGTGTTTGCAATAATCTGATTGATGGAGGGGATCTAATTTTTGAAAGAGGAAATAAGCAATTTCCCTTCTTATCATAGTCTTACTGAAATTAATATGTATTTTCTGCTTCCAAACTGAGAAATATGTAAATAAGTATTAAAAAAAAGCAAAGCTTCTAGCTTATCACAAGAAAGATTCTACAGGTAAGATGAAACTACAGCTATCACAACTGTGATTACAGTTACAACACAAGTTATTTTGTGAGCAAGAAGAGGATGCCTTTTTTTTTCTGGATCTCTATTTCTACAAAATGATGTATTAAAGAAGAAAGATTTCTCACAGCTGGGATATTTATTAAGAGCCTTATCCCATAGAGATCGTCTGGTGCCTAACAGTATGTGAGCTCATACTTTTGCCTTTCTCTCTGTCCAAACACTGGGTAGCTCTCCCTCTACACAGATGTTTACTTTCTGGAAACTTGTAGAGATTTAATAGTTCTTAACCCTCTGTCAAATTCAGAGTTTAAAGAAACTAGGGGAACTGCAGATATACATGACTGCCTGAGATACATTTCTATAGGAAGCCAGGTCAAAGGGAATGTATGTGGCCTCAGGTATTCCTTCTGTACTCAGCACCTCTACCATCTCAGGTGGATGTCCTCTTTCTAGCCGCAGAAACAGTAACTGTCTCTCATCTCTAGCTGCATGGAGAACTCATACAAATGAGATGAAAAATCATTAAATACATAAAATGAACTATGAATAAGTTACTGTTAGCCACACACAAAAAATCTCAGCCAACAATTAAGTATTTTGCTTTATATTTCATTGAGGTTAATGTACTCTAATAAACTGGTTTTGTTGTGTTTTTTTAAAATAGAAGTAATTCAAGGTCATAATTTCTAAGTTACACGTGTTCATGATTAAGAACTGATTAAAAATATGATATTAAAAATATAAATTTCTGGAAGGTCCAGGACATCTGTTACGACCCTTTCCGTTTGTATGAGGGCATAGGCTTATGCTTACATCGTACCAAATGCTGTGTAAGTAGCTAACGTTGCAGTACCGATGTAACATAGGAAAGAAAATTTCAGGTCGCTCTGCTGAATTAATGAATTGTATAACATCTTCTGAAGCACAGGAACCTAAATAAATCTTAAAAAACTTCCAGTGAAAGGCACTAATTTTGTGAAATGAAAAAAAAAGTTTCATTTAATAGATTGGGTCATTTAATAAACAAATGAATGCTTCCAAAAAGGGAACATTCTTTGCAAAGTGATAACGTTAATGACAGTATTCTCACTAGCGTGAATATCAGGCAGTATGTATTCAATTTAACCAAAAAAAGTAGCAAACTCCATATTTTCAGGAAAAAGTGACACCTTTAGAAAACTGCAATTGAAGTGAGTATGGGTTATTTTAAAATAAGCACCACTCAAGAAGCACTGTTTAAGGCAGACAACATGTAAACCATGGTCAGTGAAAAACCACATTAGGAGACCCAAGATGATTTTAAAGGTTGGCTGAGGCAAATGACTGACTTTCACTTCTCATGCAATCAGGAATACATTGTTCTGAAAAAAACTGTCATCAAATGCATTTGCTGTGAACTAGAACTAAAGAAAGTAGACACTGTTCCAAACTCGCAGTTTAACATTAGACCTAAAAATGTCTCTCATGAAGCCTGAGACAGACACCTTGACTCAAAAGTCAGAAAGTCCAGCAAGGCAAACAATGAAAGTCCACAACACATCCAGTTTTAAAACCAAAATACGACAGAATGACACACAGAAGAAAAATGAACAGGAGATGCTGCTTTACAGTTCATTTCTTACTACATGGCCTTTAATATACCATTTTATTTGAATCCAATTTGCTGAGCAAATGTTTAAGGTCAGAAGGGACCCCTGGCCTACTTAAATTGACCCCAGGCATGTTATAGATCCTATATATATTACTCCAAGAGACTTCAGCATTGAGCCTCAGTACCTGAGGCAGGCATACATATTTCTTCATCCAGCTGACTGACTGCTTGCCATAACTGGAAAGCAGGCAACACCATGTTGCCATCAAGCGCCTGCAGTCATGGCAAGGAGCTGCAATCTGCCTGTAGTTCCCAGGGACTTTGCCAATTGGATGTGGGGGAAAATCCCCACATCTAATCACTTGGACACTAGGGACTGATCAGTCACCTAAGACAGGACTGTTGTGCCACTTCAGGTCACCGTCCACAGTGAATTCAGCTGCACTGAGACCTTTAACACTTCAGAGGAAGGAGGTTGAGGTACATGCCTAGAAAGCACACAACCATCTGTGCGTTGAAGGTGGTGATGGCTGGCGAAGTGCATGGGGGAATCCTTGATAAATGCTTGACTGCTGTAAAAATGGGTTAAAGCCCTTGTGTGTCATGGGGCTAAGGCAGAGTGTGGTTAATTGGGGATTACAGCTGGCTATGCAGAAACACCGTACTTTTGTGGTCTATGAAGGGAGAGTACTCTACCAGGACAGAAAGTATGCCTATAGGTCTCCAGTCTAAGCCATGCCCTCCTGCTCCCTCTTTCCTCTACATATTCCCGCTTGTTAACAGGATCCAGAATTTCCCACAGAAGAGGGGTTAAAATACTTTACCTAAGATGCATATATTAAAAAGATACCTTATCTCACAGTAAATTATTCAGGTGTCAGTGAGTTGGCCCCTTCCACAATCCAGCTATCCTGATGTTTTATTTTACCTCTACTAAGCAGTTACATTGCTTTACTACACCTAAGCACTGAAAATCGTACCTCATGTCCAAGTTGAAGATGGCCAGATCCAACAACTGCCACTTTGCTATCCTTTAGTCTGTAAGATTGATTATAACATCCCTACTGCACATGTAAGTACATACACACGATACAGAGTAATCAGCCTTACGTAAATCATTCCCTTTAAGCTACAGAGGGTAAGGCTTGATTCCCAGCTTCTGCATCATTGAGAAACACCTCAGCCAAAGTCTCCCTAGCATCTCCATGCTGTTCCTGAAGTGAAGTCATATGAACTAATTCCATGCAAGGTAACTCTGTGAGATTATACCTCTTGGTCAGCAGCCTCTGAAAAGCTATTAGAGCGAGTAGAGAATGGGAACTGGTTGCAGATTCTGTGAACTATTTGAAAAATGTTACATTTCACAAATTCTTCTTGAAAAAGAAGCACGCAGATTCTGAGCATTGTGGTGTGTCTAAACATGCACCCCTGAAAAAATCAAGTAAAAATCTGGTTTCTAATGAAAAAATATCAGTAATTAAACATCAGGACAGATCCAGACTAATTTTTGCATACGTACAAATAGATAAGGAATGCAGTTTAACAAAATTGAAGAACAGCTGATGCTTTCCCAGTTCTCCCAGAGTTTTTCCTGAAGTTTATTTTTACAAAGGTAGATCACCAACATAAATATGATTGAACTCAGCTTTTTCTACCTAAGCTATGCCCACACATTTGAATTATTTCTACAACTACTGTTACTCCACAGTTTTTAGCTGCCCTCTCTTGTCTCTCCTTCCTTCTATCCGAGTCCTCTCCACCTTCTTTCCCAAGGTTTTTTATGAATCTCTCTGATGCTCAGTTTTGTAAGTGATCCTGCCTTGACAGATAGGTCCTTCATGAGAAAATTCTTGACTAAAACATAGTATTTTTTATCTTCTTAAAGCCTTAAATTTCATTTTCCTCTTTTATCTAGTGAAATCAATTGTTGGAACTCCCTTTGAATGAATGAATGAATGAAATCCCGCCCTATGAATGCCTGTCTATAACTATAATATCATCTCCTGCTACATCTCCTCATGTTCCCCTTGGCCTAGTAAGTGCCTCTTTGTTTCTTCTTCACGCTCAGGTAGATATGCCTCACGTTTGCCTCTGGTCCTGCAACAGTTCCCTGAGTCATAAGCATTAAAACTCCCTCATCCTCCTTTCCAAAAGCAGCAGAGACTGCAGCTGTGAAAAGCTCCAACCCAGCCACAGAGATGCCTCTTGAAGCTGCCTGGTGGGCCTGCAGCTCTGCAATACAAGATGTTAAGCAAAAGCAGACTCTGGTTATTGTTCAAGTTACAGTAATGACCTGTGTCTTTACAAGACAAATGCAACTTTACAAGATAACAAAGTCTCGCCTTGAAGTGCCATTGTCTTGACACATCCTTCTTTTTCTTTTCCTTCTTTCGTTCTCCCCTGCCCTGTCACTTCTTTGCTCTTGTGCATGCAGGAACTGCAGGGCACCACGTGGAGGTGACAGCTACAGGCACCATACAAAACCTCTTCTGAGGCTCCCTGAAGCACATTTTCCTCTCCTTGAGGCCAGTGTCCCTCATGTCTCCAACAGCTGTGCCATTGGCCTTGCTGCTCCAGATCAACACAATACTTAAGCCAGCGCATCCAAAATACCTGGGATTAAATTCTATGCTGGAAAATTCAACACCAACTTCTGTAGGAACAGGGATTTGCTCTGTCACAGCCTTTGGGTCTTTATGGACTTAACTACATGTTTTTTACTTGTATATATTAGCTTAGTTTGGTACCTCTGAAGTCAGGAAAATTCTCTGCCTAACTTTAAAAAATACCTTAGCATTTCTCCATTCAAAAGAACTCCATTTTCAAAGGATTTTACAGGTGACCTTTGAGAGTTCTATTTGGCATTGAAAGACAGCTTCCCAAAACTCAAGAACAATGCAAACCATACATTGTACAGCCACTGTTTAATCTTTACCGTATATTTTACTCTCTTTGTTTTCCTCCGTTGCCCAAAACAAATCTCCCAGCTAAGACTTTTGTCGTTACCTGTTTCCCACTTCTGGCATGTACAGTATCTAATCTGTCTGTTGGTTTGAATAATTTACACAGCTGCGCAGCCAGGATCTAAGAGCGAGGTGTTTATGTAAGGTCGCAGGCAGGAAAGATGAGACGTCCTCTTTGATCCAACCACCTTTGTGTCTAGTGAGTCATTGCCACAACTCTTTTGCTTTTGTTTGATTTCTTAAATTGTGTGCAAGGTTCAAAGCAGTGACAATCTTTCCAGAGCAAGGAGTCAGGAGCTCAGAGGCTTCGAAACTGTGTAAATATCTCTGTAGGCATCATCAATATTCAGCAACCTGAAACCTCAGAACAAGCAGGTTTCAGACAAAAGCTAATGTTGTGACAATGGAGAAACAAAGAAAACAAATCTTCTCTGGAGTTACTACCAGCACTCCTGAACCCAGCACCCATTCCCTGCCACAACACTGCAGCATCACTCAAACAGCAGAAGGGGAACATAAAACTACCATCCCTTTATTTTTCAAGGAGGCTGGAAAGCTCAGAGCAAAGACAAGGCAACAGCCAGACTTCCAAAAGGGTCTTGGGATATAACTTCATCTGACTTATTCCCCATCTGACAGTATGCCCTTGTGCTGACTTGGCCCCATGGTTCTGACTGTAGGCTGAGGGGCTATATGTGCAGTGAACAGGTGCATATAACACATTTCTGAAAAAAATAGTGCAACAGCTGCTTAGACAACCTCAGAGAAATCCCATTCTGTCTCCTGACACCTCGGGTTGAAGTGCAAGGTTGCAGGCTTAAATCCACCCACCTTTTCCCCTCGTCTGGTACGTCTTGCTGGAGCAGCAGATGCCAAGGGGGAGATAGTATGGCCAAGGGCCTGGCTGTGATGCCTGGTGGCATGGTGGCCAGAGAACACCGGCACTGCGGCACTGCCACCACAGGCTGCCCTGTAACTGCAAGCCTGTGCAATCATCTACTTCATGCAGGGATGTTTGCACTCCCCAACTCCTTGCAGGGAATGGGGAGGGAAGCTATGGCATTATTATTATTATTAAAATAAATGATCTGCAGAATAAATTGTTTTTTAAATAGAGAATTTTTGGCAATACCACTGCTATTGGATGCTTCCATATATACCATGCAGTCTGTAACCAGTAGCACAGCTTTAGCCAGCACCACTAGCCAAGGGTGTGAGTGGTTTCTGGATTTTTATTTGTCTTGTCATAATTTAAAGTAAATCTATAGGACTGAGTAAGGTAAATTAAAACCCAGCAAAAATATAGTGTATTACTGAAGTGGAGCACTGACACTGAATTTAAATTGCATCCAAAATGTCTCATCAAGTAATAGGCAATTCATCATATCAAAATTCCCCCAACTGAAAATATTAGTAATTAGGCAAAGGCTGTTAGCACACCATAGCAGAAATGATATTGGTTTTATAAATACCAGCTCAGCTTATGCTAACAATAATGCCAGTAGCTATATTTAGTACTGCTTCTGACATGTATTTAAATTTCAGGGCACGATATGCAGGGAGAAGTTGGCTCATTTCAGTCAGAGGTTATCCTCCATAATAAATCTTTCCCAGTTAAGGTGTGTTTAAGTTGTCCTCAGGCCTACTGTATCAGTACCTACATCAACTGATATTTAGGTAATAATAATGGGGTTTTTTTTTTCAGTTATTATCTCTTTAAGCTTAAATGAATCATAGAAGAAATTTTCGTTAGGACAGCACTGGCTTTGGGTAATCCTCACCCAGAAGCAGGACCTGTGGTGCCTCTCCTGAGCTGTCACAGGCTCATATAGCAGACAGTGTGGCTGGAGAAAGGATAAAGTAAATGTATTCCAGAAAAAAATACAATGGAAATGCTGCTTTCTGCAACAGCAGGGGCTGGGCTGCAAGTAAGGGGGTAGGCAGAAACCCTGGGGGGTTAAATCACTGCAGTTCCACTGCAGTCTTTCATGGGATGGCACCAGCGGTAGGTCTGGCCCCATATCACTACAGATGAGAAATTGCTGAAATCCAGGACACGCTCTTTCTCCAGTGTTTATCCTTAAATGTGACCCTGCCAAAATAGGTCCCTCAATTCCATCTTCAAACATTTTTAATTTCCATTTTGTACCGCTTTGTGCAACTTTATAGGTGGAGCTGAAAGCAGCGACCTGAAGTGACACCTATGCTGTTCCCAATTTTATCCACTTCACTTCTGGTTTTTACTTCATGAGGAAACCCTCAGACAAAACAGCTCTCATGGAGAATAAAGCTGTTCCCAAGATGGAAAAAAAAAACAGTGACTGTACTGTAAGGATGGGTTAAAAGCCAAACACAGCTTTTTAGAAAGGAAGCAAAGAGGTGTATGTGTTCAGAAAATTTTCAGGTGTGATTTGACCAATATTGCACTCCCAAACCTCAACATAACTTTTTTTTGCTTTTTTATTTCCACTAATATACAGTAGAAAAATGCTCTTTTCTTTTCCAGCTGTTTCTCAGGTTTTCTTACATTGTCATTTACAAGTATTGTAGGTGAGGCAGCTGTTTGAAATTCCCTTTCCACTCCTTTCTAATCCACCTATGGATATGGTTTTGCATTTATGTCAGTGTTACCACAGTGTCAAATGTTTAAACACTTTCAACCCCCATAGAGCAGCAATCCAGCCTCCACAAACCCAACAGGCACTGAAAATATACAAAAAAGGTTATGGATATGTATTCACACCCTTGATGTGCCCTGAGGACACTGGCAATGTCCACCTCATCAATCTCAATTTTCTAAAGAGATCTGCCCCTACCCCCAACAAGGACTTGTGCTTAGGGGCCTGGACTTAATACCAAATGAAAACCCCAGTGGTTAGGTACTGCTGTTCATACAAAACATCCTATATGGAAGCAGGGGAAAAAATCAACAATTTGGATGATAATAACTTAAAATAACTTTTCCTACTACTGCCTTTCTTGGTAAACAGCCAACCCCCTCAACTTGTCAATCTTAACATCAGAAGCAAAAGTCTTGCACACTAAAATACAGCACCATGTCAGAGACCCGTAAACCCCAAATCCGTCAACGTCATCAGCATGATGCAGCCCCATTCAGTAACTGCTTCCCACACCAGAAACATCACAGTCTGGGCATACTACAGCCCTGGATTCACTGCCTTCTACCCAATGCACTGGATACTCTCCCAAAAATGAACCGCTCTACACTGGAACAAGGACACTTCAGATAATCAACAGAGGACAGAAATGCCCAGTTGTCAGTGGGGAATCTGTTTTCATAGAGTAGCCACTCCATCTCTGACTTCTCGGCCCTTAGCCGCACAAAAGTCTTAAAAATATATTCAAAACCCAAATCTGGGAACTGAAAGTCATAACTCAAGTGGACACTTAAAGTTATGGACTCAGAGGGGAAGGTGGCTTTATGGCACATGACAATTTTTTTCATTCCCAGCTGGTTATTACTTTTCATTCTTTGTCCTAGAAGAACTAATGCCTTTTTCATCTCTCCCTTTTCTAATATCCACCTCTAGTCTTCAAGTACCAAGGACTTCTTTCTTTTAAATCACCTAACTATTAACAATTAACTTCAGCTCAAAGTAGTTTAAATACAGTTTAAAGCTTATGACATCTATATCAGACCTGAGGAAGACCTTGTGTGTCTGAACCCTTGCTTACTTTTTCCCCAATTCTGTCAAATAGTCTAATAAATAATATTATTTTTCCATGTAAATATTTTGCCTTTTTATATCCTCATACCACCCTGACTATAAGAACACAGCTACACAAATATTTCAGCTTACAAAAACACCAGATCATGGTTTCCAAAACAATATTCACTTGGATTTTAGGAAACACCAATGCTTTTAGCATCTGCATTTACAAAACACAGAATCATGCAAATGGGAATGATATTAGATCTTCTTGCACCTGGTAAAGCCTAGGGAATACATGCTATGACTGTTTAAAGAACCTATAAAACCTCTGCACGGGCAGCATTAGGTCTTTAAAGCTGGATTTGTTTTACAGTTCTACTTGTCTGAAGCAAAACACGCAATTCCCAGGTGAAGTTAAAGATAAGAGCACTTTGTTTCCATGCAAACACTAGGAAAGTCTTACAGGCGACAGGACTACAAGGTCTGAGAGCATCCAAGTCTGTCCTTGCCTGCCCAGTCCAAGTTGTGACCTGGCATTTGTCAAAGCCCTTTCAGTTTCATGCTGAGGGGATTTTGCCCTCCTAATGTGGGACCTGCATTTGCAGGTGCTGCGTATAAGCATTTCAGTGACAACTCAGACCCTGGACATACTTCATATGTTTCAAAAAAATAATGTGGCTGATGGTTTCTTAAACCTCAAAACTCCAGCAATTTAACCTGCCCCATGCAGGGATACCACACTCCCTAGGGTTGCAATCAGTGCCCTCCCAATACATCACCACGAAACACCCATGAGCCAGCTGAGAAGCAGCAGCTGTGGGAAAATACCCATGGAGGAGTCCAATGCACTCTTCCAGCTCGCTGCGACAGGTCCTTGTGGACACTGGCTTGGTGCCCCACTTCTTTTCATTGGTCCTGGCACCTGCACAGTTCTTCATCCTCCCCTGAAATCTCCAGGGGTTATTTTTGCTTTTATACTGCTCTTATCACTGCCAGGGCTCAGTGCGCATCCTGCACAGCACAGCTGCATGGAGCAGGTACCACCCAAGCATCTCCCAAAACACTTGTGCTCTTTTGTGATATAACCAGGATGACGTAGCCAGAGGCTATTTCTAGGATTTTCCTTTTCGCCTTTAAATTGCATGTCTTGCCTCAGCCTGCCAGACCTCTGACTGAACAGCATTTGATAGCTTTCAGAACACAAATGTGAGAACTTGTCATTTCCCAGTTTTCAAGAGCAGAGAAGGGGAGGGAGAGGGAGCTGCCCGTGATGTCCTGAGGAGTGCTGAGGACACAGGGATGTTCTGGCAGCTGTTCATACCAAGTAGTAACATTGATATAAAATTGCGTAATGTAGCTAGGACAGTAAATAAATAAATAATGTAATTTTTCTTTCTGGGTTGAATCAGATAGATATTTGGGATCAGAAGGTAGATTCTTACTCTACCATTCCTCATGCTGCGTCTGTCATCTTTCACACCAAGTGAAGATAGATAATGGAGAATGTAAACTTTTTTTCAAAATTATGTTGACAGAGGTATTGCAGCCTATGAGCCCAATAATTAACTGTTGCTCATTTTGTCAGATAACATTATTTTTTGTCTTAGCTTTGACAATTATTTTTCCTCACTGTAACACAATTCTATTTACTGTCTTTGCAACCTCGTGTGAGAAGACTCCATTTACACTGCTTTTCCTGTACATGTAAATAGGCTAGTCATTTTGTGAAAAATTATTAAATCTCCCTTAACAAACCACAGTGATTGGACAGATTTGTCTGCTTTCCTGTGGCACTATGCCTGGGTGCATTCAGGGGATGTCCCTGCTAGTGACTGCCTCAGGGGATTCTCGCAAGAATATATAATATTAATTATCATTCTTCTCATATAAGCAACAAAATTAGAAAAAAACCCCGCAATTAATTCTGATATTGGCACATTGCTGAGAAAGCCCTATTTTGTTTTCTGAATTTAATATAATTCAAGAAAATACCATAATTTAACTGCAGCAAATCCTCATCTCTGACCCTTTGATATTTAAAGAGCAAATTCAGTCTTCTCAGTCTCTGCCAGGCTCTGAACATCTCTTGAAAACTCACTGTCCAGGACTAGCTGCATTATGCAGGCATAGGTCTGGCATACCACAATATTATTCAAAAATCTTTCCACCTCACATAGCCAGTCTTGTACATTTTATATGTAGGACTTAAAGGACTGTTTGCCACATTGCCACTATTCTTCCAGTTATCCTTTCAATATTTTTCAGTTTTGCTCAGAAAAGGCCCAAAACCAACAGTATAGCGCTCTGCAGACGCTTGCAGTGAGGTCACTTACCCTTACCTACAGCAGCCATCAACATCAAATGAATCTTATGGAGATTTTGAAACCTAGGAAGCACAAGACTTAATCAAGCCGCGTATATTGGCAATGCTTACTGACATAGACGCTAGTTGTCAGAGCAGCGCAGAGTCTGTCCCACTGGACAGATCTGCTCTAAGATTTTAAAGCATTTACTTAATTATCAATTCCAAATGCATCGCTTCTTGCAACTAAGCATACATGGACTAGTGAATCCAAAGCCATGAACAAGAGAGTTAATAATTGCCTAGCTCCTTAGATTGCCAATGATTTAACAATTCACTTATTTTTCAGTCAAATGTAATGATTACAAAGTGGAGGGAAAAGAATGTACAATAGCTTGAATAAAATTCTCTGAAATTTACATACATTTCAGTCCACTAGAAAATTGTATTTCATTTTTTCAGGCTTTTGATCACTCACAGTGAAATCCAATGTAGGACCCATTATATCATTATGCTTTTAAAAATATTACCTGCTTAACTAAACAAAACCAGCACAATAATTTTGAGTCTATTTTACTAAGGCTTCCAGAAAATGAAGACCATTCATTTTTTATTTAAATAAATCCCATCAGTGATGTCCATGGCTTGGATAAACTATTCAAGATCCTTCTTTCCTAATCATCTTTCCTGAAATAATCTTTCAGCTGGTGGCTTGTGATATGATTCAGGGGAATAATGTCAGTGGCAATTTCGTAAACACGTGATGTTAGAGTAGAAGGTAAGACTGAAAGATTACACTGTAGCAGAGCACTGTTGTTATGCCGAGGTTAATAAAGCATGTCTGCCACAATATCAATAACAGTCTGTGGATATTACTAGAGATTTTGAGCCACTTACTGTTCAATAAACTTCATATAACCACTGATTTTCACAGCATGATCTATAGTCCAGAACAGGATTTGCAGATTATATCCTGTCCTTATGGATTTTTGAAATAGAAGTCACGGGTTTTGTGTTGACATACGGTATTTGCTTTAAATTAGGTTAATGTGAGAAGCAGTCAGGGAGCATTAGAAATACAGCAAACACGGATCATACACTCATGCATTCCCTGAGGATGCGCACAGCTGGGTTGCAAGCTGGGAGGATGCACGTAAAGCCGATGAGGGCACACAAACAAGACACGATGCCAGCTATGCAGATGGATGGATCACAGAAATATCCCATGCTACAGGATATGCCCAACCAGAACAAAAGTGGCAAGTGGTACCAACAAGCACGTATACTCCTCAGCTCTGAAGAAATAAATCATTGCTGCTGGGATGAAAGGGAGATGTCAGGAGTCATCATGAAACTTAAAAGAAATCTGGAGTTCTGTGAATCCCTGTCAAACCAGAGAGACAGAGGCTGTTCTTTTGGATGGTGATGTCCCAGGCTACCCACAGCAGCTCTTTCCAAAGTTATGGAAAACAGGGAGAGGGGAAGGACGACAACATCTGAGTACACTAAACGATCATACAGGCATATAGGTATAATTAGCCTCACAGTCCTAGAGAACAGCAGTTTTATGGGCTGAAATCTCTCATTCTCATCTTGGTGTACTGCAGGAGGAGTTAATTTTTTGCATACCTTCAGTGAATATATTACTGACAGTGTCACGGCCTTCCAGACCAGCGTTCAACCAAACCCACAGCCTGCAAAGCCACTTGTATTCATGTGGCTCATGCCCTGTAATCGTGCATTGAACAGGATTTGAGTGCCCTCACAGAATTAACTTTACAGACACCTTTGCAACTCTGGTTTCCATCTCTCACACCTCTTAGCTGTACTCCCCTTTTCCCTGCACCCATGATTTTTTCTCTTCATGATTTTATCTGATTCCTACTTTTTCTGTTTATAAGGAAGGTAAGTATTGCTAGATGGGTGGGCATCACCCAGATGGGTGATATGGAAGACATGCATGAAACCGCCTAAAAATTACAAACTGCTGATATTAAAGAAGTCAGTCTTGGTTTTGACAGATGTTGAGGTTTTGTTTCTTTCCTCTCTCAAGCTGAAGAGATGAAACTCAGTTTTCATAAAAAGCCATGGGATCTAAAAGAATTACAGTTTTTACTAGTTCTCCTTTGAATTTAAACAAGAACTTTGTGTTTATTCAGGCCTGATCCTCGCATTTCCAAAATGCCACAGTCATTCTGGTACTGTGACTCCCAGTGACTTGTAGATGGGTCATGCTGCTAACACGCAAAGTATTACATTGAAAAATTACCAAAAGTCACATTTCTGCATCTTTTGAGACTGTGAAAAATATTCCATTTGAGGCTTGTGGCTGAGAAACTATAAACCTCCTTGATTTTCAAAAGAGTTGCTGAAAACTGTAACAAATATAAAAGAGATCACAGGCTAAATTCACTAGATTTTTATTGTTTGCTCCCCAACAGGCTACAAGTCATAGTTTCCAAAGACAATATGCACATCCCTAAGGGATGACATTAATTCTTCTGAAGGAAAATCCATGAGTGTCCACTGAGTTATGAAAACATATTGAGTAACGAAGATGTAGCCCTGCAAATTATCAAGGGTAAATAGGTACAGAGGTCACTTCTGCAGTTTCTCTTTAATCATTACTCCCAACCACAACCTTACTCTAGATTCCCACAATGTCCACTGTGAATTGTTCAAACACTGGAAAAGAAATGTGTTTATAAAAATAGTTACACTTTGAAAAATTAATGCAATTTTAAAGATTGAAATCTTCATCAGCAAACAAGACACCAAAGTCAAAATTAAGGTTTCCACGGCAACCTTAGCTACCTTTTTATTCCATGCCACTGAGGGAGGGGAATCCTTCTGGAAGAAGCATGCAGCAACCCAGAGACTGAAAGCCAAGACACCAGGGAGATGACAACTGTGCCCTGCACTTGAGCCCCCAACACACGGGCATAGATTAAAAGCTCTGTGACATTCAGACGTGTAAAAATTAGAAGCTTCACATAAATATTATGGCATACTAAATAATTAAAGATGAGAGATTTAATTTATCATGGGTTTTTTTCCCGTTCCTGTCCATTCTTTCAGTTCAGAACAATAATAATTCTGGTTAAAAGATTAACTGCTTTAGTAGTTTAATTAAAGCCAAGACAGGTTTATAGTTTTACTGTTATGTGAAGTCTGATAGTGAATATCTCCCATGTTCTATACCACTGGGTCCACTTCGCTTTCTCTGTTTAAAACAGAAAAATATTTTTATTTCAAAAAACAGGCAAAAGATAATTTCAAAAAAAACCCCAAAACAACAGACTTTTGCTTCTCTCTCCACACAGTTTCTTTGAAAGGGTATCATCAATAATCTCTCATTCCCTTTGTTGTTACCAGTAAAAGATCTGTGGAGTATTCCCTGAAAAACACCAGCAAGTGGGAGTCTCGTAGGCAGCAATAACAAAACCCAACCTAAACCTCCAGGGAAAAACAAACCTTAGGAGCGGAAGAGTAACATATGAGGCCTGCGGGCAGTGAGAGTGACTAGCTGTATCATCCCTAGTCTTTGGGAAAAAATACTGGTTTCTGTTGCCTTTGACTTTTTCTTCTGAATTGCCTTACAGGAAACTGGCCATTATGGGAATGTAACACTGTGTTGCTTTAAAAATAGTGAAAATACAGTTCATAAAAATGCAAGATTCATTCTAGTTTTTGGCAGTAGGTTAAAAGGACTGCTTTTTCAAAGCATTTATTCTGTGTGCTCTAAACACAGCTAGATGAAAAATACAGTATCAGGGACAAATCAATTATTTACTACATAATCTTGAACAAATCTCTTAAAAAATTTTTGAGCACAGAAATAATTCATGTGTGACAAAATCAAACCAAGGTCTCTAAGACGTACAGATAGGGAATGTATGACAGGAGAAATGACATTTCCCAAGTAGGGATTTCAAACTCATCAGGTTTTACAGTACTCACTGCCTATGGTCTGCTAAGAAAAGGTGTTCTTTTAACAGCTGTGTTTTTTCAGCTCTCAAGTGTTTCATTATGCTCCGAAATCCCTTTTCTATTTTCCATGGGAAGAAAAACATCCCAGTTCAACACATGGGACTCCTGGTAGGATACTCACTATACTGCACCTGCACTGCAACAGCCAGGCTTTGGAAGCCTACTTGCCCTAGACGCCACATTTAAACTATACCCAGAAATCAACCCAGGTCCCCTGGGGGCTGCTCTTCTGAGCTTAAAACCAGGGTGGGGAACCAGAGAAAAGCAGTCTGGGTTGAACCACAAAGCAAAGCAAGTGCAATGTGTGTTGTAGGTGGTCTGCATTTCAAGACAGCAGATACAGAGGGTTACAGAGCAGGCAGGTTCCCTTCAATTCCCAAAACAAGAGAGAGCAACTGTCCTGCTCAAAGCCCAGCACAATCTGGGAAAGAAAACACATTTTCTTGACAGCTATTTTCTTTTTATCACTGTAGTCATTTGAAGCTCTCCAGAGGATGTGATGCTAGTATAACTCCCACATATCTTGGATTGATGGGCAAGAGGTTATGAGACTGCCATATCCTAATTGTGTGTGTCTAGGCATGGTTATATCCATACCGGGGGGCAGTCTGTCAGAGGGACAGCCATCTCTCCTCTCAAATGCCCCTCAACTAGAGCAGTGTATATATAGGCCATGTATATATAGGCCAAGATGGCAGTGCTGCTGAGGATGAGCAGACACCTTTTATTGAAAATCCTCATTTTCAAAAATCTATCACTTAAATAAGCTTTAATAAGTTGTAATATTTTTTCCCATCACTTTATTAGATTTCTTTGTTTATTTTAAACTAAAAGGGTTCAGTGTTTAGAGTTTTTCTTTATCTCCACAGTGCTGCCTCCATCAGCCCACAGGCTGGATTACGCTCAGGGAATGAATCCAGGCTGGGCAGTGAGAAACAGCTCTTTGTAGCACGTTGTTCTGTGCAGAACCCCAAAGTTTTGCTGCATATGCCGGAAAACAGGTTTCTGCTGGTACTCAGCAGGATGGGAGGGTTGACCAGCGCTGTTGGGAGGCTGGCAGTCAATGTGGCAGGGGATTAAAGGATGAGAAAGGACCACAGTTTTATGGTTAAGGCAGTGCACACTGGAGAGTGACCTGGCCTCCAAGACTGAATGGGACGATGGTATATCACCCAAATCAAATGTTTTACAAGCGGTTGCAATTTGCACATTCCTCCTCCTCTGAGCATCTGACCCAAGACCTTCTCATGTGATTTCTGGAAGGGTTGCTAAGTCTCTGTGAAGGGGTCAGTGAGAAGTGTCCTTCCAGCAAATAATGAGAAGATCAGTTGTAACAAGTTGTCCTGTATTTGTGTTTGGACCTGACTACAGCTATTCATTATGTATCCATAACAGGGCTGGAAAGGGAAAGCAGATGGTGAATAAGGACTGAGAGCACACTTTACACAAGGAAACTGCCATAGAATGGTGAAAAACTCTTTTGCTTTTGAAGCCTTAAGTCGTTTTTGCTGAAGTGTTGGGGTTTTTTTTGTGCACAGCTGTAAGTATCCTTATATTTATAATTTGTGTGCTGATATAGAGTCACACATTTGAACAAGCAGGCATGTAGTCTGCATAAAAACTAAAGGAAGATATGCATCTTTTAAGAACTGCCTCTACTCCAAACTGTTTTCATCTCTTGAAATGAGATTTTCATTAATAGATGGTGGCTGGATTAAATGCTGCACTCTGATTTTCTTCCAGAGTACCAAATATGAAGCATATTTAACGTGACAATAATTTCACATCTTTATCAATATTTTATTAGTAGTGGAATGCGTCTTCCTCAATGCCTTTTGGCAATATTAATTTACTGTACACTTCACAGTTAAAGGAAATCACCTGCTTTTTCATATCAACGCAAGGAGGAAAACAGAAGTCTTCAAATACTCATTATCAGCTCCACTTCATAAAGGATATCTTGTTTGTTTGATTCCCTTATTAGATTGCTCTTTTCTTTGTTATACAGAAAAAAGCACCTAACAACAACAACAAATCTAGTTAATTGTGTGAAACGCTTTCATGTACTTTCTGTGTGTACAATAACAGACAGATCTTGTACCTTTCAGTGCTTTTCTCATTTAAGTACATTAATATTTTCAAAGGTGATAAATCAAATCTTGACTTCAAAGCCTTACAGGTAGAACACTAGTCTTATTTGGAAGATTTTTTTAAAAAAAGGATTGAGAGGGAGCTGCAGAGCTAAAGAAGCAGGTTACAAAACGTGTCTGATGTTAGAGCTCCTTTTAGCATGGCAGCAGGAACAACACATATTTTGTGACTTTGCTTTGCGACCAGTTCATGCAATTTTGTAGAGGATATCATTGTAGTAATTACATATGAGTTCCCTGCTGCCATAGTTATCCATAGTGTTGTGGGGCTCAGAGGAGCAGTGTTTCAGTGTGATGGATTGCTATGGAAAATTGCCCATGCTAGAAAGCAAGCTGTCTGATGAAAAGAGGCAATCATACAATTGCTTCCTTGGCCACAACTTCAGGGATGCGGTTCACAAATACAAAACGTGTTTTAGTGACTGGAAAATGATGTTTCGCACAATATTGTTTCACTCTGACTCTCATCAGTCACTTCATTTGAATGTCAACTTCCCCAAAACTGATGGGTTAAGATATAAATAAATAATACTATTTTACATGACCGGTGCATCTTTCTCCAGTCTTTTGAGAATATCAGGCATGACCCTGGAGGTTGGCTAATTTTGGTGCCTGCAGCAGAATGGGGTGCTAAACACAACCTGCCCTCTACAGACACCCCAGAACTGACTGCTTCCTATGTACAGAAAGAAAGGCTTCCTAACAATGAGGAGACAGATAATTCCCTCCTATTTTCAGCTTATTACAGGTTGATGTGCATATATTAAGTACATTTTAATTTTCTAACACCAATTTCCTTAGAAAGACCATGATTAGTCTTTCATAACAATGGACTGCATGTAGCGAGCAATATTTTTTCTCATTACTTAGTTTTTTATCTGTGAGCTCAGCTTCTTTCTACCTTACAAAGGCACAGCTCATTTACAGCCAGGTTTCCAAAGCCTCAATATAAATCTCCACTGAATTCTTTCCGGAAAAAAATTGTTCTCTGTTTTTCACCAGAAATATGTTGTTGAAGACAAACATTTAATTGCTTTCCTATTCCAATAGCTTGAAAATGCCACAAAAGTATTGTGGTTTAGTTCAAAATGCCATTTTTGGACAAAGATATCTTAAATAGAGGTTCATTCTAAATTAAAACATCTATGCATTTTTAAACTACAAAACCAAGACTTTAGAAAAAGGAGTGTATTTGCAGAAAGTAACTGCAACATCAGACTCAACAAACTGTTTAGGTTTGCAAAATGGAGAACATTGCAGAAAAGGTTGCCAAGGAAATATTAACTATATCCTCCTGTGCAAATGGATTATGGCACAATCTTTAATTACACAGCCGCATCCTGGTTTTCCACTGCTCCCTTCAGATCCCAGTTTCAACAATGTGTCAGAAACAATTCTGGAGCAGTGCTCACTGAGCAGCGAGGGCTCAGTATCAATTCATCTCCTGTCTCCTAGAGCAGTCATAATGCAGGCTGTTCACCAAATAATAAGCATAAAGCATTACACAGATATCCTTTTATATACTGCTCACCTAAAAATACTGTGTCTTGTTATACCCAGGTTCTTCCCATTCACAGGACCATCTGCAGGCCATCAACCAAATGACCAGGAGTGCCTGTAAATGTTTCTGGAACAGCCAGCCTGTTAGCTCATATTGGTAGGTGCTGATGCTGGGGAGTGCATGGTTTACTGTTTCAGCCCTTAAAGCTGAGCCTGAAGGACACATTCAAAGCTGGTGGAGAAAGCAAACTGGAGTGTCCACAGCTTATGGAAAAACCTCAGAAATTTGCTTTCTGGTTTTTCTCAGTTGGATTGATCAGAAACTGGTTATACAGAGTACTGTACGGAAAGACAGCTGCACAAGTATCTGGAGTTGGAAACCATTAAGCCAGCAATTCACAGAGAATTAAGAAAATACACATATGGATAATGCAGATTGTGAATTTATAGGAGTGTTTGCACAAGAAGGAGGCAATATCTCATTAGGGACTGGGAATCTGCACAAGAAAGACAAAAGAATAGCTAGAAGGGACAAGTTTAATCTGTAAGTAATTTCTTGGGAAGTAACTAGAGTCAGCCCAACAGAAATAATTAAATTGAAGATCAATGGCAAGAATAAACAAGGAAATACCCTGAGTCAGATAATTTATTTGTGATATGAATGAAGCCAGTCAGTGTTCTCTCTAAGAGCTCTACAAGCACAACCAATGCTTGTCCAGCATTTCCTAGATGTGTAAGTACACATCTAGGAAAGTCATTAGCAGGAAGGTAAGAGGAAGATTTGCTAAGACTTTCAGCCAAACAGGTAATTAATAATTGAGTAGTAGTTGGGTATATAAATCTCATGCAGATCCACTGAATTTTAAACAATCACCAATATAGAAGAGCTTTGCAGACAACTAGCATGTTTTGACAATCCCTCCTAACTTTTCTCTTCAGGATGCAAGTTTCTGCAGAATAATTTCTGCATTTCTATGTGTACATGCATGTGAGTTGTGCGTGTATGTGTGTACTCGATATCTAGCAGATTAGATATGTCTGCTCTAAATAAGCACTACAGTTTGAATGTTACCAGAAGACAAGTCATAACTAAAAGCCAATAGGGAAAACTACTTTGAAAAGAAGTAGTAGTGAAAAAAAGAGAAGAATCTTCAAGCAAATAGAGATTCACAGAACTATGAAAACTGCTGAAATCAAGGAAATTTGTAAACCAATACATCATGGCCAATTAGACATAACACAAAAATCTTGAGCCATTACAAGTATTCATGTGCAAGGCATTTTTGTTGAATGGATTCATTCATTCCTTCGTGCATTTACTCCTCTCCAATAGTCAATGCAAACTATACCCAGGAGAAATTAGACACTAGTACTGCTACATGAAGATGGTGCAGACCAAAACATGTTCTCTGTAAATGAGGATTATGCCTACTTAAAAGAGGTACAGCAAGAGCTTCCTAACCATTTTACAGAATTGTTTGTCATATAAACCTCTCTGCTTTACTAAGCCAGGACACTAGAAAGTCATAAACACCATCCTGGGGCAGTTCAAAGAGCTGTCATATGGATGTATTTTTTTTTTTCTTTGGGCCATTTAAGTTATCCTGGGATATCATTTCATTCTCCAGATGCATGCCTTAGCTGGTGGCTTTGTACTGAAAATTGATGTGCACATAACAGCATGCAATTTAGGTTCTTTATAGCTCTTCATCACATTCATATTTATGATCCAAATGACGTGCTACACATTGTCAGTAGTTCTTGTTGCAGGTATTAAAAGTTATTTGTTAATAACAATCACAAATACAGTGACTGGAAGAACTATTTCTGTTTTCCTTGCTACCACAATGGTTGAGAACAGCTGAAAGAGCTTTCTGGGAAGACCATCCAGAAGATCTCTTCACACTGAACCAACAAAATGAAACACTGACGTCTAAAAGAAATTTACTAATTATGCTTTTAAGTAAAACCACTTGGTAAACATTAGGAAGTGCAACCCTGCTTTCTGCCTGTTTTATACAGTGTGACTTGTAATCAAACAGTGATGAATATGGTTAGTGTGACCAGTTACCATATTTATGAACGAGAAAGAAAGAGGAGAGTGAGGAAATGTGTGCTGAGGATATGGGAAAGATCTCCATCTCTGTTGTTTCAAAAACTACCAGAGGTAAGTGAGATCACTCGTTGTGTGCTTCATGAAGACTTCTTGGTGTGTGAAGAGGAACCCATTTGAGCATGAAAAAGCAGCCAGGAGATGCTGGCCCTGAAGGAGTGACTCACCACTCCAATATTAAACATGTGTAAATTATTTAGCCTGCCCTTTACACAGATTTTCAGTTGAGGAGAAAGCAATGAAAAATCACCAGTAACTAGTTAGTAACTTTTAAAAATATTTATATGTTATCCTAAAACCTGTGTGTAGTTAAAGGAATAAAGAATATTCTTTGCTTTGTCTAACACTTTACTCTGTGTGTGTGTTGGTGTTACCAGCACTGGTATTGTTGTGTCTCTCTAAATACTTACATAATACAGCAAATTTGAGAAATATAGGTACAATTCAGGCTTAAAATAAATCTCTTTAGGCTGAGTTCAGATACATAACCTTATTCTGGGAAGAAATACCCAATTTTTGACCCACATTTGCATTGGAAAAAACAAATACAAAACAGTTTTCAGACACTGCCTGATGATCCTTTCACCTTAAAAGCAGCCATTTTATCAACATGATTTTTCTTTAGCCTAATGGATTAATAGTATGGGCTGAGGTAGGTGAAGGGAGAGCCTGGAGGCCCACCACCATCCTATCCCATCCTGCTGCCCAGGGCAAAGATGGGCAAGAAGTGGGCAAAGCTCACATAAGGGAGCAGAGCAAGGGCTGCCATCAGTGCAATGACATGTTAAGGCAAAGAGGAGGTCACCAGATGCCCTGGCAGAAAAAGAGCACAAGCCAAATGAAGGAAAATGGGCAGAAGACGTGCAGTATGATTTTTACCCTAATTAGCAGTTGTTTTTTTGCTAGCCCTGTCTATGCTAGATCCTTCAGTGAGTTAAAAAATGTCTATCAGAGGAATTGTAACCATTTAGTATCATAAATTCTGTAAGTCTATATATACACCAAAGATATACATATCAAAAATTTGAGGGCTAGAAAACAACTCCCCCTGTAAGTAGTAGCCTGGCTATCTATATGAAATGTTGGCTCACACCCCACTCTTCTTGTTTTCTTTTAATCTGGGAACCTTTAACACATTGTAACAATCTCTTTTGCCTAATAATTTCATTGCCTATACAAAGTCACTGCTAATAGTTTCCTAATACCTAAGTCCTCTTCAGTTCAGCCCACTAGTCCCTGTGCAACCATCTTCATTGATCTTAACTATTACTGCTCAGACAGTTTCAGGCTGCGATTACATTATTACATTGCCTTGCATCTTTGCTTCAGAAGATGTGGATGTATTAAACTGTCCATCTCCCTCCTTAAATCATTCCCTGTCAACCATTTTATGACTGTATTTGCACTGCTTTGAATTCTACCACCCTCACCTTTTAAAAGAGAGAGAGGCACAAGAACAACTAACACCAAAGGGGAACTCGGAATTGCATGATTTGCTTTGCACATTGCTTCAAATAGGTTGTTTTAAAAGGGGGTGGTTGTTTCCCTCATTGTACTCTGTAGTGATAACTTGCTCTTCAGTTGCAGAGAAGACCACTCCTTTCTTTTTCAGACCCTAATACCATCGGTTTATGCCTAATATGCTGCTGCTAATATTATTTACAATAACATCATAACATCCACCAGGTTTTTTACAGGTCAATATGACCAGAAAACAATGTTTATTATAAATTACTCCTAAAAGCTATCTCCCGAAACACTAACTTCAAAAGAAATTAATGTATTTCTTTACATTAAAGAAAAAAAAAACCCAAAACTTTTCTATCATTTATTTGTGTTGCTTTCAGCCGGAGGCCCTGTAGAGAGTTTGGTTGCCTGTCTGCAAGGCACTATTAATTATATCTGCCCATAAAATAGTACAAGTTTATAACTTCAGACATCCCTTTAGGCTTCTGAGCCATACAGCTGGAAAACTTGACAAAGAGATGTTTCTGGGGTGATCAATGCAAATTGCATACCAATTTGTGGACACTGTAAAATAAAGAAATTATAAATATGAAAAAACTTGCCATAAAAAATAAGTCACCTATATATATACACATATAGGAAATTAAATCAGAAAAAGAAAGGAAGTGGAAGGATGTATTTTTTTATTCGTATCTCTCCAATTTCACAGTACTTATTGAAATGGAGGTGGGGTTATATATATATATATATGCATATATATGCTTATACATACATGGAGAGTGACTTCTTAGTCCTTCCTAGCAGCAGGACCAGGTCACAGCAATACCCATCAAGGAGAGGCTCTAAGGAGGCAATGATTTTATGGGTTGTTGGGTGTTTTTCATTTCCAGCCTCTGCTCCAGGTACAAACAGGGCAAGGACCAAAACCAGAGCTACCCACAGCAGATGCAGCCATGCAGGTGGGAAGAGTTGACAGTGGCTGCTCTGGAGGCAAACACCACAATCACAATGCTGTGCGGTAAGACATTACAAACTATGACAGTTCTTCAAAGCTGGGTGAGAGAAAGGTGGGTGTTTCATGGGAAGGGGAGGGCACAGCACTGGGCAAGCTGTGCTAGATGGCCCAGAGAGAACAGTGGGGTCTTTGCTGTGCTAAGCTCTCCATCCACAGCATTAGAACTCCCACCAAGATGGTTAAACATGCTTCTCTGCATCACAGTGTCCCTCTATGGTTATTCTGGGTGATTTTAAGCATTCCTATATTTATGTACCATGGCTGAATGGCACACCATAGCCCAACTCACAGCAACAACACAAGGACAGCACATCTCTGCTTTGCAGACCACTCACCATAGCAGTGCACGTCATTAGCAGCTTTTGACTAAGTTCCCTGATGTCCCAGAGAACTCAAATAGCAGGAGGGAGGAGAAGCTGCTGTGAGGTGTCCTGCACCCCACCCCACTTCATCTCATATTAAGTCCCTCCTGATGGCATGACTCTGCCATGTCTGTGGGCAGAGTGCCACCAGGCAATGCCCACCACAGGCACCCATGGGTGCCTTCAGGGATTGACAGCCACTGCAAGATCTCAGTCTTCCCTTGCAGCTCCTTATTTTTACATTTTTGACAACTTTGACCCTCACTCTCTTCTCTTGTCTCCATGTATTATCTCCCACAAGCATTTGGCTTTCCCCAGGTCGGTCTTTCTGTCCTGAGCTTCTTCTTGAGATGGAAGGCACTGGAGTACTTAGCTTCATCAAGGCTCATAGAAGCCTGCCACCCACTGGAGAAACCAGTAAGAACAGGTGAAATGTGGGTTCAGAGGGCAGGTCTCTAGTCTGAGGATGCTGAGTCTCATGGGCCTTCAGTGGGGGCCTGAGGAGAGATGCTTCAGCAGTGGATCGTGCTGATCCCTTCCTCCAGCTGCCCTGGGAGTCAGCAGGAGCCCCAAGGAAATGCTCGGTGCCCCTGTGCAGCCCAGTGGTGCAGGTGGTTTATGTACCATGCGGTGAATCTGCGTTGCAAGATGAGAAAACTGAAAAACTGCAATGCCCAGAGGAAGATGTTTCCCCCTTTGCCAGGAAACTTACTCAAGCAGAATTTCTGTATCCTTACTAGAGCTTCCTTCTTTTATCCCATGGGAAATCCTCTCAGTATTATGTTACTTCACCCTCCTTATTTCCCTTTTAACCTTCCACTTTTTAGCTTCAGGTCAACCTCTTGGCTTTCAGTCACATGGAGTTGCTCTGTTTTGCCAGTGCCATACAGCATAGATGTGTATTCCTCCAGCCTGGTATCTCACCCGCTCAGTCTGCCTTCTTGCTGCTGTGACGTGCACTTTGAGGCTCACAGCTCAGGTCTCACCACTAGAAACAGGCATACTCCTGCCTTTGCTGTTCCATGCTTTCTGAGAAGGACACCGTTTCATGCTAGGTCTGTTTTGAAATCTCTGGCAGATTGCTGAGAAAATCAGAACTGTATTTCAAAGATTCATTCGGTTTCTGTTTGCCTTGTACCAAAAATAATCAGAGTGTACTTCTAAACTATCTCCTGTTGATAGTACTACAACCATCAGGAGTTGCTGAAGAGCTCTTGGTATGACTTTAAATGTTCGGCCAGGGCAAAGTTTTACTTGAGAATAAGGTAGTAATTCAAAATACAACATACTAAATTCATAGTGGCCATCAGTATTCCAGCTTAACTTAACTGTTCTATTCTCTCAGCGCTGAAAAGATTATATGCTGTAATCACCCATGAAATTCAATCTCCCAACAAAATGCAGTGTTACTAGAAAAATGAGCCTGAGGTATTCCAATGCAATTACACAAGGAGTAGCTCATGGCTGAAAAATTGTAATATATGAGAAAACGAGCAAGGAAGAGACGATCAGGTTCGTGGCCACTTGAGAAACCTGAACATATGTAAGTCTATGGGACCCAATGAGATGCACCCCAGAGTCCCGAGGGAACTGGCTTATGTAGTTGCCAAGGCACTCTCCATGATATTTGAAAAGTCACAGCAGTCAGGTGAAGTCTCTGTTGACTGGAAAAAGGGAAACATTGCACCCATTTTTAAAAAGGGTAGAAAGGAGGATCCTGGGAAGTACCGACCAGCCTCACCTCTGTGCCTGGGAAGATCATGGAACAGATCCTCCTAGAAGCTATGCTAAGGCACATCGAGGACAGGGAGGAGATTCAAGACAGCCAGCATGTCTTCACCAAGAGCAAGTCCTGCCTGACCAAGCTAGTGGCCTTCTATGATGGAGTGACTACATCAGTGGACAAGGGAAGAGATATGGATGTCATCTATCTGGAATTCTGTAAGGCCTTTAACACAGTCCCCCACAACATTCTTCCCTCTAAATGGGGGATATACAGATTTGATGGGTGGACTGTTCAGTGGATGAGAAATTGGTTGGATGGTCGCATCCAGAGGGTAGTGGCCAACAGCTCAATGTCCAGATGGAGGATGGTGACAAGTGGTGTCCCTCATGGGTCTGTACTGGGACCAGTACTGTTTAAGACCTTCATCGATGACATAGACAGTGGGATTGTGTGCACCCTCAGCAAGTCTGCAGATGACAGCAAGCTGAGAGGTGCAGTTGACATGCCTGAGGGCTGGGATGCCATCCAGAGGGACCTGGACAAGCTTGAGAAGTGGGCCCATGTAAACATCATGA
>JAVJGI010000014.1:23053293-23103095 GCA_035590275.1 Ibycter americanus | reverse complement strand
TAAAGGGGGCTTATAGAAAGATGAGAACAAACTTTAGCAGGGCCTGTTGTAGTAGGACAAGGGGTAATGGTTTTAAACTAAAGGAGAGTAGATTTAGACTAGATGGAAGGAAGACATTTTTTACAATGAGGGTGCTGAAACAGTGGCACAGGTTGCCTGGAGAGGTGGTAGATGCCCCATCCCTCGGAACATACAAGGTCAGGTTGGACAGGGCTCTGAGCAACCTGATTTAGTGGAAGATGCCCCTGCTCATTGCAGGGGGGTTGGACTGGCTGACCTTTAAAGGTCCTTTCTAAGCCAAACTATCCTATGATTCTATGATAAAAAAATACACTGAACTGTCAGTCACAGCAGACTGGGATCTCTTTTCCTTATGGACCAGGTATTTTTATCTTTGCTCAGACAATGAAGTACTTTATCCATTGACTTTACTAGAATGATTAAAGGACAAAGGTACTGTTTGACTGGAGCAATGGTGTCAGATTTGAATGTTCTGGGAAGCAAAAAGCATTCAAACAACAATAAATTCACCCATGGCATAGGACCAACCACTTCACAGGATGAATGAAAGCATTATGCGATGGCTATGCATTACTATTTCCAAGTTCTTAACTAAATGTCTCAGAAGCAGCATGTTAACACTCCCAAAACTTCTTCACTCCAGAAAGACTTCAGATGCTCAGATCTTTTGCCTGTTTTTAAAGGATCTACATGACTGGGTGGTGCTAAGCAGTGTAGCACAGTGGTATTATGCATAAACCCTTAAGAGTAAAGCAGAAATACACCCTTCTGGCCTCAATATGCCTAATTCTAAATATATCATTATAAGCAAATGGAATACTTTAATAGCTCTTGTATCTTTCCCCTCCACAATGTCTCTAGGAACCATTTAATAACAGGGATCTGAAGCTCAGTACTTGTGTTAAGCATTCAGCAGCATTAGTGGAAAGGTCAGTGTTTACACAGAAGAATCCCCAAGCCTTCAGATCCCATGCCAGACGTCGTTGCAAGTCTGACGTATGTGCTTAATTTTGCTATTAGAAGTAGTCCTGCTGGTAGCAAAGTTAAACACTTATAGATAACTGTCTGAAGGATCAAGGCTGATCTTCCTTAAAATGCCTTGATTCCCTGTGGTTAGGAACTTTAATAAATTCGAAGACAAGTTAAAATCTTTTTTTAAAATATCTTTATATTTGCAAATAGAGTAATAAAAAAATGGAAATGGGAAGGACCCTGTGAGGTCACATGGTCCATCTCACCACAGAAAGACAGAATCAGCTGCATGCATGTCACTCCTCAGGACCTCCCTCAGACGACATTTCCACAGCCTCCCACATGACCTCCCCTGCTTACAGCATCCATTTATTTAAAAAGAGGTTTTCTAATGTCTCACTTCAGCGATTCTGCAATTTTCACCCATTACTACTTGTTTCATCTAGTCTTGGCATTGAGAACAGACTATTACTTTTTGCAACACCTTTAGTGTATCTGACCAGACTTTTCCTCCTTAGACTGAAGAACCCTAGTGTTGTCAAACTGACAGTCCTATTTCATTATAAGGAATAGTTTTTTTCTGCCTCTCTCCTCCCCATTTTTCTGCACAACACAACATTTGTTATTTCAGCTATTGCACCAGCCTTTTTGGTTCTTTCCTCCTTCTGCCTATGTCCTTTTTTCCTTTTACCTTCTCTTTCAGTGAAAATAATAGTGATTAAAAAAACCACAAGGAATCCAAAAGTCAAAAGCTTAAAAGGAAAAGGCTGGAAACTTCCGCTGAAAATAATTCAATTTTTTTTCTTTTCACAATGTAAAACTACAATTATTTTCAGAATTTCTGGAAAAAAACCAGCAGTGGTTTTCTGCCATCTTAACACACAAGTTGGACATATGCAGCAGCATCTTAAATAGTTATGGATGTGCTACTATTTCTACTCATTGCAAAAATAT
This sequence comes from Ibycter americanus, assembly GCA_035590275.1. Classification (NCBI taxonomy): domain Eukaryota; kingdom Metazoa; phylum Chordata; class Aves; order Falconiformes; family Falconidae; genus Ibycter; species Ibycter americanus. Next base: position 23,101,148 of record JAVJGI010000014.1, on the reverse strand, counting down.
GACAGGGAATATAACTACAATTATGATGACACATTTGTAATTCTGAAAAGAAAATTGTGTAAGTGTAGGCAGCTTCCATTATACTTCAGCAATTGAGATGAATGAAAGCACTGATGAAATAATCTTGGCTATTATATATATGTAAAAATCAAAGCAGGAGAAACTCTGTTCACTCACTACTGCTGAGATGTTCCTATGGTGCTTAAAAGTATTCTGGCCTGACTATGTGTCTTGCACCTTAGTAGGAACATACAGCAGAATACAGGGACTGACTGAAGAATCTGTGTACTGATATGGTGAGCAACTGTATCAAATAGTCCTGTTCACAGGCTGAACAACCCCCATCTTAAAGGTTGTGGGGCTCTTTTAACTACTTCTACATAAAAGTTCCTCCTGAGCCTTTCTCCTCCTATATTAACAACCTTCTGATTTCTGAATTTATTAACATTTCAGATCTAAATTTCTTCATAGCCGTATGTACCCAGATGTTATCATGCCAACACAGTCCTTTCAAGTCATTCTTCTTCCTCATTTGTATCCCCTACCAAAATATTTACACACAGCACTTTTCAGTGCTAAACAAGCTGAATCTTTTAAGGCTCACCTTATATCCCCTAATGACTTTAGTAGCCCTTCTTCCGCATCTGTGAAGCACACATTCATGCTGGAAGCCAGGGGAAAGACAAGCAAGCCCAGAGGGGACTGGTGGACATTTCTCTCCAGCCACCAGCTCACATGCTCAGCTGTAACTGCAATGTTCTCTTACAGTATTTGCTAACAGTCCTCACACAAATGATGACAAAATGAAATAGGTGCATTACAATGAAGTAACCATCACTGATCACTAAATGGCCGCCCGTATGTATTTATAGGCTACATCTCCTCTGGGCTTTCACCTTGCCAAACTAGATGAGACAAGGGAATCTCACCTTACTTGCTCTAATGGACTATTTCCCCCCATAATCACACTGGCAGCACTTTCTGCCTGTGTCCCAGCTGGAGTTAATCTCTTTTGGTTAAGACAAAATTCTAAAGGAGGTCTCACCAAAGTCTTACTAGATGGAGTTCATATTCCTCTGCTGAAACAGTCTCTTTTAGTATTTTCTGAGATTGTTTCTGATATTTTCAGGGCCACGTGCCGTTAATTATATTAATGGTCACAGAGTAGCAAATACAACCAGATCTTCCTGCTGAGGTTTTTCAAACTGATGACCTCTTAGCTTGTAGTAAAAATTCCTCTTATTAGTTTCTGAGTGCAGGAACTTGTATTTTTGTACAATTGAATTTCATCCCGCTTCTATTACTAGAGACTTCAAGGTCATCTGAATCTCCTTGTATGATAACCAAATCTCTTCTTTATTGATGCAGCTTTCACACTTGAGATTGTCAGCAAATTTCATTAGCACACTCCTACCAAGGTCAGAAATTAAAATACTAAATAAGATTAGCCCCCAAATCAGTTTTGGAGGGACTCTATTAATAATCTTCACCTTAGCCTAACACCTCCCTTTTCAGTACCACCTGATCTTGTATTTCTTCTGGCCAGTTCCTCACCAATAATGCAATTCCTATACTTATCCCACTTTCTCCAGATAAAGCAGCACTCTCCTCAGTGATACTGCATCAGCGGTTTGCTGCGGTTCAGGGAGCTGGCATGTCCTGTGCCCACAGACCCTGCTGTCTTACCAAATTGCCAACTGACCCCTTTGAAAGAAAGCACCAGGAAACAGAACTTGACTCTCCTGGACACCCAGCTGGACTCCTGTCCTGTGAAATGCATGGGAAAAGTATCACCCCGTCTTAGTGCGGAAGCAAGAGGAATAACTTCTCCCAGATGTCAAAGAAAGCAATCAGTACAGTGCCCCTAGCAGATGGCTACACCTCGTCACACTCCCATCACAAAGACATGTGCAGGAACAGAGGTCAAAGCTGCTGTTTGCTTGGGAGACAGGGCCTTGAAAAGCAGATGGGAATGTAACTCCTATCCCCCGCTTGCTGTGCCTACATGACTCTCTCGTGGATGTTTCTCTGCCCACCCTTGTAAAAGACCCTGATGTCTCAATTCATCTCTTTTTCTTCTTGCCAGTAAGACAAGAGTACTCTGCCACTGTACGCATGCTCACCCATCCCGGCTTTTTCATCTTTAATTCATGATGATTTTATTTCTGTCAGAGAAGATTTATTCAAACAAGAATCTTTTGAGTACAGGCTGAGAGCCTTCTTTATACGAGGAGCCAGACTGGAGGATCACAACAGTACCTACACGCTAGCATTAGCTTAACCTAAATGACGCTTGCACAGAAAGCCTGGAGTGCCTTCACCTCTTGTATTACACACTAAAGACCATATGGAAACTCATTTAAAAGGAATGAAGTGCACTGACCTTCTGTCTTATTGCAATGCTTCCAAAGATCATCAAAAGCCAGTACAAAGTCATCATGGCAGATATATGGAGCATGGTGTATTCTTTTATTGTTACCAACTGAAAGCAATTTTTATCAATTACACACACACCAAGCACAGATTACACATTGGTGACAAGCTATTGCTGCGGTTATTGTTATTGTCAGTATTTTGCTGTGTTGGAGCTGACAATATTTTTGAGCAGAAATAAATGTTTTCATTTAAGCAGCGAGGGATAATAACTGCAGTTGGTCCATACAGCAACTAAATTAATTAAGCCTGCATTTTGTAAAGCTGCCCATTAATACAGTTTATTTAAATTTTACTTCCTTCCATGTGAAAGACGTAGGCAGACTCCAACCCTGACGACACTGTACAATGACTGCAATGTGTACCACAAGAACAGCATGAAAGCATGAGCAGTTTGCACTGTGATAGCTAATAACCGGAGTATGGGCTGAGAAAAACAGACAATGATAAACATCAGCAAGGATCAACTTTAATGGACATTTTCGAGGGCCACAGAAAGATATCATGTAGCCCTCAAGACATTTTATTTTTTTAATAATAGCTTTTAAGATGTCAACTTAGTTTCACAAAATGTTCAGTAGTTCATTTACTTGAAAAGAAAATTGAAAGCACTCTGAAATACATGTAACATTTTACTGATGTGAGAGAGGGGGAAAGAACAGAAACAGGTTTGTGAGTGACTTGAATCACGCACTGGAAGTTTTAGAGTATTTTGGTTCTCCCCTTGAAGCAGCCATTAAAGTATTTCCTCAAGGCTGAGTTAATTTAATGGCAAGAGATTCCAAAACAATGTCAAATTATGCATTTTTAAACAACTCTGAGTATTTATGCATCACCAAATAGTATACAAGTTTGATTTCTCTTTTGCTGGTACAGTCAGGATTTAGCATCAAGCCCAGAATTCATCCTTTGCCTCCTCAAGTTTAAAATATTTAATGTTTCCTAATCCAACATGGAGAGTTGGGAGACAAAAATAAATGGACCGCACTACTTGCTGCTCTATTTTTGATAGCTCATTGATTTTTTTAAACACTACTGCTTAAAGGGTGTGAAGGATTCTCAAGGATAGAAATATGCAAACTACAATTGGGTCCTTCTGCTTTTGTTGTCAGTAAATTGGTTTCCAATAATCTCAGAGGTTAAGAAAATGCAAGAGAAGCATACACCCCAACATGCTGTATGGGAAAAACAAAACATGCAAAGTAAATGGTGCAAGTCTCTCATGATTAAAAGGATGCCGGTAAACATCTGGACTCAGTGAAGCTCATCTTCCAAAAATGGAGACAATGAAGTGATTACTGGGGAACAAAACAAAGAAAAGAAGATGTGTGTGCCCAGATTTCTCTCAAAATTAATAAATGCTACGACAGCAAGTGCAGTGTGATAGTGACAGTGGCTGCCAGCTCCCCAGTGCAAACCTACGCCAGGAGACCAGTGCCTGAGAACAAAAGCCATAACACTAAGCATGAAAGTGGCTTGATGGAGGAGAGCTCATTTCAATAATACTCCAGTTAAGCCCCCACTTCTGCCTCCAGGCTCTTGTGGATGGTTATATGTCTGTGCTGCAGCTGGGAGATGCAGCTGATCTCCATGTCCAAGAGAGATTTAATCTAATAGTGGTGCTGATGTGATGATTATTCAGCTAGCATGAGCATATCAATCTGTGTGACAGTCACATGCTTGATGGTAGTATTGCTGGAATCACAGGCAAATAATATGACCTCCTTAGAAGCAAATCCCAGTGTCCTCAACCAGCAATTGGAAGTGAATGTAAAAACAGACATGACCTGAAGTCGAAGATTTACTTCGCAAGAGAGAAGGGTGGGATACAGCTCCAGATGAGACACCCACACATAGGTATTGCAATGCAGCTGTCTCTGTGTGAGCTGGGTATGCTCCCAGTATATCATTGACAGCCTAGACGACACAGGTGGAGGTGTTTAGTGGGCTATCCATCTCAGTCTCAAAGAGACACCTACATATGACTAGCTGAACAGCTTTCTGGACTTTCCCCAGCTTGTGGTCTGCACCATCTATTTCAACTGGTTAGAGGAGATATTTTCTGGTGACAGTGCATCCTGATATAGAAAGGATTTACTTTTGCTCCGATCCTCTGAATGCTCTTGTCTTGCACCAGGATTTGGGAGGCAATATCTGAAGATGGAGCTCCCCCAAGGATGAGAGTATGCTGCCTAAACTGTTATGTAGAGAGGCCATTCTGTATAAATCTGAACTGAATCACCCTCCTGACTGTGTGAGGGACATCCCAAAATCTCTGGGTGGATGAGATCTTGTAGGGGGTTTGCATGGCAAGGTTTTGCTAGCAGGGAGGCTATAGGGGTGGCTTCTGTGAGAAGATGCTAGAAGCTTCACCCATGTCCAACAGAGCCAATGCCAGCCATCTCCAAAACAGACCCACCACTGGCCAAGACCGACTTAATCATCAATGGTGGTAGCACCTCTGTGATAGCGTGTTAATCAGGGAAAAACCAAAATGTGCGCCAGTGGGAAAGAGTGAGACTATATGAGAGCAACAGCCCTGCAGGCACCCAGGTCAGTGAAGGAGGGAGAGGAGGTTCTCTAGGCACCGGAGCAGAGATTCCCCTGCAACCCGTGATGAAGACCATGGTGAGGCAGGCTGTGCCCTGCAGCCCATGGAGGATCCCAGGCTGGAGCAGGTGGGTGCCCAAAGGAGGCTGTGACTCGAGGGAAGCCTGTGCTGGAGCAGGCTCCTGGCAGGACCTGTGGCCCTGCGAAGAGAGGAGCCCAGGCTGGAATAGATTTGCTGGCAGGGCTGGTGACCCCACAGGGGTCCCACATTGGAGCAGCCTGTGCCTGAAGGACAGCGCCCCACGGGGGGACACACACTGAGGCAGTGTGTGAAGAACTGCAGCCCGTGGGAAGGACTCACATTGGAGAAGTTCATGGAAAACTGTCTCCCATGGGAAGGACCTCACACTGGAGCAGGGGAGGAGTGTGAGGAGGAAGGAGCAGCAGAAGCAATGTGTGATGAACTGACCATAATCCCCATTCCCCATCCCCCTGCACCGCTTGAAGGGAGAAGGTAGAGAAACAGGGAATTAAGTTAAGCCCAGGAAGAAGGGCGGGGCGGGGGGGGGAATGTTTTTCTGATTTGAATGGTAATAAATTAAACTAATTTTCCCCAAGTCGAGTCTGTTTTGCCCATGACAATAATTTCTGAGTGATCTCCCTGTTCTTATCTCAACCCAGGAGCCTTTTGCTGTATTTTCTCTCCCCTGTCTGGTTGAGGATGGGAGTGATAAAGCAGCTTTGGTGGGCACCTGGCATTCAGCCAGGGTCAAACCACCACAGATCTCATACTTCAAAGAAGCAAGAAGAGGGTCAGCTCCAGGAGTAGTCCAGATACTGGAGGCAGTGGTGTTTTCCTAAAGGTCCTTTCTCTTCACCATGGGATTGACCTGGCTTAGGGGCTATACCTAGGTTCTAGGCAGTGTCTTTATACAGTAAAATAGAAGAGTACCAAGGACCATATTCAAGTACTGGGTCCCTGATTGCCCTTACTGATTAGCTCCATTTACTAACTATTTTTTAGCTATTCCAATGAGTTGTCTTCAACAGGGAGCTAGTCCCCAGTAGTACATTGCCAGTTCACACTACTTGACTTCTGAGACAGGAATCAGTCCTGCCTCCTTTTTATTTATAATTTTGTCAAACTCCCAAATCCCTGCAACTCACTAAATCTACAGCCAGAGATGCTGACTGCCCAGTGACCAAAGACCAGGGCCTTGGCCATAAGGACTGTGTCTGAACAGCCACATGCATTTAACAGCTAGTTGTAAGCCATGGTGTACACAGTGTTGTTCAGTCCATGAAAGGGTGTGCTTTCAAGATGAAGTAATCATTATTTAAGCATGTTCAAATGCTGCATCATTCCTTCATTCACTGTAGTATATTATCAGCATATTCTTTCTCCACTGAAAAAATACATGGAGTGCCACTGAACTGTAAATTCTCCCATGAAAAGGGAAAGAAATGCATTACATACACTGTGATACATCACCCAGCCTGCTTGTCTTTCTCAACTACAGAGCAGTTTTAAATAATTGCTAAGACAAAGCAAGAATGATGTATCTGTCAATGACATTCTGAGTTAAATCATCAAGGACATGGAGAATGATTAAGGCTGAACAAGCATTTAAAGCTTTCAGGGTTAATATTTTTCTATCTCACTATACCTTACAAGCACACAACCAACCATGAAGTCTCAGCTAGGAGGGAGAAGGAAATCTTCCTAGTTCTGATTTTATTAGGAATACCTACTACTTAGCTTATTCATTTGCACAGAAAATAACAGGTGCAGGCGCAAAACACACAGTTGGGGCAAAGTGACAAGACAGATGCCTAAAGTAATCCACAGAAAAGCTCTGCAAGTATGAGTGCATAGTTGCCTAATGTCACCTCTGGTAGTGTCTCTGAAAGGGAAAAGAACATCTCAAAACAATCTCTGCAGATTTCCACTAGAGCTGAAAGTTGTGTCAATAAAAATATCCTGGATCAATAGCATCAGCTATGTCAGGCAGATGTAAAATGGTCAACACAGACCCTTGAACTTCATTTTTCACTAGCAAGACATCATCAGCCACTGCAATCAGTGCAGTTTTGTTTCTTTGATATGACTTTGAACTATGTTGCTCCAACACCTAGTTTTTTGCTTTACATGGAAACTGGAGCTCAAGATGGCAAAACTCAGTATTTAGGATAGTGTTTGTCTTCACCACAGCAGAAAGATCAGTCACATGTGAAAGATTTTTATCCGCAAAGGAGCACACCAATTATTCACGGGCAGAAGATAGCATAAGCAGTGAGAACAGCCTCCCTAGACAAAACTGTGAGAGTAAGTGAAGAACCCTTCCTCTTCTTTCTGTGCACAATTCAAGACCTTCTCATCAAAACACTCATGTTTTCTCATTGAAAACATTCTCGATAAAGCAAAGATACATCATTAATTTCACTTCATAATGTGAAACTGGAGCACAGAAAGTTTATTTTTACCTGCTGATGAAATGAGTCACCAAGTGCCTTGATTCCCAACGTATTTGCTACCCAGTGCACTTCAGTGTTCCAACCTTATCACAGGAAGCGTCATCAGGCAAGAAGGAGTCCTTCTGTACCAGCAGCAGGAAGGTTGCAATATCTATTTGATTGCTCGTCAGATGCAAAAGGCAAGTTTAAAATTAGCTAATACTGATGTTAAAAATGAATAAGGGAAAAAACTGAAGGCTTGAACTGAAAACATATTTGTCCTACCAGCACATTGCCACCAGACTACATCTTTTATTAAGACACAGTTATACAGGACTATGGTAATGCTTAATCATGCACCAATACTTGCCTTTGAGGCTTTAGAGTAAAAATAATAACAATAATTGGTGTTAATTAGCTTCACTCAGTGACTCTTCTACACAAGTTTCAAGTTGGACTAACTTGCAGGATCTCTTTATGCCAATCTGAAACTTACGAAGAGCACTCATCCATAGGCCTGTAGGCTCATTTAACTAAATAAGACTTGCTATTGTCACTGGTTTATCTTCAGAATTTATGGCTGTGCATATAACAAAATACAAGAAATGATGTTACTAAATTTAATGTAACTGCCAGAAGAGATAAAAATATCTATTCACAGATGTTCTCAAATAGCAGACATAAGAATGATTCCTGCTTTCAGTTAGCTTCCATTTGCCACTGACTGGAAACTAATAGGAGACTGTACAGAGCGGAAACATTTTTCAAGCCCCAGCAATATTTCCTAAGGATACCTCTCACAGTGCTTCAATGCTAAAAAATATTTTGAGTTGTCTGACAGGTAGCGCTGACATCATTGTCCAGAGCTCAACAAAGGGGAAAATGGTGAGAGGCTACAGTCAATCATGGACTTCTCCTTAGAAGTGGAGGTAGAAACCTTCAGTGAGACCATTTTGAAAATGTTCTGAGCCACAGACTTTCACCACCTCCTTCATAGACAGCTATGTGGCCATACATATGTCACTCTTGGATATTTTATCTCCTCTGACTGCCACCTTTATTTTTCTTTCTGTAATGTTGCTTACATCCCTTAGAGAAGTTACATACGTCTTAGTGCTGCCCTGACACAATACTTTTTTCTCGTACCTGTGGACAAATATCATTGTCCTAATGTCCTTTGATATTTTTTTCCACATCGTTCAACTACAAACATTTAATTTAATCCTCTGACATACTGCAAATTCGCCTTCCCAGTCCTGATTTTTTTCTGTCTGTTCCTCTGGATTTACAGCTGGTGAGGGCTGCTGTGAAAAAAGGGCTGGAGGAAGCCTGTACAAGGGCTTCCCTCCTCCTCTTGGGAGCTGTCTTGAGGTTAAGGCTCTCGCCCTCAGTCCCCACCTGAGGTACATCCCAGTGGCACCACAGCCATGTCCATCTCTGGTTATGGACCTGACTGGTTCAGACCAGGACCGTGGCCAACAGATCTTGACCCAGAATTGCATCATCACTATGGGCTTGCCTGGTGATCACTGAGCTGGGCCTGTCCTTGGTTATGGTTTCCAAAACTGATCCTGACCCTGACTCACTGATGTGTGTTCCTGCCTGCAGCTCAGACCTGCCTCATCACCACAGACTTGTATTTGGACTTTTCTAATTACATACATTGCACAGTAACGAGGGATGGTTGGAAAGATGGATGAAATGCCAAAATTTCATGAAGTTCTACATAATATTTTGACCTGTATGTAGACTAAGTACACTCCAAAAGCAAACTATCAGCATAGTTCTGCATAACTATAAGCTGCTCAGCTTTTTTAGCTCTGAAATTAAGCTAATGGTTATAGCACTCCTGTGGTTTTCTACAATCACTCCAGGAAGCCCAAAAGAACTGTAATATTTTTTGAGAAATTAATCCCTTCAGAAAAAGAATGTAAAAGAAAATAATTGTAGTGGGCATGGCAGCCTTTCAAAAACAATGCATTAGTTATTAATTGACTGAAATACAACATGCAGAGTTCTTTAATGGGTGGAAACTGTATCTAGGAGGATGTGGGAGAAAAGGATCCAGCTTAGGCTTCATTTGGTTTCTCTGTATCTTTCTTACCCATCTTGACCTACTGAGCATTTTGCAAAGAACAATCTTTGGTTGCTTGGCAGATCTGAGAACCCTTCAGCTTCTGGTCTTTAAAAATAGTCTAGGCATTAGAGTGTCTGCAACCTAGAGCTGCTCCATCTTTATGAAGACAGATGTATCCAGGTCTAAATACTCTAGTTAGATCATTATGTGTACAAGCTACAGCATCTTTCTCATCCTGCTCTTAATATAAATGTTACTCCATTCAGTTCCAATAGTGGGTGTAGTACAGCCTACCTAAAGCAGGCCATACAAATTTTTCAAGATAACAAAGTTTCCAACAGTTTCCCACTTTGACAACTACAAGGAAATTAAACCTCTTCTAGTTTTCTTTCCACAGCTAATGTCAGGAAGGAAGGAGTTCTTTATGCTATACCTTGCTTTATTGAGAATTTATCTACAATCACTTTTGAAGAGAGTCTGATTATACTGTCATATTAATGTTTGCAGTTGAGTATACAGACTACCAGCTGATAACAATAATGTTGATTTATAACTGAGAGCATGCAAGATGCAGAATAATCAGAGTTCTACAATACCAAGAATAATTGAAAGTATTATGGTAGAACAGCTCCTGCAAGTGAATGCACAAAAAAGGCATGGATGGGCAAAAGGGATGTTCAGATAATGAGAGAAAAATCAGTGGAAAATACTTTGCAGAATTTCCTTCTATTCATTGATAGATTTAAAAAAAAAATAATAAAGACAGGACAGTAATTAGTTGTTTGCCTCACAAGATATTAAGGAAATTGAAGTAATTCATATTATTAAAGTTAGAACATGAGCCTGCTGACATTTAAAATAAACTTCCTAAGATTTACAGCTCCCAGGCACAGAGACCTCAGGGATATGTGTTTCTTTCTTTCTTTTGTACATATGTATGTCACAAATATACCTTCATTTGTCTGGTTAGCATGATGTGCTGAGAGTTGGAACTGCAGGGAGAGCTCCAAGCCCAGAGGACAGGAGATGCATTGCTCCATCCCCACCTTCTACAGTGCTTATCAAATATGCTTGTCCCATCCTCTGGCTGCAGAAGGCGCTCACACCTGCCTGACTTCCAAAATACAAGGTTCTCTTTTTGGGGATGTAGCAGGTAAGGAGTCTGTGATGGGTCAGCTGGTGGGAAAACCTGTGTTAAGCTGGATTTGTCTGGTAAGGCCAATGGGCCTTTTGTTATTTTAACTATTTTCTCTGCAATTTCTCTACCTATGAATAAACAAGTACCACTCAGTTTTTAAAAAGCTGTTCTGAGTGTAGATCCCAAGCAAAAGTCTACAGGTCACGGAATCACAATGACTAAAAAACATCAACAAAATAGAGTAAGTCTGAGGACTGACAAGAGCGAACATGTCAGGAAGAAGGGCAATCCAAGAATAAAACCAAATAAATCACCAGACGCTCCAGAAGGGCCAAGGCTTAGGTACTAATGGGACATGTGCCAAAGACAACAGTGAAGGATCAGAAATGCAGAAACCAAAAAGATCTGAATAATACATAAGCTTTCAGACCCTAACATACAAGGAGACCCAGACACTTGTTCCCAGCACACATTGTAGGACAAACTCACGGGACAACATTATGCTTCTATTGTTTCTATTTGCCAGTATACTGGAGGGCTTATTGGGAAGCTTTTTTATCATAATGGTTGCTTGAAAGCTGAGAGGTGCTCTGCTGAGAGCTGCTGAGTGGAAAGCAATGCTAGAGTTCCTCTTAGATCAACAGCTGAGCAATTAAAAAACAATGTGCCTCAGTCTAAGGATCAGAAATCCTAATATAAAGCAGTACTTTCACAGCCCAGCTGTCTCAGTTACTGTGAAATTCTAGCATGGAGATCCATACATGTTTCCCATTCATTTTTCAACAAGCTGGATCTTACTGGCATTACAAGCATGGCTTGGTAAGTGTTTAAATTCGTTTGTTCAGTCACTGTGATTTCTAAGACGCATTCAGTTCCTGCTGTGGGAACAGGTAGAAATGTTGCAGATTTAATTTAAACACATCCTGACAGCACTAATAAACCATTCCAAAGCATGCCATAATTTATCGTAATCATTTAGTCGATTACAACTTGCTCCAGTCAGAAATGAAAAATTACTTTTAATCTATTAAGACATCAGGGCAACGTTAAAACCTCATTGCAATCTACCTCACAAAACACTGCACGGAGAAGGCTGGAACACCAGTAGCAACCCAAACTAATTTTATAGCTTTAAAAAAAAAATTTAAAAAATGAGGCCTTCCACATTCAAATATTACAAACAAGCACTGATCAATAAACACAAACTCTCCCTTTATTTGCTGTTACGGACGGGCTATTACAGATATATTTGCTGGGTACTCTTTATTTTATGGGTGCAAAATGCTTAGTCTACAAGCAAAACAGGTAGCAATATTTCAGATTCTTTTTTCATGACTTAAGACATTATTTTCCATTACAATTAAATGGTAGCTGTTTGAGCTGCTGTGAGTATGAACTGTGCTGAAGTGGCATATTCTCAAGCCAGCATGAAATCATTTGTGGCCAAATCTCAAAAATAGTCCAGTAAACAAATTTCAAGAGTTAATTTCCTCAGAGATGAACATACAGATGAAAACATTATATTACAGTGCTCACTTGCACATTTAACAGCAAAAAAACCTGCTAAAGAAGTAGTTGGAACCATCTTAAGTATTGGTACTCTTATGGCTTTTGAGGAAGACCAAGCAGGGCTTGGGAGGCAGTGTTATCTCCAAACTAATCTTTCTGAGTTGTCATGTTTTAAAAGATTGCCAGGGGACAGGATGCTATCTTCTGGCTGAACACTTCACTCACAAACACCATATACCCTAGGTAGCAGAGTGACTCAATTCCAGAGCTATGTATTTCTAGCAGCTGAGATCCACAGGACTAAGAAAACACAGGAACTTATCCTAAAGAGGCTTTTCGAATTATATCAAATTTGGACTTGAAGTTTTCATTCTGTTGTGGATCAACTGGTGAACCACTGCTCTGACAGCTGCATCTTTAGGATGCCAAGTTTATTCTCTTTTTCATTTTGGAGACCCAAAATGTGCCTCTGATGCTTGTCATGAAGCAATGTAAATGCATCCACAGCAGAAACAGGTCAGACCAACAGTTTTGAAAGGCCATCACAAGACAAAATCACCTGTATTAATCTGCCTTTCATGCACCTGGCAACTAGCCCATCCATGCTTCTACACCTCTTCCACTTAAAATGATTACTATCTTCTATCACTATAGAAGAAGGAAAATAATTTGACTTTCTAATTCTAAAGTACTTGTATGGCTTCTGAAATAACCACCTACGTGGAGAGAAAATCATATCTCACCACTGCTGGGTATCCTCAGATACCTTTGGCCCCATTTCCTTTAAAAGCACATAAGCTAAATACGCACTCTCTTAATACTCATTAATCACAACACAAAGGAAACAACTAAATAAATGTTAGGTGACAAACTGCAAATACTCTTTGAAACAAGCAAAGACACAAAGACAGTATTGTAAGTGAGAGTATCTGGGACTTCTACTAATTGGATTTTCAGCAATGCATGGATATGTCCCATTCATTTACAGAAATAATGGTGAGGACCACTAGCCACTAAGTGATTTTGTCTTTTTAATATTTCTATTGCAAGGTACATACAGGAATCTATTCTCTGTTTTGTGGTACACTTTTCCTCACTCTGCACTGCAAAATACAAACACTTATCTAAACATAAAAAAGATGGCTGAAGACGTAAATAACTCAGATGGTGAAACATAAACAGAGAAACAGCACCAAAATTTCTGTCAGAATACATTATCTGCAATAAACCTGGCAGAGCTCTATGAACGTACAAAGTTACTAAGCCACACATTTACTTAGTTTTACCCAGGCCTATTGCGAAAGTCATCCATGGGAGAATATTAATGGAAGTTTGTAATCATATAGGGAAATGCAAGAGTGTTTAAAAAGAGAAAGGAAGTGACAAGGAAGAGTAAATAGTTTTATTGCCAAGCTGGGCATGTAGGTGCTGTCAGTATCTCTGCAACTCAACAAATTTAGTTATAATCTTCAGGAGGAAGCAGTATGCAAGGTGGTGAATTTGCTGAGGACACAGAATTATTTAAGTTACACAAAATGACTGAGAATGGAGAAGAATTCCAGGAGGATCTAATCAAACTGGGTGATTGGGCAACATGACAGTAGATAAATTTTAATGAAGGTAGGCACAAGGCAATGCTTAGTAGGTAAAACTGTTCACTTCAACTTTATACTTACTGACTAGCCAGCACATTTGAGGGAAATACACTACCAATGATGATAATATTGTCTACCTTTTTCTCAGTGTGATAACAAAAGGTCATTGAAGAAACAGTTTTTCTGTGTGAGTATTATTTTTCTCTCCTCTCAGTGTCTGCTGTCAATTTGTTCAGTGTCTGTGATCCATGTGAAACAGTAGTTCATCTTTTGAGGAGGAGAACAGAGAAGAATAAAACTCCTGAGAATGTAAAATGTTTAAGAGACATCCCTTTTTTTTCAGCTTTCTAAAAAGTGTGGAAGGAACAGGATTGTGGAGAATGAAGTGTTAGCTGGTGATAATCAAACGATTCCAAACTCATGTGAAAGAAAAACAGTCTTATCAGCAATGGAGCTAATGCAGCTTATTACCGTGTGTCTTTTGGCTGGACCCTCTGGTGTCTAAGAGGGCTAGTGTTTTTAATGAAGGTTTCTGCTGATTAGGACACTTCCATTGCCATTCTCCCATGAGAATTTCCTGCTACTAAAGATGATGACCTCATTTTGCAGGCTTTCACTCAGTAAGAACATCTGTAAGATCATCTTGCCTCCCAGATGAGGTAAATTCCTCAAAACTTGTAGCAGTTTATGTTTGACATTTCTGTAGCTCTGATAAATTTGGTTGGATCTGGCCAGCAGCAGTGTCACTGGTTTTGGCAACAAGGACACACAAGGGCAAGATGAGACAGACTGCATGGTCAGAGCAGACCCTCCCCAGACCTGAGTAATGATGTTTCCTCAAGACTGGTCCAGAACATGCTACCCACCAAAACGCTGGTCAGACATATCAGCAAGCAACAGTCCCTTTCTATGGGGAAACTGGCCACAAGTGTTTCCCCAGGGCTGGTTGTAGTGCCAAGATTGACTGATTTACCTGAACAACAATAAGCAACAATGTCACCCATGCTGGGGCCAGACATGGGCTGCTGTATATCACGACATGCATGAGCCATGAAGTCAATAGTCCTATAGATAGGCCTGCTGGCAGAGGCAACAGATGCCAGAAAACCTACTACGGTTCATCCTGCTTTTGCTCTCCAAGCCCAACAATTCAGTCACTGGTACACTGATTTCAGCTGTACAAAGCCCATGCTCTTGCTTCCGCTGGACACGCCGCCATTCAGGTACAAATGAGAAATGCCCCCTTCAGAAAACTGGAAGTGGCCTTTGGATGTGCATCATTAACCATACCACAGTTGAAAAGGCAGGAGCCATGCTCTGCTGCTCCCACACTGCAGAGAACAACAGATACAGCAAGCCACAACACCTGAACGTGTCAGTGCTTTGTGTAGAGGAAAGCCCAGCGTATATGGCCATCAGTTACTCTATGCAGAAGTGGAAGAAAGCTGCAGGCACATCCCATGAGATACCATCTTCCTAAAGGAAGCAAGTAGGAAACCATGCTGCGGCTCTGCCTGCCCCACAAGTGCCCATTTGCTGGGGTTAGATTCGCAGAGTGGGACGAGAGGTGTGGATCTGAATTCAACATCTCTGGCATCCTTCCCTGCAGATCTCCCTCCAAGGATGACCAAGTTATTATCAGCCCCTGTCAACAAGGGGCCTTGCTGGGGTCCAGTGTGTTCAATGAGAAGCTCCTCATTTTTAGCAGTATAATTTAAAAATGTGCATTTACTCCAAGCTTCTCTGGTGATTTATGCAGTTCTATGGGTATTAGGCTGCTCCCCATGTGCTGAAAAAAGTTCCTGCCTTGGACACCTTGTAGCATAAAAGAAAAGATCCAGGAACAAATAAAACAAGAAAGGGAGTATGAGAAAAGATATATTATCAATTATTAACTATTTGCATCAACCACAGCTCAGGCACATGAAATCAAATTTTAAATTTAAAAAGGGGGAAAAAAGGGGAAAAAAAAGAAAAACCCTAAAAAATACTCAATACTCAAACCATGGGGTCTTTGTATTAAGTCCTACAGTTCTTTCTCAGGTAGAGCCTCAAACCAACTTCAACAGTGAGATTAACCTGAGAATACTATTTGCCTGATTTCCTCTTGCCCCAGGTTATACATCTTATAGGAGCTGTGGAGTAGGAAGCTGTAATCAGCATAATTACTTTTTTATACTGAAATAGTATGAGTGGGAAATGACATCACCAGAATTCAGTTTGCTTAGAGAACATGGTAACTCCTCAGTAGAGCAACCTATACCTGAAGGCATCCATAAAGAAAAGGTTACACAAAGAGGGTAAATACAACTGCACTACAGCAAATAGGATTTTGCCAAAAAGATATTGAAGGGAAATAGTATAGCTTTCAAACACATGTATTCCATAATAAATATTATATTACTTACATTTCCTCAGCTGAAATTTCTTGCTGTCTGTGTAAACATTTTCAGACATTAATGGAAGTAAAGGCACCACACGAAATATGGCAAATATCAGAATCTTAAGGATTTCATGCATTAAAGAAATCCATCCCTAGAAGCAGCAGCTATCATTATTTTAGTCCCATATTTACTGTTTCCTAACTCAAAAATATCATGTTGCTATCTGGCACCTCCGAACTCTGTGTCACCATTTTCATTCTTGTTAAACATGCAGCTAGGAAGTAATCTGCTTAGCAACCAGCACAAACACCAGGAGAAACGAAAGGTTACTCGACAAGCAAACTTGGCTAGAAACCAGCAAAAAGACCCGAAGGCACCTCAGTCAAACGTCTGTGTTTTCTGAATAAACTATAAATTAATAAGAGGAACAGCTGGGACAGTCTAAGTCAACAGTGAATTTGGGGCATACCCATGCAGGTGAGCCACTGCCTGTGCATGCTGTTATTACGGCATACAGACAGAACAAACAAGAAATGGTTGGTCCCCTGTGCAAATTTTCCACTGTATAATATATGTAGCTAAAACAAACAGTTTGGCCTCCTGGTCCCTCCAAGCCACCAAAGCACTGTCCCTGCAGCAGCAGGGGTGGGTGCTGAGCACCCAAACCAAAAAGATACCAGGTTGCCCTGACATGGCCAGGTGCATGTGGCACATGCTAAATGAGATCAATCGATTTTGTCTTTAAAAAACATTCCTGTGGCTGTGTGAGCAATTGAATGTCATTGCACTTGAGGCATTCTGAATAAAAGCAATGCAACAGACGTGAAGGACCAGGTTTAGGCATCTTTTACAGAGCCAGAGAGATGGAAAGGAGGAGAAGGAACTGATGGTACTGATGGAGCTTCTTGCTTCCTTTGAACCCACAAAGACACTCAGTCTTTGAGGATGTAGCCTCAAATCCTTCCAAAGCCATCCCTGTGCTATCTCAGCATAGCTCTCACACTGTGTATGCAGCCTGTGCACAGCGTGCACAGGTGCACATTGTGAGATAGGCAAAAACATCTCCCCAGCAAGCAGCTGCTTTAGCCAAGCATGTCCTTTTAGCCCACCAGAGCATGTTGTTGAGCTCAGTGAGAAATCACATCCCTGTGCATGTTTTCCTACTGGATCCGTGCCCAGGACCTGTGGGGACTTGGCCATTTTCTGCTGTCTGTTTTCTAGGGAAGGAGGGAGCTGAAGAAAACACATAGGAAGCCTCCGCTGCAGCAGGGAGGGCTGTGAGGACATCCTCCAGCTACTCCTCAGGCCAGTCACCAACAACATACTCTCAGGATTTTATTTATACCATGTTGGAAAACTCAAGAATTTGTGTTGCGTCACTTTGGGACATAAATGTATGAAAAGTCTCCTGAGAACTGACAAGATTCCCACTCACTCTGCAAAATATGGCTGAAAACTTAAAAGAGGCTGGGATACCTCTGATTCAAAAATAATTGGCAATGATGCAGATACTCAGAATGAAAGAAAAAAAATCTTTTGGATTCCATTCTGGCAAAAGACCAAGACAACAATGACTCTAATGAGGTAGAAACATCTAGGCTGTCAATGAGATAGGCTCCAAATGGATGAGTAACATTAAGGCAGACCATATATGCTGCTAGAATATAAACATATGCTTTAAAGGACAAATGACTCATGAAAAATTGGTTAAGTAGGATACATTGTGTGCAGGTACAGAAGTGCAGGATGCTGTGACTACAAGTAACTGTCTGGGGAAAGATCACAACCCAGTATCATCATCTGTGCATGGGGAAAAAAAATAGGGCAAAAAATAGCAGAGTTGGGGGTGGCAGAATTGTGATCCAGTTTCTGAATATATTAAAATAGAAAACGCTGTATTCCAGGAACTCTTCATATTCACAGAAATAATCTTTCCATTAATCTGGACTTGATTACAGTGATTGTTTTCACACCATGAATAGCTGAATCTCTGATGTGACATGTAGCACAAGAAATAAAAGATTCAGCCTTAAAGCACACCCAGCTAAAGATGGAGGACAAATTTTGGAGAGAACTACACATCATCCATGATGACAAACAGAAAGTTAACAGTGACAGAGTGGAAAGCAGCCAGATCAAAAAAAACCAATGTTTATAGCTCATCTTTAAAGGTAGGAGATGGCATCAGAACTTAAGGTACGAATGGATCATAGCTGACTCAGTGCAGAGTAATAGTTCAGTACCAGTACTAGTCACTTGCTTTCTTTGTACAAGCTAAAAGTGATCAAGACCCTCAAAATATAGAGTCAACTTACCGGGCAAAAAAGAGTTTTTTCTGTCCCAAGCCAGCCAGAGACCACCACCAAGAAATCAAGCATTTCACACACTCCCACAAGGAAGCAGACACGTAAGTTATTTTGGATGCACTTCATTTTCAAATGAGCCTCACAAAGATTTCACAATTCTTGCTTAAAACAGACATGAAACCCTGGGCATGAGGTAATGATAAATCCTACCTGTTGTATCATAGAGCTGGAAGGCAGAAATGGGGCAGATTGACATGGCTCTCCTGGGTTTGGTGTGCATGGACTCATGGCAGCTGTAACATGGCCCTGTAGAGCTGCCACACTGCCAAGTGCTCTGGGAGGCAAGGGAGGCTGGGAGACCCAAGATCAGTAGCTACTTCAGGATGAGGCATGTAGCTCTGCAGGCTTCTCTGACCATACTGAGCCAGCTCGCATGTAGCTAGTGCCACATGTAGGTCACATATAGGGAGCATTGGATGTACCAGAGCCTGCGTATCTGATTTCCTCAATCCTCAAGATGAGATTCATTGGTGCAGTCACAGGTGTCCAAATGCCATTTTTAGACATTTTAATGCACCTGAGACATCTGCATGGCATTGCAGACATCGTATGGGCAACCAAGGTTGAGGCAATCCCCTGGAATCTTAAAGGCAGCACCCGAAACCTGCAGGCACACGATTGGATTCCCCATCCTAGCATCTTCCTTGTGCATTCACCAAGGCACTGTCCTTCATTATGCATTCAATACAGCTCATCTATCTTATTGTGATAGGAATCTTTCTTTTGACCAAAAAAACCCTGCAAAATCTGCCAGAATGAAAAGGTATGTTTATTCCCTTATTCCACAGCTTAAAGGGCTCATTCACTGCCTACTTATATGAAAAGAAAAAAAAGGTTTCTTTACTCTTGATAAAAGAAATACATTTCAGACTGGATGACAATGCATGATTTTTGTGCTATGCAAGGTGACTCAGTGCCCTCTGAGAAGGCCTTCAGCTCCAGAGGGTGTGAGGGTTACATGACAGATGAGAATAAACTGTCCCTCAGTCATGGCCACCCTAGCCAAACAAGTCCTTTCCCAACCAGGCCTTCTCAGACAAATCCTTAGACAGACAGACAGACAGACCTGGACAGGTGGCTGTGAAAGCTGAACCTTTCAATTTCATTTTATAGGATAAACATGTCATTTTAATGCCTCCTCTGACAAGGCCATGCTTCACTGAGTGCATGAGCAGCATCCCGTCCCTGGCACTTACAGGCAGACCTCCAAGGCACCGCAGGTTCATGGCCCTGATTTTTGTTTATGGTACTTTTAACGACAGAGCTTGGTGTTACAGAGGTCCTGTTTATATTTCAGCTGGTTTGGAGGCCAATATGTAACATGGAGGTTTTTAATGCCCCTTGTGCTGCAGCACGCTGCCCAAGGCTCTTGCAAGGGGACAGCCTGCACTTGCATTTATTCTGACCACACTATGACTACCTTCAGGGGGTATATGGAGGAGATGACTGTCTCTGAGTGAAGAAAAACCCAGGAGCAAACTGAGCTGGTCCAATTAATCAAGAGTACCCTGCTCTGCCTGTGGTTTCTGAGTTAGACCCTAGGAAAAAGTGATAGTTTATTTGTATGTAAATATGCTCACAGTTTCACTCCACATTTTCCTCCACAAGAATTCTCCATCCTACAGTGCAGTTTTTTGCAAACTAGCTTAAAGGGCTCATTCACTGCCTACTTATATGAAAAGAAAAAAGGTTTCTGTGCTCTTGATAAAAGAAGTACATTTCAGACTGGATGACAATGCATGATTTTTGTGCTATGCAAGGTGACTCAGTGCCCTCTGAGAAGGCCTTCAGCTCCAGAGGGTGTGAATGTTACATGACAGCAAGGACTGCTGGACTGGCCGGTAGTCAAAGGAGAACCTCAAGTGACATACCTGCAGTGTGATGGGAGGAGCATGACAGGATGAGTCTTCAAAGAAGGAAGTACATGGGGGCAATATTCAGGGCAGGTGTACCCTTATTACAGCTGCACCCTACAGCAGCTCACAATAGGCAAGCACAGATGATGGTGGGCTTTCCAAGGTCCAGCATGACCAGATGCATTGGGGACCTGGAAAAGAGCATTTTGCTTCTCTAGAAATCATTCTTGTTCACCATGCAAAGTTTCAGCATATGACATAGTGGCCATCACTGGTTATGCTGCTTCTAGAAAGGATCATCTTTTACCTGCTGATGAGGTAAACCCAAAATGCCTATTGCCTCAAAGTCAGCAGTCCTTCAGCTGATTAGGCAATCAGCATCACACTGCTCCCAGGGTTGCTCCTGGGGTGACATTCCCTCTTTCATCTCCCCCAGCAGCAGCTTGGGACACTTGCTTGGCATGAAAGTATCAGTGCTAAGAGAACCCAGGGACAGGGGTGAGTGACATATTGGGTCCCAAAGTGTGCATGGAGCAGGCAAATTGGGTAGTGGTGTAAAAAATGGAACAGCTTTTTAAGCAAGCAGCAATGGATTTGGGGATGGACAGAAATCCTTCCAGTGCTGCTGCAGGCGTACAGTGCTGCGGTGCAGTGCACCTCTCAGAAATGCTCTGATAGGATGCTTGAAATTAAATAGCTTAGGTGATAACTAATCAGTCCAAGTGGCTGGAGTGTCATAGGTAAAACCAAAGAAAGCTGGACTTTTTTATTGCACTCTTTCATTTTAACTACCAAAGGTGCCATTTGAAACATAGAGAAGGGATATTTAACTTGACAGTATCTCTCTAAAGATAACTTAGAGGCAAGACATTAAAATATTGACAGCTGCTGGTAAATATATACATATCTTTGCTGGTAACAGATAATTTTTAACAGCTTAATACAGTGTTTTTTATGATGACGAAGATTGATGTATTCATACCAGTAAATACACCTCTACTGCTTCAGGAGAGATAATTGCTAGGCATTCTATCATTTCATATATAATAATTCCTTCCCTCCTTCCTGGAACAGAAATAATTCATAGGTAAGTGTATTACTGGGTCATACCAGGGGGTCCTGGCTAGTGTTACCTAATAAAGCATTCAGAGACTGCAACTACCTTGAAACGCAGTTTAAAACATGTTATAACCACCCTTGCACCTTGAAGGAAGGAAAAACATTTACTCTCTTCTGTATTATAGAAAAGATTTACATTTAGATAAACTATTGTTTGAGTTCAAAACGTCCAGGAAATCTCCAGTCTGTTTCTTTCTCACAATATCTGATATCACTGAAAGTTTCAGCACACACATTTCCCAGTAACTATGATATACGTAAAATATCTTTTAAAAGCCCTGCTGCAGTGTGCAACGCAGGGCTGTGCGCCCACCACAGAGCTTCTGGCTGGACAACACCATTTACTTAGGTCTCAAGCAATGCTCATTAGCGCTTGCAAAGTCCTGAGTATGTTTACAGGGTTCAAAAATTATTTGGATTAACAAAATCCTAATCAACTCCCACACATGTCAGTGCAGACCACAACTGGGTCACTAGATCTACAGTGTGTGGATTCTTAAGTCATTATAAGTGCATGTTTAAGAGATTAAGTAGCACTACCTAAGGACTGAGAAGATTTTAAATGCTGAGATATTTCTCAGGTCAATTTTTTTTTTTTTTTTCCCCAGTGATGGATTAAACACATGCGAAATCTTTCCCTAATGTAGCTTCAGCTACTGTTCAAAATGAGGTAGTCTAACAAATGTATTTAGGACAATAAAAAAAATAAAATCCACGTGTGGAAATGGGACCAAAGGCTTTATTCAGAATCCTTTGAAGAAATGCCTCCTGTGTTTTTTAATCAGCAGGGTGCTGGTATGAGTACTGCACGTTCATAAACCTATATTAGTAGTCCCTTTCTTGCACTGGGATCCCTCTGGCATTGGATAGGTTAAGCAATTGCTGGCATTAAATTAGCACACTGATTTCCACTGGTAAGAAAGTTCCTGCATCTTAAATTACAGATAAACTATTCCAATAGAGCCAAGGAGAAAATGAATAAATGTACTCTTACAAAAAACAACAAAAAAATAAACACATCTGAGCAACTGCAAAGATAAGATGTATAGATCAGCTGAATAATTATTAGAATATTTTTAAACCAGATAGACAAGTATGTGTTTACTCAGTATAGCGGAGCTGACTGTGTTTCAGCAAACAGCATATAGATAGAGAAGGCTGAACATTTTAATGTACTCCCTACTGCACAATAATTAAGGAGAAATATATTTGCTGCAATTGCAGCTCATGCTGGGCAACTTCTCCTACAACCTCATTTTAGAGCTACTTGTATTTTTACTTTATTGGGTTGGTAAAGTGAGCTTGGTTGTAGCAAGCAGCATATGCCAGCTCTTCTTTTTTAAAACACTCTGGTTTTCTTCATTAATTCATCACTAAAGGGCACAAACAAATTTACTCTGAATACAGCTTAAAAAGAACTTGGATGCTCACCTCCATTTATGTAAAGTTTTGAAGGTGACAGGGAAGAGGATAAAGCACATTTAAAAGTGTCATGCCCTCAACCTGCAAAAGACCAGAGCCTGTAGGAGTTCAGATGGGTTAAAGCCGTACCAAGAGCAGCCAGCACATAAATGCAAGAGGCATTACTGCATCTCACCCTTTGCAAGAAAAAGGATCAATTCCTGGGGGCAGTCCAGATGTTACGTGGTTCATTTCATTAATGAAAGGCTTGCACATAGTGCATTTGCCCAGGGAGAACAGTCTTCACAGGCATGCAGGGACTGGCCAGGGAGTTGTGGTCTTGGGTCCTCTTCCTGGCTCTGCTGTTTCTCTGGTAGTTAGTCTTGGGCAAGTCATGTGAGCTCTGAAAGGTTTAATTTCCCTGTCCTTTTAGGGGATTAGTGATTGACTTTCATTATGGAAAGTTTTACAAAGTAAGGTTTATATTAGCTCTCTATAACTAGTCCAGGCCTGGGAACCACCCTCAGACAAAGCAGAAGTCCAAAGATGAGGAATAGAAAATTATCAGAGATCTTTGAAAGTATGGCCTGGGAAAAAGCTGAAGCACTTGGATTGATTCATTTCTAGAGAAAAGAAATGAGATGAGACATGACAACAGTCTTCAAGTATGTATTGGGCAGAAACAGTTCTCTGCATGTATATTGGGCAGGAACAATTCTCTTCATCCTTTGCAGACAGAACAAGAGAAACAGGTATGAACTCCTGTGAGAGAAGTATAGCTTAGACAGCATGAATTATTTTCAAAAAGTACAAAAGGAATAAGCTTCCTAGGCAAGCTCTGTCTTTCAAACATGTTATAAACAAAGTAGAGAAAAATCTGCCCCAAATCATGCAAGCATAGTTGATCATGCTTCAGGACAAGGACATCTCACCTTGCTGCCCTGTTTTCAATAACCCTATGTCTCTGATCTCCCCGAGAAAGCTTTGTCAAATGTCTTACATATATTCATTATAATTTCTTAATTGAAAAAGTATCTGTTATTAAATACAGTCTTTTCTGGCTGCATTCTGGCTATACAGACTTACTTGTGCACCGGAATATAATACACATTAGGACCACGATTCTAGTTCCATGTTTTGCAGTGTGCACGAAAACGCCTTCAATGTCTAAATTCCCTCTTTGTTATTCTTTGATTAGCTTGTTCTAATTTCCCTGCAGTTCACATGACACAGTTCTCTCTTTTCCCTACCCAATGTTAACAAGGAGGCAGCTCAGCTGCTGGTTCTGTAAAAAAGTTACCCATGGGATTAACTCAGCTCCAAGAAACTGCTTCATAAATTTGAATACTTTGATATGATAAATGCCAAAGCCAACTTTACAAAGATGAAGGACTATATCTACTTCACTGCTGAGGCACTTCCATGCAAGTTCTCCCTCAGCTCAGAAAGTCTGGAGGGGACATGGTTGTGTCATATAAGGGCACAAATGGTCCTAAAACTTTCCCCAAGGAAGCAGAGCTTTGTTCCGCTGGAGATGAGAACAAGTAGCTAAATGTGGTATTTGTGTCAAAACACTTCAAACATAGTCCTGAAGCCCTAGCATGCTCCCCCTGACATGCTTTAAGGAAATCATCTCTTCCAGCACATAATTCCGACAGTTGGTTGTCATTTTCCCTGTTCTGCTCCCAAGAAGCTCATCTCTGGGTCTCTCAGACTGACCATCCTGGAACAGAGCAGGTCCAGAGGGCTGGAGGCACCTGGGCTTCAAATATCCCACGTAAACCTTCCAATATGCTCTGAGATGGCTCATGTGAGAAATGTGGCACATTCACATGTTCCTCACTTCTCCATTCTGCAAGGCAATGATAACAACACTTGCCTGCCTCCCAACAGTTTTCTGAAACAAAACTAATTGATGTACACAATACTCACCAAAAACTTTCCATAGAAACTTCTTTAAAAGTATCAATATATTAATCTGCACTTAGAGCTAATAAATTGACTGAACAGGTTTGTCACTGAAAATAAAGGTTTCTGTGTCTGGCCATATCATGAGACACAGCAAGGATGAAATCTGTCACCACGCTCCAACACTTCAGCCAGCGATAAAGCGCAGGGCAATTTCTACAAAATCAGTGGAGCTGACACTAACACCACTGTGCAGAGAAGCTCTCCATATTTCAGATAACTGGAGTTCTTTATGAAGCTGTAAACAAGTTAACCTTCAAATGCCTACTAATCTATTGTGCTTTTTTTTTTAAACAAAAGTGAGATATTTGCAAATGTAGGTTATTTATACTTATTACCTGCTGTTGCTGGAGTTCCCACAGGCAATCACAGTGGAAACACCTTGCTCCCAAGTCCCCTGAATGATATGAGTCCCAGCTGCTGCTGCAGCACAGTCTACTGGAGACCTCTCTCCTTCTAAGGTATATGGCACTGAGTAGTCCCCATGAAGCCAATTAATGAAGTTATTCATGTTAATATGAGTGCAAGTGATCCTTAAGACCTTAATTACTCCCATACTTTCATTGTTTAATTCCTGTGCACCACTCCGAGATCATGGACAGTTTGCCTTGAAACCCTGTCCTGCAGACCACCATCGCTCATCAACAGCTTAGGATGCAGGGTGGGTGCCTGGGCCACCCCCAGCTAAGCCATCCCTTCCCCTCTCTCAGCACCTGCAGATTGCTCTGAAACTTTTTATACTCTTTTATCCATTTCCTTCAAATCATTACCAGAAAAATTGCTTTATCTCCAGTACAATACTGCAAAGATAGAAGGAAAGTGTAAAACCTAAAGCCCCCCAGCCCACACCAGATGACCAGTAATTTATATAAGGTGATTTGTTACAGTATCTTTGCTAAAATGTTGCCAAACTTGAATAGTTCGAAATCTGCTAAGCAGAATTTAGATTGCTGAGCAACAAAAGTCCAGTGTTAACTGTGGCTTATTTATCTCTAGGTCTGCAAGCTAATACTAAAGGGAACTTAAATTTTGAATAAATTTATTTTAAGCGTAACCAAAATGCTGTAAGTAACATACCACTTGATACGCGGGAATATACACTATGTATCACAGGACATAAAAAGACACTAGGTGCTGCACTACCCTAGCTTTCAGCGGTTTATTTTACTGCACTGTACTCTACATCTCAGCTCTCACTCTCAAGCCACATTTGTATTAATATTATCAGATCCAATACCAAGCCAAGTACAGGGATAGAGAAAGCTGAGAGTGTCCGGTTCACAGCTGTGCTCCCGTTCACTGCAGGACTCCCAGATTCAGAGCACTTCAGCTGTGCAAGATGAAATGTCATAAGATATCAGCAGCCGGTGAGCGCGGCTCCTCACCCCCCACAAACCCAGGCAGAGGAAGTGTGACAGTGGCATCAGTGGCTTGTTAGCCACAGGCAGAATTTATGCATGCTCAGAGACCATGGGGCTAATTTGATTGAACAAGTTATCCACCACAATCAGTTCGTTGAGCCCTAGCTGCCAATGTGAGATGCCACCACACACATAGCCTGGCTCCAAGGTGAACCAGGCCATTATTACTAGTAGTGGGAGGACCTTGTGATGGAGGCGGAAGCTGCAAAAATTTCAGAAGGCCAAGTCTGGAGAAAGCCCTGACATCTTTACAATCCTCCTGGTGGAAAACATTTAGAAACTCCAGTGGAGATTTTTTTCCCCAAAAACCTTCCCTCTAAAATACCTTTACAATGAGGTAAACTTTCAAGTAAGCATGCAGCAGTTTCCTGGAAGCACTACCAAAGCTAATTACATATACATTTAATTAGTTACTTATGAACTGTAAATGAGCAGGGTGAAGCTTTGTACCTGCTGTAGTGAAGGCAAATATTATCACAATTCTTACTTAGTGCCAGTCTTCCGCGCATCACTGGGAGTGCGCACGGTGCCACGCAAGTGATAGACAGCATCAATAAGACAGGGAGTCCCTTGTTTGAAGGCATGAGACAAACCAGCAAGACAAAGACAGTGCACAGACATTTTGGAATGAAACACTAATTGAATGACCATGTTTTAAAAACTGTTAAAATAGGAAATATCGCATATTTTAGCGGGATGATTACTCCAAATCTATGGCAATATGGGAAGGGGATAAGTCATAAATGGATGACTGCAGAGATGAGAGGATCACTGTTGATGATCACAGAGAAAAAGTGGATGAAGGACAGGCTCTGTGCAGACAGGTATCAGAATGTGAGAAGGATTAAGAAGTGAATCTAGTGCCTAATCATTATTGATATAGAAATATTTCTCACATGGAAATGGTAACAGTGGTTAGGAAACCAGCACTTCCATCAATACTGATTAAATCTCTGTGGCCCAAATCAGGTGTGTAAATACAAAGGAGAGGTATTTACCCTCTATTACCACACGGCTTCTGTCATGTCAGGCTGCTAGAGAAAATTGTCCTCCCACGGGCCAAAGACCTGCAATGTTTTGTCCCCACCCACATGAGGGCTGCGCATGACCTTGCTGCTTTGCTTCACCTCTGCCCAGGCATCAGCAGCACATCCCACAGACCCAGGCTAAGGGCAGAAACCAGCTTATGACAGCTAGAGAAATACCACTTAGGGAAAGGTTTGCCATCTATCCAAACCAATTAAAAAAAACCCAAAATGACATGGTTACAAAACTGTGGGCTCCATAAAAAAGCCAGTCTTTTTTAAAGTGTACCAATCTCTGGTGTTTTAGACGGGTTTTGGTTTTTTTTTTTATGTGATAGTTGGCATGCCCTAAAGTGGGGAATATCAAATTAATCCGAGTTGCAAATTGTTCAGCCTAACAGTCCATGGTTTAATCTTCTGACTGTGACTGATAGGAAGCTTTTATCACTTAGCAAGCTGCTTGAGGGCTTTGTTCAATTAATCTGAATTTTTTATCTGCAGAGAGTTTTGATATGCACAACAGGTAGATGACAATTCAGGAGTGTACACATATCCCAAAGCCTTCACAACTGAGCTCCAGTGCAGCATTGTTGGTAAGTCATGCATAATTCAGTACATTTCTTAGAGGAACTATCACTTTGCGAAAGGAGTGGGACTTACTTGTGCACATAAGAGAGAGTTTCTTAGCATCAGCTTTTTGCTTTTACATTTTCATGCATCTTACTTTCAGGTTTAAGCTTTTTTAAACTACATCTTAGACATTTTTAGAACATACTAACTATTAATGTGTTTGGAAGGCATACAGAGACCATGACGCTACTTCTTATCCTTCTTACTTTCCCACACAGCTTGACAGTGTACAGGCCTGTTCTGTATCTAAATTTACAAGCTGTGACAAGTGATAAATATCCTAATTCTAAAAAGCTATTGTGTACCTCTGAGACAATTAAAATTCCTTAGATACCTAGATGCAGTACATAATACATTTAGCCAACATTAGAACATGTCAGAGAAGGAACGTTTTATCCCAGGACACATCCAAGCATCTAAAAATAGGCCTTCAGTTTAAACAAAAGTATTGTAATAATGTTCATTGGGAAATCCCCTTTCCTCAGATTACAAAAGTAATATTAATTCCTAGATCATCTCAGGCTGTGCGGTAAGAACTTAGCAGAAGGGTTTATAAAAGGTGCCAAATAAATTGTATATTCTTTTTTTAGGAGAAAAATACTGGTTAAAAGTGATCCATTTTTAGTTCTTTCATCCAACCCAAGAAAGTTGTACCACACACTTCAGGGCACAGACTGAGCCCTGGCCTGCCCTAATCCATACGGTTTACCAGCAGAGGAAAAGAATACAAGGGTTTCCCACATTTGGTCATAAGATGTTTTGATCAAGACACACTATTTTATTCAAAACATATCATTCCTTGCTCAGTTCTGCCTAGTTTTCTGTGGAGGTTGTAAATACCTTTCCAGGAATGGCTGGCAGGAAGACAGCATAACTGTAATGAACTGTAATGTGTAGAAAGGGAGCTAAGCACTGACTAAATGTAAATATTAAGCTATCATGACACCTGAAACATACACTATTTTTGAGATGCAAAGCAGTAGTAGGAAACAACTCATTCCTTCATTTAGTGTATTCCTTCTCTACTTTGGGGGGTTAGGTAGAGGGATGTCTCCCAATTCTTCTTTGCCAATTAGAAGCTATTTTCTTTCTTTGTGGTAGTTTGTTTAAGGAATATCATGGAATTTGTCTTCTTTGAGAAGGTTGCTTTAAAACAGAAAACAAAAACAGAAGACCGACATCATGTTCAGCTGGCGAAAGTTTCATGATACGCAAGAACTAACTGATCTGGGCTTGTTTTGTGTCACCAAGGTCCACTGTGCAGAGTTAATGTTGTTGGTGGTTGCTGCTGGCATCAGTCCACCAGCTGGCCAGCATCGTCATCATCTCCACTGCATGCAGGTTAGCCTACTTTCCTACATAGAAACACACACCATGCAACACTTAATAGCTCAGTTCAGACAGTGTGCACCAAAACAACACAATAACCTTATGACCACTTGGTCAATCCGCACACAGAGAGAAGTGTGCCTCATTCCGAGACGGACCTTACCAATGCACGATCAGACGTTGAGGTTTGTATGGGAATGCTGCCAGCTATTCTGGCAAGGTCCAGTTCCCATTTGTGAATCAGAGCACTTTATTCTCTCATCATAAATGCTCCTATTTCTGCATAAGTATTTCTGATGGTGTAGCCTTCTACGGACATAGCAATGGTAACTTGTACTGTGAGAAACCACATCAGCAATCCATGAAGTTGGGAACAGCATAAATTAAAGATTTACACCATGTAGCCCAGCTGAATTGACTCCTTGCCACAAGGAACAGAGAGCCAAGGCTTGTTTTCAAATCACAGTTAAACCCGAACAGCAGCAATTTTCTCCTCCAACCACACCAACCCCATAGGTGGACCCTTAAAGCTGCCACATGGGAGGCATGCTACCATTTCTCAGGCTCATGTCCAAGGGACTGAACATTTTCTAGCCTTTGATGGTGGTATCGCTGATGTCTAGTGTGCCAATAGCCTACAGTCTGTGATAACTCCTACCTGGGAGGAAAACACTGTGCAATTGTTTCAATTTTATTCAGCTTAGTGTTCTTGGTTGGAGGGTCTCAGTCTGTCATTTTTCTGCCACTGCTGGTTTTACTGATTTCAGACCTCAGTCAGCTTTCTTCTAGCATTCAAATTAACTTTGGAAATCCCAGATCAGAAGCCTGTGGTCTTGCACCTGTCACAAGACAAAGAACCACAACATTTTGAGCTGTTTACAGCCTCATGTAATCTTGCCCAGGCCTCCAGAGACTGTCAAGCAGCAAGCTGGAAGGAAAGACTGTTTAAGCTGCAATTTTCAAGTTCTTGGATAACAACTAACAGACTTGTGGCAATACTGAAAGCCACAAAAGATGTTGTTTCTTCTGTTTATTGCAGATATTCTCAAAAGCACCTGGAAGACTTACATGAAAGACCTCAATTTTAACCTGTTTGGGCTAGATTAGTGTGATGGAAAAAATGTCATGGGTGAAATTCCAGCCCAACCTCGACATGGGAAAAGTTCTTCCTCTGTAAATAGTGCCACACTCTTTTGGCTGTAACACTTCTCTCACTACTAAATTAGAATTCACAAGTCTTCTGCAGGATTCATAATGGGATCAAAGATTAGAAACTTCTTTGAAGTTTGTTTTCCTTTGCTCCACTGTTAATACATACCTGCCCTAATCCACCATGGTTCTCCTAGACTAGTCAGTCACTATCCCTCCCCAAAAGGGACAAGTATACAGGCTTTTTTCAAATATCCATTTATTTGTGTTCATTATCCACACTTCATTTTGCAAGGGCATAACATTTTGTTAATTGATTTTTCATACGCTGTAAAGAGGCCAGCTCTGTGTTCTGAAACCTTTTGGTCTAAATGCGATTTACCGGTAATGTTTACAGTACTTATGACTTTGGTCCTGTTTATTGCTAGTAAGGCACACAGTGGATTGAATTGTGTGCGTAACAAATTCATAATATTTCAGCTTTGACAACAGCTATTAATAATATGATTGCAATGAGATCATCTCAGTCTCACTTTTTTAATTCGGTCCTTCTTGAAAGAGATCAAAGAAACACTGAACCTCAAGGTTATTTGCCTCTTGTTTAGGAGCACAGGATAACAGACTCACTGACCCTAAGCAGAAATTACACAAGGGAAAATATAATTCAGAAAATCCTTTCAAAATTTCCATAATTCAAAATTGTGACATAGGTATTTCTTTGTCTCACTGTGACTCAAAATTCGCTCTTAACTACCATATAAAACTTCTTGTATATTTAAATTAATGTTTGTTTTTTGAAAAAAGCTATCTTTTGAAAAAAGCCTAGTATCACAGAGTTTGTAATGATTTTTGTCATTGATAGTTATTAGTTCAATTGGGCACCTGTTTGACTCATGGATTTTAAAACCAGAGTTCCTCATTGTGCTCACTGGCTCTGGCCTCACAGACAATACAAAATGCACAATTGAACCAGAAGCAGTATGCAGGGCTTTTTGGAGATGAATCTTTATGAATTTAATGCATGCAGATTTTCACAAGATTGAATTCTAGAAAGTACAAAAATTGTGGATGAAGTCAATGAAATACCCCAGTGATAAGCCCCATAGTTAGACATCCAGAATTAACCCTGTCTAAATATTGATTTATAAACTGTAATTAAATGCATGAGATGGACATGCTAAAGAGGAAAGTTTCTCAAAAGTCCTGCAAGGTTGTACTTCATTAATGGGAGACTATGAAGATTTTAACTGTGATTCCATTAGAAAGCAGATTAGTCCAGAATGGAGACAGGGGGGTAGCGGGGAATGGAAGAGCTCTCACTTCTTCAAAGCTTTATTTCTTAATTTTTCTTTGGGCTAAATTAAAAGATTAATCCATTCCGATGAATGCCCACAGGGTTCACTTCTAAACGAGTATTTCCCCCCTCATCAGATGGAATAGGAAGATTAGAGTATGAAAAGGAGACAATTTATAGTGAGTTTTCTGGTCTTCAGAGGGGTTTTAATTTGGCTGTGACAGATATGTTCCAGCTGATGATTGTTTTCATATTTTCGAAAGGACATTTTAAGTGCTACTGCTCAGAGTGCTGTGCATCCCCAGAAAGATGTGTGTTGTGCTTGCCCCCATTACAGGCTCCGGACTGACCATGGCTTTTCCCCAGACTTTAAAAGTCACACTGCACCAGCAGCTCTCTTCTAACCCTGGCTGCAGAGGGGACCAGCCTCATTTTTCCCTCACATCCCTGTCAGAGGGGATTCCCTTCAGACTCCTTGAAGACTAGATGCTTTAGAAAATGTGATTTAAACACTAAAAAAAAATAGTTATTTCAGAAATAGCTTCTCTAATTTCTTTGTAACCCACTAAGAAATGAATGAAGCCCATTATACTGTAATAAAAAAAGTAGTTGTGATCTCCTGTTGACCAGGACAGAACAAAAACAGCCACAGGACATCTTTAAAATAAAGGAGTGGATGAAACAGCCCAGTACAGGGGTACTGAAGCAGGTTGCCACAGTAGCTACGTTCACAAGACTGATTATTGAATCAACATCTCCCCACAGAGTCAAAGGAGAGATACAGTTTGGTGCCTGCAAGGGGAATAACCTAATCGTGGGCTGATGCACTACCTTCTTCTCCAGTGAAACTGGTGTCTGGCAGCTTGGTGTATGAGTGGTTTGAACTCCTTTTTACCCTCTGCAGATTAAACTCTAAGAGTTACAGTCACTAAATTAGGCACTCACAATCAGTCAAATAATCCTGTGTGGAAATGGGCCAGGAAAGAGGATTTGTCACTATCCATTTCTTCCTTGTCGCCCCATTACCCAATACCCGTGCAAACATTTGCGCTCTCCCACCCCATTTTATGGATGGGAAAGTGAGGTGGATAATTTAAATCACTTTTTAAAAGCCAGACAGAAGTAAGTGCCAAAAACTGGAACAGGATCTGCCAGGTCTGAGCCAGGACAATTTTAGCACACAGACACAGAATCTCTCAGACCGGCCTTCTTACACCTAAAACCACAGATTTTATACAGCATTTTACAACAATAACAAACATGATGATTAAGCACTGTGTTGAAATTCAGCTGGCACAAGAGCTTGGCAAAATTCTTTCAACTGTTCTTTGCTCATAAAAAGCGCGCTTTGCAGAAGAGTTTCATGGATTTTTTCAGTTTTGACAGACTTGAGTTCAGTAAATTTGCAACCCCTCCCAATGTTTCAGGTTGGTATCTTCATATAAAAGTAGTTCTGCATTTCCAAAAAAGGTTGATCTTCCTGCCTCTACTTATTCATTGCAGGGAGCGGTACAGATCCTCCCGGTTTGGTACTGCTTCCCTCTCTTGTATGCTCCAATGGGCAGGGGAAGAGGTAACACAGTAGGCAGTAAAAACATTATCTAAGCTATTAAAATACTATCACATTTAAAATACTATCACAAGCACCGTATCTAAAACCCACTGAAATTATGGACAACTTACACTTCAACAATGTTGTTTCAATCTCTGCAGAGAGAAACTGCTGTGCTTCACACCTCCAAGTCATTGTTTGAATTATTTTTTCCCCAGCTGTAACAACTAGAGTATGAAAAGTAAATGCTGAGAGTCTGGAAGGCAGCTAAAATGTCTTTTCAGTCCTTGCTCTTCCTGGCTGACATACTGCACTTTTCCAGATGGATTGCCCAGCAAAGCTGAAAATCCTAACTTGAAACTGTTCTATTTTAGTCCTATTTAGAGTGAAGTGATGGCATAAAGTGATTCTTCCATTAAAATATTAATATCAGAACAAAATCAGAAGGAAAAAAAATTGAACTTGTTATGTAGAAAAATGAACAGAAAATCAGTCATAGAAATATGACTGGAATGTACCTACATGTAGGAAAATCTTTGTATCTACATACTTAGGTATTTAAGAACAATTGGTATATCTGTTCACCACGTGACAGTTTTGAATGTTCTACCTTTTTTGGAGGCAATTAGCCATTTATTCAAGGCTTCTGTGCTCACTTCAATTTCCTCCTGTCTCCACCCATCTGAATCTGACACTTCGACATCTTTGCTTATTAGAATGGGAATTCAACATTTAGCAAGGCCAGGCAATTCCAGGTCAAAAATCAGTGTGAAATCGATACATTGAAGAAGGGATTGTGGAAGTTTACATAAAACATGCACTTTCATATTTCTATAACTTTAAACAAAACAAAAGCTACCATGAGATACAAAACTAGTTTTGAAATATTCATCACCATTTTCTTGCTCAGCCTGAGAAGAAATTGCTTCAGCACTCAGAGCTGTGGGTAGACACGGAATAGCATTATGTCCTTTAGTTTAGCACCTCACCAGAGAAGCACTGCCTCTAACACCATGCTATTATTCTATTTTAAGAATCTTAAGTGACAGGGATTTCACCATTTGAGTTGGAAGAGTATTTAACAGACTAGTAGACCACATGACTATGAAGCATTTCCTGATACTATACCTACATCCTTCCATTTCCTAAACCCATAGTAGTAACATACCTCAACTCCTTCCAAACATTCTGTCCTTCTCCCAATCCTCCAGACATCAAACCGCTTCATGGTGCTTAATGAACTGTTTCCCATGTGGTACTTACAGCACGTTAGAGTCTATTCTGATGAATAAAACTAATTATGTGAGCAGGATATTCAGCCGATCACTGGAAATGCAGATACAAGCAAGTGAGAGAACTCTAAGCCCCTTAAACTAGTAAAACAGAAACTACAACCTGGGCATCGCATTACTGCATTGCAGATTCACAAGATGATACTGGGAACCACATCCCACCACTGTGGGTCTTTGGTGTACGGTGTGCATCTCTTAGGCAAATTTTACTGGCACAGATACAGGAGAAGCTTCAATACAGTGTATTTACAATTCCAAGGGAAAATATGCGAAGTTAGGTATTTTGTTATAAGTTAGCTATTTAGGAGTTTTTTCTTTATGTTTACACGATTGTTTCACTCCACTCCAAATCGTACTGGTTTCAGCCTTAACATGACACTGCTAGTTATTCACTTTTTCTCATATTTAGCCGAGAACACTCACGCCCTTCTTAGATTCAGATTAGTATCTGAATTTTTCAATTCTAGCCAATTCAGAGTGTCAACAAACTCAACAATTTTTTTGACATACAGCACAAACCTCTGTCTAAATAAAGAATAATGGTTTAGAATATGACACATTTTTAAACCTCAAACGTAGTAGGCCAGAGCTGAGGGTAAACTTGAACTTTTCAGGTAATCTTGAATAAAAATATTACTGGAAAAACCCATCTGTGGCACGGAACAAATCTGGGGAGGGCTGATAACAGGACCTGGAGCTGAGCCTCAGCCTGGGGTCTCCCAGCTGTCCCACAGGTGTCAGGTCATGTGGCTGTGCCCCAGAAGACCTCACGTGGGCCTTGCTCCACTGTGGTGTAGAGCTGCTCTGATGTGGGAAGCCATGGGATGGGAGGTGTGAAAGTGGCAGGGAGAGCTGCATGCTCCGCACCAAGCAGAGAGGAACATTAGTAGCAACAAAGGATGGACTCCCTCCATTGGTACAGCGAGCTCTCACTGCCTCCACTTCTCTGAGTTGTTATATTCAAACACAACTGCCCTTGTTCTCTGTATCAAACAAAGGGCTCACTCTGACCCATTTTAACCATTCCATTTTGAACATGGCAGGACAGCCAAGCAGTGAGCCCTGGTGAGCTCCCCTGATCCAGCCTAGGACCCAGCCTTGAAATGGAGTGGTCTTCGGCTTCTGTTGTTGCATCCTACCTCCTTCAGCAAGGTGAGAAGCTGGCTCACATGTGTCACCGTGAATGGACTTCATGGACCCTGGCTTCCATGTGCAAGCCAGAATTTACATGTAAGCACCAAAAAGTGGAATTTAAATGGCCAAAACAGACAAGTGACCCTGGCTTGCAGGTCAGTTCCCTGCCACAGAAGCTGGCAAGATGCTGAGCAGTTTGGATGCCAGAGCTGTCCCTCCAGCCTCAGCACACAATTTGGCAGGACCCCATAGGAGCAGAGCCCCGTTACAACTGATCCTGATTAGCAGCTGGTGGCACGGCTGTCGCAGTTGGCGTGTTATCAGCGAACAGCAGCCTGACTTATACCCACACTCTGGGGATGGGACTCCAGGAAAAGACCAGAGGAGAAGCAGTCAAGTGCTGCACAGCCTGCCCTGTCCCTACCATGGGAAAAGAGCATGGTCCCACCGCTGCAAATCCATTTAATTGAGTCAATCAGAATATGCAAGGTATTGCCAGAAAGTCAGCTGAGAGCACAGCACAGGCTCTGCGCACATCCAGGCTTCCTGCTTTCAGAGAGGTCACCGAAAGGGGAGAAATCTGGTGAAGAACAAAGCTCCTGAATCGCAGCTCCATTAACAAACTTCCTCACAACACAAACATCACGTCTCCTTACTCTAAACAAGTGGAGTTTTACTCTCTAGACAGTATTTAACCAGTATTAATATGTCAAAATGAGACGCTAGTTGGGATTTCTGAAAAGAAATGTAACCATCAGGGGTTTGGGAAGAGCTAGCACCACAAGACATATGGTGGGGGAGAGAAAAGCAAGAACAGAGTCTTGCTAGGACCCCTTAAAGAATCACTGTTTCCCCTAAAACACTCTGCCCCTAAAATAAACTTGTGTTTTCCTCTCACCCAGCCACAGTCATCTGGTTTTTAGCAACTTGTAATACCTCACGATTTTCTTTCCAGCAGATACAAGATCTTGCAGTGAGCCCCTCCATTTACAACAGTAGCAGCCCCTCTATTTATAACATATGCACACTTGTAAGATGTTTTCAATTACTTCTGTCTCCTTGACATACAGAGATGTTGCTTAAATAGGAAATTGTGTTATCATATATGTTTGAAGATTTCTAATGCTAGATCATTTTGCATTTTCTATCCTACTGAGCTAGGAAATTAACAGTAAAACTTCACCCTGCCCTCGAGGAAGCCTGCTTTAGTCAAAGACATGATCTCAGGTAGGAACTACAGAATCAGTTATTTATGTAATTTAAATAAAACCATTCTTCCAGCAGACACTGAAGGGAAGAAATAATATGTCATGCTAAGATTCCTGAGCCCGTACTTCTCCCCTACATCCACTCTTCGGGTTACTTTCTGTGCATGTTGAAGTACACTGCTGATCTGTGTTAAATAAGCAGCGGTAGAAAGGAAAGCAACTAATCTGTGCTCCCTGGGTGTCGGGCAACTAATTTAACTCTCTCTGGTACGTAGACTATAAATAGAAAAAGATTATACCGTTTCACACTGATACCATTTCTATGAAAGTTAATAATTCAACAGTAAGGGAACAGTTTTTTCTTCCTATCTATCTGCCCTATCAGGAGTGATGAATGGGAGTTGTGTTGCCTTTAATCCAAAGAAAGCAGGTAGGTGATGCTAGGTGTCTTCTCATGTGATGACTTACCCAAGGGCTGACACCCTAAACACAGGGTATGCCCTCACCCACTTAGTAACACACTTTCTCCTCCTTTCACCTCAGTCCAGGAGGAAGTATTATCCATTTGGAAATACAGACAAATAACGGACTTCTGAGCTGGACAGCTGTGCATGTCACAGCAACCACATCACAGAGATGACCCTCAGAAAGTGTTCCTTCTCTTGCTCCCCCATGGAGGTAGAGGGAAACTAAACAACTGCTTAGACAACCTATCTAACTTGTCAGCAAGAGCAGAAGTTATACGTCCTATTTTTTATCAGGTGACAGGCTGAGCTCGTCTCTACACAAATTTGTACGAGCAGAACACTTCCCCTGGGTAATTTTCATATCTGTCGAAAACATTCTTGCAACACGCACAAGTTGGTCACAACATCCTAATCCCAACATTAAAAAGGGTTACCATCTTCAACCAACTGAGCTCGAACAAAATGTATGCGCCAAATATTTCCACATCCTTCCAGTAACTGGAGTATTGTTTCAGTTTTTATGGGCTTAATGTACAAATATAATATAAAAATACACCAAAATATATATATGAAATCAACATATTTTAAGATGAATGAAGAATCAGCTGTAATATTCTGGGTCTGAGATTACTAATATTTCTTCCACAGTTTTTTTAAGTGGAAATGAATTAACTCAAATTCCACAGTTTGGGGTATTTTCCTTTTATACAATGCTCAATTGTGTGAACCTGTATGCATCCACTGTGTTCAAGGACAGTGCTGTACCTACAGATGCTATTTTTTTCAGATTCACACCTGAAAATGCTAGACAACAACATTTCTTGCAGAGATGTAGCTTAGGTCTAATTGGAAATCAGGTAATTCTGTCCCTAATAAAGATTTTATTTCACCAAAGACAAAAAGATTACAATAACAGATAAAAGAAAAAAGTCTTCCAAAGGCATAAATGTAGGGTAAAAGTACAAATCAAAAGAGGTTGACTACACTCAAGGTAAAGCTTATTAGGAAATAAACAGGAATGAGTGATCAGTCCAACAGTAAAACAAGATACAAGCCTATGTTTGGTGGCACTGGAAAAGTTAGAAGCCCCTGAACACATTCGTCTTTGGCATTTCAATTACCCCATATAAAAGGGGAAAGAAAAAATCCTTAGGGTTTTTAACTATTTTCATTTTATTTATTCTAATTCATTTCAAATTAATACAAACACTGAAAGATTTAGGAGCCTGCAGCATCTTGTCTCCTCTCCTCCTTCATATCACCTGGTGTCCCCCCTTGTCCGCACCCCTCTTGGGCTGATACCACTTGCTTTGATACTGACACAGTTCAGGCTCGATCCAGTCTTCAAAGAAAAACGGGCATGAAAATCCCTCAATCCCCCTTTCCGCTCTGAGCCCAGGGCATGCGCACACTTCCCAAGGACTGCACAATCCAGTGGGTATTATTTTGCACTTAATAAAATTAACAGTCTTTACAGAAAATAGGATTTGAAATGACATTTCAGCCACAGGATCCTTCCAAGTCTGGTAGATGAGACAACAGCTATGATACCAGTTCTGAACCTTTTCATATCACTAGCATTATTTGATTAATTTTCTAAACTAAGTTTATTACACTGCATATTAAGAGGCAGAAGAAAAGCAGATGAAAAAGACTATGTTGCTCACTTTTTATAATCTTTGTCCTAAACTGTTCTGCATGGCAGCAATGTACCTGCCGAACACAGTTTACTGTGATTATTTACTTACTTCAGCTTGTAAGAAGGGATATTCTAAGTAAAAATCAAACACAAAAATGCCTCAGGTTCACTCTTCATGTGGTTTTCTCTACAGCAGGGAAACCAGCCCCTTCTATATGCAATGTACATTCAGTACCTATTCATCTATTATTAATAATATTTTAAAAAACTATACTGGTAAATCAAGATACCACACCTGCAACTCGGTGGCACAGAAGAGATTAGTGAGCGCTGCACGGATTACATTAGTCCTAAATTAGACACAAACTCCAGTCTGGACAATCCTGGAACACATCTATTTAATATACCTCCAGAAAGAAGGAGACTGTTTGGACTTACGGTTGGTTGTTCTGCTTTGATCACTCTGAGCACTGTCGTTTGACTGGTTGCTGGAGACAGAGGATACACTTGAGCTCCTGACAAAACCGAATGCGGCCAGCTTAGCTGCTGGCAACCGTGAATAACCTGGAGGACGAAGTCCAGACTGGCAGGGCTTGGGGAGATTTGATTTTGCAGCACTTGGACATGAGCCTTTCTTAAGATCAACTGCAAGAAGGAAAAAGACAGAATTTTTTATTAAATATACTAAACTGTGATATACTGACCATTACCTGTACCACCCAGCTACACAAAATCAGTATAAAGACCAAACACATTTTTTAACAACTGCTCAAACTGCAGTGATGTCTTATTCTTTGCTCCACTAAAAAGAAGTTCTGTGGAACAACTACAGGTCACAAAAATTTTTAAAACGTGAAATGCAGCAAGGACCCATGAGGCATAACTTGAACTTCCAGCAATGTAACATAGTTCAAGTTTGCTAAGATTCTTTTTAATGTTACCTTCCTTTATGCTGTATCACTTTCTAATTTTACATTTGTTATGTGCCAATTAAAAGAAACTCATACACAGACAAACACGCTATGCATAGCCTCCAGTTTTGGAAACTATGTAGAATGCCAACAATTCTCTTCAAGGACACAGGACTTCTTTGTATTCCATCAAAGAAAACATTCTTTGAAATCTTTCTTTCAAATTTTGCTAAAAGAAAATGTCCTTTTCTTGCACCAAGCCTGGGAACAAGGACATGACCTGTAAAGCTCTACTTTTTTAGCACACCACCAGCCATTTCCACTGATAAGACTTCTCCTCACTATAAACCATCAGCCTACGTGAATGACATGAACCCAGTCTCAGACAACTGCCAATAGCAGGCTTATAACAGATGAAGTCAGGCAACAACAGTAGTTCAGCTACCACATCCACCTGTGGTAGCTACTAACTGGTCATCTCTCTCTAGCTTGTGCCCTAACCCAAAGTTCCATGAACATAGCAGGATTGTCTTCAAGGACCAAAGATTAGAGTTTGCTTTTTATTGGAAGGTCTGGATACCAAGTAGATCTGGACCTCAACTGTACATAAAATCTCGACAGATTCCTGTTCCTTGTGGAATCCTGAGCAGCAAAATTATACATTAAAAAAGAAAAAATAGCAAAGCTCTCCAAAAGCTGATGTTAGAGTGTTTAAACAGTCATCAGACATTAGGAGACAAGGTAGTAGCATTAAAACTATCAACATATTCTGCCAGAAAAGGTCACAAAGTCACCGTTTTTCCATTCTTATTTGGTGAACTCCATTTGTGCATTAGCCTGACACACACTTCAAAGGAAGAAGTGAACATTCATCATATAAAGGAAAAACAGAAATTAACTGCACAGTAAAAATATGGTCTTCTTATTATTACAGTATTTAATTCTTTTGTAAACTATGTAGGTCACAGACTTATTAATTTTAATGAAGCATTACACTTTGAGGAGTTGTTACAGAAAACAAGACTAATTCCTCTGAGCAGAAAAATGTTATGGGGATTTTAAAAGATAGTTGTGTACCGCATCCCAATAATAATACTAAGCTTTGTTTAACAAAGCTAAGCCTTTTCTTTTGAAATAGAAATATGTATGACATCAAGCTGAAAAGTTTCATTACAACATAAAACACATTCCTGTAAAAGACATCAAAAAATGCTCCTTGCTCAATAAATGAAATAATTTATATACTATAGACTTTTAAAAATGCATTTTTGTACCCACTTTTCACAAGTTCAGGCCATTACTAGGACACAAGAAGATGCATATATGACTGCAGCACCTTTACCAGCCCAAAGGAGGACATGCTGTGGAGAGTAACCCAAATGAAAATAACAAATATCTACAGTGTGCAATATAAGACTCTTAAAATCCCTGTTCACCTTTTTGGCACCAACAGAGACAATATTGGACTCTGATCCTGAATCTGGCT
This sequence comes from Ibycter americanus, assembly GCA_035590275.1. Lineage (NCBI taxonomy): Eukaryota > Metazoa > Chordata > Aves > Falconiformes > Falconidae > Ibycter > Ibycter americanus. The sequence goes on along the minus strand of JAVJGI010000014.1, from coordinate 23,059,761 downwards.
TCATTTGGATGATGTGATGATGGGCTCAGAGGTAGCTGTGGGCTCCATGTGCAGGTGAACAGCAGTGCAGGCACATAAGCACAGAGAACAGATAAGCAGTGATGTTTACCATCAGTTTACTACTAGGCTTGAGCATCATTGCTTTGACAGTCGTCTATTACATCTGGCTTATTGTTATCTGCAAAGCACCATCAAGCCAGACTTCTTCTGTCCCCACTCCTGAGGACATCCACACCACTTCTAAATGACTCCACGACAAGGCACTACTGAACCTGATCTTGATGTTTCCCTCAGTGCCACCAGCACAGCTTGCAATTAGTGTGAATCACGTTAACTGATTTTCATGTAGGAACAAGAAAAAGTGTTCAGTGAAAGGCTTTATGAGTCCCAAATGCTAGAAATGACATGCTAATCATCTTTCAGACAGAATCTCTATGAGAGGACTAATACTTTCCTGTGTTAACAACTGCTGCACAGAGGGACCCAGATGGCTTATGCCAGTGTAAGGCTGCACTTTTACCATGGAAGGATGATGCCGTGCTCTCTCCCTTCCACAATCAGACCCATCATGCTCCCACCAATAGTGATACAAACACTTCAGTGGTATTTTGGATGGGCCACACCATCTTGCTTACCCATCTGACTGCACAGTCATACGCTTCCTAGTGTCTGGGCATGGCCAAACATCAGCTTCACCAGCTGCCTAGAGGACCACACAAGAGCAACTGCACGTGACAGAAGGAAAACAACTCAGTCACAGAGTGCAAAATATTCCCTGTGTTGCATCAGTGACAAGACAAGCCCAGGCAGCCTCCAGATTTGAAGCAAGGCGAGTACTTGTGGCAAGCAGCTGCAGAAGCAATGAACCTGCCCAGGTCAGCAGCAGCAGGGAGAACGTATGGAATTGTCTCTTGTGAGTCTTACAGGTTTCCAAAAAATGCACAAACAGGTCTGCACTACATAAGCTGAGAGACGAGATTCCTTTTTCCTAAGAATCTCTGAAAATTCAGGTGGAAGGAGAAATCCTTCCATTTTACAGCAAAAATGTAGAAAATTTTACAGCAAAATCGTTTAGCTTGGATATTAGGAAAAAAATCTTCACTGAAAGGGTTCAACAATTGGAACAGGCTGCCCAGGGAAATGGCGGAATCACCATCCCTGGAAGCGTTTAAAAAGCACGTGGATGCAGTGCTTAGGGACATAGTTTAGTGGTGGACTTGGCAGTCCTGGGTTAACAGTTGGACTTGACAATCTCAAAGGTCTTTTCCAACCTAAATGTTTCTATGAAAAAGCTATCAATCACAGATTTCCTGCAGCAGAACAGGGGAAATTCCCCTGGGGCAGGGGGGGATAGTGGTTAGAAATGCTTTTATTTAAAAAGCATTTGAAATGCACTTGCCCTAGGAAGGTGAGGTTCACCTGGGACTCCCATGTCCCAGCTCAGCCGCAGGGATACCCACACCAAGTCCCCAAGCTGTCTGTTCTCTGCACTGTTGTGCAACCAGATGTCTGCAGCTCACGGCACACCAAGAACAACGGGTGTCACTGAGCAAGAATTTCCTTAAAACCAGAAGGTTTTTGGTGACAAATTGCCTAACCATCTCTACCTTTTCTTCAAAATCATACAAACCTGGGCAGAGGATTCAGTGTTTTTTCTCACACTTCCACGTGTGTTTCAGTTTATGACTTCAGTTCAAATTCCCCCTAAACTAACAATATTTTGTGTCTTGAACTCATCATCATCCTTAAATTATTTTTCACTTCTTTTTAATGCAGCTGAACTCATCATCACCCTTAAATTATTTTTCACTTCTTTTTAATGCAGCCCTTCTGTACCACAAGGACCCTGGGGCAAGACATTATCCTCATTAGGGATGCATTCAAATCCTTAAAGCCAAGTCATTTTGTGTCTTCTTTCTCATTAAAGTAAGTGAGATATCAGCCTATTGTACCTATTTTCTGTTCTAAATATCATCAAGTTTTACAATGGATGGTCTTCCTTTATTTCTGTTTCTTAGAAGCATAGAAGCACTCCTGCAAACAAGGTCTGGGAGTTCAAAACAAAAGTTATTTTAATGAGAAGCTTTCATTTTAATAAAAATCTGCCAAAATAAGCTTAAAAAATTGGCAAAAAATCTTTCCAGCTGTCTCACTGCCTGAAGCTAATTATAGAATTAAGTATTGTCTGTACTGCACACAAGCGATTTTCTATGATGCTTCAACCTGTTCCCATCTAGAAACATGAAAATATTTGGAGGTAGTAACTGATTGACACAAACCAGATGTGCCTGGGAGCCTTCAGAAAAGTCTGAGCTAGACTTCTTAGGCATGCCCGCTGCACATGAATTGCATCTCCATGCACATGTATAAGCAACTTTCATGTGACTTCTCTGTGAAATCTGAAATAGGTTTTAGCTGAAATGAATGAAAAATCAAAGAAAGGAACTACATAGATATGTTCTTATGAAAAAGAGTAGCAGTTCAGAAGAGGACTTCAACTCTGCTTGCAATTCAGGGATCCTTGGCCAGCCTCTGTTTTCCTGTGGTGGGGTTTTTGGTAGTTGTTTTGGGGTTTTTTTGACAAGCATTTCCATTAAAAATTTAATCATCAGGTGTCATTTTCTCTCAGAAAGCTCACTTTCTTTTATAGGACGCTCTGAACATCAGTATTCTCATTTCATTCGGGGCAAAGTTGTTACCTGCAAGATCACTGAATTAGTCAGAGATAATACAAGCAGAGTTAACCCACTGCAGAGTTAACCCAATCACTGATATCTTTGCAGATTAAAACCAAACTGTGTAAGTAAGAAGCCTGTTCTGTTGCCACTGCCTTTGTGGTTTCCCTGTTACAGACACAATGACTTATTTCTGAACAAGAACTGAGGAAAGGGGCTTTAAAACAGAGGCTTTAATGATTTACAACTAAACAGCAGCGAGAACGTTGTGCTCAGCTCCCCTAATGGTCTCTCATTCAAGTACTGTCAAATCTGGGACAGTTCATTTCCAAAAACAAAACAGTTGTCACTGCTGAACATCAATTAACTTCTGATTGGCCAGTCCACCGTGATATGGTAGGAAATACTCATGTCCTCCTGATTCAGATTTAAAAGCCTCAAAAAGCAGCTCTGTGCCTTTCCAGCTCCCAGGCACCCAAGGCTGGTTAGCACGTTTTCACCACCCCAAGAATTTGTCAGTTTGCACTTCATGCAAACCACAAATGTCCATCTTTGCTTTGTAGCTGCTGTGCAAAGCAGCAGCATCCCACAGAAACTTCCAGCACAGGAATTGTCAGTGCCTCAGCCATACTCACTGCATTTTCCACGGAAAGCCCAGAGCAGCAAGAACACTTCTCTGTGCACTGGAGCCACATCGCACCTGCTGCTCATCAGCTGCTCAGAAGCACTGCAAGTACCCAGCCAGCAAAGATGCTTTGCTCTCGCCAGGGTGCAGGTAGGGTATGAAGCATTTGCCTGCTGCTGCACTCAGATTGTTACTGATACCATTCTTATGACTGACAATTTGGTACAACAGTCATATAGACAACCCTTCTCATACATTTTGGTTCTTTGAAAATACATTAATGGTTGGGAGAAGAGAGGTGGCATATGGCTAAGACTCAAGTATGGTGGCAATGTCCTTAGAAAAACTTGATGAAGTGTGTGTCTCCTTTTGAAGCACTCTTCTTTATGAAATATAGCCAGATTGCTCTCCCAAAGAAAGCAGACAATGCCAATTGAAAACCTTCAGATTAGTGGAGGATAGACAGTATTTTCCTCTCCGAATTCTCCCCTTGTCACCTCCTTCCTTAAACAGTTTAAGAAGTTTGCCAGCTCAAATCCAAGTACCTCAAACTGCAAACCTATAAAATAAGCACACAGCTAGAGTAGCAGTAATGCAACACTTCAGGAAGTAACATCAAAACCCCTTTTCTATCACCAAATCTCATTAACTCGTTAAAGTATTAGATATTCCTGAGAATAAACATGAAAGCAAAGCCTTCCCACCAGGAGAAACGTGTAGACATATTGTAGCATTCATGATGGAATACACTGTACATATGCAAAGACACAAATAAATTCATAAATCGATGTGTGTTTGATTAATCAGAAACAATGCTGTCCTGATTCATATATAAATTGTATCTTTAACAAGAGCTGACTTGCTTAGAAATGAGAGGAACCACTAGACCCTCACGACTAACAAATTTGATACACAGAGAGGTAATAAGGAAACAACACCTCATTAACTTACTCTTTGAGAAAAAAATACCATAAATACTACTGGAAAATGTAGAATTAAGTGAAGTTTTAATGATGAGATCTCTGTCACAATTTTCAAAATCAGACATTAATCCCCTCAAAATAATCAGCTAATTAATGCAAATCCTAACATGTTTGCTCCAAGAAGTCTTTATAACCAAGGAAAACATATTCATAATTTATATGTTATAGACACAGTATCCTTCAATGCTTGTTTTGAATTACAAGTTTCTCACAGAAAGAGCAGAGTCAATTTAGATAAAATAAACAAATGTTAAGCTTTCAGAGACACTATTGCACCTTTAAATACATCACAATTCAATGACTTCCTATCTTACCTACAGTGCAGAATGCTTTTTCGTACAGTCCAGTTGCTTGCCTGACTCATCTGAGGCAAAGCATCACCTAAGGAGCAGCACTGCTTAATAAGGAACTTGCAGCCAATGCCAACACGTGTGCCGTGTCCTACAGACAAAGAAGGATCACTGCTCCAGTCACATTACAGGCATCACACTTGGAGATCACACTTACGGAATCATTCATTATTATTTTACTTTCTACTTGGCGTTTCTTAAAACTAACAAAACCCTTAATGTACTTGTAGTATTTGCAGTCCATCACAGCAGTTCAGGGATTTAATTATCAATTACTTTAGAGTCAGTTTTATGAGTATTAGTATGATACACGGGCCAAACCACTCAGCTTATCAGTGCTGCTTAAACAGACTGCTACATTATGAATGGCATGGCAAAGGGGAATAAAATCCTCATTATGAGGCACTGCTGCTGTCCTCAATATTGTGCTATGGCGATTTCAGTTTAAAAGCCTCTGCGGGGCTCTGTATATCTCACACTTTGTCAAAGGATGGCAGATCCTTCTGCTTCCATTACCCCAGGGCAGGACTGAAATCACTGGGCTCATAAACTGGATTAAAAGCTCAGGACTGAGGTGCAAGAGATGCTGATTAGTAGTCTTGAAGGCAGAATTGGCATCCTTGTGAGAAAAATACCTCCTAGTCCCCAGCTGCTTTTGCTACAGTCAGTCAAGCCCTCACACCCCACAACACCCACGAGCAAGGGTCTTACTGGCTCGACTTCCAGTATGCTGACCATATGTGCATGCATTTCATTTGCTTACATTTGTAAATATGACTCTATCGAAGCTTCATTTGATCCTGTTTCTCAAATATTGCATCAAAACCAATAATGTGGATTAAAGTTTAATACCACAACTAACTGCCAAATTAAGGAAAAGAGGTTGAAAAGTGGTGTTGGGTACCTTAAAACAATTGGCTACACGGTGTCTGGCCCTACTCTGAGCCCCTCCAGTCAGCCCCACACCAGCTCTGGCATGCCAGAGGTTGCTGTCCCATCCAGCCCCTCCGTGGCAACCAGGGACCCATCTCTGGTCTGTGTTTGTGCCATGGCATTGACACAGCCACAAGAACCAGTTCTCTGCTGCCCTTCCACTCCTATGCCATTCTTGTCCTGTTTGCTGTCACTTCAGCCTCTTTTCACGAGCAATTCACTCTTCTCAAAAGGAACTATTAAGAGATAAAAAGACTGACATGCTGACCTATGAAGTTATATGTTGCTGTAAGAAAGATTAAGCAATTTGAGGTATAAAAGGAAAAATGCTTTGGACAAGGAAAAGGTGGTTATATCAACTTTTTATAACAACTTATCAATGACCTGGATGTAGGAACTGAGTGTACCCTCAGCAAGTTTGCTGATGATACAGAACAAGGAGGAGTGGTTGATGCACCGTAAGGCTGCGCTGCCATTCAGCGAGACCTGGACAATTGGACAGAAAGGAACAAAATGAAGTTCCACAAAGACAAGTGTAAGGTCCTGCACCTGGGGAGGAACAACCCCATGCACCAGCACAGGCGAGGGGTTGGCCTGCTGGAAGGCAGCTCTGCAGAGAAGGACCTGGCAGTTCTGGTGGACAGCAAGTTGCCCATGTGGCCAAGAAGGCCAACGGGATCCTGGGGTGCATTAGGGGGAGTGTGGCCAACAGGTGGAGGGAGGTGATCCTCCTCTCTGCTCTGCCCTGGCGAGGCCGCATCTGGAGTGCTGTGTCCAGTGCTGGGCTCCCCAGTTCAAGAGGGACAGGGAACTACAGGAGGGGATCCAGCAGAGGGCTACAAAGATGATGAGGGGACTGGAGCATCTCCCTGATGAGGAAAGGCTGAGAGAGCTGGGCCTGT
>JAVJGI010000014.1:22963829-23053193 GCA_035590275.1 Ibycter americanus | reverse complement strand
CTTTGAGGGTGACAGAGCACTGGAAGAAGCTGCCCAGAGAGGCTGTGGAGTCTCCTTCTCTGGAGACATTCAAAACCTGCCTGGACGTGACTCTGTGCAAGCTGCTCTAGGAGAACCTGCTTTAGCAGTGGGTTGGACTAGATGATCTCCAGAGGTCCCTTCCAAGCCTGACCATTCTGTGATAAGCTAGTCTTGAATAGATAATTGGGAAATAAAATGCCAAAAATAACAGAATGTAAAGTAACTAATATAAGTAATATAGGATATCAGACACACATGCAAGATCAAGAAGGGGAGGCATTGAATCAACAGAGAGCAGTAAGGATTACTTTGTGACAGAATAAGATGTTGCAGAAAAATTAAACACGTTCTTCATCTCACAAGGAAAATGGAAGGTGAGATGCCAGAAGTGAAAATAATGTGTCCTGTGGTGGATAGTGAAAAACTGGAGACACTAGCAACCTCTCCAGAACAAGTCTTGGGTAATTTAAAATCAATAAAAACAGTCAGAGCCCAAAGACCAGATGAGACACGCTTCAGGATCCTGAAAGAGATGGCAGACAGATTATTGGACTACCATGAGTTATCTTTAATAGCATCTTTGAAACAGCAAGGTATCAATAGACCAGAGAGAAACAAACAAAATAACAGCTGTAGCAAGGAAATAATGGAGAGCTATGAATTAAATTTGACCTCCAAAGTAGACAAGGTCCAAAAAATATTCAGTGATAAGATCAAAAAAACCCAGCTTTTGAGAAATAGGAAAACTTTAGGAAATACAACTTTAGTGGAATAGGACTCACTCTAAGAGCTACTGCAATTTCCTCATGTAGATTTCTCATGCACTGGCATTTTTAAAGGCAGTATTACAGACAATAAATAGGAGTGATGGGCTTATACTGTTTAGATTTTAGAATGTCACATAATATAGGAAGACAGTAAATTAATACATACAAGACAAGTTCCTATATGGATTAAAAATGGCTAAGGAAAAGCCATGTCTGCAGTCATCAATGATGCAGGATAATATGGATGATAGATGGATGAATAAAAATCAAGGCAACACGTGTTTCTGAGGACCAGAAAAGACAGTGGATTTATTAGTAAGCCCTGTTCAGATATTCCTTTCATATGTATCTCTCAAACTGGTTCCTGTTACAGGAGGACTTACCCTACTTATAACCTGAACTTGCGGCCTCTTGCAGTTTCATTTAAACGGAAAATATGATCCAATTGCTCTCTGCACCTGTATTCCCATGTTCAGTGCTGACTGAACTCAACTTACAGGGCTGAATTGATATTTACTACCCAGTGTGCAATCTTGGAATGTCTCAGAAGTCACATACAGCTGAGCATGGTCAGCTTCTGCTAATGGCATCAACATAAATAAACTCCAGATGCAGGGTCAGATAGTAAAGGATAGTGGCAAGATGCACTGTATTACAGAGAACCTTGATTTTCTGATAAACCCCAAATCCTGGCAGCCTGTACTACTGACTGATACTGTCTTCTCAGGGTCAGACAGTCTAGCCCATTTCCATTCTAATTTTCTCTAAATTTCTTCTGCAGCTTACTATGGTGAAATGGACACTGGGGAGAAAGAGTAATAGTTTTCAAATACCTGCAAAAAGGACAAGACCCCACATCCACTCCCGATAGAAAAGGAAGTAAATTGCAACAAAGGGGATCAGGCAAAACATTAGGGAAGACTTTTAACTTGAAAGTAGGTAATGTATCGGAGCAGCCTGCTTTCAGAGGCTGCAGGATCTCATATTGAAGGTTTTTACAAATAGCTTTTAATGAACAGATTAAATAAACATCTATCAGAAGGAATCCCGTCCTGGGGCAAGAGGAGGGACCACATGACCCCAAGTCATGACTTAACTTTATCCCTTATGACTATTTTTCAAAAACTTTGAAGACTTGTAGACTGCTAAACAGCTGTTATGTTTCACTCTGGCAATGACTGATTTTCAATTATCTCTGAACTTGCTGCTGTTTATATGTATGTTGTTAAAACCTTCAAGCTTTTCCAGGCTACCAAGTAGTGTCCTGTAGAAGTAATTATTATCTCTGCCTTGTGGCGTTGTACACTTTTCCTTCTGACTCTTCTCTTGCTTTTCCCTCCCCTGTAATTCTGTCCAGGGTCACGCTGAGCTGGGCAGTAACTGGGAAGAAAAAGGTACTAGAAATGTTGTCTCCAAAAAGGAGTATACCAGGGCTTCAGAGAATCAAGATCTCTGCTGGCACATCTGAACACTGCCCAGGCTTTCAAAGCACAACATGGTAGGGAACGTCGTATTCAGATTGAACAACAGAGTCTTCATAATGGAAGAAAATGTCCCATTATCCTCCGCAGGACAAAAGCGAAGATTTTTTAGGCATTTACAAGGAGGAGGAAGATAAAAAAGAGCACAATGAGAATCATTACTGAAATTGATTCTCCTTCTTTGGCAATGACCTCTTAAACTACCTTTGTGCAAGCCCCAGATTCCTTAGTCAGTCTTACTGCAGGGTAAAAAGACACACCTCAAAGAGTGCTGTTGGAGCTTTGTAGTATCAGGTCAAGATGTTGTTCATTTTGTGATATTTCTGGCTGAAAAATACAAAATCTTATTAGCGACTACAGTTAAAGGAAAGGAAAAAAAGTTCATACTTACCTGAAGCATCTGGATGATAGAGGCTGGGAGCACTGGTTATTTCTCCTTGCTGATGGAGACAGCTACCTGAGGATCTTTGACTTGCAATTAGAATCCTGCTCTTTGCAGATGGTAACCTGGACACTGCACCCAGTCCTAACTGTGGCTTGAGTATCATGGCAGATCGATAAAAACTTGGTGGGACCTCGTAATGAGTATATGGTGGAGGGCAAAATTCATCTTTTGCAGGCCTTTCCCCAACCTACAGAAAATCATAACAAACACAGACATTATGCAACAAATCAGTAAATCCAGAAAATACGAAGCTCTAAATTGCTTATAAAGGCTAATTTTCCCTCCTTGTGAATCTGCATTTCAGAGCACGGCAGACTGATCATCACTTTCAAAAGATGATGGTCTTACCATATGAATTGCTCTCCAAAAATAGGACATTACAGTCTCAATACACAACAAAACCCAAATAAAGAATTGCTGTCCTCCCCAAAAGAAAACAAACAGAAGATCTTCAATTAATGAAAATGAAGTTACTGTTAAATCCTGAAAGGTGATATTATTTACAGAGGTAGATACACCAATATAGTGTGTAAGTGGGATTTTTATTAGACATTATTTAAAATATACTTACTGAAATACAGGTTTGGGGAAAGTCACTTTTAACTTAGTTAAAAATACAGCTGAAGGTATTTTAGGTTCATTTTATCAGAGAAATCACATTGTCAAATCATTTCTGTGAGGAAAAAAAAGCCCTCTATACATGTTCTTACTGCAAAATGTTCACTGTAATTTGTGCCCCTGAAGTTCCTGAAAAGAGACCTGGTTGTGGAGGTGGGCACATTTCTGTTCATTACATTTTCAGGGGGCTGTTGAATATTCCAAATCAGAGCTATAAAACCCAGCTGCCCATTTGAATTGGAAAAAAGAAGAAAATTCGCAGATGTGAAACATTTACTCTTTATCACAAATAGCTGCTGCTTTGCTAAAATCAGTAACAAATCTCTCAGTACCTTAATGGGCACGTACTGTGAGGGCAGCACAGTATGTCTCAAGCTGGAAGTATTTCCAGCAAACTGGCTGTTACCAGGAAACTTGCAATCAGGGAGTGACCTGGTTCCCTGATTCAGCCTTTGCATCTTTCTACACGCAAGTTGGGCTCTGACTCCCACCTCGGTGCGCTGCTTTGTGACTCAGGACAAGAGCGCAGAGCAATGTCAGTAGTTTTCATCTCTCTATTTGCAAAGAACTGTTTAGTCTTCTGGGTAGAGTCCAACTTCTTTACCATTTTCTTATAAAATGCAAAATCATCGTAATGTAGAAAGGACCCACGAATATTTTTTCACTGCACACCATTTAGGACACAGGAGGAAAAAAAAAAAGAAAAAGACGGCTTAGGAAATAGGAAATCTGAACTAAATTTGTTTAAAATTTAATCAAAAAGTGCCATAGGCTACCTAGGAAGAAATGTAACTGCCAATTAATTAACTCTACTGCAAGTTATGATGCATATAATATGTCAAATCAATTTCTATTTAGCAATTATAAGCATGTAGAATATGCACTTCAACACTGGCTACAAAAGCTTTGATCCTAGCTGCTTCAAGAGCTTTAATCCTAATTTAGCAAATCTTTAATATGCTAAAAGAGACAAGATTAGCCTTAAACTATTAAATACAACATCTCTGAGGCCTCTGCACAGGAACTAGGAGATTCAACAAACACGGATCTTTACATTTTTGCTCTATATTTTTTCCTTTGTTTGCAGCCCTATTTCCTGCCATTAGATCTTCCCACTTCCTTTTTTATTATAGTCCTATGACCTATTTCTACAAGTTAGGATGCAGTTTTTTACTGTATAGATGATTCTCTAGGCTTGAACTGCAGGAGATGTTCAGCTTCTTATTTTCAGCTTCTGGATATGAGATTGTTTTCCTGGATAAGACTCAGTTATCTTTTCTCTCCCTGATGATTTTTTTTCAATCAGAATTCCACTATACCCTTCTGATCGTCTCATATTTAACTGGCAGTGAACATACCAATGCCAAGTACTTCAGTATAAGGAATAGAGAAAATATTTAAAAATAGAAGCCATGCATTTTTTATAAACTGGGTCAGCTTAGTCAAACCTTCAGTCACCTCATTTTTTTTCGTTATTGACAGCATGCTAGGAGTAGCACACAAGGGCCACAAACATGCACACTAAATCAATCGATCACAAGCATTAAACCTCTTCTCAAGCTGAGAGAAGTGAGAAGGATTTATAACAGAATCATTTAGGCTGAAAAAGACCCTTAGGATCATTGATTCCAACTGCAATTTACCCAAATAACTTTGAAGAAATAGATGCTTTTTTTGAAGTGCCCAGTTTTGGGGGACATAAACTTACTATGAAGACACATGAATTTTTCTTTTGTATTTAATGGTGAATTCATGAAGTGTAAAATTCAACTGGTCTCAGTAGAATTGTATGCAATTACTGATTATAAGGCCATTTTAAATTTCTTCACAAATATGTGGATTAATGTGAAACCTGTTATCATCCTGTACTAGATTTTTGTACAAGGGACTTTTAAAGAAAAGATCTCTTGCAGACTGTCAACTAAAAAGAAGCTCAACTTAGAGTTTTACTGTGTAGCTGTATGCTCATTCCCCACTCATCCCATTTAATGAATTTGTTAGGAAGAGCTGGAAAGTCTGCAGCAAATACTTGGAGCATACAGAAATTTCCACAGGCTGGGTAATCCCGAGCAGAGCTAGCAGCATGGCCAGCAGGTAAAGATGTCCAACACTTTCCTTCACGTGTTTGTACCATTGTCAAACATTAACACCTCAAGCAAGAATTCTCTTGTCAAGTGTCTGCTTCAGGCAACTATTTGGGAAAAGAGTTGGTGACATTGGTTCAAGCAGTTCAGATAATGAGATTAGGGGAGAAAATTGCTGGTTTGACTCTGTATAAAACAGCTCTCCCTAACCCTTTTTCCCCTACAGGCCTTTCATTTCAACAGGCTTTGGTCCATGCTTTCTAGAGCAGAAAGATGTCTGTGCTGGGGAACAGGCCCAAGGAGGTGGTTGAACAGGACAGGTGCAGCCTTGGGGGTGCAGGCAGGAGAGCTGGTGATCAGCAGACCTCCTTACAGACCCCCACCAGAACCAGGGCTCTTGGCAGCAGCTGTAAATACTGAATAAAGTGAGCCAGTGGTCACTCTCTGACAAGGCACAGACCATATCCATATGAGTAAATTCTCACCTTGCAGACCAGGCTGGTCACATCCATGCTGGTCCTTGGGAACCGCCTCTGGGTGAGCACACGCTAGCAGAGATAGCAAGATAGCTTGCGTGAGCCTTGAAGGCCGTGCCCTCCCATCTTCAGCTCACTAGCACAGTTACAGCCTTGGGGTCCCACGGTTTGCTCTGTTGTTACTTCCCACAGACTCAACCAGGAACACAAAGTGGCCACAAATTCGCACTGGTGCTGACTAGAAGAGTCTGAGGTCCAGGCTGAGATGGGGAGCCCACAATGTGATGAAGCATGTGGATAGCAGCTATCTTCCCTGGACAATGACTGGGGGTTTTTAAGCATTTCACTTTGAGCGGTTTTCCACCTTCTTTTTTGGGGGCGGATGAAGACAGGCATGAAAGATCTACCTCCACACCATGCCAAGGTTCCAAATAAAAGCATTCAAGGGGCTGCCAATGCCACAGGCAAGGCTGCCCATTTAACTCCATTCCGTTATGGACCCAGTCTCTAAGCACTGCTGGACTGCCTTCACGCCTGAGATGGGATTTTTGTCTGAGCTGCTCTACATTGGCTTTAGCACAGGCAGCTCAAGGAACCCTGCAGGCTTCCCACTGCATGGAGGTAGCCCTCGAGTTGTCCTCTTAGAGTTCTCCAGGACTTGCCTTGGAGTCTCCTGTCCAAAACAGCACCTTCCTATTTTTTCTAGCTCATGGCACCCAGAGGTGTATTTAATTGCTCCTACCATTTAGCTAGCTGAAGGGTGCTTAGAGATTAAAGGTCTGACTGATAGCAGCTATTAACACTCCCTATTACAGCTATGTAAAGAGCTGTAGAATGCTAATCAAAGCTCTCCAAAGCCCAAACTGGATGTGTGAAATAGGGCCATCTGGGATTTTTTTCTCACAAAGACAGTAGCCATCCTGCCCCAGCATTTCTCTGTGTCCAAAAACTCTGAGCCTTCAATGCTGTTCCTTCACCAGAGTGACTTTGATCTATCTCAATCCATCCTAATTGGTTTCTTTCTGATTACACATCAGTCATCTGCCATGAACCTGTACTGTGCACAGTTGCTCTTCTAAGCATCTGTCCACTTCCATGGATCAATCATTTTCCTTTCTCTTGATCCATACTGGAGACAAATCAGTCCCCTTTGCATCTTCTAGGGTGGCAGCACAAGAAAACAAATACCATCCTCTGCTATCAGCTCCTGATTCCTGGGCTAATGCAAACTCATAACACAAACTGCAGTTTGATTGACTTTTCCTTCCCAGCCTCTTCTCCAGGCAATCCAGCTTCTTTGAAGAAGCAGCTTGCTTGGGTTCAAATGTTCCCACGTTGAAATACCCTTCTAATCCTAGTCTAGAGTAGATCATGCTGCAGACTTGCCACAACTTGAGTCCTTCTTGTATTAAGAATAGTCCTCAGTGGCGCACAGAAATTGACCCTTTGCTCCCAGATGTGTCTGCTGATCCTGCCTGATTATCTGAACCCCAACTGTATGTGCCGTAGACACCTATAGTCTTCAGTCACCCTATAAACAGCGAAACAGCTGCAAAATCTGGATTATTGTGGCTTTAATTTCCATTGCTATATATTAAACGGTAATAACATAGTAACTTTCCCTCAACTTACAAGGCGATTGTGAAGATATACTAATAATGGCTGGCATAGATAAGCTCACAATGACTTTAATAATTCCTCCTCTGGATGCAAAATATAAAGGACAGGGCTAGACACTGAAGGGAAGGCCAGTGAGCACTGTTATTTCTGTGTTTGGGATGAGATGGTGCTCTATGAAAAACTATAATTCATAATCATTTCAGTAGGTTGCCTGTTAATATGGCATTAGGGCCAATCAACACTCATACACAATATCTTAATATGGGTATTTGCCAGCTTTTGATTGTCAACACTGTCACCAAATTTGTTATTTCAATGTTGTTCTTTGGATAAACACTGTATGTGGAATGAGGCAGGCATTAATATAGCCTCAGTAACACCATGAGACACACAGCAAAAAAACATAGTAATTTTTCTTTTTTAAAGACTGGTTCAAATTAAAAGCACTTGTGTTATCATCAGTATTTATATAAAAAGCTTGGTTGTTGTGCTACCACAGGTCCCAAGCAGCACGGGGCAAAGGCACATCACAGACCCAAACGTAGCTCCCTCTTCCCTGTCCTTTTTCCACCTTCCAAGCAAGGTCAACCTTCCTCCATTGCGCTCACCTCCCAGCAGGGATTTCAGGGAACCAAGACTCCTGCCTGACTTATCAAAACAGAAACACAATGAGATATCAGTAGCCATAACTGACCAGAAGGACTTCCATCACCTTTTGGCTGCTTCAGAAGGCTTTCTGGGGAAAGATTTCTTATTTGAGGTGCAAGTCAATATAACACACAGCATTAAAATGAGCCAAAAGAAAATCTTTTCCTGTATGATATATATATATAATCTAACAACAGCTCTGATAGCCCCTGGGCTTCAGTACAGCTAAACAGAAGGGAATTAGTTTAGACTTCTAGTGATCTGTCTGCAAAAAACTGCCAACTTTCCCATTATGGAGGAGAAGTCTCTGTGGGCAGATTACATTCATTTCCCAAAGCTGTTCTTTGGGGGGGAAAAAAGAAATTCCATTTATGAATAAATTGAAACAGTGTGCCTTTTCCTTTCTAAACACCCTTATTTATATTACTAGCAGGTGACTGGTTTCCTGGAAAACACTGGAGGACAACTTCCAGTCACAGATCAGACATCGCAACAGGGTCAGTGCCAGAAACAGGTAAGTTTGTACATTTCTAATGATCACACATTGCCTTGATTTAGGATTTATTTCTTATTTGAGGTTTGAGAACTAACTTCTGGCAGCAACAAGTAAGAAAATAATCACCACCTGGCATACAAAAGAGACTGTCAAAGCTGACTCCTTACCTCCTGCAGAAACTTCTCGCTCATTGAACCAAAGTGATGGCCCGGGGGTCTAATTCCTGACACCACTAGTCCAGAACTGAAGAGTCTTGGCTTCTGGAGGTCAGGTTTAAATTTGTCGTACAGGATGCTGGTGGGTTTTGCCTCCCCTCCACTGGACGCCTTCTGCTCCGTAGAGATGGGCATGCCACATGTGGGGCTACCAAAGGGCATCCCTGCTGGCGCAAACAAAGGGTCAAGCTGCTCTATTGAACGAGGGTTTCTCCTAATGTATGTGATGATTTTAGGTCTCACAGGTTTGGGCCTGGGTATGGCAGGTTTCATCTCCACACTTTCTTCCAGCTTTTCACTGCAGTCACTGTCCACATCTGCCTTCTCTGCAAGGGAGCCCTTGGAGTGGACCAGGATAGGTTTTGGGATGGCACTGCTGCAAGCAGTCTTGATAGGCACTTTAGAGGATATGTTTAACAACTGCGTACTGTCAATGGGAGGTAGGACTGAGGAGGGTGACAGTTTGTCAACATGAAGTGCATAAAGGTCCTTCAAATTACTGTTTGATAGCGTGGGCTGACTATTAACTTCCAGCATTGCCACTGGGCGCACAGGAGTTTGGACACATAAAAAGGTATCAGCCTTTTCTGAAATGTTACAGCTCTCCAGTGCTTCCTCTGGAGGATATTTCTGTGCGTTAGCTGTCTTTTTACTTGGAACTGAAAAGCTCGAGGCTTCTGCATCACTGTCGTGGTTGTCAGGTTGTTGGTTTGACACTGTTTCTGCACTGCACGCTCCGTGCTGATCTGAGACATCAGAAACAGGTACAGCAGCATCCTCAGTGCTTCCTTTGACTAATGTCAGTTTATCCTCATTAACTTTCAAGGGTTTGCTGTCAGGTAGATTAATACTCTGTATCAGAGATATCTGTTCACCAACTGTTTCTGCACAACCTGCATCAACTTCATGTAAATTTTTGTTTTTTCTAGGTGTCACTTTGCCACTGGATTTACTACTGCAGGTGAGTGGGAATACTGTTTCCACTTCTTTGTCAGTAAAATATTCCTCACCAACCTGGTTAGTTGCCCTCTTGTCAGTGTCATTGTTTCCTCTCCCTTCCGCACCAATGGTGACATTATCACTCAGCAATTTGTCATCAGGATAGGTTACCACCTGGCTTGACAATGGATCCTCTGCTTTATTACAGGCGTCTTGAAAACGGGATGCTTGAAATTTTGATGCATCAGACCCAGAGCCTTTCTGTTCCTGCACTGCTGTATTTTCATCTTTTTGATATCCCAGGAACTCTTCCAGCATAATTCTCTCAATCTTTTGTTGACAAGTATTTTTAGATTGTACAGACAGTGCAGTCTTAAGCTCCAGTTTTTTACTTTTATCACCCTGACCTAATTGTGCTTCTGATTTACTCGCAATCTCATTGGGCTTAACAGTTGAATGTTGAGAATGAGAAGTATGCAGTGTGCTTTCAACGTTAACATTTGGTACGTCTTCTGGTTTACTTATTTTCTTATTCCCTGAGGTAGATGGTTTTGAATAAAGTACAGTATTTTCCTCTGAGGTATTGTCAAGTGGATGAAACACCACCCCAAGAAAATGATCCGTGGATGTTTTTTGTGATTTCTCCGTATTTCCTATCAAATGATGCGACCTGTCAATGGAGTCCAATGATGCAGAAAGCAGACGTTTACAGGACACACGGCCAATGCAGTCTTTTGCAAACGTTTCAGATTGAGGAGAGAATTTACTTGGTCTTCCCAAAGAAAGCCTTTTTATTCTCTCCGCCTCCACAGTCCTGGACATTTTACCCTTAGAAAAGTTCTGGGTGAAGTCAACGTCACCTTTGGAAATAACCTCCAGGTTGGCATTGTTTGTGCTACTTTTTAAATTGGACAGACTTTGTCCACGGCTAATCCTGATATACCTTGATATATCCTTAGCTTCGCAGGTCCTAGAATCTTTCCCCATTTCCCTGCTTGTGGTGGAGGGAAGCTTACTTTCCTGTACACTGGTGTGACAGGTCCGAGAGTCTTTGAAGGTCAAGAGTTTACTCTGCTCTGTATTCAGATGAGCAACTTTCTCTGATCCTCCACAGTGTATATTCCCACTATCATCTGTCAAACCACGTTTCTTTACATCCCCTTCAGTGGTTCTAACTTTTGTCACAATTCGGTTGGCATTGGTATCCCCCACACTCACTATGCTTTCATTATTATTTTTTATTTCGCTGCGGTTGTCCTGAAGCTGGGCATAACATGACTTGTTTGGGATTAATGGAGCACTCATTTTGAAGCTTTAGGTGACTGCTTTTTTGACAGTCCTAACTAACGAGAAAGCTTTTTTCTTGTCAGGTTAACTATTATGCATGCTTCGGTTATATATTTAAATTATAAACTCATCAGTAGAAAATTCCTTGTCAGAAAGCTTGGAATCTCTTGTCAGAGTCACATTTTTGTGCTGCTCAGTTGTCTTTCATGCAGCCTCTGGACACAGGAAATCTTTATGATGTGCAGTACAGAGGTTCAACAAAAGCAAAATAGATCTGTCAAGTCCCCTCTGAATAAAAGCCAGTTAATCCAGCCAACCTATGAGAAAAAACAAAACAAAACCAAACCAAAACCAGACGTTACACCAATGTCAGGAATCAGGCTAACTAAACCAAAGTTAAAATCAACAGCACTCTCAGGTACATCCCCAGGACACAGCATTTTCAAACACTTTAGATGCTGTTTCAATCACAGCTGTACTCCCAGGAAAGATTCTTAGCATAGCACAGATCTCTGACTTGAGAAGTTACACAATTAAAAGTGTCCTGGTTAGAAGAGTGGTTAGTACTGTGTTTAAGCCACATAGATTTATAAGTGGAAGTAAGCATAAATAGCTAGGTGAGGTTGGGTCCCAACATCGAGGGTCTAAGCACTTTCATATTGCTATAACAATGTCTTTATTACACCAAGAGTGGCTACTGATGCATCTAAAGCACCACTGTATAGACAAGCTGTAAGTAATAAAATTCCAGCTCCATTAAAAGATGTGTATGGGTTTCTCTCCTTGCCTTGTACGAATTACTGCTGTACCTGTGCTGACACTCCATCCCTGTTGATATTTCTTAACCAGATCTATAGATGCCAAGAGAGCAAAAACTACGGCTGGAGGCCTGCAAATAAAAACAGTGTTTTTCTGAGGCAGCTGCATATGTGTATGTTCAAATATAGAGGATTATACACCAGTCCCAACACAGTGCAACTCCTTTCGGCTTCTCCCCCCCCTGTGGCTTTGGGAGCCCAGATTTTGTCCTCTATCACCTCCAACAAGATGAAGGGGAAATTTCTGTCGATGCCATGCCTAAATTCAGTCTCTGAGATATTTTTTGTACCCTGTATGTTCATACCTTTCATCATAAAGAAATACGGGAACTAGAAATTGGAACATGCTCCAAAGTATCCAGAAGGTAGAATTAAAACACCTGCAATGCTCCAAGCTGTGCTGGGTTTCTAATCAGGGGCTCACAGGGGCACTAATTAGAAGTGCTGATTAAGTTCACTGCTCTGTCTACAGCATCTGGGTGCAAGTCTGGGCCTGTGTTTCTAACACTCCCTATAAGCAGGTCCTCCCAGCCTTTGCATTCAGTTCAGTTCAGCCCTGACCACAACAACTGGCTCTAAGCTCAATCCAGTTTCTTTATATGGTGCACGCACATGTTGGTTGAGTCTGGATTCAGGCTCCTGGCATAGTTTCAGCTCTTCAGCAAACAATAAGTAACTAAATTAATTCATGAAACAGAACACAGTATTAAGAATTTCACTTCACCACCACAGAATTGTGTTATTGTAGATCTCATTCACAAAGCATTGTAAAGCAAGACTTTTAAACTGCTTCTATGTCTGTCCTTATTCCCAGAGAAAAAAGAATGGAATACTTATTAAATGAAATACATGCATTATGCAGTTTTTGGTTCATTTCTTGTTCATTTTTTTCTGAAAAAAATTATAATACCAGAATTTACATATTCAACCTGAAAGCTGAACTCTAAATGCTCTTCACTGGGCAAAGCATGTCTGTTATTATCTGTTTGGTTAACTAGGAAGGGGCATTGATGGGCTCCGGAGGGAGCTGAGTACAGTCAACTTGTGTTTCTCCCTCAGCTGGCAAATGGCATCACTCTGTGGTTTCAAAAGTGAGGGCCACGAAAATGATCAGAGGGCTGAAACACCTCTCCTATGGAGACAGGCTGAGAGAGTTGGGATTGTTCAGCCTGAAGAAAAAGGCTCTGGGGGACCCTACTGCAACCTTTCAATACTTCAAGGCAGCTTATAAGAAAGATGGACAAAGAGTTTTTACCAGGGTCTGTAGTGATAGGACAAGGGGTAACAGTTTTAAATTAAAAGCAGGTGGGTTTAGAGTAGACATAAGGAAGAAATTCTTTACTATGAGGGTGGTGAGTGAGACACTGGAACAGGTTGCCCAGAGCAATTGTGGATGTCCCTCTCTAGAAGTGTTCAAGGCCACATTGGATGGGGCTCTGCCCATGGCAGGGATACTGAACTAGGTGACCTTTAAAGGTCCCTTCTAACCCAAACCCATTTTATGATTCTATCATTCTATGAATTGAATAGAAAGTGCAGTGAGCAAAACTTTGGCGAACTGAGAAAAAGGTTGAGGAAACTCATCTTCCTTGCACCATCTTGTAATCTCTCACCAAAAGTGTCACCCGATGGCCCAAAACTTTAACAGATTGTGGTGAGCTGACTATGGCTGGCTACCAGATGCCTACCCAGTCATATTCTCATTCTCCCTTCTCAACAGGACAGGGGGAGAAAACAAGATGAAAAAGCTCATGGGTAGAGACAAAGACATGAAGATCACCTACCAAGTACCATCACAGGCAAACCAGACTTCCCTTGCGAAAAATTAATTTATTCCCAATTAAAATAGAGTTGAATGGTGAGGAACAAAAGAGCTAAAATACCTTCCTGTGAGGAAATCGCCTATTCCCTTTTTTCCCAGGCCTAGCTTCACTCCATTCACAGCTCCTCCACTCCATCTGTTGCTCCTTCCCAGTGACACTGGACCTCCATGTGCTACGGCAGTATGTATAAATAAATTGGTAAATGATAATGACGATGTACATTAAACCCTAAGTACCATATCAGGCTGATGCTTTCAAATGTACCAGTAGAGCAATACATTAATTTGCCACTTATTTTCTTCTCTAAATCTCTTACATGGGTTTAGAACAAAGATAACTAAGACATTTGAAATTATGAACATGATACTAAGAGGTTGTTGGTTCCTCTTGTTTACACTGCCCCCAATATGATTAGTAGCAATGCAAATGAAGAGTGTTTTGGAAAAAAATATTGTGGAAATACCTGTATTAATTGAAAGTATCTTCACACACATTGTGTGACACAGGCCCTGCTGGTATGCTTCAGACACCAGACTAAATAATTTGGTTTAATATTGCTGGTACAAACTGATCGACATGAGGGTCAGAAAGACCTGTCCCCTCTCAAACACAGTGCACTACACAACCTCAGTACGCTGCCAGCTGAAATTAAGCTCTTAAAGCAGCCAATGCTGGCCAGAGACACAGAGTTCAAATGTATGAGCAATTATGTTGCTTTTAAGAGAAGGGACAATAAAATACTCTCTAGGCAGAGATTAATCTCAGACAGTGTTAGCACTGCTCCTGTGCTTCCTCTAGAGTCAGTGAGAAGGGACAGGCACTTTGGAAAGGTAGTTCATCTCATGCTAACACCTTTCAGAATGACCCTATGCACCCAGCCTTACAAGTTCATCTCTTCTGGTGACATCCTGCCTCAGATTAAGGATGTCACAGACTTGAAGAACCCATTACATCCTTATAATTAGCATCCATACAATTACCCAAAATATTTTCTCCTTCTGCAGAATATTGCCTGTTTAAGTTTGTAATCTGTTTTAAAGTTGCCATTACAATAAATACAGAATAATGATTTAATGTTTGAAAATAATGTAAGACTTCATTCTGCTATAGAACATACTGACAGCACAGGACTCCTGCTAAATTAATATAAAAATGTAATCAATCATCGATGCCAATCAATACTTTATTAATCCACTTTTCCCTGTGAAGGAATACAAGCTTTTGGTTTTGGTTCAATTAATGTAATATATACTGTGATAGTCACATTTGGGAATAAGATGTATGCCTTTTTGTTACATCTGGGACCTTCGAAGATTTGATCATTCTCTTATAAACATCTTCTATTTAAGAAGCTTTGGCTTGGATTTTCTGCAGGATAGCTGATTTTATGTTGTACTGTCTAGGCTCAACTTCACTATGCTCTTTGGAGTCAGTGAGATTAAAAGACTCAGCTGTGCCTGGGTTCTGCTGGTTTCTCTGTTTTTTTATTACTCACCTCTCCTGACTGATGTTGGCTGACATACACACATCTAAAGTCACTCCCTGCAGCGCAGGAATGCTCTGAGATGACCGGGATGTGAATCTCCTAACTCTTCAGACACCCTCTATAGCTCAGGAACAGGGGGTAAGAGAAGACTTGATCCCAGCAATGACAACACCTCATCACTTAGCAGCATCTCACTGGGGACCCTGGACAAGAAACATGACTGCAAGTCTTAAAGACTGAACTTGGTATATGCAACTCTTGATATGGGTAAACAATTCTTGATACTGTATAGTGTAAAAATATCCCCTCTGAATTGCTGAGAGTGGAAAATGAAATCATAGCTCTCCATACCACAGCATCTTGGCAGAATACGATCACTATATTTGTGAAAAAACCTTTACAAAGTGATGTGAATGTGCTAGACAGTAAAATAAAATGATACCCACCAGACTACAGTTAGCTATGAATCCCACAGAGAGAAGAAAATTTAAAGAAGCCAGAAACCTAACTAAATACTTTTGTTTATCTTCAGCAGTGTAAGTTCCTTCTGAGATGTCTCTGTCTTAAGAGCCTCTATTCTAAACCTGAGCCCATTTAACGATGCTCTAGGAAAGAAGTCTAAAACAGTTTCTTCCTGTCTGCTTTTTTAGTTCCTCCACTACAGTTTGCTCCATCCTAAGCTGCATTTGGCCAGCAGGTCCCATCCTACCCTCTGGAGACAGCAGGGAGAAGGTGAAGCTGAGCTGGATGATTTCTGTGCCATGACACACAGCATGGACTGCATCAGCAAAGCTCAAGTTTGTAAAACGTAACTGGCTAAAAAAAGAAAGCAGCAGCCTGCTTCTAAATAGTAACAGCAGCTTTTTTTTTGTTAAACAAGCAGTGTAGAAATATTGTTATCCTCAGTAGGCACCAAATAAGAGAAAAATGGTAAAGCATTACCATGTTATTGGCAGTCTTGTTTTGTTTTTAATCCACCACAAAAATAGAACAGTAATAATTATGAGATATGGGAAGGAATTATCAAAACACAAGGAAAAATAAAACTGGAAATAAAGAAATAAAACCTGAATGTGTTGAGAAGTTTGGCTCTTGTGTAAGTATTTCCTAATGCAGGCTGTCACAGCTGCTTACCCATCCCAGTACATACAGTCTAAACCCAGAGTATTTACAGTAAGATACACTAAAAACATCTGGTTGTACTAGTAATACTGTGCTGGCTCAAGTTGATTGCTCTTCCTGTACACAGTGTATGAGAAGCACCTGAATAAGTGTATGAGAAGCACCTGGATACCTTATTAACCACTTGTCACTGAACCAGTGCCTCTTGCTATTACCGTGTTAAAAAAGCAATGGGTTTGTAAATGGCTGGGGCAGAGCCAGTAGCCTGCAAATGGTCAGCCATGGGTATGCCCTCGACCCAGTGGGTAGTGGGGGGTGCTGCGCGGGGATGAGGATCACACAGGCTTTCAGCTGCGTGTGGGGACCTGCACACCAGCCCACTTTGTCATGACTGAGAAGGGAGTCATGAAGTGTGATAGCATGTTTATCCTCGCAGAAGGTAACTACGACTGCTTGACCACAACTGGGTTGAAAGCATGAAGTGAGAAGCCTCCGGTCATTTCCCCCAGAGGCAATCCAGGTCACAAGCTCCAAGTTCACAAACCCCTGCAGCATCCAGGATAAGGGCTGAGCACAAGCTCCAGCTCTGCTGCCCTCTGCACAAGCAGCACAGATCTGAACAGAACGAGCATCTTTGCATTACAGCACGCACAGACAGACCTCTGCAGAAACAGACCCCAAGAACAAAATGCTGGCCCACAGGAAAGACAATCCCATTGTCTGACCAGTGCAGCGATGGAGGAGGAAGATGGATGAAAGTACGTGAGGAATTTACTTGTATGAGGTGGGAAACAAATGTGGTTTTTACAGTTACTACAGAAAACTGGCATGAACAGCAGCATTTTGACATACACAGGTGCTCCAAGAAATGCCACTGGGGAGAGCTGGCAAACCAGTCACAGCCTTGCTGAGGCTTTCTCTGCAAGAGGAGATACCACTGCATGTAATGCCAGAGCTGCACGCTGCCAAGAACTGAGTCCCAGGGATGAAACAAACACAGTGCTGGAAGGGAAGGAGGCGGGAGTATCTTCTTGAGAAGCCCAAATCGTTACAAAGAACAACTTCCAATGGTGATGGAAGTTGAAAGCTGATACTAGGACATTAAAAAAAAAGCCAATAAACCTCTTGAAGTGGGTAACATACAATCGGAATTAATTAAAAGCAGTGAAGAAGTGCTCACCCAGGCATGTAATAATTTTGTTAATGTGATTTGGAAGGCTGAGAACTAAGATTTGGATACACTCCCCGACAGCTTCTATTCATAACAAAGCAGACCCAGCTGTTTGGGGAAATTACAGCATAATCTCATCATTGGCAGATCCTATGGAAACGTTGCTGTATATCACGAAGAGGACAGTACTTCAGATAGACAACTTTCTGCCTGACGAGCAATTAAGACATAGGCAGAGAAGAGAAATGGTGGAGCAAATGTTAAATTTCTACACACTGGAAAATGATAGGAAGGCAGTTCTTATTCACTCGTAAAACTGAAACGATCTGAAAATATTAGAGGATTTTGCAGAGCGTGACCCAGTAAATTTCCAGAATTTAAGTGTTTTAGTGGTTTTAATGTCTTTACAATCAATAAATTATAATCTTTTCACTATTTACATGATTACCTATTTTATATCTATATAAATATAGTTACAAAAAAATGAATATAGAATAGCAAATGGTTTCATATGCCAAAGCAAAGATTTTCAGTTCTATTTTATCTTTTATTCACCAATAAAACAGGTTCTAGTTTATAAAAAATATTAATGAATTTATACTGGTTTATCAAATTGATTTTCTCAAAATGATTATGAACAAACCGGATTTTAAACATTTGCCACATTTAGCTTCAAAATTTTCTAAATCAACCTTTTTCATTTTACAGTTCCAAATAATATTTCAAGATCAAATTTCCTTTCTGTTGACATTTTTTAAGGTTTTTTAAATGGCAAGTCAGGTAACACAGAAAGGTTTATTCCTCTACCCAAATTAGTATTTTATCTTCCTAAATAACAGGGTGATAACAAGCCCAGTGGAGGACTCTGGTTCTTGCTTTCAGTAGGCTTGTGAGGAGACATTTCTTTTCCACATTTTTTCCTTGGGTCAGTATTACTCCTTTACTTCCAGTTGCCATGTTGCCATGTCACATGAAGGATATTGCACACACCAAATGTGTTAGGTATGGTTACATACCCACATGGCCGCTGGCCAAGCTTCTAAGCTCCTGGAAACCGAGCCCATGATGAACAAAATGGTGATGTAGCCAGAGGAGGACTGCTGAGAAGGATTCAGCCCAGGTCCTGCCCACCACCAGAATCAACCAGAAAGCGCCCAAATCAGAGTACAGCCTCATCCTCTATGTCCTGTGCACTTGCTGTCTTCACTCTCTTTCCCCAGGGTTTTGGGGTCAAGCCTGCAGTAATGTAATTTCTTATACAACACCCCTGAGAGATCCCTGGGAAGCAGCACAGCTCCTTGTTTGCTGGAAATCATAGCCAAATGCATTGCTCCCAAAAGCACAGCCAAAGGTAAAGGTGCTAAAGCAAGGTTGTCCCCTGATTTTCCCAAGCCGGGGGGAGGTGGCAGCATCTCTCTCCATGACCTGAAGCAATAGGACTGAAAAATCAGGTGCCAGCATGAGACCACAGCCCTAGAAATCACTGTAGCTCCTGGCAGCATCACAATATACAAGTGGCTTGCAAGTGCAACTTTCCTTTCTGAATAAAATTTAGAAATGGAAAAGATGCTCCATTTTAGAAGCATTTATATATATCCTTAATTGCCTATGTATGGCAACTGGAGGACATTAACACAGCAGTGAGAGCAAAGGGATTGCACTGTTTTTCCTTTGGCTGAATACCCCTTTTCAGCACTGGAGAGTTTTATCTCACAGGCCCTACTGTAGATGGGAAACAGCCATGACCACATGCAACTGCTGTTGGCTAAAGAAACCTGTGGCCGCTTGGTCTCCCTAGGGAACAGACCACAACTTTTCCTGCCATGGCAGTGGCAGTGGCAATGCAAAGAGCAGAAATCTTTGTACAGCTCCTTAATTTACCTCCAGTTACACTGTGGGGATCAGTACATCTTCAAGGCAAACAGATCAAAAACCTTCCCAGAGAATGTGTATAAATTATTTCCTTTTTCTAGGAAACTTGTAAATGTGTGGGGTTTGCTTTGTTTATTTTTTGGTCAAAACTGCATTTTGTAATACAAATCTGAAGAGATACCCTAATAATTTATTACCTGTGAGGGCTGAATTCCCAAAGCATGTTATGTGGAAAGGATCCTGCTGATTGCTATTTCAAAGGAGTACAGGATTTGGGATTAAAGATTCTCATTATCAAAACTGACAAATTATTTTAATTATTAACATCACTCAAGTCTCCATAAGGCCTAAACCTTAATAGTTGTTTTTTTAAGACTCCTTTTTTAACATTTCTATTTGCTTTCAAATGTTCACTGTTGGATAAGACAACATACTCTGATATAAGCAATCCTATTAATTGGATCCCCCCTCAAAAGACAGAAGTCTCTGATCGTCTTAGCAATGGCAACCAGGAAGCTGATTTGATAATCACAGCAACTTATCTTGAACAAATGTCTGGTTTTATTTTAATTCCAGAGAAGTACACCTGGTTAAAGGTATAAGAACAGCTCACACTTTCTAAGGCACAACGCTATTCAGCTCAGGATTTCAAAGAAAAACAAACAGCTGAACCTCAGGGAAAGCCACTGTGAAGAGAGGTGGTATTAGATGAGTGCATCCTGGCTGTTTAAGTAGTGAGAGCTGGTAAATTGAGTCAGGCAAGACCTCCACCCAGAGCTCCAGCCTGTGTACATCTATAATGCCACAGTCACAAGCAGAACACAGGCAGTACAAGAAAACCCTGAATCAAAAGCCCAAAGGAGAGAAATGTATCACTGTTCACCCCAAGGCACCATAGATCAACTGAAAATGGCAAGAAAGCAAGCAGTGAAAAAGTTTTCTTGGAAGTGAGTATAGGAAAGGCAAAAACTTGTTCCTCCCAAACAAGTGGAAACAAACAGAAGAAAAATG
This sequence comes from Ibycter americanus, assembly GCA_035590275.1. Lineage (NCBI taxonomy): Eukaryota > Metazoa > Chordata > Aves > Falconiformes > Falconidae > Ibycter > Ibycter americanus. Next base: position 23,032,793 of record JAVJGI010000014.1, on the reverse strand, counting down.
ACACATCAAACCAAGTCCATGCTGCCATAGCTCAGCCAGCCTGTTACGTACGGACACGTTACCCAGGGCTGACCCCAAACATAAGACTCAGGGACAGCCCTCTGCACTCTTCCTTTTGCCCCTGGATGCTAACAGGGCCACCATGCATGCATGGCTTCACCACTTGGCATCCTTGGGCACAGTGCCACTAATGTCAATAGGAGATAGCAGTGAAGGTGAGAGATGCACCATAAGCTCCTGTTGTTCCCCTCTGTCAGAATGGAGGGAGCAGCAAAGGGATCCTGCTCATCCTTTCTGAGAACTTTCACCCTGCAGAGCCCAGCCAGCAACTTATTATGTCCCCCTCTATCAAAAAAGATGAACTGCAGTTTCTCATAAAATCTGCAACAGCTGGACAGTGGATGCACTGGGCCCCAAAACACTGCTTAATTTACTTCTGTATAGCGCAAAATCTTGACACAGAAAGGGAAATGTGAAATGTTTCCAAAATGATCATTGGTGGTTTTTTTGCTAAGACAGCTAAATCTTTCCTGCCTTCCAAAAAACATCTGGGAGACAGAAAAAAAAATATTTAGTTATAACACTCAAACATGAAAAAAGTTCACAAATTTGCTTCCTATTGAGCAAAAACCAGAAACTCAGAAGCTTTGTCTACTCCAGCAAATTTACCCACTGCTGATAAAGCAGTTACAACTAGTGCTGAACTCAGTTTAACTTCAAGTGTAGTCAAGGGTAAATTGTCTTTCCACATGCTTTTCTGAACTCTACTGAATTCAACAGCAGGTAAATGTGTCAGTTCTTAACTGAATACCTCAGTATGAATTTAGGACCCTAATTTTACATTGCTAGGTTTGCACATTGCAGTTTGAACCACTACTATTTCCGTAATGCTGTCAAACTTTCAAAAACATTACTGCAGATATACAGAGGCAAACCTGTAAAACCAGGTTACAACAGGTTGTTACAACAACAAACTGAAGGGCATAAAGCTCCATGTGTTTTTATTCACAGTTGTACTTTCCTACCAGGCTCCGTAAAGTACATGAAATACGTTTCCAGGCGTAACTCCAGCTGTTAGAAAGGTAGAAGGAACATATATAATTATTCCACTCTGACTGACCAAGAACCTAGAAGTTCAGATGCCACACTGCCTGCCGTGCATAGCATGTCTGTGGTGGGTGGCTGAGGGCTCACCAAGGACAAACTGGCAAGGAAGCTCTCATTTAAGAGCACAGAAGTCAGAATGCAGAATCTTATTATTCAGAAGGTCAAGCAAAACTAATGCATTACCTGCCTGCTGGTACAGATCCTGCAAGTGTACTACAAGTACTTCACAGAGACCACTGTTCTATAAGCGATTAATTAATTTGTTCTGCTTAAAAAAAAAGTATGTATCGCTCAAAATCATTTGCAGCAACTTGTCTGTCAAAAGATTGCATCCCCATTTTCATAAATCAACAGAAATTTGATTCAGCTTCAGCACTCTATCACCCTTCTATTTACCATGCATTCTTTACATGTATAAATAAAACCAGAAATACTTTCATTGTGAATTTTGGGGAATTTTTCCCTGTTGTATTTTTCAACAGCAAATTTATATATAATAAAAGGATAGGATTTAAGACCTTTATGCTCATATTTTTTTATATTGTTGATTAGCACCCACAGTTGTGCATCAGGCATCTTCTGTACACATCAGATACAGATCAACTGAATGAAAACTAACAAGCACTCACCCTCTCAGCCCAAGGAGAAAAGGATGTTTCTTTCAACTTGCATGTCTCGACTTACAGTAGTCCCACTCTTTACTTAGCCCAACCACACAATTGTCTTCCCTCCTTCTGAGGCTGGGAAGAGGTTCAGGCTTTGCAGCATATGCTGAAGATCAGTTGGGTTTTCAGGCAAAACACAGAAATTAGCTTCAAAGAACGGGGTACTGCAAATCCCCTCCTTCTTTCTCCAGTTTTACTGTGTCTGCACACTGAAGGGAGAAGGATGTAGTCTCCCAAGGGTTTGCTCAAGACTTTCCAGCTTTGCTGGTGGAGCTGGTTGGAGGACAAGTGCTGGTGAGGGACAAGCTGAACATCAGTCAGCAGTGTGTCCTTGCAGCAGTGAAGGCTAACCATGTACTGGGCTGCGTTAGCAAGAGAGTAGCCAGAAGGTCAAGGAAGCAATCTTTCCCTCTGCTTGGCATGCATGAGGCATCTGGAGCACTGTGTCCAGGTGTGGGGCCTCAGTTTGTTGATACTGGAGAGGATGCAGAGCAAGACCACCACGATGGAGCACTGATCTGGAGCACATGATGCATGAAGAGAGGCTGAGAGATCTGGCTTGATTCAGCCTGGAAGACAGCAGCATGGGGGGGATCTAATAGCTGTTCTCAACTACCTGTAAAGGGGAATAATAGAGAAGATGGAGCAAGATTTATCTCATAGATGCCCAGCCAAAGGATGAGAAGCAAAAAGAGCAAGTTGCAATAAGGTACATTTTAACTGAACATAAGGGGGGGGGGGGGGGGAAGTCATAATTACAGGGGCGAAGGACTGGTACAGGTCACCTAGAGTGGTTATACAATTTCCAACTTTGGAGACTTTCAAAATTTGACTCAAAAAGGCCCTGAGCAACCTGACCTAATGGGGAAGCTGGTCCAGCTGTGAGCAGGGCTTGGAGTAGGTGTTCTCCAGAAGGTCTTTCTCACCAAATTATTCCATGACTCTAATAGCAACAGCTTCACAGGAGAGGAACCAAGGACAATTTCATGACACATGGTTGGAAACACCACTGAACAAGACACAACGCAGGCTTGAGAGCCTGAAATGATCATTTCTATCTCCAGCACAGTGCATTTTGCCCAAAATAATACCCAGAAACTGTAGCAGTGCTCATTTGCTCAGCATTCCAGGAATGGAGCAAGGAAAACCCAAAACATCAAGCTACTTTGCAGTTAAGAGCACCTTTAGGTTAGGAGCAGTGATAATGATGGAGCCAGCAAGGATGTGGCAGAGACATGGTACCTAACATTTACTGGTGAGTTATGGTAGCTCAGGTAAAACTGGCCAGCCCATGCCCTCAGCAAAAAGAAGGATACCATCCTTCTTCATGACACAATATTTATTTTTAACTCTACTGAGTTTTAATCTGTCTCTATCTGTCCTGGCCAGGGCATTTAATAGTGTGCCATGGTTAGATGACATAAAGAAAGGACACAAAAGGAATGAGAACCCAACAGAAGTCTACTTAGTGCAGGTAAATTAGTGCCACGCTGTTAGTGAGCTTATTTGCCAAAACTTAGAAGATCATTCAAAACACACAGGTCATGTATCTATATACTAAACTAAGTATTTATTGTAAAAGCACTTAGCAATGCCTAACAGTCCCAGGATTCTGCTAACACTTGTGGGGAAAAAACTGAAGGTAAAAATGGCTCCTTACTCTACATATCAGCCCTGCTGAACCTCATATGTGAATGTGACACTAAGACCTTTCTTCATCAAAAAACGTCAGAGAAGCAGGACAAGAAATTCCCTCCATTTCACATCTGTGACATCTCTGTCAGTGTATTATTCTTCAGAAAATCTCCTTCAACATGTTAAATTAATCACTCTCCCAGTGACATACAGACAAGAATAGACTCAATTGCTCACATTCACCTTTGCAGAGCAAGTAAAAATTTTTAGACAAAATTATGTAAGAACTTCTTTCATTCTACCTGATTCGACAGCGTATTTCTTTAAATAAACCCTGGATTCTAATTATATTAGAATCATAAATTCTGTGTTATAAGGGAAATTATATGTTGCTGAATGGGAAGTGTTTTCAGGGAGGAAAATAAGCAGGAAATCAAAAAGAACTGAAGGAATAAAGCAGACTGTTTCAACCTGCAAGGAGAAAAATTAATACTACAACCATCTCTACCACTTGCAAAATGTTTTTCTTAATCTGAATAAATATGTTATGATACAGTGGATAGCAGAACAATGACTAATACTGCAAGAATGCACAGTTGGACATGGCCAAGCTTTGGTCTAACCTGCAGCAGGGCTGCCATCCCATCTGCCCTTTTTCCCCCTTCACTTACTTTGATATCATTAAAACTACAGGACTGATCTTCAATACAATGAACTTTACAATTATGACAATACAGAATCTATTTTCAGGAGGTCTGTGGGACTGTGTCTTTTATCTTCCCAAAATAAAGTAGTCTCAATGATGCAAAGTTGCAATCCTTTTTTTTTTTTTAATTACTTGAGCAACTAGAAGAAAAAAAAATCTACAGATAAAAAGTCTCCTGTCAGTTGGTCTGCTTCAGCCTCATGATCCACAGTGCACCAGTAGCCATGTAGTCAGTAACATTCACTCATTGTGTCCTTAATTGGAAAGATACTGTAGATGTTTGGAATCACTCATAAAAGGAGACGGCACTGGAAAACAATGGACATCAATTTACCTATGTGCTCTCAGAGAACTACAGAAGGAATGGATATGGACTATCTCATAGGTTGTATGAACTGTATTTTTAAACACATTCTGAGTAGTTTTAATATGCATAAGAGTTGTTTTGAGTGTTAGGCAGATTATAATACAACTCTTGAAAGTAGAAATGTTACACTAACAGGAAAACTAAAGATTGCTTTTTTGAAAATGAGAGATCTGCACCTCATGTTCAGCTCTGAGTAGGCCAGTATTTGGAAGCTCAGTAAGAAATTGGAGGATATTAAGAAAAAAGCAAGATAAATGCTTAATAGGGTAGCAGTGTCCCATAATTAACCACTGCATACCACTAAGGCAGTTAATCAAACACTGTACTTAGATTTCATAAGGAGACATGGAATTATCATTGGATGTTTTTAAGAACACTTCAGACAACCTCCTTTTAGAAATAATACAAGTCTAGATTATCTTGCCTTGAAGAAGAGGAATGGATAATGTGACCTCCCTCCCAGTCTTATTCTCTAACTCATCTATAAAACTTTGGGAAAAAACAGTAAAAGAAACTAATATATGCAACATGGATAAATAAAGAGTATGGGAACTGTAAACTCCTGTCCAGAAAATGCTTCTATACATGCTGAACTTTATTATCTTAAGTCATCTTACAGATGTTAAGGAGTTGACTCAGAACAGTAAAATTATGCACGTGTCAAAGTGTTTGCATTATGAGTGCAATAACTCTCACTTCTGTACAGCATGAGGAAAGACAACTGTTCACACTTCTATGCTGCCTGTACGAGAGCTTCCAAATCAAAATAATTAATGTCTGGAAATGTCTGGCTAGTGAAGAGCTTTGTTAGTTTGTACAAGGACTTTGGACATAGAAAAAGTGATGTGGCAATGAATCAGTAACCTTTGTAATGCTTTCGTACATTCACTTGGAGTGTAGAGATGAAATAATAAGGATGATTTAGTGTCAGAAGCTTCCACTGGTGAAGTCAGGATGCCTTGACACCAACTGTTTTAGGATACTGGCACATTTTTGCCGTGATCACTAAAGAGACCTCGATGTTGTCAGTCTTGAAGTTAAGTGAGGTATCCTTGTTTAATATTACAGAATACATTTATATAGTTAACAAATTGATGAGTCAACATGATGATTTGGGACTATAAATCCATCAGTTTGCGGACATTTTGGGGGGTGTTTCCCAGGATGGGACCTCTGAGAGCTGTTATCTCTCTTGCCAAAGCAAAGATAGTACATGTGATGACAGAGTGCTAGGGATCTTGTTGGAATACTTACATAAAAGGAGCAATAAAGACTGTTAAGTCACACCTGGTTTGTGTCTACCAGACTAATATGCATTATGTCAGATAATAACCACTTTAATAACTTTTATGTAATTGCTTAGAGGATTGAATCTGAAAAAGAAATAGCAGGTAAATTGGTCTGTCTAACATACAATACTCCTAAAGTAACATTATTAGTGGTAACAAGAATAAAAATGAGAAAAGGAAAATTAAAGTTAAATGAACATTTCTCCTGCTGTGACACAGTTCTGCACCACGAGTATTACTATGGGCATCTTTACTGCCTTGAATAGTGCAGGACCAAGCCTATTGCTTTATTCATTAAAAACTGATAAAAAGAGAGCACTGAAAAATAAACGTTAGGAAACTATTGCCCTCATGCTATAGAATGGATTAGATATGTGAAAATTAATGGCTTGTTCATTTAGTTTTATTGTTTATTTACAATAACTTATGTAAGACAATAAGGGAATATAAATATCCAAAAGAATAATGGAAGAAAGAAAATATCCCCTCGCCAGGAGTAACTCTCTAAAGAAGCAGGGTGCCTCTTGGGTATTCCATCCTTCTGAAAATAACTTATCTTTCAAGAAAGTTTCCACTGGTTAACTGACAATGATGGCAGTAAATACAACACCAAAACTACACAAGTGTATTTTTAATAACTCTGCGGTTTGTCTTCTTTTATTTGGCAAACTGTCTAAATACTGTTGTGGCATTATATTAAACTATCTCACAAGGATTCAATCAGTTAATGTATTATTGCTGGGCTTGAAAAAACATAAAAAAGACCTATTTATAAATAGCTTCTCTGTGTACAGTGTATTAATTTTTTTATTCTTGCAAGGAAGGAAGGCTGTTGCCAAAAACTATATGCCAGTATCATTTGGCAAACTTTTTGTAGCATTATCCGATCTGCAGAGACATTAAATCTGTACTGAAAATACATATTCAACAACTTATTGGAAGGCAGTATCTGTTGTCTATTACACAAATACATATGCAGTTGATAAGACATGCTATACCAGCTGTTGTGGAGATACTTCCCCATAATTCACTCAATGCAAGCAACATATATGCAGCAGACATCTTCCTAGTGAAAAATCTTGGAAAATCTGCTGACGGAAGTCACTACACACAATCATTAGCCATGCTGCCATTTTGAAATACCTTTTTTCCCCTTTGCCTTCATTCCACTCAAAAGCTGCATCTTACGCTAACTATGGGCTGCATTTTCAAAAACGGACAGCTTATGCAGGAATTTTAGCATGTGAATTGCTATATACCTGGTAATTTCAGAAGTAGGGAATAGCCATGTGAAAGGTTTTCTTCCCTTGTTTGCACAACATGTTAAGTTTAAATGGCTAAAATACATTTTCAGGAATGACACGCTACACGGTAAATTTCAGCCCAGAGTTATTTTTTTTAGGAATGAATACAAACCATTTACAGAAGGGTTTTTTAAAAGACAGGCATAGATAGACCCTTCATTGTACAATGGCAGTGGGCATTGCCATAATGCAAAAGCAGGATGTTACAAGCTGTGGGGACACTTCTGGAGATCTTAAATCCTTGCAAAACCTATCCAAGGCCTTAATTACTTCCTCTGTAATACATGTATACCTAATCATGTTTCCACTTTCATCTTCTCTCGTTCCCCTCCCATAGTCTTGACGTCTCATGTTCTGTTCAAAGCACAAGTAAGCAGAAAATTCTTTTATGTTATCCTTGGGGAAAATGCAAAGCATCAACCAGAGGTAACAAAGTCCCTTCAGCATCTATTCTCTTTAATAACTGAGAAATACCATCCAGTTTCATATTTTGCAGGAGTGGGCAAAAATCTAGTCATATGAGTGCAAAAGAAATAAGATGGTGTCTCTGATCTAATCTCTGCTACATGATATGAAGCCCATGCCCCTATCACAGACATGAAAGCAAGCACTATACCACTGTACTGGCAGCAACTGAAATGCAATCAAAGTTTTCTGCGCTATGGTCTTACTGTACATACTTACATTTTTAGGATGTTCTTTATGGTTATAAGATTTAGCAAGAACTTTTTCTATTAAAACACAAGGCTCAGTTTAAATCAGCTTGCAAAAACAATGACAAACCACAAGACACTGCTTTCAGAATTGACAGGTGTTACGGCATACTTGATTTGGATTCTGTGAATTGATTTTAAGGATAAAGGGAATATTAGATCACAGAGTCCATAGTATTTGATCATACAGTCGAATCTCATATACACAAAGACATTATGTGTTGTCACCAAGAATATGGATAAATTAAAGCATTTCAATCCCTGAGAAACCAGGTAGATACATGCGAGATTAAGGTACAAGAACGCCAGAGGTCCATGGACAGCAGGGAGTTGATGTGCTGCCTGTACCTGCAATGCTCCTGGCAGGCAATGGTGATCCCTGATGCAGCAAAAAAATGATGAATTCTCGTCATTGCTAATCTGATTTTGCTAATTTCTTCCCAGTCCAAAATCTAGTCAGGATTTGGAAGCTGAGCATCTGAACAAAGACTCACCAGCCAAGTAATTAAGAAATATGATTGTACCTCTTATCTCTGTTACTTGTGTCCCACCACCACCAGTGTTTAATCCTTGATTGTTTAGAGAATGAAAAAAAACCACAAGCCAAAGCAAGCCTGCATTCCTCCCTTTCCACCCCCCATCAAATACAAGTAAATCCAGAAAGCATTTGGTAAATTTCATGTTAGAGGGAAAATACCACCAGATCAATGAAGTCTGTTATCAGAAGTCCTACATCATAATCACATCAAGGGATTTTAAATTCTAAGCTATTATATTCCTGTACTTGTGTATTGCTACTTGCGAATGACTAGCCCTCTTAGTGCTTAAAGATCACCTGGAAATGATGTAATTTTATCTTGCTCTGACTTTAAATATTGCAGTGAGGATGATGAAAGAAGACTTGTGTGAGCAGTCTTGACAAACACAGCAGCTAGAAGTCCTGGGTAAGTAAGACAGGGCTCACACGAAGTCCAAATCTGCCTTGTTCAAACCCTGTGTACTGGAGAAAATTTAGTAAGTAGTCCAATAAGGGTCTGTAGACAAAATGCATCCAAATCAAGTACTAAAATAATTTGAAGTGTCAGATGAATTCATACAAAGCAAAGTCTCTTAAGAGGTACTTAGAGGAGAAAATGCCTACATTTATTAACCAGATCACTTGTTAAATATAAACTGTCCTGCTTTAGCTGAAAGACTACACTGCACTCCTATAGGAAGAATACATGAGTTCTTCTGTACCATAGCTCTTATCACTAAACCAGTATCTTCAGATCAGGTTTTGCATATCGAAAGAAATTATCTGTGAAAAATATCCTATGTGAACTGTGTTACTTTGTTTACACAGAATGTCCCATTTAATTTTTTTACAATGAATGGCATTTCAAATTCATCATGTCAGATAAAGATATGACAATTATACCTTTCAGCTGCAATTACTGCTATTTGTGCAAACATTTTTGACCCATGTGCTTTAGCTCTATTGCTTTATAAGTTACATTGGCAAGAATTTTCCTGAACAACAAAAATGCCCCTTGACACTAACTTTTCATCAAATCCAGTAATTTGTATTCTTATAGCACAGTTCTCTTGGTGAAATTATACACTTCTAATCAAAAAGAATATTAAGCCTTAAAATTTAAAAAAATGGAAGAAAGTGGTATGGTAGCACTTTCAGCCCACATTTAGACTAATAAAATAAACATGGCTAGCAATGTTCCTGGGCAACGGGGCCAGCTGGCCTGAAACAGCGCATTGGCCCACCTTTATCCTTCCTTTTATCGCCCAAAAGAGGGTGGATACTTGCAACTGCGTCCCTGAATGTTCAAATTTTGGAGATACTCTAAGAAAATGTTTGGGAGAGTATTAACTCTCATGGGCCAAAGATACACCAGCTGCCACTCTAGGAGTTTAGCCAGGTGGAGATCAAGTCTGAGTGCTCAGGGAGGCTCCCCTATTTAGTTTACCTGCATAGACATGGCTGGGGGAAATATAAGAAAATGTAGGCAATAAACTTTTAACTTTATGGAATCCAAAATAGTACCAAAAGGCAGGAATCAACCACTGAATAGTAATGGCCTGCTCCGCCTGCAATCTAAAATGCTTTTTCTCTATCTTCCAGCCTTTTCACTCTGGAAAACTGTTTATGTAAGAAATACTCCAGTAAATATATTCACATGATATTTGTGGCTTCAGATTTTAAAAACTATACATTGTCAATGGAATGCCCCAAAGTACAGCTGTGTGTCTTCTGCCCCATCTCTCACTTGGCACCAAAACCAGAGCCAAACCCTGTGGGGAAGGGACGCAGTGCCTGGAGCACCCCATTACCTTCTGCATCAAAATGCCTTTTTCTCCCCAGCTGCCTAGAGCACTACGCAGCACAGGCTTTCATCCCCCAGATGCACCTGAGTCCTGCATAAGATCCTGGCAAGAAATGTTCACAGTAAAACATCTGCTGCCTTTAAAAGAACAGGTTTTTTCATTCCTATGGGGTTACTAAAGCAGGTTAATTTTTTGGTCAAAATAATCATGTCACCCCATTAAAATTCTATACATTATTGTGGGAAAGTTTCTATCTTGTTTTTTCTAAGTAGAGAAAATAAGACGGGAGCAATGACAATTTAAAGTACATTTTTGAAAAATTAATTCTGAAGAAGTATTTTCAAAAATAAATGAAAAAAATTAAGATTTTTTTTACATTTTTCACTTAATACAGTCAATTTTTTTAAACTCAATGTTTTTATTTGACATTTCAGGACAAAAGGGTCTGAGTCAGCTGGCATGAAGCCACACCGTGACCTACAAAGAAAGTGCAAAGCCTGTATTAATTAGCCTCATCCCACAACGGACGTGAGGACAATATCAGAGTGCTGAAGAATATTTGCACAGAGAGCAGAAGGAAAACTAAGGGAAAGCAGAAAGGCAGGAAACAGTTAATCAGTCTTAATGGATAACAAGATTATAAAAAAATAAAAGAGAAAAAGTGTTGAGAAATCAGTTATTTGCAATGAAAGGGAAAATAAAATCAGTAGTAAAAGAAACTGGGTTAGGCTGAAAACCAGGAAGACAGGAGAGAAGAAAATTGCACTCGCTTGCAAACAACAGCTCCGGCGTTTCTCAGAGCAGTCACTCCCAGGAAACCCTTCAGGTTTTGGAAAAGTTGGAAAAAATGAGGGAAAAGCACAAGGTATGTAATTAAGACTGAAGAAGTAAGTATGGAGTCAGGCTAAATAACTTTCTGTTGCAACTGATTTCCTAGTGTTTTGCTAAAAAGGACACCCAGGACCAACCATATCCCCTTGTCCTCTGAACTACATACTGAGAAATACCTCTCTTTGCTCTCTCACAGACTTTTCTTGCTTTAATTCATTTCCTTTGCAATGAGGCCCAGATTGTGCCCCTTGCACCTACCTAGAAATCTAAGGAGAGAGCTTCTCACCTCAGCGAGGTCCTTGGGTGGGCTGAGGAGCCTCTGCCTGCCCTGCCACATAAATAAACAACCTTGATGGTTTGCTCTGCCAGCTCCCAGCCAGCCTGGCCTAACCCTGACCTTCTTGGCAAGAGGAGTATTATGGTCAGCCAAGTCCTCGCTTAGCCCAGTCCCTGTTTGATCAGCGGAAGATTATGCTAAGAGCTTTCCTATCTGAATGTAGCATGTGAGTATTTGGGCTGGCTTCTGCTTTCCTGTTGTAATTACTTGATAATCATCAGCAGCACACACACCTTCCACAGACACCTCCTGAGCAAAGGGTCCAAAGCTCTCCTGTCTTCAGCCTTTTCCATGTCTCTGGAAAAGGGATCGCTGGGTGAGAAATTGTGGCACGAAGCCATTATCCTTATCATCTACTATGGGATATTTTTTCAGAAACACAAATGCAAGCACAGTGATTAGCCATGGCTGTGCCCTACAGAAATAAAACTGCTTCCTTCTGATAAGCAAAGTAACTGTTTTGAATGTGACATCACCTTATTCTGTGCTATTACACAAATCAGGGATGTTATCTTGGAGACAAGGACAATAATAAAAATAATCTATTCCTATGACTTTCATGGCATCAGTGTTATCTTGCTTAAAACCAGAAAGTTTTGCAAGAAAAGCCTGATGTCACATCTGGCACTTGTGGGATGAGTCTGTGTCCAGGTCTGTCCTCGTTCCAGTGTTTGCTTTCTGTGGCAATCAGTAAGGTTGTAACATTTCTGTCTTGCCCTTACGGATTTATAAGAGAAGTTAACGGCTAAAACCTGAAGCTCCTCAGCTGGAAATGCATCTTCTTGAACTAACTGACCATAAAGCAACCGTGAGTTTCTGATGTCATGCAGCCAGACTGAAGGCAAATGCAATCTTATGGAAGCATTTTCAACACAGATCCACAGATATAAGTGTCTCTGTATAAAGCATTGGTGAGATACCAAGCAACCCAACTGGCAAGGAAAATTCAATACAATATGCAGGTAATGGCATTTAAAGTAACTAAGGGAGATGAAAACCCATTTCGGGAGAGAAGAAAAGAGAAAGTGGCTTGTTTAGTCAAACAAAAGCTGAGACAGACTGATCTCTCTGTTGAGGGGAGCATAAGGGGGTTACTCTAAGAATATATACTATGAGAATGGTACCTGAGAAAAGGTATTTAAATTTGGGTCACAAAAGCAAGTACAACCTAGCAGTCAATATATCTAGGTAGAAAGCAGAAGACAATTCCCAGCCTTTACAGCAAGAGCTTTTGCTATCTGGGTACTTCTAAAATTGGAAACGGGAAAATTCTGAAACGATTGTATAATGTGAAGCTTGTGGCAGGTGGGGCAGGACTCATGGACTAGGAAGTGCTCTCCAGGTAAAAAGTAAGTGTCATAGTGAAGGTCCACTAAGTAAAACAACAGATAATTTCACCTTGCTGTCAGGGGACCTCATCCCTCAGCAACCACCTGCCTGCACATGCAGCTCCTGATGGGAGCAGGACTCTTGGCATGGATGCATCCATTTAGGAACTCACCTTCTCATGCAGCTGGTACAAAGCTCCCTCAAACAGTTAAACAAGGCTCAGATTTGGGTTCCCTGTCCACACAGTGTCAATCTGCAGCTAAGCAAACACATTGTCATGATCCTTCTGCACTATTTCCTCACCCCATTTTCTTTTCTGTCCTGTTTAGACACACATTTATGCACACACATCACAAATGAAATCAAAGCTACGTACTTAGAGCAAATTTGGAAAGAACCTTCTCATTGGTGACAATGTTTTATAAAGGGCTAGACTGCAAAGCCACATGGAGAAGCACCTTATACAAATGGGACTACACAAGACCTAAGTACGGCTCAGTGTAAGCCCTTCAGAATGTAACATATAGAGCTTTTAGTAAGTGAGGGAGATAACATCATAGTGTATTTGGACTATGGAAGGCAACTGAACAGCATGGAAATATCCAGCATTAAAAAAACAGTCTAATCCCATTAATCTGAAGAGACTTCAGAGATCAGCTATGACACAACCAATCTGGAACAGAAGAATAAAAAAAAAATGCATTTACAGATATTTCAGTGAGAAGTATAGTCTAGTGAGAAGGTATTCTTTAAAACGTTGCAACATAAAGCTAGGGTTTGGGGACACAGGGAGAGATTTGTTTAATCTTTAGTGATACAGGCCTTGCTCATTCTCAGCTCCCTCCACCTCAGTCCTCATTAAAAGGGGCAACTCAAAGGTTCGCTAAGTAATTTATAAGACCAGATCATTTATTGCTGCAGCACCTTTGAATTCATTGTTGGGGTTTGACTCACATGATACAGGTGTCTTTCACCTGCTTGACTGGCACAGACCACTAAAATCATCCAAGAAAAAGCTGACCAAAGCATAAGATCAAATTAAAAAAAACCCAGTATACTCCACCTCTTTTTGATTCATGGTGAGTTCCCACAGACTTTTCTCTCCTTTTTGCCCCTCACTTGCCCTGTGTGTTTAGCTGGCATGCTTTTCTTTAGTAAAAGACTGTTCAAGAGTCACTAAAAGACGGTGGTCTTTAGTCAAAGAGTGTACAAAACTCCTTGTACTTCACACAGCAAGGTCTGGTTCTCAGCTGGATCCTCTATGAGGTAATGTAATATAAATAGCAGCTGGGAAGTTAAGACAGGACACTCAGACCTCACACCCAGCCTATTCCCCTTGTACAGATGCAGCTCAAGCACACAGGGCACGATCACACTGTGAGGGCGCAACAGATTTAAATCATCTATGATGCTCAGGTTTATCCTGTCTAATGCTCTGTGTCATTCAGCTCTTCAGTGGGAAGACATTTCACACTATACAGCTCAGCTTTATTTCATTTTTTCTACCCTCACACGTTGCTTAAGCCAACCCAAGTTGCAGTAACAGGCTGGTCCTGTACTGAGAGGAGAAAAGCTTAAGAGAATCAGGAGCAAGGGACAAATGGGAGAAAGAGCCCCAGTCCTACAATCCAGAGAAGGGGAAGCAGGTGGATGTTTGTGTAAGAAAAGAGGTCTCCAGAGAACTGACCGAGAAGTGAGGTGATAAAAGGAACTGTTGAAAACAATGAGGATGGGGACCTTAAATTTAAACAACCATTGGTACTAAAGCTGTTTCTTACTAGTTCATGCTCTACCTGTAATAACATGCAACAACCTATCCTTTGCTTTTTTTATTGGTAAAAGTGACTAGAATCAAGATTTAAGATTTTATTTCCTAGTGGTTCATCACTCAACACACAGCAGCAGACCATATTAGTTGGGATTAAGACTGAACTCGCAATTTGTCATCTTCCAACCAGTCCAGTCTATTCTTTACACCAGTGCACAGATCCAACAGAAGCTGCAATTTGCTGTGGTTTGCTGTTGTTATTAAAAGCCAGCATTTGTAGAGTAAGGGCTACAATGACAGGCTGGACTCATCTCACCTTTCTACAAGCATCCACAGCTGAAGTAGTCACCTCAAGTTCATTTTACAAACAATAGAGAAAATAAGGTATTTTCAGGGCACGAGTCATCTGACTCATTCCATATACCTAGCTCAGATTGAGGTGAGATGATTTTCTCTGCTGACCTGAACGCTATCCAAGGGGTGGTTCAGATGTAGACACCTACAATGCAATCTCTACACCTGGTCAGAGTCTCAGCCAGTTTTAGTGGTGGCCCATCACTTCATCTCTGCAGAGCAGGGTTTCTTTTCAACAAACTTTAGCTGCCTAATTGGTAAGCACTGAGTTTAGGCAAGTCATGCAGACATACTCCACGGCCTGCTGAGAGAAAGAGGCCCTTCTTGATGGTAATTCAAGTTAGACTTGTGGCCTGAATCATCCTGACTCTTTTATGGTTAAAGTCAGGTAAATCTTGGCTCCCTGCTTCGCAATAGTATTTCCTGCAGTTAGAGTGGTGAATCCTATGGGCAGGGCTCTGGAAAGCCTTTGAAAAACAGGTTTGACTCCTTCAAGGAAAACCATCACCTAAGTTTCTGGTAGCTGAAAGTAAACTGCAATTGTATAGCCTGTTTTGTAAAAACACTTGTCTCCATGCCGTTCAAGAGTTTGTCTTCTGTTGCAGTAGTGACTCAGCTTCTTTATGTTACTTACTCCAGACTTAAAACCACACAGAGAAACAGACTCATTGCGAAAATACTGCACTGGTAGCAGAGAGTTACTGCATAAGGAACAGAGCTACTTCTCTGGCTCATTACTAAAAGTTGTGTCAGCAGCACTTTGGGTTTAAGACACAGGTCCCCTCACTGGAGTATAAAACACCTCTTCAGCTAGAGTCGGGATTAGACAGACACTGCAGTAAGGGCAAACTCTTGAGTTATGCTGTTCTAGAGCTCTAAGAAGTTCATACAAATAAGGAAAACCTTTGCCAAATGCAAAGGTAACAAACCAGAAAGGATACAGGGTTTATTTGGGCATTCATAAGAAGTTTCTAGGTTGACTGCAGCAGTCCTTCTGACAAGAAACAGTTCACCCCTGAAGCAGTTTAATAATCTAAGATAGTGAGCTGTGTAGCCGCATCCTGCCTGTTCTTTTTTCAACAATCAGCAATTTTTAATTTTTTTTCCTGAAAAGTTCATGTCCTAGCTTTGGGGTTTGGGTTGGGTCACACTTCTGAACACAGTTTGCAGAGCCCAGAGCAAGAACACCCTTCTGTCTGAGGACCACATCCCTGCTCCACCAACAAGGTGCTTCTTGCTACCCTGTCATAAATCTTACCTTTTCCATTTTATCTCACCCCAACTGTCCATGCACAAATTCCACCACTATCCTCTGTTTCCACCTTAAGAGTCTAAAATGCTTTTTATTTTTCCACATGGTCATCTACCCCAAAAATATTTTTATTTTATATAAACTCCCCAGTGCTCTATAAACTCCTTGATTCCTTCTTTTTCTCTCTGAAGAGATAACATGATGCTTCTTCCCTCCCCAAGGTTTCACTGTAGATTTTCTTCTTACCAATGAATATAGGTCAGTGAATTTAGACCATATGTGTTGCTCCACTGGGTGATTGTTCCATTTTACAGTAAATAAGGCAGGACATCTGTTTTAACAACAGAAAAACCTACAGGAGTTCGTCAGATCAGACTGGTTTTGTACACCTTAAGTGTTAACAGACCTTGAAGCCACAGTAAGCAACACAGAAGGTCAAAGAGAACCTATGGGCATTTTAATCTGAAATTATTCTTAATAAGAGCTCTATAGATAAATCAAGGAAAAAGCAACAGTTCCTTGACTACATGTGGAATTGCATCAGATTTCTGTGTTGGGAAGATAACCATCACCAATCAGAATCCAGTGAAGCTGTGAAAGCAAAATCGGTTTAAACCTACTTAAAATACTTCTAGTATTTCAAAACCAGGAATATTTCTATCATTTTTTTAACATTTCTGATGGTTACATTGATTATGTTGATATCTTTGCCCAAATTATTGACATGTGTCTGTGTGTAGCACAAATATTTTTAATTTGGATAGCCAACGTTGTATTTTTCATATTTACATTACAACATAATAAATATTACACCTTATTTAGAAGGTATAAAACAGTCACTATATCACAGTGACTTTAAAAAAAATAATTGAGAAGTTAATCAATGCATAAGACTGTTGAACTCAGATTAAACTGCACTGCCTGAGAGCTCTTAGACTGAGAGTACATCCCACTGAGCATACTGTTAGTAAGCAGATTTTGACAAGTTTTGAGAGGAAAATTGTCTTTAAAAGTTAGATTGTTTTAATGCCTTATATTAAAAATTACTTAATCCAGGCTCTTAAATCTGAAAATGGAAGAATCTCCAGAAATATCTGAAATAAATACTGTGGTATAGCCTGTGATATACACAGATGGTGATGTTGAGGCAGAACGCCAGCATACAGAATCGCAGTGTTTGGCGAAACACAGGCAAAATAATTAATGGCATTTCTAGTAGCACAACGCCCTGCAAACATACTTAGTGCCTCATGAATACTTGTCAGCAATATTAATCTAGGAAATAATTAGTCCCTGTAAAGTTCTTTCACACTCTTTCAGCAGATGGCCAGGCAAGATCGTCAGCTAAAATCCTGCTGTTTCAGCACTGGAGAAAATGCCAGGGAGTTATGGTTTATGCTACCCTGTGCAAGGTCTGGGCATGCTACACTGTTTCTCATGGTTTCGTTCTTCCAGGTACTGCATACCAGTACAGCATGCTTCACAAATCACATCAGATCGTTTTCCAAGCATCACTGCCAAGCGCGCTTCACACCCCAACATTTGCAAGCCATTCCACAGAAAGTTTTGCCATCTGCCAAAACATAGGACTTCTTCAAATGGAATGAGATCAGAATTCTTATATTTAGAACTCCGAAAGAGACAGCTTAAAAAGAGAAGTATGTTAATTATAGCTCACAGTTACAGTGACTGTCCAGTCGTGTAGCAACTCCAGCTTCACGTTCGACTAACCTTCAGTTTATTTCACTTCACTTTGTTATCAAGCAAACATTTCAGGAACTTTCCAGTGACATATTGACTGTTCACACAAAAATTCAATATTGGTTTACTCTAAGCAAGCTGTATGATCAGCTACTGATTTTAATAGAAACCTGATAAGACAGAAGCACACAGCTGGGGTAGGTTTATCCAGCAGAAATACATACACTGGCCTAGAAGTAACATGCAAGCACTGGAATATGAAAACATACCTTCTATTTTCTTTGGGTTCCCTGTATCCTAGAGCTAGTTCCAAGGCTCTGAAAGTCAGAGGAGAATAGCCTCTTCTTAGAACTCAAGACCTGCTCAAAGACAGGGAATACTGGATATGGCATTTGACGTCTGTAAGACTCATAAGCAGCAGCACAAGGAATTCCAAAAAGTTAACACTGCTCCTTTGAACAAGGAGCAGTGAACCTGATTTGGCTGACGATGGGAAAAAGAAAACAAAATAGGGCTCTGAGCAGCACTGCTGTGGTTGTAGCTGAGGCAGAATTTCCATTTCAAAGCCTGGTTTTCCATGGCCTACTTCTCCCTTATAAATACAAGGTGCAAGTTAAAGCTTGGCCCAAAAAGTTCACCTGTCATGTTTAGGAATGAAAGACTGAATCAAGTTCCTAAAAAAAGTTGGGAAAGGAAAAAAAGATACTATTGTTAGTACAAATCTATCTATGAAAAAAAATCTGCTGTTCTTTTGGGGAGGCTGTATGGAAAGAGAAAGCCTTGTCTGGTTGGCTTTCATCAGACGTCAACAGCATGCCACAGCTGCAAACTCCTGCAAGGGCAGTGATTATAAAGCCCAAGATGGCTCTTTAGACATGTTTGTCTTCTGTATGAAGTCATCTCAGGTCTGAACATGAAAAAAGAACTTTGACTTTGCAGGTTCAGTGTTGACAGTCACCAAGTGGCTGGTACAGGAAAAAAATTGTTTTCAGCTTTGCACCAGTCTAGTCTCAGCCAGAGTTAGTCTCAGTGGCTTGATACATTGCCAGAGTTTGGCCTGAAGGACACAGTCTCGTCAGACAGTGGCTGATTTACTGATACATCCAGCCCTGCATGGTAACATCCAAATACAGGATGGCTTTCTAGGGAAAAGTAAGTCTTCGCAGAGGTTTCAGCTATCTAGCCCACAGTACTGTACAGAAGGTATTGATTTGTCAGGACATTATCTCAGAATCCCATGCTGCCCACATAGTACTTTGATCACTTAGAATTAGCCTAAACTGCAATGCTCCATCAGGACCAGGGAACAAAGCAGCTGGGATTTTCTATGCTACTGCCTCCAGTCTGTTTGCAGGTCAGAGATGCAGAAGCCTTCCAGACCAAATACAACCATGCTACTGATCTGTGAAAACAGGGAAGAAAACAGAAAGGCACATAGCGTGGGGTGAAAGCTAAGTGTTTACTCTCCCATGCAGCTCCTTGTATCGGCTTACTTATAACAGCACCCAAACACCTTCCAACAGTCCATTAAGTAATGTGGCTAACATCTGTTATGTACGGTTCATTCACTCCTCCATCCTGTTTGACTATTATGAAGTTTCCCACTTTATATGTAACCCTAATCTTAGTCGTCTTTGGCACATTAATCAGTATGCAGCTTGCATTTTTCAATGGTACAAAGCTTTTTCTGTGGATAATAAAAACTAGCAATGAGCATTCCCCACCACCTCACAGTCACTACTAAAACATAACATAGTAATCACCTTTGGGGAGCACTGAGATTAGGTCACAGGAGTGATCCTTCGAAGAGTCTGCACACTACAGCTGACATCTACAAT
This sequence comes from Ibycter americanus, assembly GCA_035590275.1. Classification (NCBI taxonomy): domain Eukaryota; kingdom Metazoa; phylum Chordata; class Aves; order Falconiformes; family Falconidae; genus Ibycter; species Ibycter americanus. Next base: position 23,013,275 of record JAVJGI010000014.1, on the reverse strand, counting down.
AGCCATTAGAGAAATCCAGGGGTTCATCTTCTCTGCAAGAGCAATGAACAATTCAGGCAACAAAGCAGTCAAAGAGGAGATAATTAAAGAAGAATTTACTGAATAATTTATTTTGTGAAAATGAAGTTTAGTGTTTGGAGTTTCTTATGTAAGGAAAATGTCAGCACTTCAATGGAAGAAGTTGTCTTCTGAAGACACAGAGATGTAAGAAACACTAAAATATTAAGACGTGTATTCGAAAATAGTGATTACATTTTAAGATTGTTAAAAAAGTCATGATAGCTCTGCTGTATTTTATACACATTCTGCCCAAGACAAAAAGCTGTTAGTACATTAGCCTGACTTGTGCCATTTTCTACAACATGCAGAAACTCTAACAACCTAACTGTAAAATCAGAATTGTTTTCTCTAGAAAGCTGAAATTCAGCCAGCCAGTTCTCCTGCCATACATTCAGCATTGCTCTCAGCAAAGATTTAGAATATATCTGACCATGGCTAAATTGTCAAACATCAGATTTTCCAATGATTAGTCACTAAGAAAGCAAAAGTAATATCCTGGTAATACTTTGCAATACTGTTACAAAGCTATACTGCACATCAGGAACACACACTGGAGTCATCGCACTAAGCAGTTATCTGTGTTGATGTGATGGATAACAGGACTATGATTTCCTTTCAGATCCTTTCAGAGCTTGCTATGCTGTTCCAGTTCAAGCTGAAACAGAGGAGTACGTTGCAAGGGCCTTGAGCAGTAAGATACAGGAGGAACACTGTTAACACCTCACCACCAATGCTCTTCTGGAAATAGTTTGGATTGTAAAAATTGATTAAAATAATTCTACTACGTTCTGTTGCTCACATTAAGATGTGAGAATGGCCACAGAAATGAGAATCTGCCTGCTGATCAGCCTACAGTCAACCTGTGGCCATGAGGCGGCTGTATTGGATCTGCATGGCAAGGTTTTGGTAGCAGGGGGCTACAGGGGTGGCTTCTGTAGGAAGCTGCTAGAAGCTTCCGCGATGCCCAACAGAGCCAGTGCCAGCCGGCTCCAAGACGGACCCACCACTGGCCAAGGTCAAGCCCATCAGCAACAATGGTAACACCTCTGGGAGAACATATTTAAGAAGGGGAAAAAAATGCGCACAACAATTGCAGCCAGAGAGATGAGTGAGAATATGTGAGAGCAACAGCCCTGCAGCCCCCCAGGTCAGTGCAGAAGGAGGGGCGGGGGGGGCGGGGGGGCTCCAGGCACCGGAGCAGAGATTCCCCTGCAGCCTGTGGTGAAGACCATGGTGAGGCAGGCTGTGCCCTGCAGCCCATGGAGGTCCATGGTGGAGCAGGCAGCCACCTGCAGCCCATGGAGGACCCCACACTGTAGCAGGTGAGTGCCCAAAGGAGTCTGTGACCCTGTGGGCAGTCTGAGCTAGAGCAGGCTCCTTGACAGGACCTGTGAACCCATGGGAAGAGAGGAGCCCAGGCTGGGGCAGGTTTGCTGGCAGGGCTGGTGACCTCATGGGGGACCCACACTGGAGCAGTCTGTGCCTGAAGGATGGTGCTCTGTGGGAGGGACCCACGCTGGGGCAGTGTGTGAAGATTTGCAGCCCATGGGAAGGACTCACGTTGGAGAAATTAATGGAGAACTGTCTCCCGTGGAAGGGACCCCATGCTGGAGCAGGCAAAGAGTGTGAGGAGGAAGGAGCAGCAGAAACAAGCGTGTGATGCACTGACCATAACACCCATTCCCCATCCCCCTGCACTGCTCGGAGGGAGGAGGTAGAGAAATTGGGAATAAAATTAAGACTGGGAAGAGGGGAGGGGAGGGGTGGGGGAAAGGTGTTTTTAAGTCTTGATTTTTAGTTTCTCATTATCCTACTCTATTTTGAATAGTATAAATTAAACTAATTTCCCCAAGTCAAGTCTGTTTTGCCCATGACAGTAATTGCTGAGTGATCTCCCTGCCCTTATCTTGACCCATGAGCCTTTTGTTATATTTTCTTTCCCCTATCCAGTTGAGGATGGGAGTAATAGAGTGGCCTTGGTGGGCACCTGGCATTCAGCCAGGGTCAAACCCTGACAGTGGTATATGGTTGTACAGCAATGGGTGTGAGGATCTGGAGCAGACAGCAGACCCCAGCAAAGCATTTCTCTCCTCCCGGTTTAGTTCCATTACTGGAGAAGTCAATAATTATCCACTTTACCTAAAGAGGGGAGATGACTGTAAAATGCATCAGCAGAGGGATCAATCTCACCTAACTTCCCATGCCTACACTGTAGACACTACACCTAAACTTTTGGCTTTTAGGCATTTAAGAATAACATTTACACTTGCATCACAGGCTGTGGGCAGAAATAAAGTAAAAGTCTAAATAAGATTCATGAATCCCACTCTAGAAATACCAATGTCCATGCACTGACTGAATATAATTGTAAGCAACTTCTTCCGACATGAACCTTCAATATATGCCTGCAATTAAGCATGACAAATGCTAGCCAGGATGTGACAGGTTTCTTTAGCCAGCCTCACTAGTATCAGATTTAATGCTTACTATAGCTTGAGCCCAGAAGAAAAGAAGGGGACTACACACATAGGTCACCCCGCCATACCTAGTCATCGAGAACTGACATTTGTGCCAGTGTCAGATCTTGCATATCTCCCCCACCCCAGCAAAAGACCTGAAAAGTCTGACCAAGTAATTAGCAGAACACCAAGCTGGTAACGGTGACCCACTGACTGAAACGGAGCAGTTTTGGAGATGGAAGATAGGATAAGAAAATATTACAGTGACATCAGAATAGTCTCAGTTCCTCCCCAGCAAGAAGCAAAAAGTCAGCAAAAAAGTGTGTGAGGGAGAGAGGCAAAGGGAGATGGAATGAGAAGGCTTCAGCTCCACCAGACACGATTACCCCGATTAAGGAAGGCCTTCCTAGGCCATCAGGCAAAACACAGTCTTTTGGCTACATAAGCCCTTAACATTTCCAATGACACTGGGTTGGCAGAAACCCTATTCTCAGTACGGTAATACCAGGTCAACAAGACACTTTCAGTCCTTCACTTCTTCTTTGGGCAGAGGACCAAGAGAGACTAGTGCTATGCATCAGTTTTCAAAATGAGATACCATACCTCTGCAGGAAAGGGAGAACATCTTTTATAGCACAACACCTGCAGATACGAACTTACCTTAAATAACACTTTCAAGACAGGGGTGGGTGGGTGGTGGTGGGGGGAAGGCTAGTTCAAGATTATCTGCAGAAGATACATTTTGTCAGATGAGAAACTCTTTTTTCCCCTTTATATCCATAAATATCATGCTAATAGGGAAGGAAATGTGAGGCCATGGAATAAGACATCTTCCCACCATGCTTCATTATGTATCTCTAAAATAAAGCTTCCTAGTTTTTTTAGTTGGGAGAATTATCACATGAATTATCATTGCTTTTCACTTTGAAAATAGGAATTTACCAATTTCAATTGCAACTGACTAGCAGAATGAAAACCTGATAAAACACGTGGTTCTTGTAAGGTACACTGATTCCTTCAGCTGAAGAGCCTTTTTTTTTCTGGAACATGTAATAATGGTATCTGCATTGTCGAATAAATTCATAAATTAATGGCATAAAATGAACGGAAGAGGCTAGTCACAAAGCATTCAGTCACACAGTTTACTCAATTATACATGGTTTATCTTCCTGTATATGCCACAAGAAGTAATCATTTAAATAAACAACTTCTTTAGAGGGTAATAAAATGTTCTTGAGTTTCCAAACTCACAACATGTGCTATGGCTATAAATCAGACTTATTCTAAACTTGTACTGATTTGCAGCACTGGAAGGCATGTCAGAAATGCCACATTTGAAAGGGAGGCACAGGATTTTTGTCTCTCTGTAGTCTCTGTCTCTGCAGCAATCCTGAGAAGGGCATGGGTGTTTGGAAATGTGCCCATGCCTTTTCAGCTACATCAGCTGTTATAATATGCAATATTACCTCTCCTGCAAACCTTGCCTAACTTTTACATTGTCCAAGCTTTTAAATGAGTAAAACCCACTTTCAAATGTCAGTTACAGTAACTGCTGAAAGTGTTCTGCTGTAAATTACCAAGTGCAGCGCACTGGGAAAATCTGAGGAGAGATGATACAAAAATGACTTTGATCCATGCTGGCATCCCAGACACAGAAGAGCAAAGTAATGAAAGAAGCATCTCTCATTGTCCTAACCTCCCCAGTTCTGAGGTGCGTTTGGGTTCCCAGCAACCCTCTAACTAGAGATGGTAGCCTGAAATTGGTCCTGCCACCCTCTGCTTCTGAGTTCCTTGAGGAAGAAAAGCTAGAAGCCAGCCAACCCTTTTCACTAGGTTTTGGGTTTTTTTTACTAGGATCTCTTCTGAAGAGGATGATGACATCTGTGAGGAAGGTAGGGGCGTTTGTGTCCCTGAATGACTAAGCTGGCCAGTAACTCCCTTTGGTAAATCTCTCTGTCTGCAGCTCACATCCCCCACCCCACAGAGTGTCTGCTGTCCCAGGAGTGTGGGGAAGACTGGACGCCCAGTGGGGAAGGGATTTCACAGTGCTCTAGGATGCACGAAACCTTCATGACAGCTCAGTGGATGCAGCAGGGTAATTAATGCTGCAAGCTGTCAGCTGAGAACATCTGCAGACAGCCAGGGAGATGAATCATCTGTCCTTCCCAGATAATACCATTTACACAGGAAAGAGCTTAGCATGTTTTGGAGGGCTTCTTATGTCTGGATGGTCCCACACTGGTCCTCGAAAGACCTCTCAAGAAAAAGTTTTGCATTAAAAAAAGTATATTAACTTCCCTCTAATTCCAGTTCATAGCACGTCTGAGAATCTTACATACCAGCAAGCAATACAAGCAAGGAAGTCATAGCTACGTACCAGTTCAGAGTAAAGTTGGACAAAGCAGTTACACAAAAAATTAACTCCTCAGATCTGTACTAGGTAACTCATGATGAAAATCCTATTAATTTCCTCATATTTTTTGTACTTTATATTTGAAAAAAGGCATAGCTACACAGTATTGTATTAAGTCCTAATTCTTTCTATGCAATGAACACAGAATTTTAAAACTCCGTATCAAAACCTGAAATAGCACCTGGACATTCCCCAAAATATAAGGATTCCCAATCTTGGGGTGAGACTGTACAGTCTGCTTTTAGTCCCACTTGAAATGAATGAGAAACACTACTCGGAAACTGTTAATACACAGTACTAAACTTGCTGAGCATTAGGCATCTCTGCCCAGTGGCTGCTGACCTGCAAGCTTATGGTCCTACCAAAAGGTTTGGAAAGGCACAGTTTGGAGGTACCTGTGCTGAGCTGTCCCTATGCAAACAAATTCAGTCCAGTGTACCTAGGCTTACTCTCTCAGAGGTTCTTGGCAGAGATTTGTCCATTAATTTCTCAAGGTAGGACAGTGGAAGTGCCATGGCATAACAAACTACCTGTTCTTGAACCCATGATGCACCTGTACGACACTGCACAGAGAAACATCCAGTCTGGGTCAGCATTTGCCAGAGGGATCTGAATGATGTCTTGTAGAACAGTTACAACTTTTGTTTCAATCTAAAAAAAGAAATGAAGTAAGTGCTCAAAGTCATTAAGAGCTAACAATGTTCTGCTTTCTACATTACGGGCCTTGGTCAAATTCAGCAACGACCGGATCAAAGGCCTTTTGATGTAAAATCAGGGTTGCTCCAGGAAAGGAAATAACAGAGATCATGCAGCAAGAGTAAGAGAGACAATTTTGGAAAGAAAGGCAAACATACCAGGTAAATAAAACAAGTGAATGAATGACGTGGCACATGTTGGCCACATGGTTCACACTCAGGTACCCTGGTGGTACCAGTAGAAAGTCTAGAGCAAAACAATCAGACATTAGCTCTATTAATCCAGATGGGTCACCCAAGACTCTCCTGTGAGGCCACTAGTTTTGGAAAGAGAAGATACCAACACCAAACAAATAGGAATCATGTCTTGTAGGCTCTAAGTACTGGTTTGGGCATCTATAAAAGTTTTTATAATCTGTGGGGAAATCCCTGTCTTCTTCAACACAATTTGATTAAAGCTTTAGTACCTGAGAAATTGCTTCTTCCTCTCAGGCCAAGATTTATTCTTAATGCCTTTTTATTGCTGAGTTGCTGACACAGAAACTTTGCTTTTTTATTCCCATTTCATGTTATAATCCTTCTTTACTATTGTATTATCTTATTACTACTTATCTATGTCATTATTATTATAGTAGAAAGTGGAAAAACTGTATGAAGAAAATTACAGTAATTAAACTTGTATATGAAATAGACCTTCAACAATTCAGTGTCCTTCCATACAAAATCTGTTGCCACAGTGTGTATGAGCAGGGAATGGGAGCAGGCACTTAATTTTTCTGGAAACATTAGCCATGAACTGCAAGCTACTAAAAGTTTTCAGAGACCAGAAAGGGGAAGGCCATCTTTTCTTGTACTTTACATCCATTTCTTGTAACTGAGGTTCAAGTCTTTCAGGGACAGACTGTAACTTTTTTTCAGTCTAAGCAGAGACTCATTTTTCAAGCAGTCTCATTACATTTATTTATGGAGTAATGTATTGGTGAATACAGCGTTGGCAGGATCTGACTCTGCATGGATAAACAAGTTGCCCCATACAGCTTCAAATGTCACCATCACACAAAGGAAAATATCCAGGTTAGACAGATGTATTATGACCAACACGTTCAGAACTTTTACTCCCCTTCTGCTGATTGATAGAAGAATTACATTCATGAAATGGGATGATTTATACAATTGCATTACCTCTTAGCTAGAATAGAATAAGCTTTTGCCAGCCAGATGCTCCTGAAGAATGGCTGCTTGCAGCATAAATCTGATGTAATTTGATACACAGCATGGCACACAATCAAGATTAAATGATCCTTAGATGATTCTTCTATATGCAAATAATTTCAGGAAGACAATTTTAATAATATTTTCTTTTTTAAGTTCTTCAGACTATTTTTTCAGATAATGAGCAACTGCATCCAGAAGAAGTAGCTATTGTCAGGTTAATATTTTATTAATCCTTTACCTGGGACCAATAGCCTAAGAAACCAGAGGAGCTACCTGTCACTGAAATACTCAATAGTGAGGGCCTTTTTCAGACCTGACTTCCACAATTCCTCCTCGTTATTATAAATGCTTAGCTCCCACTTTTAACAGTCCCAGCTTGGTTATACCAGTATTTTATTTGTTCGCTTCTTCCTTTTTCTTCCTCACCCATACCCCTACACTTTTGCTTCCCTCTCAGAAAAAAAATAGTAAAGGGAAAGCTTAGGATTGACAAGTATGAATATATACAGATAACAGTATTTTAAAAATATGACTCTTTACAGTCTCAGTTGAGGCGCTGTGTCTGCTCAGCATTAGGGATAATCTGTGTCCAGGACTGAACTGATGAGGTACCACCCAGAGCAACCACTACGTTCAGATTCCCCAGTAGTGATTAGGATGAAACAGCGCTGAGAAAATACTTAGTCCCTGTGTTGTCAATGTACCAAGCTTGAAATGAGCATGGCTTTTTGCTTCATGTCTACACTTTGCATCTCAAGGAAAGGCAAGTTGATGCCAGTGTTGCCAAGAGTAAAAGCTTCCATGTAACATTCAGAAACCAGCCCCCAAAAAATTTAATTTCATCTTTTATGGCATGCTTCTCCCAAAAAGTTTGTCATGGAAGTGGAATTAGCAATTAAGAGATGTGCAGGGTGGAACACATATGTCTGTGAAAACTGGAATTAATGTGATTATGCTAAACAGAACATATTCTGGCCATTAGTGGTTTGCAAAGATTTAATGAAATGTGCCCCAAGCATAGAATTTTCTCGCTGGAAAATAAAGTGTGATATTCAGAGAAGGCTGGGATAAAGGGGTATTTTACAGGCAAGCAGAGGAAAATCAACTGTCACTTTATATGAAACACCTTCCCTCTGTTGTGCTCTTTCAATTTCTACCATAATATAGCAATTATAATAAATTTATGCTCCTGAAGTACTATTAGTGCCTCCTTCCCACATGCCACATTTTTGTTCATGGGGAAAAAAAGGAAGGAAAAAAAAGTAAAAAAATACAACACAAGCAGATAATAAATTGATCCATGTGTGAGAAGTATACTGAGGATGCATGTTAGCCATTGCTGCTCCTTCTAGCACTCCACTATCAGGTCTAGTTCTCTGAACAGATTGTGCCTTGGAGAATATAAGAAATCCTAAAATATTATCCAAAGTCCACGAAATGCCATTGTCTTGATATTACATTGAAGAACTTATCCAGAAGGACAAATATTCTGTGATGCCAATAATTCTGGTTGCTTTGGAAAATGTGTACATCCAGATCTGTGCATGAGGGTTTCCCCAGTGCAACAAATCTGGTCCTTTTTATTATACACCTGACCACAAAAGAATTTTAGTTTTTGCTTATGTCTGTTGCTCACCTGGTTCTTAACCACACCACATGTCCTGCAACCACACCCTACATCCTATACAGCACAGTTGATTGATGCACGTTATAGCAGCTTAGTGTTGCAGGATGACGGTGCACTGTGACACATCATCAGAGTGAAAAGCATGACAGATCATTTGCAATGTAACATGGAATTCTAGAAACCAAGCTGTTGCAACTTTCTCACTTCATAGTGCCTCTAAATGCTAGTCACCTCTTATAGCTTATGCAAGCAAGTCCACTCACGGTGGTCCAAGGCATTTCTGCACAGTGAAGAGTACTCCAAGCACAAAACAAATGTTTGGTGATTCATATTGGTATTTCTTTGGAAAATAAACAATCATGTATCTGTTCACATTGGTTTTAGGATGACCAAGCAAACACCTAAGTGAAATAAATTTACTGGTTTGGTTTTAGAGCCACAGTCAAAGCAACCACAAGATACAAGATATTCCCACACAACAGAAATGTGCATCTAGGTAACTCTAACAGCAAACAACTGCCTATTGAGTATGTATGTGAGTGTGCTTATTTTTATTGTTTTCTTCCAGTATAGCATTTGTTTCTGAGACGCACTAACACACCATTTCTGTGCATAGCAGAACTTAAAGGGCTATTTCTCAGTTACGCCTAAGTTCCACAGGCTGAGTCACAGACATGCAACAGCAGAAATTACCTGCACTATCTGCACTGGCAAGAGGTTGCCTTCAGAAAAAATACACATGCCCAAGCATTTGTGCACAAAGTATAGCAGACAGGAAAACAGACTTTCTTCCAATCTATCTGTGTACTCATATGAAAGTAAAACCAGACTGTGTAAATATTTACCAGTGAAAAGATGAAAAACTTCTATTTCTGCTCTTTTCAACCAATTATGCTCCAATTATCCTTAGGCAGGGATATCATGGGATCTTTTTTACCAGCTTTTGAAGTTTATAAACTGATTAATAGTATTTTTTCAAACACCTCATTTCATGAACTGAATTATTTCAAGATACTGAACTCAAAAACTCTGAGGTTGGTTCTGTCCTCTGGGAGCAGCCTGTTATGAGAAGACAGAAATATTTCTCAATTCTTAATTTTCTTTTTTATTTTTACTAAACTTCTGAAAAGATTCATTCTAGACTTCAGTAATTATTTTGAGTTGTACTGAAGAATAAAATCAAAGGCAAAAGTGAAACTTCATCTTTGAAAGCCAAAACTCTGAAAATTTTCCCCAGAATACCAAGACCTATTAAGTAATCAAAGCTGACAGATGTTCATAAGCGCTAAAAAAAAACACCCACCCTAGGATTTACTAACATATTAAATACCTTAACCACACCTTTGCACCTCTTATTTAACTTTTAAGAACAGCTTAAGGAGGGGAATGTAACTTGCCTCGATCCAGTATAAGAGCAAATATTTGTTACGTACTTACTATTTCTATTTTCATATATCTCAAGAGGCCCACAGTACTAACAATGCTCACAAAAGCTGGAGTCCCAACTTAAAGCAACGAGCAAAATGCAAAGACAATGGCAAGGGACAGCAGTATAATAAAGCAAAATATAGTTTTTACATCAACTGTATAAATTGTCTCTGTTACTTCACTCATTATTTCACTTCTGCCCTTATATAATGTTATATAGATGTTTGCAAAGACTATGCTAATTTAATTTAACTACAAGGTTTTTGTTAAGACAATGTACTTAGTAGCGACTAGTTATTGTGTTGCACATTCAAAACTCTTCCTTGACCACAGTATTTGTCTTTCTTTTTTACACTGAGAATTACAAATATGGATGTCCACTGGAGTTGTGGTACAATAGAGAACTCTGATTTTTTTCTGTATTTAGCGGGTAAAATTAGACAACTAGACCAGACAACACTAGCACAACTGAAAAGCTGAGTAATTTTCATAACGCAATTGATTTCTTACCACATGGTGCCATTTAAGGGATTATAACAACTCACCAGGGAATATCAAACTTGATTAGAAGCCAGGGGGCTTGATTGTTATCTCCAGTAAGCCAGGAAAATTCAGACAAAATGTAATTGACACCAGCAACTCTCAATTTGCACCACTGTAACTAAAAGGAAAGTCAAGCACTCTAACTTTGATTGGGAAATGGCTTTTCTTTTTTGCTTGGATAAGTCATTTCCATATCTTTGAGTGATTAACAGTGATTGTTTCAACTCCCTTGAAGATATCAAAGGCAGTGTATTTGGTGTTTTCACTGCTACATACACTGATATTACATGGGTTTGAGGAAATGCCTTCATATAAAGCACAATTCACACAGCAAATAAAAAGTAATTTCTTATGTAAACTTCTCTGGTGGTGAGAAAACCTTTAACATGCTCAGTACGCCAAGCCCTTTGCCCCTCCATAAGTAAACATCTAAAGATAATGGGCTGGATTTTTCCACAGATATTAAGGTATACAGGGGTGGAAGTAAGATCTGGGAAGTTTTTCAGGAGTTCCCAAGCTAGGTGTCACAGAACACAACAGATATTTCAGGGCTGGAGTCAGACATCTACAATGCAGGTAAACATGCACAAGGTAGTTGGCTAAACTCTCTCTGTCCACAATGGGTTAAAACAGTAACTTCAGTAACGGTAGGATTCATTTCATCCTAAATAAAATAGGTTATATATGAATGTGGCCCCAAAATTGCTTATTTCTCCTTACTGATTGTAGTGGACAGGGGACACAGTTCAGGGTGACCAGCTCTGATACACGTCTATATTACACATATTTTTAGTTATTTAGTTAATGGAAATAAATCCCAATTTTTGTACCCTCGACCATGACTATGCAGATGAACTTCTGTTTTGCTTCCATTCTGGACTGCTTCAACAGTGACTCCTCCTCACCAGTTTGCTATTGGGAGCACCAGCGCTGCCTGCTGTGGATGAGGGACCATCAGTTCCAGACACTTTGGCCCAAGGGAATGGCACCTGGTGCTCTTTTATGCTGTCCTACAAGTAACCAACTAAGGCTACATCTACACAGTGGTAAATCACATCAGTTTTTATATAAATGAAACATGCATGGGACCATTCTCTGCCACTGAAGCCAGTTGCCCTGGAATAGCCCCTGTTCATCTTACTTAACTCTCATCATTCAGAAGGGAAGAGGCTGGTGTTTGGTGATGCCATTCATAAGTGTTAGCAGTGATCTTTCTTTAATTAAGTTACCTTCCTCATGTACATCGCCACATGCTGTGTTAATTACCTCTGGATAGAGAATAGCTCTCAACATCCCCTTTCTGCAGTGGAAAAAAGAGGCTGAACACCCTATGTGGGGCCAAGGGTGCACTGAGCAGATTTGTATGTCCTGGCCACTTCAAACACAAGCATCCCATTGGTTTTATGGCACCTCCTATCCACAGAGGAGAGGGTACTTCAACCAGTGCACCCAGAATTGTATTTAAATTTTAAAACAGAAGGAGCCAGAATCAATTCAAATGTGGAAGAGGTATAATATGCATTGAAGATGAGGCAGTCTGGGGCTATTCACCCTTGCTGGATCCTTGCAGCACAGAAGCTCCCTGCAGAAATAATGATTGTCCAGCAAAAAGCAATCAGCATGTCCTCACTTGTCAGCCTGTCTTCCAATTTTCTCTGCTCACCAGTAGTATACCTGCCAGCCTACCTTCTCCATCTTCCATTAATTTTTTTTATTTTTATTCTAGTTTATTTTTATCACCTACTGAGTATTATAAGTGACACGTAGATAACACATATTTATCTACCTATATGAACATACCTTTATAACTTCAAACACTGACAGATGTTTTGGTTAGAAGATACCCTTCTGTGGAAAGCTGTATCTAAACTTGGACTCCATAAAAGCAGTACAAATGTTTATACAATTTCAGTTACATTTGAATCAGGGCTTTCTCTAAACAAATAAACATGGTCCCTCATTGTTTGTAATTCACACCTTGGAGAGGTCTGATACCACTTGACAGAGAGTAACTGACTGTAAACAAAAGCAAAACTGATCAGCCAATTCTCCTTCTCCCTGCTGAGCCCCCAAAAGGAAACCCATCTGAACAGCAAATTCAAAATGATTCACATCTTGCAATGGGAAGCCCTGTGAGAAACAGCTCTGCTGTGCCAGGTAGGTTAAAGCCAGCGGCATCCAAGGGCTCAGCTGAGGAAAGTCCCAGGGCCTCTTTTGGAAGCAGTGGGGCTGGCATGCTGGACCCCCTCCCCAAACACCGGCCAAGCACGACAGGCTGTGCACCCCATTGCATGACTGAACCTCCCAGCTTTGGTCCTGCCTTAGGTACATGCCTGGCCCCTTTGACTGCTGACGCTGAATTTCTCTGCAGTAGGTGCCTCCTCCAGGCAGAATCTTTCGAGGAAACATTAACCGAAACAGGATAAGCATTTCTGGCATCAGCCTAGGCAAAATGCACACTAAGAGATACCTGTGTGACACTTTCTATTACAAGTCTTAGTGTCCTTGTCCTCTGCAGCTTATGGTTTGGGAGAGGGTGGCTTCTGTCTTGCATGTAATTTTTGTCCTTCTAGTGTCAAAATACATCCAATTTATGAGTGTCTTTAAAAAAAAAATAAATCACAGTTCAGTCCAGATATTAGCAGCTAAAAAACCTATTATAGCAGCTGGTAACCATGAAGATTTAATCTTCTCTGACCATGCTTTGTCCCTCCACAACTCCCACTGCTGATTAGACATCATAGGCACCATCTTCACAGAATAACAGAAGAACGAAATCCCTCAGGAAGAAATACTGCTTTGCCTGTAACAACAGACAGAAATTTTCTCCCGACTCACGGCTCCGAACTGGCTAATTACATCTCGCTAGTGAGGTGCAATAGCAGCCCTTTTATCAGATCTGTCCTAGCCGACCTGGCCCTGTACCACACTCAGGGAGCTGGCAGCACCAGGAAACTGTAAGCACAGACACTTAGGCAATGCTGGACTGAATGAGCTATTCCAGCCAAATTTCCAACACATGCTATGACACTGAGCAAGCAATCTCCATGCTGGCAAGACCAGGTGCAAAGCTCCTCATTTTCTCAGCTGGTTTTCATTTCTGATGCCACACTGATTTGGTACAAGCAGTGGTGGTTCTGTTGTCACAGGCTGCTGTCACTAGCATAGCATCACACAATCAATGCAAGGCTAGAAAAACTACTGGACTGCACATTTCAATGAAACAGCATCTTTGCTGTTCATTCATTGAACACCATCTATGACTAAGTGAACAATCCTGTAATGGTTTTGTCAGTCCTTCCTAGAAGCAGTCTTAATGGGCAACAAATAACAAAATGAGGTTCAGTTGATGAAAGAAAAGCAGGATAATACATTCATGGAAGGGATTACCATAAAACATTTGTATAGCCATGTGGATCCTGCACTGCGCTGTACAGAACAGAGATCACATCTCACCCCTGCCCTAAACCTCTTGCTGTTGCTAAGACAACCACATCAATGTAAGAGAAGCAATGGAAAGTCCAGTGGTGAGACCTCCTAAGGGGATGAATTGGCTACTAGGTTTTGCTAGAAGAGAGAAAGTGTGTTTGTGCAAAGGCCAGGATGGCTGCTCTGGCTGTGGAAGATAGCCTGACAGAGGCACTCAACCAAGTGTGGAAGCAATGGGGATACAGTGGTGTCCTGGTTTTGGCTGGGATGGAGTTAACTTTCTTCTTAGTAGCTAGTTCAGTGCTGTGTTTTGGCTCTGATGTGAGAACAATGTTGGTAACGCACTGATGGTTTTAGTTGTTCCTATGTAATGTTTATAGTAAGTCAAGGACTTTTCAATTTCTCGGGCCTTGCCAGCCAGAGGGCTGGAGGGGCACAAGAAACTGGCAGGGGACAGCCAGGACAGCTGACCTGAACCAGCCAAAGAGGTATTCCACACCATGGAATGTCATGCTTTGTATATAAACTTAGGGGGTTAGCTGGGGCCTGGGGATCATTGCTTGGGGACTGGCTGGGCATTGGTCAGCAAGTGGTGAGCAGTCGTACTGTGCATCACTTGTTTTCCTTTCTCCCTTTTCCTTTGGGTTTTATCCTTTTCCCCACCTTTCCATTATAACTGCTGTTGTTGTTATTATTATTATTGTTGTTGTTGTTATTTTTCTTTTCTTTTTATTCTGTTTAAATTATTAAGTTGTTCTGATCTCAACCCTTGAGTTTTACATTCCTTTCCGATTCTCCTCCCCACCCCTCCGGGTGGCGGGGAGTGAGCAAGTGACTGCATGGTGCTTCGCTGCCAACTGGGATTAAACCAAGGCAAGTGAGAATATCCCAACAAATAGCAGGGGCTCCTTGTTCCCAGAAATGACACTGTTTTCTTGGCTAAGTCAGGTTCTAGGGAATATCATTAGGAGCTCCTACGAGCACCATCAAGAGGCCTAACATCATCATCTCCTCAGACCAGGTACCCCTTCTCACTTGTCTGTCTCATTACAGCAGTGATGTATCTGCCTAAGCCTTGAGCTATGACCCTTTAGGGAAAGTTTCTCCCTCCAGCACTGAGCCTGAGGCCTTATCCCAGGGTAAGATGAAAATGACATGTAGCCAGCATATGTGATTAAAGGTGCCAACTTATTCCCCTCTGTATTTCCTCTTATTTTACTTCAGCTCCTCCAATACAGCATCAAAACCACTTGCACTAATACCAGGACTGGGCCATGATGGACACATGTCTACTTCACGTGTTCTGGGGTTTAAGAATTTTTATTCTTCTCCCAGCTCACATATTTCACGTGACTCAGGTTATTAAATGGCAGAACAGGATACTGGCAACTGTTTATTTCTCACTGGAACAGAGACAGCTATTTAAAGAATGTTGTTACAACAGCTACATCTCACCACAAAGAACAAATACCTATAATTAAAATATCTGTGATTATATAATATCAAACATAGGAAAAATAAGCAGCCCCACATTCTGAGGAATAAACGGTAACTTGTATTATCCACATTCAGGCTAAAAATGCTGGATCTTGTCCCAGCCTCAGAAATAAAATACACCCAGCAGTAACTGAAAAACAAACTATTCTGATCATAACCTTACTATACTCTAGCTTTTGCATTCCTCAGCTATGCAGCAAACAGATGGAAAAATCACATTACGTGCACCAGGAGACAAATTTTTAAGGTATCTCTGCAAACATCAGTTATCTTTGCACTTAAGTATTTCTGGCCTTGAAGCTCGAGTCATATTGCATTACCTCTGTGAAATGTTTAGCTATTGGTTCATAATGTATTTTGACACTGGCAGTGGATCCACCGATCAAAAATATTGCTGGGTTTCTGGGTTTGCCTTCACATTCAGACTGTGGGCAGCAAACAACATGAAGACAATCAGAAGATGCCAGATTATTTTGCAGCTTCTGAAGGCAGTGTCATTAAAGACGAATTTCAAATACTAGGTCTCCACGTCACTGGAAAAACTCGTATGTTCAGAGAGGCAAAGATTTTATTTTCATTTCAATAAAGCCAAATTTATTGAGTTATTCCAGTGGGTGCATTCGGTCCCCAGCAGAGGAGGCACGTCCCAGGCATCAACCAGGGGTTTAGCAGCAGGACCCAGCCTCTGCTGCAGGGACGGAATCTTGGGGCCCCCTCCCAGGCTGCAGCAGTGGCAGACCTGGCCTCCATTTTACCTCAGCCCTGACATGTCATTCCTGAGGCTTCAAAAGCTCCTCCGTGAGTTGCTGAGCAGCCCCTCTTGAAGGCTGCAGTGGGGACACTCACCTGGAGTGAGCCAGAGCCTGGCAGGAGGCCATAGATGATGCCGAAATCCCCTCTGTCACCTAAGAGGAGGCAGAGGCCCTCCTGTTCCACGAAGCAGCTGCCCTGAGGGACACCAGGTGGGGCGAGACACAGAAGCAGAGCACAGGGAGCACTCGCTCATGTCACCCAGCCCAGTCCTCAGCCATTCCAGGGACATAAGAGCACGCTGTGCCAGGACACGGGACACCGTGGCCACGGCCACACACTGCGGCCCACGGGAGGAGAGGGACCACCAGGCCATGGCAGCCCAACCACACCACCAGGAGGCTGGGCTGCCCCCTGCCTCAGGCTGCCTCCCCTGCCTTGCCACAGCCCTGTGATGGCAGCTGGGGGACGAGGGGAGGACATGGAACTTCGTGGCAGTGGGATGCTCCACACCAGCCGGCCTTGGTGCCCCAGGCGCGCTTATTTCATTAGCAGCACCTTAGTCCGAGCTCACAAACTGAATGGGCCTTCCACAGACGTCAGCCAGCACCCCAGAAAGCAGAGGGGCTTGTGCTGCCACACACGGGGGTTTGGAGGTATAATAATTAGGGGATGAGCCGCAACTAATTATTTTTTTTCTTGAGACCGGGGCGTTCCCCATGCCCTCTCTCCTCAGGATGCTGCTCATAGTGCTGCTGCTGCTGCCCTCCTCCTCAGGGCCCAGGGGCCTCATTATCACAGGGACCCCTCATTATCCCAGCATTTGCAATCTCCAACACAGGACCCGACCCCTGCAATGCATGGAGCCTTTCTCTGGATACCTGCCATTCAAAATGCAGTACATGTAACGCAATCTCCCCACAGCCTCCATGGGGTTTCCTCCTTCTCTGGCTAACAACCTGCAAGCACATCGGAATGAAAGACGAGGTGTGTGACTCCTTCTCTTAAGGACTGCTTTAAAAGCTATGACAACCAGCACACAAGGCATGGTTAAGAATCAATACACAAAAATGTGGCTGCAGTTCCGTTACACACTTTGCAATCCATTTTTTTTCTAATTGCCTTTGGCTGATGACATTTGAAAAATAGGTGGGAAGTAAGAAAACCTGCAACTACCATCCCAGAGTATCACCTTTCTCTTCCTCAACAACTTGCATACAGTTAAACAGACATTTCCTGTTAAGCAGCCTTAGTGGATGAGGTCCAAAATGAGCATTAAATAAACTTTCTATAAAACAAACTGCTTTTGCTGCTCATCCATCACAGAAAAGCGTACCTGAAATTCATCCCCAAATTGATGAAGTTTAATCTGGAAAAACAACACTGTCATATGTTTGACATCCTGTCAATATAATTTTTCCAGATGAACACTCAAAACTCAGTGGCTGCTACACAAACCAGATGAAATACTAGCACGTCCTTCCCTCCTGCAGGGAGAGAGGGACCTTACACAAAAATCAGCCTCCACTGAAAATGTCTGCAAATTTCTACTGATTTCAACAGAAGTTCACACTTGTGTTCATATAAAAAGACTGATCCTGCATATTCACTACAGCCAGCAACTTACAGGTGACAGTCTCTTATTTACTCCAGAACTTGTTCCTCCTCCTAACAACTTGTTGAGCTGTGGCTACCCTTGATGGGCAGGTATGTAATGCAGAATGTCAGAGAATCACGCTATCATTTGCCCACAACTAGAAACCAGAGGTTTCCCTTTCGGTGAATGACGTTCAACTCTGTCAAGCAGCTCTTTCTTCATAAGTTAGCCTGATGCCTTTAGATTATTGCTTCTGCCTTGTATATAGCCTTATTGATTTTTTCAGTACTTTAAATGCTTTAAGAAAATCAATGTTTCAGCAAATAGAGTGGAGCAGAAGTATCACAGAATCCCATTTGCCATTCTAGCATCAGAGATCATGGTTAAATTAAGGGAAATAACATGTACATGTGGGATGACGAATACAGAGAAAAACTGCGGAAGACACAGGAAATGGGTGAGTGGAGAGGAATGAAATTAAAAACAAAACATAAAAACAGAAGCTGAAGATAAATGTAGTAGCTGTGGGTAGGACTTATCTCAGCTAATCTTAGCAATCTGAAACTTAGGTGTCTCGCCCAAGCTAATCGCCTTAGCTCTCTCCATATAGGCGAACAGAGAGCAGGAGCCACCTTCACAGGGGATTCAACCAGTCTTAAGATAGGTCTTTCTAAGACAGGCAATGCATCATGCTCTCCCTCAACTATTTTGAAGTCTAGATGATTAGCTTAGAGGAGATGCATAACTTTCGCGTTTTAACAGCACTGGACCTGATGTAGGATTGTGAATCAATTTAAGTGTTGTACCTATTTAATAGATGGCCTTTCAGTTCAACATTTTTAGCTTTGAAGATCAGATTCATTTGGTTTTCTTGGCAATAACTGACACTTCTCGTGTCAGAGGAAAGACTTTCTTATAATTGCTCATCAGCAAGTCCTTGTCTGAACATTTAAATAATTTACGAGCTCAAACCTATTTGTTGTATTTTTTTAAAAAACGGGCCAAACTT
The DNA here is from genome assembly GCA_035590275.1 of Ibycter americanus. Lineage (NCBI taxonomy): Eukaryota > Metazoa > Chordata > Aves > Falconiformes > Falconidae > Ibycter > Ibycter americanus. The sequence continues at coordinate 22,994,553 of JAVJGI010000014.1, read as the reverse complement.
GCCACTAGCACAATTGCATGTAGTGCCATTCACTTCAAAGAAGTTACATATGCTTACACAGCAGGGAATTAGCCCAGAAACTGTCAAAATGCCTCATTACTAGTCAGGTCAGACAATAAATCAGATCTTCTGTTTGTGAAGTACTGCAATTTATGTCTAATGACTGGAAAAATTGGTATATAAAGTAATTATCAAAACTGGAAAGCAATCATCTCCCAAATGTGAAAAACCTCATCTGTAATTTGACTTTTACAAAAAAAAATATTATGCCAGGCATAAAAAGATCTTGCTTTCTTGCAGACATAAGCAAGCACTTCCTCCTTCCCTTTTCTGCAAGGATCCTAACTTCAGCATATTTTTGGCTTATTTAAAGGCCCATTGTCATAGAATCACTGACCCTTTCAGGCTGGAGGGGACCTCGGGAAGTCTCTAGTCCAGAATCAACAATGTATTCAGGACCAGGTTCCTCAGAGTTTTGTCTTGAAAACATCCAAGGACAGAGAGACTGCACAAACTTCACTGTCCTCATAGGACAGTTTCCTGTTCTTATATCCAGTCTGAACCTCGTTTCATTTTATGCCTGCTGTCTCTTGTCCACTTGCCATGGACCACCATGAAGAAGAGCCCAGCTCCGCCTCCTCAACGACCCTGTAGGCACTGAGGGCTGCTGTCAGGTCCCCCCACAAAGACGTCTGTGCTCCAAGCTGAACAAAATCAGTTCCATCAGCCTCTCCTCACATGGGAAATGCTCCAGCCCTCACCATCTCAGAGGCCTCTGATGAACTCCCTCAAACACCAGAAAATCTGTTGCTGTCTCTGCTGTACTGGAAGGCCCAAAAGTGGTTGCAGTATAACTACATGCTGTCTAACAAATGCTGAGCAGAGAAGATAATCTCTTCCCTTCATCTACTGGCTTTGCTTCTCCTAATAAAGCCCAGGATGCTGTTGCCCATCTTTGCTGCTAGGGCACACAGCTGGCTCATACCCAATTCACTGCCCACCAGACCTGATGCAGAGGACAAGTCCATCACCAGCACTGGAGTTTGCATTTGTCCTCATTTAATTTCATCAGGTTCCTGTTGACCCATTCCTCCAGCCTGCCCAGGTCCCTCTGGATGAAAACCCTGCCCTCTAGCATATCCCCTGGTTCCCCCCAGTTTTATGTCATCACCTGAGTTGATGGGGGGACATCATGTCTCCTCCTCCAGGTCACTGATAAAAGTACTGAACAGGACATGTCCCCCCACAGGCCCCTTGGGAATTCAGCTCATAACTGGCCTGCAGGTAGAGTGCAACCCATTAATTACCAGTCCATGGGGCCAAAAGAACAGCCAGTTTTTCACCCTTGTAGTTGTCCACCTATCTAGAGTATATCTCAAACAGGATACAGGGATTATGCTGCACCAAGCTATATTAAACAGCTCTGCTGTATTATACCCACCCTCAAACTGAACTTCTGTACAAGCAGCTGAGCTACAAGAAGATGACAGACACTGGCTGTGGTTGCTGATGAGCCAGGCATCATCTCTTTACCTGCCTCCATATCGGATAATGGCTGGAAACCAGCAGGAGGCAGGAAAAGTGAGAAGACAAAATGCACCACAGTAAACTTCAACTCTTACTCTTGTCAGGGAATAGGATTCATGCTTACCATGTCCTTCTCACCCATATCAGGAGTTTTGGTATATATTATCAATGACATCCCTTTCCCATAAGAACCTGAACATTCCAACACCTACTGACAACTCTGAAATTCCCCAGTGACCTTGCCAACTTTTAGTACACAGCCAATTTGACAAGTTATCACCCTTTTCACATTGCTCAGAACATACATTGTCAGGAAGATAATAAATATGATAATATATATGTCTTCTAATTAATACACAAGTGTTCTAAATAATTTGCATAAAATGTCAAGTCACAAAGTAGGACAAACCTTTACAGTCAAGTTGCAAAAAACTCTAATTAATCATTTCCCTTCTGCATTTTAGGTGACGAGTCTATTGTACATCTCTGCAAGTGACCTATTATTTCCCACAAAACATTTACAGCTCAAAGGAACTCCCAAGACAGGTGAAGCAAAGCTCACGTGGAATGTCTAGTCCAGCTCTTTCAGAAGTAGATCAAAGACCCCAAACTGAGACTTTCTGACTATGAAATTAGGTGAACTTTCACAACTTTACTCAGGTCTCTTTCCCTAACATTCCCAGAAATCCCTTATTCACCACTAAGATTCAGCACGTGGACTTCCAGAAAGATTAGGCTTCCCTGGCAGGAGATTAGGGATGGGATTAGAAGTTGGTTTATAACAGGCACTTAGTTTCAGAGTCAATACGGTTGCTTGTTTCTCATGAAATGACCAATACAAAGCATCTAAAACCAGGCTGACTGAAGTGGAATAAGAACACTTAGATCAGCTGTTTAGAACACATTTTCATTTTGTGATGTCTTGTTCAGTTTATACATCTGACAAAGAGTAGGGAACACAGAAAGCTAGCTGTGAAATACAGGTTACTGGCCCACCAGTGCAAGTCCAAGAACAGAGCATGGAACTGCACATAAACTGGGTATCACATGCTACTTCCCAGTTACAAGTGAGTGTAATTTCTGGAGGCACCTATTAGACTACGTGGAATCAAGTTGCTGTCTGCAAGGTTTACCTTGCATGCCTACTGTATTACTTACTATTTGGTTTCTGCTGAAGATGTTCCTTGGGGAAGGCTTTTGCTCTCTGTTCATCAGAATCCTTAAAAAGATACCAAAATGCGAAAAAAATAACAATTCACTCTAGGTTAATAGGGAAATTCTTTGAATTATAGAGTATTTATTAAAATGTCAGTTCATTTTTTTCACACAAGCACCAGTCTATATTACATTTGAACTACCTTACCAAAGATTTTCTATTAATTTTATTGCCTGAGTTGCTGCTTGCAATTCCGCACGAGCTTTGGGCCTGTGCAGTGCTATGAAAACTGAACACACTGTGAACAACTATCAAATGTGGATGCAGCACTTTTTATGGCAGGATGAAGTCCTCAGTCTTAGAAGTCAAAGAAAACTACGTTTTCAGCTCAGCAGGTTAGTGACTCCAAAACACTAAAGGGTGCAATCTTCCGGATAGTGATCTGTTGCCAGCTGAAGTGCTGTATGATACAGAGAGTGTAAATAAATAGCATTCTCCTATTTCTCAGAATTGCTTTGATGAGAAATCTGCACATAGTTTGGAAAGTTTAGTGGCCAGGGAAATTACTGCATAACCTCTCCTAGGACACTACTGAGAACAACCAATGTTAGATTAATTACTAATAAAATATTCTCAGAGTACAGTAAAAAACCGACTCCTTACCTGCTATGTATTGTGTACACTACTGTTTACTTATTTAGAGTACAAGCAGTGATGTAAATTGAATACTTCAAGAGCGTGTTCTGAAAACTTAACAAATAGAAAGTTATTTTATCATGCAGGTAAAGATTTTTCTCTCTCTGCTCTATCTTATTATTTGCAGTTGGATTCCTTTGCTACATACTGTTCCTGAATCTTTCTAGATAACTGCATACTCAAGACATCGGTGAGACAAGGCAAGCGTCTGACTGATGTCCCAGAAGAATGAGATTTTGGCTGTGAAAATGAGAAATGTGTAACGTGATTAGGCTGACAGCTCCCCATCCAGAAAAAAATACATTTATAAATCAAAGTTACTATATAATTTGGTTACAGGTATTCAGTGGACAAATGATTCTCTTTCTCAGTTATGTATTTCCATTTACATTTAAAAAACTATTGATTCTGCAGGATGAGGAGGATATCTCTCTGTGCTTCATTATTCCAAGTGACACATGATAAATTATGCTTTTCTATGGACTTTCATATAGTCTGCTTCAGAGAAGACTCCTTTTCTTTTCCTCGAGTGCTTGGCTGTTTATCCATTCTTTTACTGGAAGAGATACTATAGCAGAAGATGAAAAAAGTGCCTGCGAGCACGTTAATCATGGAGTGATTGATGCTGCCATTACAAGGAAAGGTTAGACGATATGCTCAGCAGTTTTTACTGCTATTTATAAGACAGTGCCAGTCATCAAAACCGAGGACTGATCAGTGCATAGGCTTCAAATTAATTCAGTATGATTCCTCTGAACCTAATGGCAAGTCTGATAACATTCATCTATTTTCATTTCCCCTCCCTCTTTTAGCACATGGTTGAAGCCCGAAAACATCTGAAATTCGTGAGACTTTCATGGTCTGACTACCAAAGCCAGCTTGTTGCTCTGCCTCCCTGCGCACATCCCTTCTCATACCAGAGTCAGCCCGTACAAAACCCATCTACCTAACAAAACAGACAAAAAAGGCAGTAGACAAAATAGCAAATTGGAAAAAAATTTAAATTATCACCTCTATAATTTCTTCTGAAATTCTGAAACATGGTTTCACAGAATACTCTTGCACCCTGCATTGTCAGCACGATTCCATGTGTTTTTATTGGAAAAGATGGGAATTCTGGAATACGGGTACACTATTAATCCAAACAATATTGTGATGTGAGTCTGAAAAGGCAAACTTTTTAACACTTCCAAAAATGCACTTGTCTTCATAAATTATTTGACAGTAAATACATTTATTGATTCAAAGAGCAAGCTTCTATCAACAGGGATAAGTTCCAGCTGTGCAATTAATGCAAGCAGAGAGAAAAGACAATTTACAAAGCCCATGACCAGTTCCATAAGACTGGTAAAATAGAAGAAAATTACTTCCATATAGTATACTTCCTTAAATATGAGTTTTCATTTCTATGTATGTATCTTTCTCACTGTCAGCTGCAAAAAAAAAAAAAAATAAATCACACCTGAATATTCAGAAACAACCCAGTTCAAGAAATTACCACTCTAATAGAATAGCCTTCAGTTGTAAATCCAGGAATGCATCATTTATTTCCTTTATGCTAATTTATTTAATAATTAGAGGATCAGTATTAGTTTGTCAGTCCTTAATTCCTCTAAATGATTTAACTAATATTACTAAGCACTGCTGCCTTTTATAAAAGTATAACAAAACTATTTCACAGCAATGCAGATCTTATTTAAGTATACCTGAGCAGTAGATTTTTCTTTCCATCTCCATGACTTTATAAATATCAATGTAACTGCTCTGAGGTAATAACCATAGCAATGATCAAAGTTTTACCTGTAACATTTGTTTCCAATACTGAACACACAATTTTCTAATAAGCTGAGAACAAACCTACTTGTCCTCTAGTCTGTCTTTCCCAGGTTAGTCCACTGTTTTGTTGTGTAATACTTTTTAAATTAAACCAGTCAAGCTGTTATCTGAACAGCCATCTTGTATGTTCATTTAAATGACCAGAAGTGAATATTATTTTGGTCTGAAAATGCTTTCCTTAGTTTTTCAGAAGTGTTGTGAGATGTTCTCCTTCCATAAACAAATGCTAACATAGTTACTGACATACTGCTTAGCTAAAGGTACTTCAAACTCATGAGGTGTTTTTCACTTGCAGTCTCAATCCTACCAACTGCATCTGAACATCATCTCACATTTGCTCAGTGTCCGTATTTCAGTGGTGTATGAAGTGAGTCATGGTCATGTCAAGCATTCAGAAACCACATGGGATGAAAAGCACTGAACCAACGTCGCAATTTACCTCCCTTTCACTTTGTCGTGGAAATGGGTCAACGATACAGCAATAAACTGCAATGAAAGAGCTGTCAGATAATGTTGTATATGAGATATTATAAACCAAAATAAACAGAAAGAGGATCAGGTAAATTCTCAACAATAAGAAACAACATGCTCTTCGTTCAGGTGCTCCATCTGGGTGATCAGAAGGACAGTACTAAAGCCATAACACAGCTCCCACATGCTATGACGTTTAAATGGTCCCTATCAGACCACATCCCTATCTTTGGCAGATATCAAAGCTTCCTGCTATCACTCTTCCAGTGGATCCCAATGAGTGTCCCTTCATTCCCTTTGTAAGAGCGTTCAACCAACACACATTGTTGATGCATCTAATCTCTTCTAAGACAGAAACAGATGCCTGCAAACCCTTCTGCTTACTGTACATGTACATGTGAGCAGACTTGGTCTTGTCTAGTGGTATGTTCCCTTACAGCAATGCAAGAGAGTCTTTCAAAATGAAAAGACTTACCCAAGAATTTTGGGGAAAAAAACCCCAAACCCAGAGCAAAGTTTTCACATAAATCCATGGCTACCAGTGTAGGTTGCCCCCAGTTTCAGGGCCTCATGGGCAGCTTCTCTCTCCAGGTGACAGCCTCCCTAATGCAGCCTGCTCTTTACTTTGAACTCTTATCAAGGGGTTGTTCCCCATCCTGTTCCTGGCACCAGAAGGTAATGCCAGTCACTAGTCTTCCATTACATCACCAAAGGAATTCACAGAATAGTCAAGGTTCTCCTAGAGCAGCTTGCACAGAGTCACATCCAGACAGGATTTTAACGTCTCCAGCGAAAGAGACTTCACAACCTCTCTGGGCAGCCTCTTCCAGTGCTCTGTCACCCTCAAAGCAAAGAAGTTTTTCCTCATATTCAGATGGAACTTCCCATGTTGCAGTTTGTGCCCGTTGCCCCTTGTCCTGTCGCTGGGCACCACCGAAAAAAGCCTGGCCCCATCCTCCTGACACTCACCCTCAAGATATTGGTAGACTTTCTCTGAGAGGTCTCCTCTCAGTCTTCTCTTCTCCAGCCTAAAACAGGCCCAGCTCTCTCAGCCTTTCCTCATAAGGGACATGCTCCTTTCACGGTTCCCAGTAGTTCCTTACTTTCAGGCTAGATACATTTACTATCCCTAACGCTTCACCTTTCCCGTCCAATAGAAGACCTTAACTCCTCAGTCCACTGGATCACAGTGCAGAAAGAATGGGAAAAATGTCTCCTAAACATGTTTAGCAAAAGTAATCCTCACATTCTCCACCAGTTAATAGGAAGCTTTCTTGGAGGCAGATCTTGTTTAATTTTGCACTATAAATTATGATGTCCTACATATAAAGTTTAAAGAAAAAAAGTTGGGGGGGGGGGGGGCTAAAAAAAAGACACTATACACTGCTGTTTTTTCTTTCTCATATTTACTACTATGCATTATCCATTAAGTCAGAAATACTACTCCACTTGTCCTATCTTTTGCAGCAGAAGGCCATACAAATCCCCTTCTCAGACAAAATATGATAGGACACTTCCTTGACTTTCCAGTTCTCTGCTTCTTGCAATAAATCTCACAACATACTGCAGGCTTTAAAAACCCATCCACAGTTCTCTTTTTCAGGCATGAGGTGTAAGAATGACGTGAAGAGAAGTCAAAGACATGCCTGTCCGTTAGGGCCACCTCATCTGTGTGCAGCAAACCAAATTCCCACCAGATTGTACCTAAATGTCAGTCCTAATACATAGTTATCACAGTCAGATAGCCAAGGCGATTTATCTTAATCATGAAGGCAAAAAAGTACTGTTTCATGGGTAAAATAGCACATTTTGACCCACTTCTTTTGTAATAGGTGAAACTATAAATATATGTGTATTTTCAGCTGTTCTTTCATTTCAGCAAGTTATGTATTGCTGCTAGGGGCACCAGCACTTGAAAAAAAGTTCTTTGCATACAGTCTCCTAGGAAAGCAGAATTTTTAAAACAGCAATTATGTGTTTACTGTGAATTAGGAAATGCCCATAAATGGTTTGTAAAATCTTTTTGAAATTGAGGGTTGTAAATTGTGCTTATGGTCAGTGATAAACACCACTTCTGCATCTCAAGTTTTCACTGAAGAGAGCACCAAACAAATCCATAGGTTTAATTTGCTTGTTCTACCATCCCCCCATAAATAATGGCCTTATCAAAACGTGAAGTCAGTGGAAAGAAATGTCAGTGTCCCCTGTACTGACCCCCCTCCTGGAGCCAAGAGACATTGAAGCACACCTCATGAAAATGTACCTCCAACTATTAACCAATGTCATCAAAACCCAAAGAATTATAATAAACAACCCAAAGGAATAAAAAAAATTAAAAGGCCCCTCTATTGCTTACTGAAGTTTAAAACAATAATGAAAGTAAGGAAAAAACTCCTGCAATTAAAGTTTGAATAACATTCTCTACTTTCACAGGAGCTGTAGATACAGTATTCAGTAATATGCATGTCCAAAAGCCCAAAATCAGTTTTAAAGAAAGAGATCATAGCTTGGCTGTTAGCAAGGGGCTTCAAACCTTCAAAAGCAGGGCTCCAAGCAGGAAGGGAAATTTCTCTGAGTGATGACAGTTTGGTTGAATTGACTGAACAGCTGTTGTGTCCTCACACAAGCTTATTGACAATGAAAAAGGCAACCAGCACTTCTTGCCTCCCATTGCTGTGACCTTCCTCTGTCCACTTGCCTTCTTAGAGCTAAAATTGTCCAGTCTGAGTCAAAGCAAATGACAAAGATTCCAGTTATTTTATTCTTGTGAAGCATAAGCAGTGCTGCTTCATTGTAACTAGAAAGGCTATGGTCACTACCCAGACTTTGGAATAGGTCTTGGTGCATCAAGTGCATCAGTGCATCACTCACACCTTTATTTACCTTTATAAAAACAGCTCAACTGGGAGCAAAGGCAATTCTTCTGGATCCAGTCTATAAGCTATCCCCTTTGCTGTTCCCTACTGCTGAGCAGTCATCGTGCTTTTTACTTGTAATCTTACAAAAAAGCATTTGCACAGAATTTTTCATACTTAAACAGTAGTTCAGCCATTTAAATCCATGGTAAAAGAAATCAGTGTTCCAGACTCTCAAAGGCCACCATGATTCACATGTCTGCCTATTTTTCTAGTATTTCCTAAGAATAGTTACTATCTGCCAATTTACACACAAATTCATCACCAACAGGGGGTTCACACGCCAACAGTGTATTTCTCCGCTGTCTTTAATTTAGATTTATAATGGAATTTTTGCAGATAAACACAAGTTAGAAAAATATTGGTCATACTGCAAGTACTTTCATTTTCCTTAGGGGGAAGTAGATGCCAAATTGTGATAGAACCCCAGGAGGCCACAAAGACTAAATTATAAGTCCCCAGATATTCTATGGTAAGTCTACTAAATAATTTTTTCCCTGTCAGGGGGATTACAGCTGAATTGCTGCATCTGCAAAATCCAAAGTCCTTTGCTGCTACAAAATTATTTTCTATTTGGGTCCAAGCTTTATGGTAGTTGGCTTCCCACTCACGGAAAGCCATAAATTATTTACAAATCTTTGAGTATAAGTCTGTTATGAATACATTAACTGTTCTCTTACCTTCAGAACTCATTAGCAATAGGAACAAGTCTTCTGATGCTATTTTCCACTATATATCTACTGCATATGCTGAACCTGCTGTGCCACTCAAAAGTGTTCTATTTCCAACATTAACCTTATTTTAAAGAGTGAATTGAAAAAAGAAATTGAATATAGGGAGGAAAAAAAATCTTTAAAAGAAAAAAACAAACCATGTTGACCCAGTAGGTAGATGATCTAACAGGTCTTTATGAACTCTGCCTAGATGCAGGGATTTATTGTCAACACACTGCAGACTTGTTTTTTAGCCTGGCTTCTAAGGAAATTGAGGCTTACATGGTCACACTGTATAAACATTTGTCAGTCCTTTCTTAGTAACCTTTGAACCTGTTGGCCAGTTTTAAGCAAATTTGACAGCAGGGGACAGGGAAGATAAAGGTCCCAAAGTTGGAAGTCCTGACAGGTTTTGTGGAAATCAGAGGCTCGGTACAGAAGACAGGGAGGTGTATTTCATCCATCCTGGGAGGCAACTGCCTGCTGGTGGTCCCTGCACACCTAACTCAAATTAGCCACAGACTGGGCTGACGTTTGCCCACCAGGCTGGGAACGCAGATCAAACACAGCATGCTGAGGGAGCTGAGATGGATTAGGGGATGGTGGACACAAACCCAAGTTCTCCTACTGCAACTGCTTGGTTTTTCATAACTCTTTTCACAGACAACATCAGTGGGGAGAAAACTCAATGTTTTAATTTGGAATGCAAACACGTATATATTTATGAAATAGTCTATATCCTGCCGGGCTGGTTATAAGAAATAGGCAGAGTCTGGTCATATGGGGCTAAATGATATAAACCGGAGTCATTGCACTGAATTCAGTGGAAATATGGCACGCTGGTGCCACAGCTTTCCTGTAGTCCTTCTGTGTTGTTCTTTCAAGGGTGGCTGTTGGTCTGCCCTGGAAAAGATCACAGTCCTCAGCTCTACAAAAACGGCAGTGGGGAGCTGAGGGGCAGACACCCTTCCTTTCCAACCCCTGGGTGCTACCTGCCAGCACTTGGGGACTTCTGTGGGGCTCATAAACACTGTGCACTGCCAAAACTCTCCCTGTTTGCTGTGCATCTCATCAGGTGCTTATTCCTGGGGAAGCTCAGAAAAATGGCTCCTGCAAAAGGCAGGTTGGCCTCTGGGGAGGTTAATGGGTAGTCCCGGGGAAGCCAAGCGCAGGTGGGCAGTGAGACCAAGATGGGATGGGGGACTCCCTTCCCTGCAGATCCCAACCACACCACCCCATGGCTTGCTTGCAAGCAAGCAGGACACCCTCCGTTCCCAGGCTCAGCAGTAACACATGAAAATCCCTCAGAAGAGAGAAAGGCCATCACTGTGTTAAATTGGAGCAATTTAGAAGAGGACTATATGGGTACTCTGAATTGCTGTACTTCGGTTCTGCCTTTGCATTTGCCAAGGATTGAACAGATAGGCAAGTTTTTATATTTACAAATGAGTAAATTTTACATATATGCATACACACACACACACATATATGCATCTATTCTCCTGAATGGTAAACCCAGTCTTATGCATGGAGAAAGCAGACTGCAGTGATTTGCTTTTAGCTAGTTCAACAATCTGAAGTGATCCAAGCAGGAGAAATCAAGGAAAATAGAACAGTATTTCACTCTCCAATCAGTGTGCTTAGTTACAAGACTCTTGCCAAATACAAATGTAGTATCTCTGCTAAAATTAGGATTAGTTCTAATTACTGGGCACACAAAAATCTCTAAATTCTGGTGCTGAACTGAAAACGTTGCTATGGAAATAAGCTTAATTACTACAAACCAGCTAACAAACTTCTCTATGCTGCTATCTTTACAAGCTATCTCTGCTCCTGAAAGTTTCTGGGTTTTTCCTCCCTCAAATAGGACTAAACATCTCTAGTGTTAACAGTAATTAAATTAGACGTTCCAAGTCCGAGGCTATTCTAAGAACAGCTTGACAGAGGCTAATGCAAGGGAAACACAAAGCGTGGTGCTTCAGTATAAACATTCCAAACAATTAAAAACACATTTTTATCAATATACTACTTCAAACACACCAAGCAATGCTAATTCCCTAAGTACGTACTGATGGTTGCATGCTCTTCCCACATTTTCTCCACCTCACACAGGAGGAAAATTCAGGAGAAGGAAAGCCATGCAGCAGAGGCTTTTCCTCCCCTCCCCAGACCTTGGTTACTAATTACTCCTTATGAATGCATATGTGTGTATATGAATACATACATGAGCATATGAATATATGCACTCAAGAAAAAGACCATTCATGAGGCGACTCTTGCATTTTACTTTCTCACAATGGGAACCCCCATGCACAAGCTCAGGCACTGAGGAATGGGCAGGTTGCAGGGCAGAGGACAGGCAGCAAGACTCATGCCCCAGTGTAACCGTGACTCCACATGCTGGATACTGTGGGATAAGGGCTCCAGAGGGGACCAAATGGCTTTGCTGGGGATGGAGATGACAGAGGACAGGCAGGAGGCCCTGGCTCAGTCCAGGAACCGTCTGACTGCAGCGGCTGAGACAGAGCTGGCCCTACAGGTCTTGCATGCACCGACATGGAGGACCCTACTCCCCATCGCTTCCTGATGGGACTTCCATTTGCTGCGTATATATATCCATCCTGCTTGAAATACATCAGTGCCTCAGCCAAGCTGGGACAGTAACACAATGAACACGACCCACTGGCTAGCAGCCCACAGGTAGCAAAATGCAGATAGTCAAAATGAACTCCATAAACACCCAGCAGCTGAGAATACTTCATTTCCAGCATTCAGAGGCAGTCTGCAAATTTTTCACCAACAGAAAAAGGATTCAACCTTACCATATAATTTATACACTATGAATAATTCAAGCAGTGTTAATAAACAGCTGAAAGCAGAAAACCCACATGGAGTACATTTTACAAGATTCCTTGTTGGTGAACTGCAATATAAACTTGCTTAAATCCGATCTGACAAATGTCACTCTGTTGCCTTCAATTTAATTACTCCTAATTTATACCAGTCTGAAGCAAAATAATTTGTTTAATTTCCCAAAGGATAAAAATACTGTTCAGTTCACAAACATTAGTTTTTTAATGGATTCTTCATCCATATTATTTCCCAAAGATTTTCTTAAATCTATTTAAAGTCACACATACTTGCCAAATTGCACACAGTAGTAATTCAGAGATAACTGATCTCAGAAAAACTTCATAAAAAAAAAAAGGCAAAAATGCCTCTGAACTTCTAACACTCTGAAACTGCACTTTCAAATTGTTTCAGAGTTGAGGAACTGTGTCTGCTAGTTAGTACATATTTTTTCCTTGATGAAACTGCAGAAGGTACATCAGTTCTTGGATTTACAGAACTCAAGCCCAGAGGAATGAACCAATTATCCGGTGTGACCTCTGTCTATCACAAGTTATTAAATTTCATTCATTAGCCCCTTTATTGAGCCATAGAAGTAGTGACTTACTTCCAGTTGGAATTTCAATGGTATCAGCTTTCAATTATTAGTCCTTGACAATCCTTTCTTTGCTAGTTCTTTACTGTCACTATCCTTTTATGGCCAAGTTTATATATGACATCAAGTCACCTCTCAGCCTTTCTTTGAGGGGTTCGATGCCTGTCACTGTATTTTCTTCCCTCATTTCCATTGTTCCTTCCTGCACCTTCTTCAGGTTTTGATGTTATTTTTAAAACAAAGATATAAATCCTTTAAAGAAAGGCAAAAAGCATCTATTATTGCTACCCTGTGGTTTACACACCCAGAGACTGCAGTCAACTTTCGGCTACAGCCTCACTAGATGCTTCAGCTTTACATCAAATATTTGGAGGAAGAAAAAGTAGCATCATGCAGAACTTGTTTCTGCAGCCAGGTGGATTGCTTCAGGCTAACTGGCCTCATTAAAATTAATGCCTCTTCCTCTACCTAGGGCTTCCTAAAGGAAACTCAGTGTCTATCTGATGCAGAAGGTAAGTTCCACTGGAGCCAGTATTGAGTATCCCATACAGGCACGGGATCTGTATGATATGAAACAGCTTCTTAAAAGATGTCTGCAGAGTTTAACTTCCTATTGTTTTTAGCAGTGTAATTGCTGGCATCAGCGCAGAAAGCAGGCACTGTTTGAAGAGTTCAACAATGTTAGCAGCCACCTGCACCGGGGTGCTTCCCTGTAGCAAATCCCCTCACTTGGCCCAGAAAGACAGCATGTACACCATGCGAAGGGTAGAAACAAAGCTGATGTGACCTTCGTTACTCTAGCTGCTGCTCCTAGAGCAAGCCCTTGGGGCACACACGGCTCCCTGCAGCTTGCTGCCTAATGATAAATGATCAGGAGAAAGACAGCTGGTGAACCGGTGCACCAAGCGTCAGGAGAGACAGAAGGCAGGTTTAAAACACACCAAGTGTGATGCAGAGATCTTCAGGTTAACTGTTCGTAAGCTACTTCTGGAATCTCCTGAGGGACTTAGTAGCTTATTACTTATTAGCTTATGCGTTATTAGTGTGGTGCCCCACTAACTCAGCTCCACTACCTGTGGGACTTGCTGTGGTGCGGACACGCCAGCATATCTGCAGCAGCAGCTAAGGAAAGGCCCAGACCTCTTATAAGTCTCGCGGGAAACAAGTGCTCCAGGTACGTAAGTGGCAGGAAAACCCATCCCTGAAGGAAGCAAATACCACCCAACCGCCTGGCCAGCCCAGCGTAAGTCTGCACTGAGCTCTCCAAAGATTTCCACCCATATGGCTGCAAGAAAAAGAAGAGCCAGGCACTTGTCTCAGCAGTCACTAATACACTGAGCCCAACAGGGAGTCCTCTGTGCCAGCTTCTGAGACAGAGGTAAAGTAATCTTTATGATCTGAAGAATAACCACAGTGCGCACAGATACGTCTCTTGGACCAGGTGCAGGACACGCACACTAGCTCTGGGGACAGGGCAGAGGTGACAAGGCTGCATCTGGTCAGGAAGAGACACGCTGGCCATGCTCCAACCACACTGGCACCCATCCCGCCCCGCAGCTTCTTGTCCTAAGATTTTCACAAACTGAACTCTTCTGGCACAGGTAAGGGCACCCCCAACCCACATCACCTATTAATTTTGAGTAACCTCCCCCAGCAAAGCAGCATGCGCTGCGCCTTCCCAGCAATAAATCTTTCTGGTTTGAACCCTGACACTACATGCCTGCCTTGATTTTGTTTCTGGTAATGCTGCCAGCCCTCGACTGTCCACGCAGACCTCCTCTTGGCCTCTGTTTCCACAAGAGCAGCAGCCACCCGGGGTCTGCTCTCACACTGGCAGTCCTTGCCCTCTCTGGGAGGTGCAGCGGCTCCACCTGCTCCCTCCTCCTTAAAAACAACCAGGAGCGCTCAGCTCCACACCACGCTACTCAGTAAGATGGCACCATTCCGCATCCACTCCAAGGGCGGTCCCCGGGGACAGCACAGCTTCTTGCACAGCACCTACTCATGCGAGCAGCATCCCTGCTTCCCCTGGGCACTCTCTTTGTCCAACCTAATTGTGCTTTCCCAGAGAAAAAAAAGCACTGCAGTGAGGCAACTGCAAAGTAACAGAATGAATACAAGGTGGGAAGGGAACGGGGGAGTAAAACTGTGTCTTTAACCTTATTCTTGACACGTATTTGGCTTTGAGTGCTCCACTATGCAACTTTAATAGAGTTTCCCTGCAGTGGGGTTACACGGATCCGTGCAAGCACCTGCAGTGTCAGCAGTCTCAGAGGGGTCAGGCAGAGCATGCCTGCTTGGAGACTTTTCTATAGAAAGTATCTGGGGCTCTGACATCCCTACTGAGATGATGGGGCACCAGTCTTCAAAGGCTCCTCTGAACTCCCTGCATGTAGCTGAATTTATTTACTTTGAGGACATCGATCCCCTCCAGCCAAGAGGGCGCAGAAGGGCTCATGCTGCTACAAGAAGAAGGTCTGTTTGCCATGACCTTGCATTCCCCGAAAGGCTTGGAAAGCTTTCTGAGACAGGTCAGAGCAGTGCACTGGATCAGGTGGCTAATTATAAAACTGACAGACTTTGCGTGCATACCTGATTCATATGGAGATTGACAGCAGGGCTCATGGGGTTTGTGCTGTGTACAAACATAAACTGGTTTTCAAATGATCATTAATGTAACTTCGCCAAAATCTGCAGCACACTGAATTCCCTGCTGTACGGGCACTATCAGTCCATCAGGTTTAAAGTTTCATATGATCCCCGCCTTCCCAAGGAAGCATTTCAAAAATTACTTTAAATACAAACATTTCCTTTTCCACTTTCCTCTCTCTCTAAAATATTGTTAAATGGATCTGTAAAACTTCTAAAATCAGGTTGTTATCTTTGGACATAAGCCATGTTTGGGATATATCTCCCAGAAAGGCAGATGTTACACCAAGTTCTGGCCATCTAAATCCAGGAAACTGTGTAACGAAAACTATTTTGCAATCTTATCTATGGTTGTTGCCTTCTATATCCTTTATAATAGACATTTATAATACATGGAACGTATAATATATTAACCTAGATAGTAGTCAGTCAGATGAAAAAGAACCAGCACGGCATAAATCCACAGCAGATTTTAGCTTCTGCCTTTTCCAGAGAACAATAGCTGGCTGACTGGCTCTGCAAGTGATGGATTACGCACACACACAAAACACACAGACACCTGTGCAAAATGAGTTGTCTGATTCTTTAAGAAAATGTGAGCATCACCTCATGCTAATTTTTCCCTCTATCTGCTTGTTAAAGGGAGTATGAAGCAGTATATGTGGTACTGGAAACTATTACATTCTGAACAAGTGATGTGAATGCTTTTGAACCTTACCACGATCTCTACACATCCCCAAATCCAAGGCCAATTTCATTGAATGTGCAGCTAGTCCATTCCCCTGCAAAGATGCTTCCCAGATGAATCTGCAGGGCCTTTAACACAAGCATCATTTGATGATTCCCTGTCTGCCACCCAGTTGAGACTCACTACAGCACTTCCATTACTGACCAAACAGCAGACAGTGTTTGTAAATGCTATTAATGGTGCTACAACACCCTGTATGAAGAAGAGCCAAATATGACATGCCATAATTCATCCAAGCCCAACAAATAATACCAGCTAACTATAGCAAAACTTAACGTCATCTAAGTGCAAAGCACTTTTTAAAATTTATTTTCATATTAAGGCACACAGTGCGGTGGCTCAGAAGTAGCAATCAGTAGTAGGATCCTTACCAGCTCAAGCAGCTGGGTGACTCTGATAAGTGGGCAGCTAAGGATTTGCCTGAGGAGCCTGCAATTGCAGCACAGAGCACTGCTGCTCTGAGGTGTAGGAGCTGCCGTGAAAAGGGAAGGCACAGAGCTGAGACAGAGACAGAAGGATGTCCTTCCCGGCCAGGGCTGACAGCCCCTGGAGGCAGAGGAGTTGGAGCAGGGAGAACGGGCCTTTGATCAGGTTGGACTAATGGTAATACTCACAGAATCTGAACTGATGGTTATGGGATGAAATTAAGGTCTCCCCACAGCCACCCAGACACCCAGGATGAACATAGAGGCACATGTACCCCGCAGCATGTGTGCAGCCGCTCCCGAGAGCTGGGCTGGCCACAGCCTTTTGGAAACTGAGGCCATCTAAGACCGGCTGCGAGCATTTGAGGTGCCCTGAATGCCAGAGCAGCAGACAACATACCTGGGCAAATTAAGACACATGAAGTACTACATGAAATCTAGTACTTAGATCTTTTTGCTTCTTTATAATGCACAGAGAAGACCTCAGAGTAGGCTGCCACGTTTTCTTTAAATTCAGTCCTTGTCTGTCTTATTAACTTGAAAGACCCTCTTGATGAATGGGGAACAAGGAGAACTATGGCAACCAGAACAGTGACCTCTGCTTGAAGAAAAGAAATCATTTTGATCAAATGGGTTAAAACTGTTTTTCCACATGTTAACATCTATTTTGTATGGATACCATACAAATAGCTGGAAGAACAGATATGCTTATTAAGGATCAAAACTTTTGAGGTTTTAAATTAAGGGAGGAAAAGGACCCTAGCTATTCACATCTAAGTCATCTGAGAGATTCCAGAGGGCAGAAAAGACAGGACATTTCTATTATTTTTTTAATAAAGAAATTGAACAAAAGAAAACCAGAATTCTTTCAAGTGATCCTGAATAATCATGATGAAGCAAAAGTAAGTGAAATTGTTATCTTCCAGTTCCCCTAGTGACCACCTTGTTGTACGAGCCAGCTTTTACAGGATCATGATGAAGTTGCACAGCTTCAGCTCTTCCCAGGGTTGTCCCACACAAGCAACATGGTCCCTCTTCACGCACATCTTCAGGTGCCTCCTCTTGCTCTCCTCCACCCCTTCCCTGCTCTCTCATGCAGCAGGAGAGGAAACACTTGACCAAGAGGTCTGACTTTCACTGATGCCTGAGGCTGCCCCTCTGGCAGAGACGCTGCTGTGTCAGGGCCCTTCAGATCAAAGTGCAGCTCCTGCAGGAGGCCAATGCCACCGCAGCGCACTCACTTCAGCCAAGCAGCACACCAGACCGATGCTTGCTGCTGCTTCCCATCCAACAGCAGCCAGCACACTCCTGGAAAGCAAAAGCATTTCTTTTCCTCATAGCTGTAAGTTGAGGAGAAGTCACCTGGTTTACCCAAGTAAAGCTAGAATGATTCCTGTGTATGCACCTTACATTTTCTATTTTGCTGCTAGGATTGCCTCAACTTATTTTCTATGCAGAGATCAGAAATGCAAATAGAGGAAGAAATTAAGGAGAAATCTAGAAAATGTTGTAGCAAGACTTGTCAAAATCAGATTGCAAACTGCATCACTGCTTTCATTACAAATGCTTCATTCCAGGAGCTCACAACCTTCAGTTATTCAAATGACTGCCAAGTTGCTAAGAAGAGGACTGATGTCCAAAGCACATTTTATTTTCTTCACAAATTATAATTTCACGAAACTTTTCTAATACACCAGATGATAGACACCAGCGTTGTATGGGCAGAGATGTGTCTCTATTCCCCCTCTCTGCCCTGCAGGTCTCCTGAGACCCTGAGGGCAGGGGCTGGACTCTGAGTTTTGCACAGACACCTCCTTCAGGACCCCTAGGTTCCACCATGGCACGTTAGCAGAACAACTGCTGTCACCCCTTCTATTACTCAGGACCTTTTACCCTTCCAGGATTCGAACTACCATTGGGCATAATGACACCCAGCTCTACATTACAAAAAAGCACTACAGAAGTGTTAATCAATTCTAATCAACACCAGGTGCTGCCTCTGAAATGAGCTGCTGGTGGCAAAACGGCCGCAGCAGCTCTGAGGTTCTCCAGCAAATACAATGGGAAAACCACTGGAAAAACCAAAACACCCCTCGCATTTAAAAGCAGGCCAGCAGGACTGATGCTGAGGAGCTCTGGCATCAGGGGGTACCAACGTGAACCAGCCGGCAAAGAGAAAAGGTTTTGGTTTCCAATACTATCCACAGAAGCATTTTCATTAAACTGGATTCCATGTCTAGTTTTCCAACCTGTACTCGCAAGCCTGCTCACAACCACCATGTCAGGACAGCCCTGCCTGTGCTCCCCTTGTACCGACAGGACCCACACAACATGTCCCAGGACAGCATCTCCTCGTGCTCATCGCACTGCCAAAACCGTAGAAATACAGAAAATCTGTGGTACCTACGTGGGTTTGAACCCTTGAAAAACACTAATGGTTGTTTCATTTCAAGGAGGGGAGAAAAAAGGCTGGGAAGAAAGGTTCATTATTCAGTAGAGGAAATGGGACATGGCCTAAAACTGCATGACAGAAATGCATAGCCAGTAAGATACGCATTTTAAAAATAAGCTACTGCTAGCAGAGCAAGTCCAAGAATAATTCAGGGCAGGAACACACAGCAACCAGACGCTCGAAATACGCTCCACGAAGTACATTGATAGACAATGAGCCTATCTTAACCAATACAACAAATTGGATGTGGCTCCCTGCATCTTTCATGGACCACCAGCTGCCATCTGTATGTCCCCATATTCATCTATCATTATCTCATACTTACAGTAATTGTCACAAGCTTCATGAGGCCACCCCTCACAGTGGTCTCAGCCTGTCTTCCGTGTAAAAATCAATAGCAAATCTGGAGTCCCAATGGACCGAGTCTTTGCTATTTCTAACTATTTCTAAGGGGTTATTTCTATAGGTTAAGCAGCAAATGAATATGGCCCTAAAATGTTCAGAAAAGAACAGTAATATCTGTAGTATTTGGGAGAATAAAATATTTTGAATAGCACCAAAATATTGCTTGATTTTGCCTTTTATTTTTGGTATAATAATAACATTTTTTTAAACCTCCAAAAATTAGAAACAATATCAGATTCTTTTATTTTGAAAATGCAGGGGCATCCCGTTCCAGTTTCAAAACATTTTTGAACATTCTATAAAATGAAAAATTCGTCTAAACTTAACAGTTTTGAGTTTGATCCATCAGCATTTTCTGAGAAAAAAGGAGAAAAAAAACCCACCACCAAAAAACCTACGCCAAAAAAATCGTGGTCAGCTCTTACAAAGATTTGCTTTTAAAAATTCCCAGCTGGGCTGGCAGGAGGCATGAAATATTAAATGCTTCAAAAAACAAAAAAAGCCTAACTACTTTTCTGTGCATTAAAATAAAAAGACCCTAAATTTTTTTGCCTTTTTTACCTCAAAATACAGACATATATAGACTGAAAAATTAGATTTACTTACAAGATAACACTGAAATTCCAGTTCGTCACTATGTAATGCAGTAGAATGCTCTAAAATCACAAATTTTTAAAAGTCAGGATTAGCTGTGAAGTGCATTGATTCAGAATTCCTGGTGGTCTGCCACTTTAAGCTAGGTACCAGATGAGATTAGATGAGGGTTGTTTTGGTTTTTTACCCTCCCTGTTTGCTCATTCTTGTGCATGTATGAAAGCATTTTTCTAGATCTCTAAAAGGTCCCAGGTAAAATACTGTAGAAATTGAACACACAAAATATTACAGTAAACAATAAAGAGACACAGTGTTATGTCTTCTGATGAACAGTGCTCTTATTTAATTGTGCATCCCAAACATGAATGAATGCAAATCAATTTTCTTCTATAAGATATAATTTCATCCACTCCAGTGACCTGAACCACAGAAATGATCATCAGTATCTTATCCCGACACCCAGACATCCATCACAGGATCTTGTCCCGACACTCTTCTCCCAAGCAAGCAGCTCAGTTCTCCTGAATCAATTAATCTGCGTTTACTTACATGCTTCCCCATCTGTAACAGCACTGATTTAGTAAAACCCTTTGGAAATTAAATCTCAATATTAAACCCAGAACTTTAACATGTGAGCTGGCACAATTCATCAGGGACATATGGATATTCCCCAACTACAGGAAACAGGAATTTATTCAGCTCAGGTTTATTGCTGGAAGTGTTTCCCTAGCACACAAGCTGCTTAGCCCTGCTGAAGGATGTGGTGTGCACAGTATGTCTCAATAATAAAATGTACTCCTACAAACCAAAGTGTTTCGGTTCCTGGCTCTGGCCGGGAGCTACACACCTCACGCAGCTCGGTGGAGCTGGTCAGCTGTCTTCTGAAAGAAACATTTGCAGCTGACTGGAGCGAAAAGCTCAAGACATGCTCATTCGAAAACAACCTTTCCATCCTGTAGTTGGAGTATAGACAATATTGAACTAATGAGAAGTGGTATAACACAGAAATCAGACTACTTTTGTGGCCCCTACACCAGGGCAAAGGTAGGTATAGCCCCAAAAAAGGACTCGGCACTCTGCTGACCTGAGGTAGGAGCTGGGGGCTCAGCAACTCCCGCTGATTTTCTGTAACAAGTGCAGCTCACTAATTTTGACTGAGTGCAAAGAGGATGGGCATGAGCCATTTTGGAAAAAAGAAAAAAAGAAGAAAAAAAAAATCCCAAAGGAGCAGCAACAAATTGCTGGATTTAATGTTAGTGTTTTTCTTAAAGGACTTGGCTCCAGGAGGCATGAGATTAAATAAGAATGAAAGTTTTAAGTAAGTTCCTAGCCTCCATGGCTGCAGAGAAATGCTCCTCCGAGCTCTGAAACCCTCATTTCACAGCATGTCACCATCCTATCAATAAAAATTGCTAATATCACAGCTCACCTTAAAAATGAGATTTTACTAATTTTTAACACCACACTTTGGGTAGGTGGTTTTTTTGAAAACCACTCTCTCTTTGGGTTTCTCTTTGATTTCTTTGCCTCAAGGACTAGACTTCTGGTTTCTGTCTTCAGTGAAAGTTGGGACATTGGTACCTATGTCTGGCTGCAGGATGGACCACGCCAAACCCTGCAGGACTTGCAGAAAACTGCAAGATCTGCTCAAGTTAACCCCTGCCACAGCGAAAGAAGGTGGCAGTTCATAGCTATTGACGGACACAAGTGAGCTCTCAGCTGGCTTTTCTCAATTATTTATTTTAAGAAAGGATTAGGTCAAAATTTGTGAAGGGCAAGAAATTGTGGACTGTTTCTTTAGCTCACCCAACAGGTACACCCATCCAACATCTGAAAACAAATACTAAAATCTCACTGCACGTAGAGCCAGGTTTCCCTTTAGCTGGAATATGTATCATCCTGTTCAAATTCACACACAACACCTTGATTTGACACTACCCAGTTATGATCCCCAACTTCACACTAAAATAACCCATCAGTAGTACTTCAGAAAGTCAAATATATTGAGGCACTCCAATTATTTTTAATAAAATATTTGTGGTTTATTTTGGCAAAAAGAGTAATTTTTGTTCAAGTTTTCCACTCTGGCAAAAGAATCTGAAATACTGCAAGACATTAACAAGCTCCCTGTAATTTTGTGGAGAAAGAAGTGACATTTTTAGAGCAGTTCACTTTGTTTAGAAACCCACAGTAAGATCTGGAGGAGCATGTACAGGCACCCAAGTCCTGTCTAAGTGGAATTAGCACTGGTATTCAAGAGGACAGTGACCCAAGAAGCCCTGACCAACCCAGGTACGGGCAACAGCACCCCATGCAACACTTAGCCTTCTGCTAAACATTTTCTTGAGTGCTCATAATCCTGTCCTCTTCAGCACTGAGAAAACGGGCTGTCCATGTATATACCTACCTCCCACATAAGGCCAGTGGGGACACATAAACCTGGCAGCTCTGTAAGTCCTTTAGGGTCTCATTTAAGTCTTAAGGGCTTGATTTGTTACGTTCATCCAGACCCTAACTTCCTTAACTGTGCTCAAGGCGCAGCTTTAGGATTTGCTGTGGTTTTAGGGATCTCTGCTGTGAACAATCCCAGCCCTAGACTCTAGCCCTCAGGTTAAGCTTCTGTTTTCCAAACTGAAAATCTCTTAAACTTAATTACAGCAGCTCTAAAAACCCTAGGTCCTCCATGGAAAGGCATGTACACCTTCATGTTTTCACGGGATCTGCTCTGCAGTCTGTCTGTCACGAAGCACACGGAGGGAAGAAGCCCAGCATGCTGCCTCTTGTCAAAGCATTGCCATGGAGCTCATCTGTCCCAGCCAGGTCACAGCTGATGATCTCCTTGCTTCCCTGAGAGGTGGGACGTGTCAACAGCCCCCTGAAAAGTCAAACGTACACCCCATGCCTCACAGGCACCAAGGCCATCAGGAGTCTCCACGGGCACAGGACCAACCCCTGCTCTGGCTGGGGAAACAAGGGCATGGGAGCAACCAGCTACACACCCTGGAAAGCAAGTTCCGTGCCCAGTTGCTGCCAGCCCTCTGAAACTGCAATTTCCTACAGAGGAAAGCACCGGAGCAGCCCAGGCAGGTCTGAGCTCTGTGGCAGACCCTTCTGTCTATGGTGTTAAAGGGTATAGGCCACATAACATTCAACTCCTCCTTCTGCTTTATCATAGGGGAAACTTTGTTGTGTTAATATATTTCAGCCACCTCTCCAGCACAAACAGACACACAAAAAGTCACGATTGGATATTTCTAATTCCTCCACTAACATTTCTTCATTAATGCTCTACTCTGTGTGCAGTAGACTAATAAAAGCCCTGCTGCTGAAAATCCTCCTGGCAAACAATACAGGATCAAAGAGAAGAACAGAATTCTGTGTGACTTGTTAAAAAAATGAATGGTGAGGCTAAACAATAGCTTAGGGAATTATGCAAAGAGAAAGCATCCGTTCAAAATACATTCAAAACAACCCCCTATAAGCAATGCCCAGAATACTCCGTATAACAGCCTTTAAGTGGGATAAAATAACTGCTGTGGTATCCAATTGCCTTGATATAAGCTCACCAAAAAAGTAAGATAAACCTTCCCATTCTTTTCAACCCAACAGTAACAGAAAATAAATCTTAAGTGGCAATACTTTTATATACAAAAACCAAAAGAAAAAACACAACAAAACTTTAAACACATCATAGAAGCTCTGAGATGCTTTTTTTGCTGTAGTTCCATAGCCAGTTGCCAACTAATATTATAAGGGCCAAACTCCTCATCACTAAGGAGCACACGAAAGAACCAAGCCCAGGCTGCCCTTTGTTCACAGCACTCCTCTCTAGGATGTGATGCTTACCAGCTTCTAAGCAGGACACCATGGCTCCTTCAACAGCCTCCAGACAAAACAAGACTTTCTTTTGCAGCTGTGTGGGCTAGGAGAGAAAACTGAGCGGTGTTTTCCTCAAGCAGCAATAGTAGTAAAAGGCTGCTCGGTGCAGCCAGCAGAAACCACCACCAATCCCACTCAGCTCAGCTGTTTAACAGAACCAAAATGCAGTGCACATGTGTCCCGTGAAAGCAGAAAACATTTCCTTGCTAATTAGCATCGGAGCCTCCTACCTGGGGAGGCACTACACTGCACACTGATCATGAAAAATTAAACATCACCATTTGAAACAGAAGCATTTGCTGTCAGTTTCAGGCTTTGGCACCGTAACAGGAGATGAGAGACTCAATATCAAATTGTGGTTGCAAGAAATGATGAAGGCAAACTAGTCACAAACCCCAGCTTAGCATGCAGAGTATTACACTGGTGACAAGTCAAGGATTTTGTTCTCAGATCTGTTTGTTAGAAGCAGTTTTGTGCATTCAGCAAAGAAATCTGAAGGGAATAGCAATTACAGAGAGCTGCCGCAGCTGAGCTTTTCAGACCATCACATCAGCGCAGCCCAGTTCCCAGCAGGATGTTCCTATTGGGAAAACCTGATATCTGCTTGACATTACTGTTCTTCCCACGACAGTTCAAGCAGTAGGATGTTTCTGAGCAAAACTGTAATGATTCGATAGAGAAACGTTCCACCCATAGAGGGACAAGACGTTACCTCACCAGAGCCAGCAGCTTCAGTGGATTTATTGCATATTATCCCACAGTGGTTATTTCTCCTCCCAGTTTTAATTTTGTAGCACATAGTGGTTCCTTGATACAAGAATAATTTGCATAACCAAGCAGAGACTCATTCTGAGACACACTTACAATAGCATCCAAATGCCATGCTGTAAAGCTCAAAGGGCTGGGAATGGCACATCAGGTTTCAGTCTTGCTATTAAACCTTAATACTTCCTGAGGGCTGCGTAGTCTTAATTTTACCCACTGCACATAGTGTTGTTTCAGTATAAATCAGATGAAAACCTGCACAGATTTATCTGATCTGTTCCTCTATCAAAGTTTCTGAATCCTGTTTTCTCTGGAAACCCAGGAGGAGAAGGTAAGGCACAATACAGAGAAGCAAAAGATTAAAACACATTGCTGTGGTTTTGTATTGTTACAAAAAGTGAAATCCCAAGCAAGAAGACAGTGTGAGATGCTTGCTGTTCTCCCAAAGACACAGAATGATAGCTTTTGGCAACTAACCCACAAATTTCAGTTTGCTTCCTCACAACTCCTCAAAATGCACTGCCTTTTTTTCCTTTTCCTTTGTTATTATTTAATTTCCCAGCGGAAATATGGTAGGGCACCACTGCACGCTTTATCTGCATAGATGTGATTTTTAAAAAGTATGTTTAAGAGAACACGCTGTCACATTTATCCCATCTTACAGTAGAAAGCAAGTTAATGATGCTGCTTTGCTATGTCAGCTTGTAACTCCACACCAAGTTCTGTAGTTAGAAGTACCAAACAAGCACTCGATGAGGGTATTGCAGCATTCATTTAAAAAAACTACACATGCATAACTGGAAATACAGCTTCTGGATTATGTTGGCTTTTATATAGCTCTTCGTTTATGTCTGCAATTTGCCCTACAGTCTGCATGCTTTCTTGTATATACAGTTTCTGTGGTCTTCAACGATACGCTTTCCTTGTGCTTTTTTTTCTTTTTAATTATTCAGTGTTGGAATTAATAAACAGCTTAGAAAATGAAAATGTCACAGCTTAGTGCAGAATGCATCAGTTAATGAAATCGGATGCAGGACAATTTAAAGGTACATTTCCCAGTGGCAGGAGAGCTGATCCTCTTCCAGCTGGAATCTAAAGCAGAAACATTCCATTGACTGCAACAAGAGCCAGCAGGCTTAAAAGATTCTCATGATTTTACAAATGAAGACAACCTATTTTTCATAAACAGAGACAGAACTTGGAGCTTAAGAATCATTTAAGAGCTATAAAGTGCACAATATGCTCAAAGGGATTAAATTTACTTCTGAAAAGCAGTTCGCAGATCTCACAAAAAATGTTTTAAGTTTGATCCAAATATGCATGAGATCAAAACTACAAAAACTTGCTAATCTCTCCCCTGCGTTCAACCTGTCCTACAATGAAATATCTTGGGGAAGGAAACAGGCCAGAGGAATTAATTTATAGATTTTTTAACTCTTTCAAGTACTTGGTCTGGGCATGATCAGAGAGGTGGATGGGTGCTTTGGAGATGTCAGGGTAGTTCGGGCTTTGCTTTATTAACTGGATTTCTGGAAATCACAGATCTGATTGAAGCAAAATACTCTTACCAACTCTTATCAACTATCAGCCTATGATAGTTTCTCCCCACGTGCAAGAATGCAGTAATAATGCTTACAGAAGCATCCATGGGGCTCTGAAAAAAACTAGCACAATCCAACAAATCCTGATACACCCCTTCCAGAGGCAGAGAGAAACAAAAGAAGGTAAAAATTGTCGCCGTGGTCCTCCACAGCCTCTCCAGTCTGGGTGCAGGGGTGGCCCTGTTTCCTTCTTGCAGTCCTAAATGTCTTTTCTCTGTAACTGCTTTCAGCCACACAGCAGAGAGAGGGAAGGGGGGAGAGCTGGAGAAGAGGTGTCCTGGTCCCAGCTCAGGGACATGGACCTGCCATAAGGGGCAAACCCCAGACAGTGCAGGTCCAAAACTACGTTTCCTTCCTGGGGACATCTGAAGCAACACACAGGAAATTATGGATTATATTAAAATGAAGAACCACAGCTCAGCAAAACAGGTATTTCTTAACCACTGCATCCTTCTTCAGCTGAACTCCTGTGGACTATGCCCTATGTACTCCCGCTACTAGAAGTGAAAGTTTCCTTCTAGAAATAGGCCACGCATTTAAGACCCAACCAAAACAATCATTTTTTTCTCATCTCAACTACTTACTATGTTTAACCCCTTGACACATGCATCTTCTGCTTTTTTGCCATCCCCAAATATGCCTGCCTTTTCAGTTGCTCACAGGCAGACAGTCAAGTGCTGTAGGCTTTATACAAACACACAGTAAGAAGTGGACACCACCTCAAAGAGTTTACAGTAGGATGAGATAAAACAAAGTGTGGGGAAAATCTAAAGTCATGTGGAAGAAGCAGAGCAGTGAAATGCTTTGTCCGAGGTCACCAAACAGATAAATAACGAGGTAAGTGCCAACGACCTCCTGATGCTCAGTTCAGTGCCCTGTTTACTAGAAACTCTTCCCTTCTTTTAAGCACCCCATCCTTCTAATATAAAAAAAAAAAAAGTATCTTTGTGGCTGAAGAGAGAGAAAGCTGTATGTTCACTTTAAGAGATTAGGAATTTCAAACACAATGATGCCTTAAAATGTAATTCCCCAGGACATTTGTTAAAACCTATGCTCTTTGCAGCTGGGAAAGGAGGGGGAGAATTCACACAAGCACCCGCATTAGGTATGTGCAAAAGCATTTTCTGAGACAATAAAACATATGCCATGTTTTAACTGAAAAAGTGCAGAATCGAACTTAAAATAGAAATTATTATAATCTACCCTGACTCTTATCCTAATCAGGGACAGGTAAATTAAATACAGAAGCATCAGTCCTTGAAGACATACAGATATTTGATTAGGCAAAGTGGTTTGATCGGTAATAATTAATTCTGACATCAAAACCTGTATTGACTGCTGTCCCTCTGCTTACCAAGTTTAACTAACATGACCTAAGAGATTCATGTTTCAGTGAGGGTTTGCACTGGTTAGGAGGCTATTCCTCTCTCCTCTTCAACTGTTTCCTCTCCATCTATCGTAACAGCACTCCGTGGCGGTACCCTTCTGCTATGCACAGGCCTTTCTTTGCACTGCAGCATTACGCAAAGAAAAAGCTTGTTTCACAAAAAAAAAAAGGGGGGGGGGGGGGGCTGGGCGGCACATTTTGAAAAACAAGGAATGCAGTCGTCCATATCTTCAAACATGCCAGAAATAAGTAACACTTGGTGCACTATTTTGAAAGAAATTCAGACCCTGCGAATGGCCCCTAGACTCTCCAAGAGTCCCAGGCCATGTGGCAAATAGGCAGCGCCTTCCCTCTTCTCTATGGCATGTCCGTATAACAGTCAGCTTTAACCATCTAAAAGTTAAACACTCAGCTTTATCCAGTGATTTTAGTTCTACAGCAGTATCAGGTCTATGACCAGTGCACAACTGCAGGCACACGCAGAAACAAACTCAACCCGCTGCCCCCAATACCTAATATAAGGCAGGTCAGGACCTGTTTTGCAGAGGTGTACGTCTCTCTTCAGCTTCAGTTCCCACATACCATGGTTGCCCACCCACTCTGCTTATACTTCATTCCATTTTTATCTCCGTTGACCACCAGCAGGAGCTAAGACTGAACACCGGGATGGGCGCAAGATGCAGAGCGAGGCGAGTCGCTGCAGACGGAGGCACAGGTGGCAGCTCCTGTGCTGACAGGCCAGCCACTGCCCTTCGCTGAGCCCTCAGTGCCAGCACGGCTCCCGGCGCACTCGTGCCAGGTGGGAAGCAAGGTTTTGGCTGCTCCCTTCACAAGTGTCTTGAATGAACAGTGCCGTTTGCCAGTCTCTGGCTGCCTGGCACAGTCAAGCTGTTAATTCTTTTTTCGGTATTAAGAAACACCTCACTACAGTCTGACTACTTGAACCTGTACTCTTTCCTAGCACTACTGTTTACATATTTTCAGATCATTTTCCACATATCTGTCTGTTTGTATTTGTCTTATTTGACCTTTACAGATAGGAAATCTAGTATTTCTAGTTACCCAGCTATAAACTTCTCTCTGTCCTCAGCAGAGCTTGCAATAACTCCCAGTCCAGTACTACCTTCAAATTCAATTGATTTTTGTATTCACAGATCATTAGTTACAACCAGACAATGCAAATTCCTGTGGGAACCCAACGGACACTACGTCTCAATGTGAAGTATGACCATCTATCACTACCATCCACACCACATTTGGTATGTCTGACAACACTGGGGCCCAAGAAAATTTATTTTGTGTGGTAGGCAAGACTGGGAGGCTATGAAATCTATCAACACAAGGACAAAATTAATAATACTGTAAATGTGCAAATGTCACTTTAAAAAACACTTATATTCTGTGATTTTGCTTTATTGAACCACACATGTACGTTCCTCATGAGTCCATCACCTTCAAGGTAACTTATAATTTTTCTCTTAAGAGAGTTTAATAGTTACTTGACTAGGGTCAGGATTTAATATTATCTAATGGCATAAGCCAGAATAATTCTTTGAAATCACTGCAATATCGCCTTTCTCAAATTGAAGATATTTCCAGAATTTCCACAACTGCTAAACAAGTTTGCAATGATTTAGTCAAGGTGTAAATGATTCCCTGTTTTGGAGTACCCATCCCTCATTCTTGCAGGTATATGCATCTCCAGCTGCCCCTTACTCTCTTGTCAGTGTAGCTGTTTATTTAGCATTTCATTTACCACTTATCTATGCATATCAGGTGACATCTTGTTGATGTTTTCTTCAGCATAAAATGCATAGATGAACAAGGAGGAGGAGAGAGAAATCTGCTACAACAAAAGGGTCAGAAGGCAACATATTTTGAAGTCTTACTGCATCCATTTCTGGGCCACTCAGGATAAACGTGAGTGACCTACATACTGTGCATATGGGTTAGAAAAGGGTTAGGGTTACAATTCGGTTAGAAAGGTTACATCCACAGTGGCCCTTCTCCAAAGCAGTTCAGGAAGAGCCCTCACAATCAAAATCTCAGCATTGCATTTCCACGTTAAAATGGGGCAATTTCTCGCTATAATCTGTTACCGCTCCAGAGTTCATGATTCTCATCTCTCTTGGTATTTGCTTCAGTGCTGGAGCCAACACTGGTTATTCAAGTAAGGAAGGATCTTCACAGATATAAAACGTAAATGCCAAGCTTTACAACACTTTTTTTTGGATGAGCATTTACATTTTAATTTGTCTGGTTGGTTAATGCGCAATTTAACTCTGCTATGATAGCAAACTAGTAATCAGTCTATAAAACATTTTTCTGTCCATAAGATTAAACTCATATTTCTTCTACTGGCCTTTGGTGTTACACCAAAATGAAACAGATCTGGTGTTGCCACTACACTTGCCACAAGCACGTAAAACGTCATGCAAAGACTAAACATGCAGCAAGATAAATCAGGGTGCATAATTACACAGCAAGCTGCTCACTGGCTCTGCAGATGTAACCCCATGAACAGAATTTGGCCTGATGCTTTGGAGTAAGATTCAAACAGATGCTCACATTTCTCAAATGGCTGAGACATCTTTTAATGTTAAAGCATAACATCAGCTAGATCCATACAATCATGACTCTTTGTAATATATTTTGTCTAGGATGTACAGTAATGAAAAATACTGTTCCAGTGTCAACTCTCTTTTATTTTAAACCTGCTTTTGTTGTTACCTCCACTGCTGGGATGCAGCAGAGCCATACAGAAACAGCAGGCATGTAGATCCCCAAGAAGACACTTGGGGAATGCAGACACCAAGGGAAATATGTATCCAGCATACAGGAGTGTCATGGATTTTGGCACTGCCCAAAAATTCCTGAATCACACAATGGTCAGGCTTAGAAGGGACCTCTGGAGATTATCTAGTCCAACCCCCTGCTAAAGCAGATTCTCCTAGAGCAGCTTGCACAGTTGCATCCAGGCAGGTTTGAATGTCTCCAGAGAAGGAGACTCCACAGCCTCTCTGGGCAGCCTCTTCCAGTGCTCTGTCACCCTCAAAGCAA
>JAVJGI010000014.1:22928274-22963557 GCA_035590275.1 Ibycter americanus | reverse complement strand
GGGGAGCCCAGCACTGGACACAGCACTCCAGATGCGGCCTCACCAGGGCAGAGCAGAGGGGCAGGATCACCTCCCTCCACCTGCTGGCCACACTCCCCCTAATGCACCCCAGGGTCCCACTGGCCTTCTTGGCCACATGGGCACGCTGCCGGCTCATGGGCAACTTGCTGTCCACCAGAACCGCCAGGTCCTTCTCCACAGAGCTGCCTCCCAGCAGGCCAACCCCTCGCCTGTACTGGTGCATGGTTATTTTCTGGATTTAAGTGCCTGCTTCCCCCTCAAATGCCAGAGATGCTTCTCCAGCTCTTGGTACCTAGCACTGTGTTCTGAGGCATGGTACTGCAAGAGGCCAGAAGCCTAAGAATGAGCAAAAATTAGCACCTAGTTTTAAATAAGGCTTTTAGCCCTTTACTGGATTGAGCCCTAGTTCTCCTAGGGAGAGATTTCCCATCAGAAAGGGCTTTTGAAAACGGGATGTGGATACTTTGAAAATCTTAGATGTTACTAAGGTCAGGGAGACTGCTCTAACAGAGACAATAACTTTACAAAGAAACCACAGGAGCACTGGGGAAAAGCATTTTAAAGACACAGCCCTGTTTCCAGTCACCAGCATGAGCATCCTTTTGGGGAAAACAAGTAACTTCCTTTGCAAGAGCTGTCCCAAACAGCCCATGGACTGCTCCAGCACTGGCCACGTGGAGCAGAGGGGACCTGCAGGATGTCTCCATCTCGCTCACAACCATCTCCTGCACTGGCAATGAAAAGGGCTCTGCTTCCATGAGTAGCTGGACTAGGTCACCTCCAGCATCCCCTCCCAGCCAACACTATGCCATGATCCTAAAAGGAGCTGGGAATACACTTGTGCCTTTACCTGTTGTGGTAAACAACACTGTCTTACTCACTACATGGGGAAGAAAGGCAGCTGGAGCAAGCTTCCTTCAGTGTGTGTACACGCACAAACACATACGTATGTATGTATATATGTTCAATACTTACACCCACAACCTGCCACCCCATTGAGTGGGGAGGATGGGGGAAGGGAGCACTGATGTCCATATCAGATTCTGGGATCCATCAGATCCCAGGATGGAGAAATCTGGGTACGTTGGGTAGCACACTGTTGCCAGATAATGACAATGATCTTTTTTAATGTATCAAAAATTCAGCCAGAAAGGTAATAGAGGGGATTAGGGGGGGAAGGAAAGATCAAAATAATAATAGTTTCAAAGCACTGTGCTTATTTTAGACATTCTTACAGCATGTTTCCATAGGAACTGAAATGCAAAGGAGCACAGTGCAGCAGTGTTCACAAATGTTGTGTGGTTTAGTGGCTTGTAAAGGATTGGTTAAGGCCACCACGACCACTCTGACAGTGCCAGGCACCTGCTGCCTTTGCTGCACAACAGGATCTTAGCTATAATGTTTTGCAAAATCTAGGAAAAGAACCATTTCCCCTTTCATCCTGCAGGCATGGCTGGTTTCACATCCTCACATAGCCATGGCACTAAGCCCTGCCCACCCAGACCCACTGCGGGGCATGAAGGCACCTGTGTTTAACCCAGGCATTTCACAAACCACATGAGAATGAGGGAAGCATAAACAAAGCGGGGCTGTTTGGGTGCTGGGGAGGTGGTGTGTCCTATGGAGTAACACATGGGCCTGGCTTCTGCTTCCAGCTTTGGCACTCACCTGCTGAGTGACCTTGTGCAAGTGCTGCCAGGTGAGATCTGCTCCATCTGTCAGCTGCCTGAAATGCATCTAGTCCAGCTCAGTGGGTAATTATTTCACTGGCCAACAGAGACAGCATCTACCCTGCCAAAGACACCCACCCCACGGACAGGTCTCCTGTCCTCAAAGCACCCACACAGCCACCCCTGTCTACACCCACCTAGTCACATCCATACATTAAGTGCTTTGCCCACACCTCAAGGTGCCATGTGGCAACTGATCATTTTCTCCATTCAGAATTGTCTGATATAATGTGAGGTCTTTGTTGCAGCTCACCAGAGCAGCATTTAACTGCATGAAGGGCATACTGCATGCCTTGGAGCAAGGCATGGGCATGTGGGTGCTTTTGGTAACCCTCCTGCTGGGACAGCATTGGAGGACTGCGTATGATGTGGGGAGCCAGACCTGGTGTGGTTTCACCCTTAACTCCTCCAGTGTCAGCCCCCTCAGTAGGCTGTCCTCAAACCTAACGTGGGGTTTGTCTCAGAAGGAAATAAGCAGTTGTCTCTGAAAGACAAGCATCTGAAGCAAAGAAACCCAGCCTATCTCATCCAGGGGACCAGGACCTGGGACTGAGCAAGAGAATTAAGTTATTTAACTTCATAGATATCACATAATCAAAGAGAAAAAAGCTCCTCTGGAGTGTGATAACTGTGTGCCTCTCCCTTTGATGTGGTGGGAGCCTGAATGACCAGTTCAACTTTTAGATGGTAAAAATGAGACAAAATTATTCCCACCTCCTGTGCTGTCATTGCTGAACATGTGCGATGGTGCAGTGGCAGCGATCCCATTTGTAAAAGACTTCCTCACTAACTCATGGCAAGGGCTGTGTAAGAACTAGTTACCTGTACTTAGGGATTGAGAGAAAAGTAGAACTTTGTTACTTACGGATTTAAAAATCCATATTACACATATATACTGAAACCTGACTGACTCATCCCAAGTAAAGGTGGATAATTCCCAACAATCAGGGTAAAACATCCTCTTCCTTGGACCTGTGGGTTTTTTTATAGTCCAGGAGGAATCTAAGGCAAAAAGCTGGCAAAATGCTTCTGGCTAGAAGTATCATCCAAGACCACAGCCAGCAGGACAAAGCAGTCTTAGACCAAAGGCTCCATATCTGGGCAGGAGCGAATTACAAATAACTTTATACTGTTGTGGAAGTGTTAAAAACTAATTTTTTAAGTTATATTTTATATATCAATGGTTGCCTACAGCACAGAGGTATTTTACAAACACTGAAAGAAACATTATATTTAGATACTCCGCACATACTGCAATGTTTCTTGCTCATCAAAACAACTTCCACTGTACATATTGCCATAAAAATCCATATGCAAATTACAGATTTGACAAAGAAATGTCGATACAGGATATCTGAATCCTAGTCGTATTTCAAATATTACAATGACAGTTTCAGTCAGTGAAAGGATAAAAGAAAATATCTGGGGACCCCTGACACTGAAACATAGATTATTTATTGAAAAACAAAACAGAAAAATCTGTCTTTAGAACCCGACTATTTAAAGAAAGAAAATTCTGACTATTCAATCTCTTTTCCCACCTCTCCAATAAAGTAACTATGGGGAAGGTGCCTTGAAACTGTATGCCATTATGTCTACACCTTGTATTTTAAGGATCAGCAGCAGTATGTTACAAATATACATATTATCTATGCTTTGAGTTCCCCTGAAGTCATAAACTGAAGTGGCAGAAGACATGTTTTAATTTCAGTTTTCTCAATCTAAGTGAAATTTACTGGCCCAAACCAGTGCTGTAACAAGAGACTCAAAAGCAGGATACAAGTTTTGCATGTCTGCCTGTGTTTGCATGACTCCAGATGCAAACACTGAGATTCCCAGCTAGGAACAAAGTCACAGACCCTGGTGAGATGTACTAAATGCAGAAAGCAGTCTACTTCAGAGCCCAAACAAAACAACACATATAGAATACAGACACCATATAGTATATAGATGTTAGGATTTTTGATACCGTTATTTTTTACATTGAATAACTCAGTCTGTAATAAAGAAGAGTACATTGGACAAGCTGGCAGCTGTGAACTCACCGAAGCACTCAGCTTTCTGTTCTGGGTCCCCTTGCAAGCAAGTCAGATCCAGGTCTTCTCTCTCGCATCCAAACTTTGGCTGTTGTTACCCAAGACCACATCTCACTCGGAAAAACCATCACTTTCACAGACAGTGCCGATGCACAGGGCAGGGAGCGAGCCCAGCAAGAGCCAGGCTGCAGGACCTCCCTAGGGGCTAAGAACAAGCAAGGAGCTGCCAACCTGGCCACCCACTCCTGAAAGCATTTGTCCAGCTTAGCTTTCCCACCGTAAATTCTCGATGCAGAGAAACAATTAAAAAAAAGCAATCCAGTCATTTATCTTCCAGGCTGGAGAGAAAGAAGGAGGCTGCCACAGCAGTGCCTGTTTTGAATGCTTGGCAGGTACACAGGCGCAAGGGGGATGATGCTATAGATAAGTACAGACAGAAATAGCTAGAAGGATGAGCTGACTCGAGGAAGCGGTGGTGAAAGGCAGCAATCTCCCTTCTCCCGTGACTGCACCAAAAGCAGCAGCTGACCCACAGACTCACCAAGTGTGCTGGCAGGATAAGGTCCCCTAGAGCTCTGAACCTCACGCTGGAAATATCCTTCTCACACAGATCCCCTTCCCATCTCTGGTAGGTGCTTTGAGGACTGCATCTTCTCAGCCTAGTTCTGACTCAGAGCACAAAATCTGCTCACTGCCTGTCGTAGGTTTTGGTGCTGTTCCCAGAATCCTGCCAGGAAGCCACTGCTCACAGATCCCCCTGCACCAGCTGGGAAATCCGGCAATTATGGCTCAGAAAATATTGCCAGAGCACTGACCTGAAGTACCTGGGCAGCCACCTTGACTCTGCCCCACCAGCAGCCTCACACAGTTCTCTCTCCTGCTCTCACCAGCCCACAAGGAGACAAGCACAGAGCTGTCACCTGCCACTTAGGCAACTTCGCTGCAAAAATACAAAATAGCTAAATTAAGTTTTGCCCAGCTGCCACCATTTAATAAACCTTTGTTTCCCTCTCCCTCTCTGCATGGCAACAAGGTCTAATTTTCTTCTAAAACTGGAAAACAAGTCTCACCTGACTGTACCAGCACTGGGAAACAAGGAGGATTAGAAATTCTGCTTTTTAAAATGTTTGAGCAGGAGCAATTAACCCACACCTCCTCTACTCTGTGCAGCATCAGTCCCCAGGAACCAAGGTCTGTGCAATTTCAGTGCAATGGGACAGCCCTGAGAAACCCCATGGCTTGGACAGAGTTCAAATGAGGAAGGACCCTCAGCTCAGCTAGAGGTGGCATCTGGGAAGGGGGACAATCCTACATAAATCTGAGAAAAAAATGTAGGAAAAAGAGATGGAGAGAAAGAAAGGGGAGAGCCATGATCATCACTACTGTGGTTTCACTGCAGGGGAGCAAGGGTGGTGAGGGGATGACAAGGTGTGCACTGTGGAAGAGACAGGCCACAGAAGACCAGGGATGGGGCATAGACAAGTGAAATTCAGCAACAAAGCAGAATTCATGAGAGGGGCAGGCAGCCAGGGATGTAGGAACACAACAGGAGGAGGGAACAGGCATGGGAAGAAAGAGCTGTCATGAGAAAAGAAAGAAAGAAGAATGATGAGACAAATGGAAAACTCAGTGCTCAGAAAAACACTGCAAAAAAAAAATCAAAACCCAACCCCATTTTATATCATTTTGTTAATTGAGCCTGAAAATGTCATGTTTTGATATATGTCCAATTCCCTCATCATTTGCTCCGTTGCAACTGCTGCAGAGCTGCTCCTGTGGTACATTACTTCACCCGCTGAGCCACGCTCACATGCCCAGCATGGCGTGGGGATATTCCTGAGAGCAAGGAGACAAGGGGCCGCTAGCACGGTGGTGGTGGCAGGGCAGAGAGGAGCCATGCCACCACACCACTCCACCTCCCATATCACCGACCACTACGTTGACCTGGGTGAGAGGCACCTACAGACTTAGGATGACATACTGGTATTAAAGGAGAGCTGCGGTCTTGACCACCAGCTGCCAGCACTGCTAGCTCAGGTTGCTTGAGGAAACCTCATAGGCTACATCCATCCCATTAAATTAAACCTGCCCAGGTAGCTTTCCAGGGATGAGGCCACCTTCCAGGTTAGGACTGAAATGGGTGACTGCATGCAGCGTGCCTAATGGAGACATCTCCTAAAACTATAAATCCCAAAACAGGCCTGGGAAGCCACCAGGAGAAAGCTAGCTGGCTGGCAGGGGACAAATTTGGACCAGGGACCACTTCAGCAGTTCCCCCGTGAGGCAGACAGCCTCTCCCCAGGGCCTGGCAGTGCTCCTCACTAAGAGACAGACCTGCACCTTACTATAATGC
This sequence comes from Ibycter americanus, assembly GCA_035590275.1. Classification (NCBI taxonomy): domain Eukaryota; kingdom Metazoa; phylum Chordata; class Aves; order Falconiformes; family Falconidae; genus Ibycter; species Ibycter americanus. The sequence continues at coordinate 22,957,417 of JAVJGI010000014.1, read as the reverse complement.
TGTGGTTATTCAGACAAAACCTACTATTTTTTCATCCCCCTTCATTTGCCTCGGCTAATCTGGAAAATCAGTGAAAATAGTATGTTTGTCATGGTAGGAAAACTCAAGAACCTAAAATAAATGGCTTTTGAGATAGGGCTGAAAAAGAAAAACCTTAGGTTCAAAGACAAAATGTACTGAGTGGCAGCAGACATAAAGGGAAATTTAAATTTGATGCAAACAACTGCAACAGCAATGGCTAGCTTTAAACAATTTGTGCCCAGGAACAGTCTTCACGCAAATTTATTTGCTGTTTTCCAGAAAAGAAAAAAATTTTTAGAGAATTACTGCACATTTTTCTGATTATGGTGTCTTGTTAGACAAGAACCAATGCTGCGTGACTGCTTGGGTGGTAGTACTAGGAGCAACCCCCTGTAGTTTAAAGCTTTTCAAACTCGTTAAACAGAAAGTACATGTGGACCATTAAAATATGTGTTTGAAAAATGTACAGGGTACAAACTGTCCCTTTTTTAAATATCCATATCAGCTAGGGTTACCTCCTTTCAAATCAATGGAGAAGTAAGCTTGAAAATCAGGTAAAAGTGACTAGAAGCCAGGTGGGGAATTTTTTGGCAGTTCATTGAAAACAAATATTTTGCATAAAACAGTTGATGATTTCAGACCTACATGTGTGTGTGTTTTGTATTGCTTTCACAATAAGGTGAACAGCACGTTTTCTTTCTCAAAGGGGAGAACACAGCTGAAGTATTTATGGTTTGACATTTACCATTTAAATGATGGGTAAGAAAACAAGAACAGTAACAGATGGGCATCTTTTAATTGAATTTAAGTTATTATGAGCTATTTATGGTTAAAAAACACCAAAAAGCAACACAGTATGCCTCAATGCTACATACTACATCTGAAATTTAAGATCTGAATTTGTTGAAATAAAAGTGAACTGGAGTTCAATTTTTAAGGTATACATTTAATACAATTTACTGTCCTGTTTTGGCTTTGAAAAATTGTTCAATTATTTTATTTGCAAACAGTCCTCAAATATCTGTTTTATCCTTTTACTAGGATTTGGTTGCCAATTAACAGCTAAAAACCTGCCTTGGACATCTGTGATCTTCCTCACCACCACCCCAAGTTAAGAAACTGTCTTAAGCTCTTTATTCTACCAGGAATAAACACTTTTGATAACTAACTGGGGATCTCCTTGTAGGCAATAATACATATACAGTTTATTTGCCAGTATATAGTTTTGATGCAAGGGACGCTCTTCCACCTGAACTATCATGAACTTCAGTCTTGCACAAAGACCACTGAGTCAGCAACAGAGACAACACCCAGTTTTCCTCTAGGAAATAAACTGGTAACCAATACCAGCACTCATCAGTCAAGCCAGCAACAAAAACCAAAAAAAAATATACAAACCCTGTTTATATACAAATCCTGTTTTAACCAAATCAAAAAGGGATAGTCCCAACAACCATGTAAATATGAAATCAGACAAAGAGGAACACCATAAACCCAAGCAGCTCACAAGAACAGACACAACAGCACTAGAAAAAAATCTAGAATGCTTTCTTTATCCAGCAAGAACTTGTGTCAACCAAGCAACAGTCTACATTTTAAAGTTTTGGGGTTTTTAGTCACAGCTTCTGGAAAAACATCATTGATTTGCTTCAGAAAACCATGTTTTAGCTAAACAGACTTGCATATTTAACCAACTTGTCTAATATGAAAATATTACATATATATAAATAAAACAGTTATTGTGTACCACAGACTAGACTTGCAACAACTTAAGATCACCAGAATCAGTTTTCCTCTGGTATCAACATATATAATTCCCAATATAGAATAACAACTGTCTGGAAGCGAAGTCCCAGTTGTCCATAGAGTACTTTAGCATGCAATCATAGAACAGTTTTTGGGGAGGCTGGATTTTTATTTATTTTTTTTAATGTGTTATGTTGGTGTTTGCAGGGTCTGCTGTGTTGAAGCCCTAGAGAAGAAAGCCCTCCTTGAGCACAAAGATTGTCACAGGAGATGGCTTCAGCCATTGTGAGGTCCAGAAGAGCTCCTTTCTAGCTCCATACACTTTAATTTCTGGCTTTTCTGAGGAAGCTGCCAACTAGGATTAGCTTACTACCTGCCATTGACTGTATTCAGATGCTCATCACTGTGGCATTTCATGCTTTGGTCATCTTCCTATAAAAGAATTCGGAGGTATTTTACAGCAGTTGCTCTCAGAGCAGAGATGAAGCCCATCTGGCCTCTTGTCCTATCTCCAATAGCAGTATGAACCAAATACTTCAGAGGATGATGTAAGAGTAACGCAGAGAGTATACAAGTAATAAATACTCCCTCATCTGTGATTCTATGATATCAGATCCTGCCGTTAAAAACTGAATGAGCTCTTCTGTGTGAGGTTTTACTTTATATAGCTCTAAGTACATCCTAAACAACTACAGCTTATATGTATGACCTATCTTCTTTTTAACTTCCTGGCAAGTTTCAAGCAACTTTAATGGAAGACTTGAGTTCCCAGAAATTTTGTGAAAGTTGGTGACCAGGGAGTACAGCAAGGGTTTTGTAAAGAAAGGCTGAGAAAAGACTGTAAAGTAAAGTTTTAACTTCACGTTATAGTCTTCATGGGAAAGTTTTTCTTTAATGATGGGAAAGCTGCAACTGAAATAAGTTGGGGTTTTTTGAGACACCAAGGAATTCATCTCTTCATCAAGGTTTCTCTTCCATGGTGACAGTCTATTGCTTAATAAGGTGCCACTGTGACTGATGTTTCCCCAGCAATTACAGCATCACTAAGGACTCTCCTGCATATGGCTTCTCCGATGCACAAGGGTTAGGTATAACTCAGCTAAAAAGTAAACTGAGACAAACCCAACAGAATGCAGGCTTCGTGAGTTCTTCTGCTACTTTTGTGATCACTACCATAACTCTGAAGTCCTGAAACCCATAAAATTATTGCTTTTTAAAATTCTAATTTTGGGTGTATATCACTTCATGTACATGTTACAGTTGATGGATGCCACAGTTCTATCTGTTATGTGAAAGGTATTTACTTTTTTCCTGAATCAATTTGGATTTGTCAGCTTTGACTTTTAGAGAATGTCCCATTGTTTTTGTGTTAGTGAGCAGGGAGAAGCAGAGCTCCCAGTGCTCAAACAAGTTCTCTAAAATTGACTGAACACAGTGGAAGCATTCCAGTCAGTTCAGAAACAGCTTATTCTTCCTACCCTTATTTTTGCTGGTATTCTTATTTGGACATGATAGCACATGCTGTATACAAGAAAAGCTTCATAAATACTGGTAACTGCATAAAAGCTCTTATATTTACAAGCACAGGAGTTTTTGTTCTAACTCCAGCTTCAAGGACCAATAATTCAAGTATGGGTCAAGTAGGGAAACAGAAGCATAGCGATGTTCATCGACCTGGCAAAAGGTCATGAATCACACCAGTAAAAGATCTTTGGTGAGAACCAAAACTTCCAAAGACTGAGAGAGAGGCTCTAATTCCTGATGTCCTTCTCTCCAGTTACCTTCCATTGCCAATTCTGTGGATGCTGAAAACCAAAATGTCCTTCAACACAAACAACTTCAGTTCATCTATCCTGCTGTTGATTACATTATTTTACATTATTCCCAGCAGCACAGAGATATTTTCTCCTGAAGGACTGGTCTTCCCATTCCCATTCCAGTATGTGATGTACATACATGGCTACTTACCAAGTTACTTGTATTGAGGGGACTATTCTAGTACCTGGATTCAACCTCCAGTCATGCTTGGTATCAATTAAATATTTCCAGATGCCTGAGCAGAGCCAGTCTAAAAGAGTACCCGTGCAATTAATGAGTGCTATGCTTTCTCTTCAGTGCACAGGAAAATGGGTCAGCAACATTTTAAAGTGTGCACATGATCCTGCCCTGGGGAAGGGAAGTATAAAAGATGATGACTTAAGATGCCTTCCAGCTCTGCTCTTCTGAGTCTACAACGTACACCACTGAGATAAAGCCTGTGTTGAGCAGTATCTGTTTCTAACATACTACAGACCGTTTCACCTTCCTCTTTGAAAGCTGTTGTTGGGTTCCTGGATTCACTTGCTCCTCATCCCTCCAAGTTTTATTTCTTCCTACCCACCCCTTAGTCTCCTTCCAATCTTCTCACCTAATTATTCTCCTTCAGTCTGTTTTCTCTAACCTCAGTTTCATGCCTTCCCTTCTGTATTTCCACTTAACTTTAAACCATGCTTGCACTCATACTGTACCGATTGTTTCATTAAATTATGTATGAAAACAAGTGATAAGTACCATCCTAAGACACAGCTGAAGTTGCCAAGGATTCTCTTGCACAATTAGGTTAATTAGCTATGACAGACCTGCAACTTTGCTAATAGATTTCATTTTACTCACTACACCTACTGTGGCTTAACATCATGCCCAAAGACACTCTGACACTAATAGTTAACAAGTGCAAGTGGTTCAGTTCTGTGTTTTTCAGCTTTAGCGAGCCAGATATTTCTGATGTTACTGCTACACGATTCCCAGCAGCCAGGGCCAAAGCCTGTGTAATGATGTGTGTCATTCAGAGCACCCTCCTGCCATCTGCAGAGCCCGGCCACGCCAGCAGCCAGTCTGCTCAATGATCAAGTTAGAAGCGTGAATAAAGAGTTGAAGCTGTGTAAATAAGAAGTATTCATGTAGTTGGAGAAGGGAGGTGTTTGCCACTATGCTAACAGAATATCTTGACTACAAAAAGGACCATAGGCATATACAGATCAAGGCTCTGCTTATCACCGATATCAACAACATAAGGTTGCATAAACTCTTCCATCTTACTTCGATGAAGTGCATATGCTTAATTGCTCTCACAAAGGAATGCTGGGCTGTTCCATTATTGACTATGGGGCTGGATAAAGGAGATGCTGTCTGGAAAAGGGCTTGCAGACTAATCAGCAAGGCCCAACTTTTGCACTAAGAACGGAGACTGACCACCTTCTCTAGTGAAGAGCAGCTATTTACAGTTTTAGGCAATTAAAGGCAAAGAGGAACCTCTGCCTTGCTCTGTCCTTTCATATGGTTGTAGCTACTCTCCTGCAATAAAGGTGACATGTCAGCTCAGAAGGATGACTCTAGTACACTTCAGGAGATACTCAGAAATTGATCTTCCTTGTAAAGTCCTCAATCATGTGTAAACGACCACAAACATTCCACAAAGGGCAGCTCTGCCTCTGACAGACCTTTACACCTAATAGACCAGATTCCAGGAGTATCAATTCCACTATGTACTGCAGAATTTTCTTCAGGATATCGTCCTACCAATGATTTTTACAGGTGCATTTTTTCCAGAATTAGTGCAATTAATTCTTCCCTTGGATCAAGTGGCAATGGCAGTTTTTGTAATGTCAGCAACTCAAAAAACCTCTACTCCAAGAACATGGCATAAACCAGCTGGATTGTTACCACAGTAGCACCCTTTACTTCAGTGTAGTTTGCAGTACTATAAGCTAGCAACTTAAGGCAAAATCCAAACTTCTTTAACAACCTTTGCAAAAAGAAAATAAAATTTCGTGTATTATGAAATACAACCTGACATTTTTATAGTCTTGAGGATGCAGATTGTGTTCTCAATACTATAAACTAAGGAAGACCCAATAATCTCAACCCACTGAAATGAAATTTTAATGGAACTTGTAAATACGTGAAACTGGATTCGCAATCGATTTGTGCTGCCTTTGGAAACCAAAAAGATAAAAGCAAAAGACAAGAGGGAAAAAAAAAAGAAAAAAATTTCTCTGAAGCAGTGACTGTACAACCTGAGAAGCATTTCTGTTCCCACTGATGAAGACAAGATACCCATGACAACCTTTCAGAGGATCTAAACAAAAAGGCTAGTTGTTGCAGGATGTCCAATAACAAACTCTAATCATGCAACATAGATGGCAACAGCCAGCAAACCCTGGCAGAACCGGAAGTGTGGTCAGATTCTTCCAAATGGTCAGTGCAGCCAATGAGCCTCTTGACAAGCCTCACTTCTCAGAGATGAATGTCCTTATGCATCATTAATTTGCACTTTAAAACCCCTTTCCAGCCATTGCACATTAAAACAAACCATTTCAAAGCATCAAATAAAAGTCCCTGTCCCAGTAAATCAGGTGTCCATTACTGAACACTATATAATTCAGGTGTAACATTGCAGCAGAGTTGCTGGAGTGGCCTCAGTGCAAAGCGAGAGAAAACATTCACGCCCCAAGTAGCTTTCTTGCTTACTCATGACCAATATTCTGTTCTGATATGCTTAATCATGGAAGTCCAAAATGCTGAAGTCAATCCATAGAGTTCACTTAATAAATTGTTCATCTTTGAGAGAGAATGATTATTACAAAGACTTGTGTCAAAGGGCAGAAAACTGAAATTTTTCTAACTTTCTTGCTAATGATTTTCTGCAGAATTAGAAAAAACATGACTAGAACTGACCCATCACTATTGATCAAGCACAAAACTTACTACACAGCAAAACTATTTTCACCAGCATCCCCACCCAGCTTCACCAGTTGACAATCTCCAGAGATGAAAGCAGCTAAGGGTAGCACAAACATAATCACGCTGTGAAAGGCACAAACAAGTAGCCGATGAGCAAGGCATCAAACTGGCCAAGGATCGGGTGAAGATATGAAGGGCGTTCAGGGCTGAGGATAAGCACCTTCAACTGTCTTGGCCATGGAGGAGAGGCAGCAGAGGAGGCTGGCGCAGAAGGTGGTGCAGCAGGGAAGACCAGCCAGGAGAGTGGTGTACACAGCTGTGATGGGAAAGCAGTTGCACCAGAAGTGAGGCACTGAATATCTATGGGATGTTACAGGAAGCGTGACAGGATTTGAAGCAGGGTAATGTGCAGGTAACTCCCTGCTGTGGGCAGCAAGTAATCAACTGCGCCCTCCGCACAGAAAAATGTACACAGAAAAGGAGGAGAATATCTGTTCTAGCTAAATACCTGCAATACTGATGAGCCATTCACAGAAAGGAACCACCGATGGGCTAAGGTGCAGAATGGCACAGCAGGAGATCAGACAGGTAGTCTTGGAAAGAGCTGACCTAGCAGTGGTAACTGCAACTGTGAAAGGTGGTAAAACCAGGTCAGTCCCATCTGGGAACTAAAAAGAAAATCCTCAGCCAGGGATGGGGAACAGAAAATGGATTTATAAGCTATGGCTGGGCAAAAACATCAGCATGTTTTCAAATAAAATGTTTTTCACATGAAGTGCAGTGTCAACAGCAGGAATGTAAATCCAAGAACATTTAATTTTTTCAAGCAAAAAAGCTGAAAAAGTTGAGGAAGAAAATGTGGCAAGTATGACAAAGTTTGAAGAGACCCCTCAATAGTGGTAAAAAAACAGCAGAGTCATTTTTCTGAAAGCTGTTTCCTTTCTTTCTGCTTTCTTTACCAATAGATAAGCTTTCCCTCTCCCTCTTGCCTATATCCAGGCTTGAATGGCTGTGATACCACCTAACACAATTTCAGGTCAGTTGAGCACAAAACGTTATTTTCAAAGCATCTTAGTATGAATCTATACATGGTCCATTATTGTTTGTGTCATGTTCTCTTCTGATTAGGAGACGAGCCTTTTAGCAACATGGTATTTCCTAACCCTCACCATAGTCTTCCCTTTTCCCAGGTGAAGGAAAGTGAGGAATCAAAATACCAACATATCCATAAGATTTTTACTGATAGTAAAATAACTGAGAAGGGTAAGGGAGTCAGGCCCGGAATTTACAGGTAGAGAGGGTGAAGAAATGGGTAAATGGAGGGATACCAGGAGAAAGACTTATGAGGGGGAAAAAAAACACAAAAAACCACCCTGGTTGCTGACTTTTGGGGTGCAGAAGGCGGTGACAGTCAACATCTATTTTCACTCGTTATCACTGCAAGTTTATTCTCAATCATTTATATGATACAGGGGGAAACAAATATTTTGTGCAAGGAAATTCTTCACATTTGGGATCAAGTTTGGTATGGGAAAAGAGCTTACTCTCCATCTACTCCCCCAACCTTTCCTCTACCTCTCCATCACCACTTGCAGAACAAGCAAAGCCATCCCTTTAATATGCTTCAAAGTTTCATCTTCACTGAACATTATCAGTAGTCCCCAGAGTTCTAATTTATATCCTATTACAGTACTACACAGGAATTAAATTAGCAGATGCCAAGCCAATTGCCCAGGAAATTTTAGCAAAGTAGTCTTTGAAATTTAGCGAGAGTGAAACATGTATTGACAGCAAAAATAGAATAATGTAGGTTTTTTCAAAAATTGTGGCAGGTTCCATTTCATACATTCTATTCTAATCTAGAAGTAGCATAGACCCCTAAACATATGAAGTATTTATATTACTCTTACAAGTGAAAGCTGAGAAAAATACACGTTCTGAAGCCAGCTATACGCTTGCACTAAGGCTTCCTCTGTTAAGAAGACCCTAAGTGACACATCTAATAAATATATTCTTCAGGAGGATTTAGGAAAAAGACTATTTTTTTCTTCACTTTTAAAGAAAGGCTTTTGGTATATTCTTGATCTTCTCATATTCAGAAGTGGAACAAGTATTTACTTTTCTTCTACTTTTTATGGAACCAGCATGCAAAGCACACTTTTGACTCCATAGAAACAGCATTTTAATGTGAGTCAAATTAATAAACCCATGAAATTTGCAGGAACAAATTTTTAAGCAGCATCACGGGCCGACAGAAGAAGAATGCTCTTGCAGATCAGAATACAGAGGACAAGGCTCCAAGCTTCCTACATTTATTTTTTTTGAATCGTTTATTATGTCAGTGAAGACCTCCTCTTCCTGCCTTAAGGATTAAATTCACTTAAGCAAGAAGCAGCCTGAATCTCTCCTTCAGAGGCACCTTTGTATGTGACAACTGCTCAGGCCTGGAGTAATATTTGGATGGACAAGAGGCTTGCAAAAAAGTTCTGGCCTGTTTTTCTTTTTCAGAAAGTCAAAATTAATATGAAGGGTTGTATTCCATGATGTAATAAGAATGAAGACATTGCAGTAAAAAATTAAAGCCTTTTCCTTAAGAGAGAAAGAAAAGGATCACTGCTGATGTTTCTGGGGAAACTTCCTAGCTATTGTAGTGACAGATCCCAACAAAGGAACCCAGACAAATCTGTAAATGCAGCTCAAATGTGAACAGATGAGATCTGACTGGAATTATGTGAATGCTAGAAAACTACAAATGCCAGGCTACAATCCTATTTACCTCCAGCAGGAAAAGTAACTGAGCCTACATTTATTTACCTGTAGGAGTCATTAAAACAAATATGAATAGAACAAATACCAATGAAAAACTGTGCAATTAAAAAATTATGCGCCATTCCCCCAAAACCTCATCATTAAAAATAAATTGTATTTTTTTAAAAATTATGAAATATCAGGAGACCCACAATAAAAATTAGTAGGGCTGCAATAAATATCATTGAAATCTACTAGAAAAACAAAGTGAGGAAGACTGTTCCAAACTTGGGCCTTACAGCCTGCACAAGCCATAGCAAGCTCTCCATGAACACAGACTAGATGAAAATGTGCAATTTTGGGAAGACCCAAATCCCCAGGCCTGGGAACCGCACTCCCACTACAGCCCAACCTCAGTGGAGGAACACACCTCCACGCTGCCCTGTCCCCATCTTCCTCATCTGACAGCAAAACGCAGATGCAATGCCAGCAAAGGACCCCAGTGGATCCCAAAGTCCTAGAACTGGATGAGGAAGGGTCACCCTCCATCCCATGCCATGTGCCCAGCTGAGCAGCCTCAGGCACAGTACGCAGAGAACAGGGGTACACGCAGAGTGTGGAGAGCCCTACAGACTGCAATGCTGGATTTTGAATAGCTATAGTGCTACCAACATTCAGACCAGCTAACAGTAAGGGTGCTCATGTTTTAGTGTTAGTAACTCACTTGTGGCAACTACAGATCTGAGTGAGATACAGCATTGCCTCAAAAATACACACCCTAGCACATACTGCTCAATTTATGCATTCTCCAGAACTATCATATGTATTTCCACATAGGGCTTTGAACTTCTGTCAGCAAGATCAATAGTGCTGCCTTTTATGTATCAGAACTCATCAGCGCCATGGTTACTACTTCAGCGTATACACAAGATTAGCAGGCTATAAAGGCATCAGGTTCAGCTCGGTGTGTTAAGACACCAGAAAAATCAAACAGGCGGGTCTTTGACTCCAAATTACTTCAGAGGTTAAGGTGGAAACTGAGCAAGTTACCTGCCATAACATCTTCTGAGCAGTATTAATATTTACTCTAATGCATTAAAACATCCACCTTGTTTCTTAACAGTCTTAATGCCAAACACAAACACAGCCTACAACAGAATTAACACTACCACTGGTAGCAGTCATCTAGCAGAAACCTGAAAGGTCTTCTAACTTTCTAGGGTGTCCTTGTCAAGTTACTCATCAGCTGGAGATTCTTCCTTAAATCACATTAAATTAGGATTTGTACTTATCAAAATATGTAAGCTTCAAAGGGGCAGGATACTGCTTTGGTAGGCACGGGTTACTCCAGCCTACCTCTCAGCTCTCCGGCTGCCAGAGCCTCTTCACAAAGCAGTGGTTACTAGCTCTCCATCTGAAGAGAAGCTTTAGGATTGGAGAAAAGGAGGTTTACTTCCAGCTAGAAAATCTGACATATATTTGCAGCCAGCCTCTACCTTGCATTAGGACTGTAAGTGGAATAATTCAAAAGTCAGCTCCCACTGAGAAATCATTTTCACTCCTAAAAAAACATTTTCTCCTCAATACGCTTAACCTTATTAAAAGTGTAATTCCCACTCCAGTCTTCCAGAGACGCACACCCTAGCAGTACTAGATAAAGGACTGTCATTTAATTAAGTCTTTTTTCAACAGCCTGGCAATACCCCAGTGTGGTCTGGGGGACCATTCACACCAGGGACCACCCTCAGTAGCAGCATGGACAGGACCAAAGCAGGCCTGGCTCCCACACACCCACCAACACAGTTTCCCATCACCAGCCCAGCAAGTTTTAGCACTGCCAACACACCTTCTTGCTGACCCCGTATGCCCACAGCACATACCCTCAGTTTCACACTATAAAAAGTACTCCAGTGCTCCCATATTTCACCAGCTTTGAATGGAAAAAATGCACAGGGTAATAATTCCATGTTGCACGGGCACTGTACGGGGCCCAGAAGGGACCCTGAGCTGGGTGCTGGGTAGTGCAGAACAACCCTCAGCACAGAGCAGGGTGCACCAAGCAGTGCAAGGAAGTCACTCCCTGCAATGTTCCCGGCTCTTGTTCAGCACTGTAGACACAGTCTATTGAGCCTCCCAACATTTGCAGGTGGCAACATAATTCTGAGACTTCATAAGATTTCGGTTCACTTCAGAATCCCTTGAGAGTCCATAGACACAACGGTAAAAGAACAGAGCTAAGATGAAGTGAAACAGAGTAACTGCACCACTGCAGCTTATATTGGATGAGAACAGAATATAGGTAAGGCATGGAGGCATCAGTGTGAATGCCACCTATTTCTCCTTGCCACATTTGATTCACAATTTCATTAAAACCAGAAAGTCATTTTTGCTGTTAGCAAGAATTCAGAAATTCTTCTCAAAAACTAAACTTGATGGGACTCTCAATTACATTTCTCTGTGGCTCAGCAGGTGATCATAAGAAATTCAGAATGGTCACCTTCTAGATAATTAGCGTCAAGAATCAACAGAAAATTAGTGTTTCATTTTTATAGTAGCTGCCTTTGGACTCCTTTGGGGCTGCATATGGCCCCAGTTGAGAGTTTTTGCTCAAATGTGTAATTTTGTCTGGTACACATCCAGTCTCAGAAGACCTGAAGTATTGTGAATGTTCTAGTATCTATACATGTGCAACAGACATTGTATGGATGCTGCCCTGGAGTATATAACTACTTTTTTGTGTATTTTTTTCCCTTCTGAGACAATAAGTTATATAAGCAGCAGTTTTGATGATTCAGGCAGGCAGCTAGAAAGAACAGACCTCAATTGCTTTCTTTTTAAAATATGTACTTGTAAATTAAGAAGCATTTCAAGATTAGGCATCTGTCCAATTCTTTTTATCATTTAGTGTATTATGCTAATGAGAGTGCTGTTTCTTTAATTATAATTTGAGGGGAAAAAATTGCATTCAGTCCCTTGATCTTCCTTAAAACCATCCTCACGCTTGATTCCCCCATAGGCTTTTAATCACACTGCTTCAGTGTGAAACTCTGCATTTGAGAAAAAGTCTTCTCAAAACTGGTTCACTGAGAAAGTTTAAATTGTTTTCTCTCAGAGCTATATCCTCTACCGCTTGGCAGCTTAGGAGGAAGGGCTATAAGGCTCAAACTATTAACTAGCTTATGCACTGCAGCCTAATGGCAAGAAAACTATGCATTGTACTGCATATGTAACATACTACGTGTCAGAACTTGTTAAGCTAGAGGTAGAGAGACAACTGAAATGAGCTCTAAAATAATACTGTCCCTGTGACAGTTCACAGTGGAATTCAATAAATCCTATTCAAAAAGCACTTATAATACACATATCATCAGCTGCTAACTTCGTTATGCAAAGTTACCCACATGTGATGTTCATGGGCATTTGTTGTTAGTCAAATGGCTCCATCCATTTAGTTTCAGTGTGGCTTTCTGGTTGTCCTGACGGAGGTGCTTGTAATAGCATCCCTGGCTGAGCAGGAGCCCTTGCCCCACTGGATGTACAAACGCACCCCCAAGCCGGTACCTCTCCTGCACCTTCGATCTCACCCCACAGCATCCCCATGCCCTTGGGCTGCCTGAGCAGGCACAGCAAAGCCCAAGGTCAAGGGCCCTGTGTCACCACCCACCCAACCTGGCAACAGCCCCACTGGGGGTGCGGGACTTGCTGTGGCACCCCCTCACCTCTCCCTGGGGCGAGGATGGGAGGCTGCCCTGCCCCCAAGCCTAACCCACCTCACCACACACTTAACTGTGGTGCCAAACAAGGGCCACCATCAATGCCTGTACTCCCCTTTGGAGATGCAAACATAGTTGTATAAGCTTGTCTTCTCTTCTGAAGGGAGGAAAAGCCCATCTTCTGAGTCATCTCTGGAAAAGCACTGGCCTCAGCCTCCAAGGCAGGCTCAGGACCCCCACGACATTCAGAGGAGAGGTTGCTGGCATTTCTTGGTTTGAGCAGCAGCCACCTTTGAACAAGGCTTTTGGTATTTGCTTCACTGCAGCCCTAAAACTGTTGATGCTCACCAAGTTAGTGTGTCATGCAAGCTGAGCTGCACACATGTGATGGATAGGGATGCTGGGAACGAGTGCACTCCCTATAGCCACTACAGAAAGAAGGAAGATTTTTCTTCTGTTTTAGCAGACACGACAATAACGAAACAAAGTGTATATTTCAGTTATGGTATATCCATTTAGAGCTTAACTGCAGTATGCATTGCACGCTGTGCTTTCATCCTACAGTGAAACTGAAAGAAATACTGGATTTCGTTAAAGCCAAGACCCAAATTGCACTACCATCTCGAAGCAAAGTATTTACAAACAAATATTCTGACATCTCATTTATCTGTTTTGCCATAAAATTGGCTTATAAATGATTAATTATGAAAAATAAGCACAGCATGCTTTCATGCCCTTTTACTTTGAAATCAAGGTCACACTTTGTTTTGAAATTCAGAAAAACAGCATGAATAATATAATTAACATATCAGAAGATTCTTTGCAAGTAACTTTATTTAAGCAGGCTAAAACAGGAGCTTATGAAGTTGTTGCTATTCTGTCATTGCAGACAAATCATTTCTTAGCCCTTGTTTATATCCTTCATTTTATTTGATTAATACTTTGGACCGAAAGGATGCTTGGAGTAGCATCCCCTATACTAAGCCACACGTGCTGAATTAAAACAGTGTTCTTGTTCCAAAGCATTTACAAGCTGATTCCTGCTCTGTGGACTCAATTCCAGCTGGGATGCTGCTTCTTAGAAACAATTCAATAATGATGTGGTTATAGATGGGAAACCAGTAACTTAGAGTCATAGAATAATAGAATGATTTAGGTTGGAAAAGACTGTTAAGATCATCAAGTCCAATGGCAAACCTAGCACTGCCAAGTCCACCATTAAACCATGTCCCTAAGCACCAAGACTTTTTTTTAAACACCTCCAGGGATGATGGTGATTCCACCACCTCCCTGGGCAGCCTGTTCCAATACTTGACAACCCTTTTGGGGAAGACATTTTTCCTAATACCCAACCTAAACTTCCCCTGGTGTAACTTCAGGCTGTTTCCTGTCACTTGTTACTTGAGAGAAGAGACCGACCCCACCTGCCTACAGCCTCCCTTCAGGGAGCTTTAGAGAGTGATAAGGTCTCCCCTGAGCCTCCTTTTCTCCAGGCTAAACAACCCCCGTTCCCACAGCCGCTCCTCATGAGACTTGTGCCCCAGACCCTTCACCAGCCTTGTTGCCCTTCCCTGGACACACTCCAGCACCTCGATGTCTTGTAATGAGGGGCCCAAAACTGAACACAGTATCTGAGGTGCAGCCTTACCAGTGACAAGTAAGGCTTCCGTAACCCATCTGAATACATCCAGTAAATCATTCTTTAGCTTCTCTACTCAAAATGCTTAGCTGCCAAAATGCTTTTGTACTAAGCACAGTGTAATACTGAATGATGTGTGCCTCAGGCACGTGGATGTAACCACTTCATGCAAACCATCTTCTGCCTATACAGCATCTTACAAACCCTCACCAAGGCTAGATGTGCAAGTCAGTCCTGGTGGCAGAGCAAGTCCACCTGTTGACAAGTCACTTGCTTCAAATAGCGAGAAGTTAATTTCTAGGTGCATGCTGTTTTCACTAACAAAAATTTACCTGGTTATCTCAGCAACAGCCATTTCTTAAGGCTAAACTTCTAAGACTTTCACAAAGCATAAGAAAAAGTGCATCAGCTTTTGACCTCAGCTACTGTCCTTTCCTTCTGCCTCAGCTGCTTTCCAGAGCCAACTGCAGCATGAACTCCATCTCGTGAGGTTTACCTTGTCTACACTGCAGCCTTGCAGCAACCACAGGTTTCCAAAAGGCCAGATGGACTGGGAGCTGCCAACTGGAGAGCTCTGACCAACAAACAAGAGCCTCCCCATGACAACATGAATTGTCAAAAAA
This sequence comes from Ibycter americanus, assembly GCA_035590275.1. Classification (NCBI taxonomy): domain Eukaryota; kingdom Metazoa; phylum Chordata; class Aves; order Falconiformes; family Falconidae; genus Ibycter; species Ibycter americanus. The sequence continues at coordinate 22,942,205 of JAVJGI010000014.1, read as the reverse complement.
CACTTGTGATTCGTGTATTGCAGAGCTAGAAATAGAAAGCAATGCTTTCACCATACTGCTGATATTTGAATAACTTTTTTGGAAAAGGGCAAACAATTTGTTCCCCTGGAAGCTTGCTTACAACAGCAAGGACTGGGCTCAATTTCAATAGAAAATACAACTGCCTTTTTCAAAAGGAAGCTCAATTCTAATACAGGTGAAGAAGGTAACAGACAAAAAACATGATAAAAATCAACACTAAAAAAGCACTGTACTTATTTAAGAGAAACAGGGTGGGCAGAAGATAAAGCCATGGACACCACACATGCAAAAAGAAAAGCAGAATGGGAAATGACAAGCTGAGACAGAGGCTGAGGTCTGCTAGAAATCCATCAGATGATGCAAGGGAACAGAACAAGGTACTCAAGCACATATCCTTGAATTTGTGAAAATATTGTCACATTGAGCTTCATTCCAGCAGAGAACCTGTTCTGGAAGAACCACTTTACTAGTAAGACTTCAGAAAGTCTGCAAGTTCTAGTCATGGCTTAATACAAGAGAGTAGTGACATCAACTCCAGCTGATGCTATATTGGACTCCTACTGGATACAGGTGAACCATTTGATTAGAAAATTATGATTCACTACAGGCAAAGGCTCTAATTCCTTTTGCAACTGGAAAACAATATGTAATCTTAACCAATATCTAATTTACTTGTTTGGATATTTTAGAAGGACAAATTCTCAAACCTAAAAACAATCATGTGCAAAACTAAGCAGGAAGAAATAGCCACACACAAAAATATAAAAAGGACCTACTAAGGAATGCTTTATTACATGCCATAAAAAAAAAAAAAAAAAAAAACAAAGAAATAAAATTTCTGTGCTACAGCCATGAAAGGAAGCTTTTTTGGTGGAAGAATCCTGGCTAAGGAAAGTGACAGCAGCAGCAGAGAAACCTGTAAAACAAACCCACAGTACATAACAGATGGGGAAAAAGAGACACTGATAGCAATGAATACAAATTAACATTGTAGAAACACAAGCAAGTGACAGAAGCAAAAAAAACATTTAAAAAGCTATGGTAAGGTTATGACAATAGGAGCTCCTCCCTAAATGGAACAAGAATAAGTGAATGCCAAGCAATGAGTTCAATAACTGGTCAGTTCAGACAATAACTATCAAACAGTTCAGAAAAAGACAAATGCATTTGACAACTACTTCTACTCTACGTTCAGAAAGATGCAAGGTGCTATATTCACATTCTAAAGTGATAATGACATACTTCCAATGCCATCAGTAACTGGAGAGAGCTTTAAATAGCCCCTCAGTTAAAACCCTGCATTCAAGAGTAAAGGGCAGATGAACCAATAACTTTTGATTCAATAACTGCTTTTAACACACACAGGAACACTAGAAGTTCCTGGTGACTGGAAAGAGTTAATATCAAAGCAGTATTTTAAAGGGTTAAGTAGGATAACCTAAGCACCTATCGAACAGTTAGACTGACATCATAGGCAACAGCAGGGAAAGGTTATCATGGGACACAATCAATAAGGCATTGAAAGACAGTAGCCCAATTAACATCAATCAACACAGCTGTACGGAAAATAGGCCTGGTCATGTAAATCTGATCTTTTGTATGAAGTTACATCATCATTTGATAATGTTAGCGTGCTGACAGGACATATTTCTAGTCCTAATTTCACACTGTTTAGCGATTTAAAGTCATGCTATACATAAAATCCTGGATTAAAAGATTAACCATACTACATCAACACTGCTCATAGTAAATGAATTTCAAAGTGGGTAACTAAATGGAGAACCAGCATTCAGATAACTGATTCCTTGTCAGTCCAGCAGAAAAAAAAAAAATGAAGGTACAACATTTGGAAGTCTGAAAAAAGCTACAAACTGCCTCAAAAGGCAAGGCTCATTATTTACTGAAACGATTCACCTGCGACATGGTAGATCGATTACTGCTGGTACCCTTTAAAACACCACCTTTGTCTTTTTCAGGAAGATATGCTAAGTAAAGAAAAATTAAAGGACTACTAGTGATATATCCTGCATTTCTCTGACCTGTGCGGAGCAGGCAGTAAGAATAGGTATTCATGTGGTCCCCTCTGGTCTTTAAATTTATAAGCCTAGGAAACAATGACCTAGACATTATTAATCCCTCTGCAATTTAACGCAACAAGTGAATCATGCTTAATCCATCTGATACAGTACAAAGTGTCTTCAGTATTTCTATGGGATTTCAACTGTAATCCAGTGTTAAATTACTGAATGACTTAAAATATTATCGTCTCTTCCCTGAATTTCTGATTTTTAGCTGAAAGCAGCAAAAGTCTATCCCTCTTTGAAGCATCTCACTAGCTATTTGTATAAATACAGAGTCACGGTATCAAACTCTTGACCCACAACTTCCCATGCAGACCACTTTGACCTATTCCTTAGGAAATGTTTTTTAAAGTAATGCTATCAGAACAGTGTTTCCATGGTGTGTCAGAAAGCCTCCCATCAGCTACCGCTGTGACTAACACACTAACTTCACACAAGTCTCTCGAACAGGGTTATGCTCTCATATACCCATCATCTTCCCACACAGTACTCTAAGATCAGCACAAGAGAGGTGAAAGTCCCATCACCTCTGCCACACACACGTTTAGTCCTGTCTATTTGAAACAAAACACAGGGGTTTGAAAACACCATTCTTGTAGATAACCCTGGAATGGGCCAGGAAACTACCCTCCCAGGTTCGCAGCAAGTGCTCAAACTGCAAAATAGCCTCCTACATTTCTTGGTCTATTTGACATCTACTTCTGGTGCAATTTTCCCTTTCAGAAGCTGAACATCTCTAACACTCGTCACAGACAATTCATTTCAAGAATTCCCAGAGCTCTTTTCCAGCTGACGGCCTTTGACTTCCAATCCTTCTAGCCACTAGGAATCAAAACCTTCAAGCTGCTTCTCACAGGCCTTACTGTGAAGTCCAGTGACATGTCAGCTCAAAAAGGGAGGACACGTTAGTGAAACAAGTAGTCAATATCTGTTAACAATGAAACAACACACCTTATGGAAGGGAATGCTTTAATGTGACCTTTTGGAGAAAGCTATAAGAAATTGCTTAGGATATTGATTTGTTCTTTCCATAACCATCATCCAAGCACTATAGAGTCCTCAAGCAAACTGGAAAATCCACAGCATATTAAGAATTTTATTTATGAATTAAGAATATTAAGAAAATTAAAAATACTCAGAAGGATTCATCTGTATTTCTCACTGCAGCTCGTGCCCTTCCAGCTCTGCAGCCAAGTTCCAAACCCGGGGTCCAGCCTTTGACCTTGACTGGTTAATGGCAGTGGGAGAGCTGCACACAGGATCATTCTTTGAGAGGGTCCGAACAACAGCTCCCCCCTCCACAGCAGCCGTACAGCTTTAGCCTCACTGGCTGAGTTACAAGACTTACAACCCCAGTAAGAGGAGGGCAGAAACAGTTTAACCACTTTTAAACCAGGAGTCATTTGTATATGGGAAGTGCAGAAAAGGCATTTTTGTATGTCCTTCACACCACCCAGAACAGTGTCCTGCCAATGTTGTCCTCAAACAGAAGACGTGCATTGCCTTCCCTTCTTTCCTGTGGGGCAACAGAGTGCCAGAGCATCACATGCCACTTGTAAGGCCACGAACACAGGCTCTCCCTCATTTAGTGTTCAGCTGCCTGACTGCCACGGGGTTATAACCAGGAGGCACGTGCCACCCAGAAGACAGTAACACACCAGTTCAATCCCCCATTTCACAGCCAAAACCACATCATCTATGACTGAGCGTGACTGTTGCCAGAGAAACAGCTTGTGACTTGGGTAAGTGATGGGATATTCCTTCCCAAGCTCCTGTGACCATTCAGTTCCTATCACACAGCACTGTCCCCAGAGGCATCTGCATGCATGAAGAGTCCCTTGAAAGTCAGGGATCATGCCATGATGATGCCTGCTTCACCCTTCTGAGCCCCACTGCTCTCTTTCGGCCACACAGCCTGGGTTGGAGAGGGCAACAGACATGGTGTATGGGATTTTCTACACTGAGGATTGGGATTGTGGTAATATGCCTTACCAATGACCTCAGTTTGCTTTCTCTTTGCTCCCATCTGCTTTCTGCTCTCAGTCTGATTACCACACAAACATAACCCTTTGGGTGCCTCCTCACCATGTATAGTGTTGCATGCTAGAGCCATGCCCCCACGCTTTGCTGGGGTCCTCACACCCTCCCAGTGCTGGCTGCTCTTGCCAGACCTCTCTGATTCCAGGTCAGACCAGGTCCAAGTCCCCCCAAAGGAAAGAGCAATGACTACGCCATGTTGTCATCAGAACTTCTCCAACCAGGCTGTGGTTTATTACTTGAGGACGAGGACCATACCTGGCCCCAGGAGATGCATACACTGGGCTACGTGGGCAGTTGTTCTTGTTCCTCCCCACGGCTGCTCAGCCAGCAGGACACAGCAGGCTGTCACACACTACTGATGCACAGGGAAAATCAACCGTGAGCCTGCTGGAAAACTGGGGGCAGTGTAAGACCACAAAAGAAGATTTTGATCATCATCACCTGGTCACCACAGAAAAAAAAAACAGAGTTCTGGGGTTGCATTTGGTCCACCTGAGGTTATCCCTTCCTAGGTCAAAGCCAGACATGCACCCAGCCAGCCTGCTTGGGGGTATGCTGGGAAGAGGCAGCCTGTGGCCCCTCTCACCCCCTCCAAGGTTTGGCAGTACCCCATACAATCAGCCTCCCTCTGGAACCTACACTGTCCCATCTCCATTTTCTTGAGTCATTTGAGGCTTTGGGACCATTATCAGCCTGTTACTGGTGGGCAATCAAAGAGCCAATGCCCCCAGCCAGGTAGAAAATACTGCCCCACAACTTTCCAGCATCGCTGTCATTTTTTTTTTCCAGGTAAAAACCTCGTTGCTGACCTCCCAGAGGCTTCAGCATGCATTGTTACTGCTCTTGACTGAACACAACCTCATGCCACTACAACACAAATTTACCAGGATCCATGTCACAGTCACCTCCCAGCCAATAAAGTTATGCCTTCCCAAGCATGAAAGACTATCTTCAAATATTGTCATCTCAAAAAGTAAGCAGATTTAGTTTAGATATATGGTACATTGGATGAGATATTCATATTTCCTATGCATACTATACCTACCAGACAGGAATCAAAAATATTAGGAAAGCAAAGGTCTATTGTTGTTTGATAATTCCCCCCAGTGAAAGAGTCTCATGGTCTGCTTTGAAGTCGTCTTTATCTCCATTGTTTATACAATTGCTAGAGGGAGTTTTCTTTTCATTGGATAGACTAGCACTAATATAAAAATCAAAGATGTCTTGCAAAAGAGTTCTTCGGTGGCAAAAACATTCAAAAGATCAAATCAGACATTAATAATACAGAAGACAAGCTAAGCTTACCCAGAATGCTAGAAAAACAAATTTTACTTCCATTGGTGATAGCTCGCCCTGGAAGACAGTCCCAGGGTGGAAACCTTTAGAAAAAACAAATAAAAGACTCATTAGAATTAGAGTAGGTAACAAGGGCATACACCATCAAATCCTTTGTAAACACACTGCTCAAGATTAAACATCCTGCTCCTCTGATTATGATCCTGTCCAAATTTCCTGGCATTAGCTCACAGATAAGCTGGTCCATGTTAGGAGTGAGTGAAATGAAGCAATGGATCTACTCTCAAAAGGGGAAGAGAATACAAAAAGTTTGTGAAACAAACTCCACATTTTCTGTTCCTCTTCCTCTGGAGTATCTTTAGAGCAAGTCAATGCTCTCAAGTCAAATTTAGGTACACAAGCTAAAGGGGAACCACAGATTAAACTTAGTCAGGTTTTAAGGCATCTACAGAGATCTTTGCTTTAAAAGAGACGCTGTGCTATTTGACACCTTGTCCCTATGCCACATTTTGATGGGATATGGGTAATGTATTGCTATTCAGGGAGATTTAGCCGAATTTGCTCGTGACTGCAATCACAAGAAATAAACATTGTAAATCAGAGAATGTGGGTTATATCAAAAGGCTACAGGTCAAGCCAGAGAAGGCAAGCAAGCCAGCCCTGAGATTTGGTAAGAGGTCATAAGATGTAGTTTTACCAGGAGTAAAAGGGGCCAAAGTCATAATGCTGCAAATCAAAGATGAAACTAGAAGAACATCTCACAAGTAGGACTGACCAAATCATAAAATGACAAAAAAGGTGGAAAAGGTTTTGGGCTTTGGTTGGTGTGGGGGTTTTCTCACATTATGTCAGTGATGTGCATTTATTTGTGTTACAACACGAAAGAGACAGAAGATACTAGAAGAGTTAAGAGGTATAAGGAAGACCAAAAGGAGGGATGTGGCCGTGGGACAAGCAGAGCAGGTGGAGATCAGAAGAGACCTGAGAATATGACAGAGAAAAAATGGGGAAACACAGCTGAGGGAAAGGGAAGAAGTCATACAACACTCATTTTTTTCCTTGTGGTAAATATCAAGTGGAAAAAAGTTAGATAAAAAGCTCAGAACATTATTAGGAGATGGAAGATATAGATGGGATCGTAGGTGAGAGATTTAATCGAGTAGTCTTTAAATGTTTTATTCACATGCACCTGATGGTCACTGTTTATGATAAATTTCACATAAATGTGGTAAAATCCCAAATTCAAAGTAATGTGCAGCAAAGCATGCACTAATTACAATGAAATTTATATTTTAATAATAAATTCCAGGAACATTCTATTTTTTCCCCCCCACCTTCCGTTTGCCAGCAAGGCAGGTTGCTTCTTTCCAAATAACTCAGTTAAATTAAGTTGTATGTTCAGCCTCATTAGCCACCATCTCCATTCCCCTGTGGTTTTAATTAGATAGGTTCCTGTGCACAGCTGCCTTAGTCCTTCCCCCACTCCCCCTCAACCAATCCCACAATGTTGCTTTTTTATGTTATCATTCTTCAAATGCTCCTAATTACACTGGAGGCAGCCAAGGTGATTGGGGCAGAGCAGTGCTCTCCCGTGCAGAAGGCAAGGCAGGAGCTGCAGCCAGCAGGGCGCACACCCCCCCTTGGGCAGGGCTAAGATGCTCTTCCACACCATTTTACCCACTGTAATCAGGTCAACCCACAAGTACGATGGGCTCAAGTGCAGGGTCAGACCCTCTGCACGGACACCGAGCCCCAGGCACACGGAGCTGACTCCTCCCAGCAGCCTCCTTCCTGCTCCACGAGCATCCATGCTGGTCCACCACTTTCAACCAGCACATGAAACCACAGTGCAGGAACAAGGCCCCAGCACCCCACACCAAAGCTGGGGAGACACAGGAGACCCCTGAGTTCAGGATGATACCTAGCTGCAGCTTTCCCCCAAAGCACCCACCCTGGCAAGCCCAGCGCATCCCCCCGGACACCACGCCATGGCACTGTCCCACAAGACAGAAGAAAGGCTCAGGAGGACCTGCTCCAAAGGTCTGCCCTGGCCTTTCATCCAGTTTTTAAACAAGTACAGGAGCAAAGGTACCACCAGGTCATGAGATGACCTGTTTCCAGCTGGAAATGGAGGTAAAGGCTGATTTTTCAGGAAAACAAAGGAAGTGGGCGAGGATCAGCTCTGCCCATAAGGAGCCAGACAGGACTTTTGAAGGGCAGGATTTCTGCTTCAGGCTCTATTTGCACTTTATTAGCAGAACCAGGCTGCAAATCCAGCAAGCACGGTTGGCAGAAACCCCCTCGCAGCAAACAGCCTCTGCTGCACCGCTACCCTGCGGCACCCGAGGAGAGCCTGGGGAGCTCAGCACCACTCCTGGGCTATTCCTGGCTGCCCAGGGTCAGCAGCAATGCAACAGGGATTACAGCAACTTGGATTTGTTATGTAAGGGACATGCTGCTTGTAGCTTCTCTCAAATCCCAGACACTGCTATTACACAACAGGAACAAGCAAACAGGGCAGCTTTTCTGCAATTTGGTTTTTTAAAAGTGCTGAGCAGCTAAAAATGAACATAGTGGGCCTGTCAGACGCAGTGTTACGTTTTCCACTCTAATCAGTTTAACCTTAAAGCTGCTGCAGCTTATTGGGAGAGTGACTCAGCTCTCACTTCGCCTGAGGCCTCATGATACAGAAAGGTGAAAAAAGCAACCTTTGTCCACCTCCCCACTGGGTCCTCAGTGGACAGCAAAGGATCTGATATATAAAAAGGATACTATATATATATAAAGATAAACTTGTATCTTATGAACCAAGCCTGGGGGCTTCCATTTCTTCAGCATCAGTAACTCACTGGCTGTATTGACATCAGAGGATTACTTACATGAATAAAGGCTGTGGAGCTAGCCCTGAACTTTGCTGCATGGGTTGGATGGTAGCTGTGAGCCACTCTGACACCTGGGCTTTCAGCAACAAAAAAAAATGCAAGCTCATTTGGCAGAGTCTCCAGAGTCCTCTGTTTTCTTGAATTATTACTGTAAATAATTCTGATGGTAATGCACACAATTTTACATTATATCCATGTACACATGTGTTATTTAAGAAAATATGCATATTAACAAGACTCATTGTTTCCATAAGCCACTTAATTCATATATGGGTCATGCTCCAGCAATATCAAGGATCGGTAGATGCAGATGCTTCAGGAAGTCCTGGTCGGTACTTTAATCAAGCTGTTGTCATATCAAGATTAGCACTTTGGCCAGTCTACTTTTGTTTTAGAAACATTTCTTTCCAGCTTACAAACTATGTTCAAACAAAGCTTTCCATTCTTTTCAAATGGTCTTTTAAAGTTTTCTAAGATCTGAAAAAGGAGACAGTCACCCTTTTCACGTAGAACTCTGATTTGCCACCCATTCTCCTAGCCTTTCAACCTTTTAACACATTGAAGAAACAGCCCCATTTTAGTGCCTATGCTGAATACTTGTTTTGATCCTCATAGCATTAAACCCCAAACAACATATCCAGATTGTGAGCGTGATATAGCAAACCTGTCCTAAGCACTTGCTCCCAATCTCTTTAGCATTTCTAGTCTTTTATGTGCAGCCATTTGACTTCACCAAGGCTCATATAGATTGTTTCCAGAAATTGTTTTACTGTTTTTTCCCATTTTAAAGCCTCACTATTATATCGCAATAATAGCTAAACAACCTTTTATCAAAACAGCAAAAGAACCTAAAATCCCAGTCATCTGGTAGACCAGAAGGAATGCATTCATCCTGAGAGCACAACTCTGCTGATCACACTCAAGTGCAATTTACTTCTGAATGTCTTACTCGTGTCCAGTATCCTGCCAGCTTTCCCTGTGCATAGCACATGATTCCTCCCGGTATTCTGGCATGAACAAATTGCATCAAGCTTGGAAATGCTTAATACAAAGCTTTATTTCTCTCCCATCACAATCTAATTCTTGTTCAGTAACACTAACGTACCCTGTAGTGCAGAAATACATTACTTGGGAGTCATCCAGTCCCTCTGACTTTTTCTGGCAGTATAAACTTGAGAATTATTATGAGGACCGTCTTGGACTGAAAAAATCTCAGGTGGCTTGAAGGGGTTGTTATTTCACATGTCCCATGCAAAACTTGGCAGAGACAACACGTGCCAGAGGGCAAAAACACTATTGGAGCATCTCTGCTCTTCAAGCCATCCCTGCCTGCCAGACTGGCTCTTTGGCAGCCTTAGCATTTTGCCATAACTTAGAGCGCCCTGTGGGCATAATAAACACAGAAGCCAACGCATTTAGGTTAAGCTATCAAACAGTTAAAATTCAAAAAAGTAAAACTTAGAGAAACTAATTAGCCCAGCATGTGTTTTAGATGCTAGTTTTCTTTTTAACTATGATTTCAAAGGGAAGTCATTCTCCTGTAAGTGTTTGGTGATTATGCCCATGAAGTGGAAGTCACAGCTGTGCAAAGAAGAACAAGTTATGCCTTTCTTCCAGCTCTGCATCCCATGCAATAGCTGTTTCAAAGTTTATCTCCAGGCAGAATAGCCCTCAGGCTCATGTAAGGAGCAGCAACCTGTATTACACCATCATCTAAATTAAGATTGCAGGCTGGGAAGGGAATTCAAGGCATTTTTTCAGCTGATGCTTTTGCTAGTTTTGAGGATTGCATAAAATCACTGATCCACAAGTGATGTCACTAACAGCAAAAGCCTGGGAACTGCTGCCACACCAGATGCTTCTGAGGATTAAATCACTTGCAGAGACTTTTGATGCGGATGCCTCTGCTGGAACGAAATGGACTTCTCCATCCACAGACCCCAAACACCCTGCAAGACTGGGCCAGCATACCCCTCCCAGCTTTTGGAGAGGAAGCTAAGGCATAGCCTTAAAGCAACTTCGCCGCAATTATATGGGAAGATAACTTGGATGATCTCACCTTCCAGCCAGCACACCACTGACACCACTTTCTGTGCAGCACTACGTGCTGTGCCACGCTACGCCACAAAGGCAGCAATAACCTCTCCTTGAGCATAAAACAGTTCCTGCCCTGAAACATGAAGATTCACTGTCCCAGGAGCTTTGAAACTGTTGGCCTGACTGCCAGCTCTGTAGCCACTTAATTGGAAAAGAAAATAGAATTCCTTAAAGAAATTACTAAGGTGACTACTTCAATAGTCTTTTAAACAGCCCTTTTTTATATCGAAGACCCATTTTTCAGGTGTTTTGCATGTTTTACAGATAGGCCTTTTGGCTGCAAAACACTAACCCGGTTCTGTATCATAAGAGTAACATAGGACAGAGCTTTAATTGGTATAAATCACTTGGTTGTGAAGTTACTGCAGTTTATAACAGCTCATCATTTCCCCTCTTGCTTCTCACCCTACAAACCTTAAGTAGGTCTTCCTCATGAAACCAATGACAGGAGATAGTCAGGTAGTTACAGCATCTGGCTGTACTCTGTGGATCTTTCTGGTGACCTTGGATGAAGTGCTGGACCTTATCATCTTCCCAGTTTCCCACTGGAAAATCCAGAATAGCAAGATGATACCATAATGGCAATTGACAGAATAAACAAAACATGTTTTCAGAGAGCAAAGCATCAAATGCATATCCAGCAACAGAAAGTGACAGTGTTCCCAGGCTCATGAGGGTGCTATTTATATTAGGACAGTGCCAGAATAAGTTTACAAAAATCCATCAGAATTATTTTCCTGAAGAAAGACTGTTTCAACAGGTTTGAGTGTGCAATAGCAAGCTCAGGTACAAGATAAACCATCATGCACCTAAGTTTTGCTGCTCTTTGCTACTTCCTTTCCACTTTCAGCTACTTATGATTTCTTTAACAAAACTGACTGCACAGTGTTCAGTAAAAGTTGCATTTAAGCAAGACCAGTAGAATTATAAATAGCTTATGATAAAATGCAATAGTTGCATAGGGAAAGCATGTGCTAAATCAGCTGTGCCTCAGTAGTCATTTTACCAAACCTCAGCATCCAGCCAGGGGTGGAGAAGAGATCCTCTTGCACTGCTTGTTGCTAGCATTTCAGCAAATATCTTCATCAAGATGTCCATTATTATGCTTAGATCTTTTCTCCTCCAGAGTGTTCAATCCAACACTAAACCAACCACTCTGCATGAGTCTCTACCGTATTGTGCTTCACATCGTCTACCACTGTATGACTCCCCGGAGAGAGCACATTTCACTGGAGCCCAAAATCCTGGCTGCAATTCTCTGTCTTATGCTGATTTCTGGTGCTTCCTGCATGAACTTAGGAAATAGAGACCGCACACTGGAAGCTGAAAGTCATGTTTTTCCTAACTTAATATGAGGGAGGACTATTTCTCACTGGTTACTGAGCTCCCTGCACAGCCTCTGATGTGCTGTTTGTGCTTTACAGCTGTAGGAAACTACACTTTTGCAGTAGACATGCCACTAACTCTCCTCTCTCCATTATCTTCCCAAATATCTAGTATTACTTACTATACCATAAATGTATTTTGCATAGAAATACACACTCCAGAAATTACGGCCCCAAGTTTTAAGCTGCTTTCTGTTTATTACAGACACTATCACTAACGCAACAGACAACACCCTTGCAAACTTTACTACAGAAGAAGCTTTGCTGTAAAGAAATGAAAAACTACTTATCTGACACAAACCTACACCTGGCATTTGTTAGATCAGTAGCCAAATACCTACCTCTGTCCTTAAAGAGATGCACGTAAGGAAAGACATGGTACCATATCAAAGGCTATTTCAAATAAACCACAGGGACACAGCCTTGCAAAGGTTTCCTCAAACCCCGCCCCACCTCATCTCAGGTAGGGATTTCCAAACTCACAGCACATGTTACAGATCCCCTTTTGTACCTTAAAATAGGACTGTATTCTGCAGAAATTAAGGTGATCAATAAAGTAGAATGAGAGGTTAATCCTCATTTGCATACATGTAGCTCACTGCTACCACTCTCCTGCAGCACAGGCTGTACTGCTCTCCACAACAGATTGCAGAGGTAAGAGACAAGTAGCTGGGCATATTTAATTGCATTGGAAAAGGGCAGACTGGTAAAGAGTTTATGTAGCAGGGGATATAGAAAAGCCCACATCCCTGCTGAAACTGGGGATAAGAAACAATAAAGCCTACAAACACTACACGGAATGTAGAGAGCATAAAACAATTCCTGTACAAAATGACACAAACCAAAACATGGCATTTCTGCATCACATTATATCCAGCTCAACTGCTGCCAAGTGCCTCCTTAATGCAGTCATCCATTGCAAAGTTAACCTGTATGCAAACACTTGACATTTAATTATTTTGCTACTGATGACTTAATATGAGCAAACATTTCTAATGCTTGACCCACTGAGAAGTATTTACTAGGGTTTTGATCGTTGCAGTTTTTCATGCAATGATAAACGTCAAGGCTCCCGCTGGCTTGTTCTTTCCATGTTTAGAGTGATCAGGGATCACTGGCTCGCTAACAGAGGTGCCGGCAGGGAGCAGGGGCTGGTGCGAAGGCACACAGGCCCTCTCTGCACGGCTCTTCCCTTCGGCAGGCAGTGGCAGGGTCCAGGGAGAAAGCAGCAGGGGCAAAGGCAGTAGGGGAAATTAAGCAAGGAGGAAGAAAAAGGTACCCAGACTCACCTAAACAGAGTTGGAAACAACCGACCTAGATGAATAGCTCTTCAAGCAGAGACGTTTTATTTGAGTAGGGAGACCTGGAGCCACTGCCCTATCTTCCAGGGATTTATCTTTCCCTTCCTAGCAAAACACTACCCCACAATCCACAGTAGCTGCTTGATCTTTCATCATTCTTAAGATAACGAGATGCTGTTTCACCCACGGAAGGGTCAGAGAGCAGCTGCAGTTTTAGCACCGTCAGCTGGTGACCCGGCGGGATGCTGGTGACCCGGCGGGATGCTGGTGACCCGGCGCTCGCCCTGAACTCTCCGCTCGCCCGTGCTGGGCGCTGGGACCCGGCCGCCCGCCTCGGGACCCCCCAGCCGCCCCCCCTCCCCCACCACGGGATCCGGCCGCCCCGGCTCCGCCGCGCCATTAACACACTGCGGGCACAACGCAGGCAATTCCGACCTCAGCCCAGGTGCTGCACAGAGAGCAATGCCCACTTGAGCCAGACCATTTATTAGCATCCTCAAAACTTCTGGCTCAACAGATCCGGGAGTATGTATTATCCGCCTTCACAGGCTGGGCCGGCTTCCCCATCCCACCGCCCCAGCAAGCGCGCACCGGGCGCGCAGCCTGCAGAGCCGCCGCGGCCCCGGCACCGCGTTTCCCCCGCGCAGGACCCGCTGCCCCCCGGGCGCTTCTTCGGTGGGGAGCGGGGGGGTCCGCTGCCCCTGCCCCCCAAGGACCCCCCGCGCTGGTACTTCACCCCCCAGCAGCCGCCTGCCGCCGGGGCTCTGGAGTACAGTGGCTACGAGGCGGGGTACGGGGGGGGCAAGCTGGTGCCCTACGGGGTGAAGC
>JAVJGI010000014.1:22903870-22921964 GCA_035590275.1 Ibycter americanus | reverse complement strand
AGAAAGAAAGAAAGAAAGAAAGAAAGAAAGAAAGAAAGAAAGAAAGAAAGAAAGAAAGAAAGAAAGAAAGAAAGGAAGGAAGGAAAGAAAGGAAGGAAGGAAGAAGGAAGGGTATGGAGCGAAGAGGAGGGCTCCAACTTTTGGCAGAGCTCTTTAGATTTGTTCAGCTGTATCATGCAGCTCTGCTTGCTAAAAGGCAGCTGGTCACCCAGAAAACCTTCCCTACCCGATAGCCAGGCCGACTTCTCTTCCCCTCTGCATGCACGGCTAGAGGGCTGCACAAGGAATGCGGTGGGAAGGAGTGGGCTGGGGGAAGGATGGCCAGTGGGAACCCCTGCACCACCTAACATTGGTTGTGAAACCACAGCCCGAGTGTTAAAACTCACAGCCCACACTGCAGTCTGCCTTAGGGAACTGGGATGCAGTTTTGAAGTTTTCACGGGAATGGTTTTAGAAAAACAGTCCCTGTGCAATATAACAAACGGTTACACTTCCACAAATATGGGAGCAGAAGCAGCAGAAGGGGCTGCAGACTGTGGTGTGCAGCGGCCCTTGCGTAGTAACATTGCACACCAGCCATGTTGCCTCTCCAGCTGCTCAGGAACACACAGAAACAAAGGACAGAAAGAAAGGACATGTGTAGCAGGGCTGTCCTGTACGATCAGCAGAGGGAGAAGAGAACTACCTGTGCAGAAAGCAGAGATACAACCCTGTTCAGAAACCAGAGGTAGGATGAAGGACCTGGACCTAAATTTAATAGCATGTTAAAGTTAGGGATGTGCATGCAGCCAGCTCACCTCTGGCAGCCCAGCAGCACCCCTTTGCCCGTTACATCCCTGTTCGTCACTTTGGAGATCCACCACTGATCCTTCAAACCCCTGCGCCACCAACAATCCTCACTGGTGTGTTCTCCATCCTTCACCTTGATTGACTCTTGAGTCATCTGAGGAGGAGGGAGAGGAGGAGGAAGATGTGACTTATTAAAAAGCAGCAGCAAGAAATGCTTTTGGAAATCTTACGTCAAGCGTTCAGCCTCGCTGGTGAAGTGACTGAATTCGCTGGTTAGCGAAGCAGTTTTCCCCTTAGAATCAATGAAACAGGAGATGTGTCAGGAACTTAAGAAACACGGCTTACATACACAAGAACAGTGTAAAATGGTGTAGAGCATGAAGAGGAACAGGCAGGATTATCCAGACCATCACCTGGGCAGGACACAGGCAGTGCACTGCCTTGGCTGTTTTATCCATGGGAATGAACACCCAGCACCCAGCTGTTACTGTGAGCATTTTCAATGCCTCTTTCTGAACAGCCACATTTCAGCATCATCTTCCTCAGACAAATCAAGATCAGTCACGTCAATCCAGCATAAAGGACAGAAAAGGAGGATAATGCTTGGGCGCTCAGTCTCTCAGCCAAAGCAGCCAAGATCATTTCAGTGATCTGCTTATTAATTCTGATGGGAACAACTGCTTCGCTAGCCATTGCATAGCTAACACTCACGCTTTTCAGGAACATATCCTTGGTGGGAAGGGGAGTATGGCTGTGTATGTTTTCTTCACACTAGCCAAAGGGCTGTAGGTGCGTCACAGATCTTTCAAGACCCATGATTTCACTTCCTGAGGCACTGGATATTGCTGCATGGTGAACAGCAAAACCCAAACACACTCAAAACTGGAGCTTTGCATTTCAAAGTGTTTATGCTGTTGGAGAGCCAGGCCTGTTCTGGGGACTTAGGCAGGTCGGCTATGAGATGGCATTTGCAGTGAGGTGTTTTTACAGAGGGTTGTGGACCCTGCTGGACCTGCTGGACATTCCCATTGTACAGGTTGCTAGCAAAGCAATGGTGAGAGTAGTCTGTTGTAAAATCATACCCAAAGAGAGCCGCCTCAGCTGCCTGCTCGCCTGATTTTCACCAAGGCTTTGTAAATCAGCAGTAGGAAACCACACCACATTCCCTCCAGCTATCCCTGTTTGGACCTGTGATAAATCAGACAAAGAACTACTGAGTAGTTTTTTAACAGAAAGTTAGTTTCTGTTAGGATTGTTTGTTTTGAAGTCTCAAGCTTAGGATGCATTGTAAACAGTGACCAGGGAGTACACAGGATGGTCAAGTTCTGGCTGAGTCAAGCCAGCATGGCTGGAGCAATGGTAGATGTACAGGCATGCCTTTCTCTGCAACTTCTCCTGGAAGAGCCAGGAACTGTCAAAATCAAGGATAAATTGAAAACAGGACTGGCTCAGCTTTATCATGGTATCAGCTGGATTTCCTCAGAGTACCTTTATATAACAGCACTAAAGAAAACAGCAGCTGGTTTACAGCAGAGCTGCTGTTACCTGTGGCACTCTACTACTGGAAGAGCTGCAGCGGGTCATTTTCAGGGAAAACTCATTGCATGTAAGTATGTGAGGGGAGAAAACATAGCCACAAATGAGGACCAGGAGGAAAACAACAGCCATACAGTCACAGCCAGGAAAGCAAAGGGAACTGACACTCATGTGGATGCAGAATAATGAGGTTTGTGGAGACATGATTGACAGTGGGGCTTATCAGCAGCCCTGAATGGCAGGGACTCTCCTTTAGAAAATGATATTGCAAATGAAGTGGAAGAAGGAAAAATTGTAACTGTGACTCTGACAAGCTCCAAGGCAGGAGAATGCTTCAGCAAGCGCTTCAGGCCGGCGAGCAGCAGTGACACACTGGCTGCAGCTTCTCTCCTGAGGGCAGCTCAGACCAGCAGCCACAGAGGGAAAGAGCGGCGAGAACAGAGATTTCTGCATACTGCAGACAGCTGGAAATCTTAGAAGAAGGACTATTATTTACATAGTGCTTATATTAAGGTCTGTGCCATCTTATGTGCTATTCTCTTGTCTTCTTATCTATCAAGCTTCTCTGGCTTTGCGGTACCATCCAGTAACATCCCACTGTTTTACTGTCAAACTTTTGACTCTCACACTTCCCTCTACACCAGGGTGCAGCAGCTGGGACCAGAGCCTGCAGCCGCCTGCCCTGTGGGGTTTGGGGAGTGTTTGAGGTCCTTTCCCCCTTTGCTTTCCACAGGGGCAAGGTTTCCCTGGGCAGACCTGAACCTGAGCTCAGCTGCAGAGACATCACAGGGTTTGAGATTTCCCTGCAGATGCTGAAGGTAACTCCTTGCCAACAGGGACTTCAGTTTAAAGAGGGGGTGGCTGCAGGAGGCTGAGGCTAGCTGAGTCCCCAGCCCATCTGCCCATGCAGGGCTGATGGTTTCTTAGGCATTATCACAGTCCCCAGCATCATTAGCCTCCACGGGGTTTGTATGCAATAGAGAAGAGAGACAGCTAAAAAATAAGGACCCTCTTCTGGCTTCCCCAAGAGCAAAGGAAAAAGGCTGCTCTGGGGGTCCCTGCAAGGATCTGTTACACAGCCTTCCCCAAGGCAGGCCACCTGGCTGCCTCCTTCCCGATGGACATTTCCCTTCAGATACTGCCTTTTGCGCTTGACTTTGCTTTGTGATGAGGCTACGTGGACTCTGAAGCAATTGAAAAAAAAATCCCCATTTAAAAAAACTATGATGCATTTGCTCTTCTGTGAAGAATACGTCCATAACTAAGTCCTACAGACAGGGTCGGAGGTCTGAAATGGGATTTTCTCCCCCTCCTGTTTCTTAACCTTCTTTCCTCCTTAGCACGTACTTGTTTCTCAAAACTTTCCCACACTGACCTCAGAGATGGACGTGTTTTCACTTTGGGCACTAGACCTGGGCATTTTGTTTACCCAAACTAGACTCTAAGCCTCTCAGAATAAGGGGATTACTCTCTCTCTACCAATTTTGTAAAAATGCTGTATGAAAGGTCAGCTTCACAGTTTCCAGGGTTTGTGTTTAAAGAAAAAGGATTACTGTGCCAGGCAGGGAATTACCAGCTCCTGACCCCTGCAAATGCTGAGGCAGATGCAGATCCTTATCAAACATCTGAGAAAAACTGAGAGTAAATCAGCCCAAACACTGCCCTGTTTGCTCTGATGTCCTCTGCCCCCTGTCCCAGTGGAGGCTGTGCCCACGCAGTCACCCTCACTCAGGGCTCATCCCTGTGGCTGAGCCCTGGCGATAGCTGGGGGGTACCCAGGGGTGCTCCTCGCACAGGAGGTGACCTCCTTCCAAGGGAGGCAATGACACGGCTGTCATCCAGCTGGAATAACTCGCATACAGAGAAACCTCTTTGGTTTTCCTTCAGCGCACCATGCTAAGGCTTTAAATGAGCAGCGCAAGCCCCCAGCTGCAGCAGAGCTGCTGGAGCCTGGTTTCCCCAAACCCCAAAACAGGCATCACCTGTTTGCATTGCTTCTGATAAGGTGAGGCAGATGATGAAAGCTTCTCTGGCAATTAGGACAGCTGTAAGAGTGACTCCTGTGTGGGCTGGGTGAGGTCGAGCCAGGCTGCTGAGAGCACCCTGAGTCTGTGTAGCTTCTCTGATGTCTAATAATGCAAGTCAGCTCACCTACTTGTGCTTCGGATGGGGCACATGGAGTATTTGGCTGCTGCCTTCATGACACAAGTAGGTACTTGAGATATTTGAGATTTATATTTCCTTACCAAACCTGGCCGAAACTGGCCAAAAAGAATTAGGAATCCATGAGATTTAAAAGGCAAATAATATTTTATCAGCTTCCATCTGAAAATGGAAGCAAGCCTTAGTCCAAGTTTCCTGTGTTTCCTTCACTCCGTCTCACCCGGTGGGCCCGACCCCTTGCAGCACTGAGTCCTGCCTCGTCATTTACACCCAAAAGTGTGGGCAGAAGTGTTATCACAGCTCTTCACAGGCACTCTCCCCAGTAACAACATCTCCACTTCAGGCTGCTGCCCACCCCACTGACCGTGTCCAGGTGCCTGAAAAGGGTGGTGGCATCTGGTGGAGCTCCTGGCAGCTCTTCCTGGAGAGAAAGAAGTTGGAGGAGAATGATACTAGGAGAATATGCTGATATAGGAGCGGCATGGGAGAATATAGTATGTATGGGAAAGAAAGGGGCAGTGGGGGGAAGAACGAGTGAGAGAATCCAGGAAGAACCAAGTCATGGAAAAATCAAGAAATTATGAGGAAAGCATAGGATGAGGTAAAATAAATTCATTATTGATTTCATGTAAATTTACTTGCAACCTCCTCACATTATTCAGTTGGAGCCCACAGTGCATACACTAGGAAAAAGGCTGTATGTATTGTTCAGGAATTCCTTCCCAAGGATTGACTGCTTGCTGAGAGGAATACTGTTCATTTCATTTCCAATAAGGAAAGAATTCATATTTATTTAAAAAATCTCAGGGGCAGGAAATGAGAGGACACCTGGCAGCAGTTCTTATCCCATAAGTGGTCTCCAAGCTGGAAATCAGATTTGAAGTAAACAAACACAACCTGAGCATGCTCATCTTGCTGCTCTTAAAAACAAACGGTATGTATAGCTCCTAATTATGGTGACATCTGCTTTGTCCTTAATGAGTGACAACTGCTAATGTCTCTTTCCCAAAACACTATTGACATTATCCACATAATCAGAAGTCATTCCAACATGCACAGACAATTAGCGATAACCACATTTCAAATAAGAAGTAAATCTACCACAAGAGTTAATATTCATCTGGAGAGTACGAATCTTTGTGTCATATTTAAATGAGTTCCCTTAATTAAACTGACACTGAGGTTGGTTCATATTTATGAAAGTACACCTCTTCCTCTGTCATCACAGGTTAAAGCAGTTCTCTGAAGCTCTCTCTCCTTTCTTTATTAAAAGCTTGTAGAATAGAACCAAGTTTGATTTTTTTGCAGGCTTGCAGGTGTCATTATATGTGGGTTCGCCCACATGTTTTGGAAGCTCACAGAGAAAGAACTCATGCTTTAAAAAGCTGTAGCACTGCTGAGCCTGATGTAAGCAGGGACAGGTACAAGCCTTGTGCTGCATCGCTCAGCTGTTACCTGTCAGAGTATGACATAACATACAGCATTGCATGCAGCTGTACAGATCTACTTAGCCTTGTTTCTCCATTTCAAAATCAGATATAAAATTACATATGAAAATATGAATATTGCTGTTAAGATGGAACTTTATAGCATATATAAAAAGGGGCAACTCTGGTATCAAATGGCTATGCAGCTGCACTTGCCTTTAGTTTTCAAGATACGGTGCTTATTACCAAGAAACTGTCTCATAACCAGAGAGCAAACCCAACTGCCTAAATCTGTAAATGCAGGACTTCCCTGCACAGCTTTATGAAATTGGAAAGAGTGAACAGCATGATCTGAGCTAATAGTTGTTTCTGCAGGGATCTGGGGTTTTTTTAGTGTGTCCGAGATGTTAGCTCTCTAGCTAAACTGGTCTTACATGCTCAGCTCAGCCTGTCCTGAGCTGGAATAATTTAAAAAGGACTATAGTCCAGGATGAAATTGGAAGTCAGATCTAGGGCATCTGTGCCTGCAGTATTGTTACTGACTGTTGCACTGTCTACCAGAATTGTTCGGTCCCACTTTGCTTTCTGCATTCACTCCTCATAGACAGAGTAAATACTGCCTCCAGCTCAGGCTCTGCTTTTTCAATTACAGGTCTCAAAGCTGAGAACAAATAGGAGGTAAACATTATTAACAAGAGTCTGCTGAAATCTTGGTAGAGCTAGTCAAAGCAATTTTTATGCGAGAGACTCTGTTGAAGATAGGAACCTGCCACGTCAAAGAGCAAGCTTGTCTTTCTGCATCTGACACAAATCTCTCCATTAACGTTTTAATAAATGTCACTTCTCAAGTCACCTCCTGGGAAAGGCTCAGGGTCCAGGACAACCGCTTTTTTAGGAAGTGCTGGAAAGAGCACATTTTTACCAAGTAACAGAGTTTTCTTTCAGTTCTGAAGATGAGTTTGGGGTGGTTCATGCCCTGAGTACATAATCAACTCTGGCTTCACATTTCCTGCTGGATTGCTCTCTTTGCACAGACTTGCATCTATTTTCAAATAATTGCCGTTTTCTTTTCCTGTCCTTGAAAACTAGCTCTTGTGTGAACTAATGTCAAATTCTCTCCTCCCCCCATACGGTGTGTCATACCGTGCTTTTCCTAAACCAGCTGATGAGAGGCATTAGGCACTGTTCACAGGTGACAAAGAGCCTGTTTCAAAGCCTCATCAATTTTACTTGCCAGTTAGAATCAAAACTTTAATAAAATGTCAGCTAAGCTGAAAACATTAATGCAGGGGGATATTCCTCTATTTGTTCAATTATTGGGGAACTCATAACTATGGCTACACAGCTAGCCATAGATAGAAGAGCACTGTTGACATCCCAGGTCAAAAATACATCCCTGTATGAGCTGCGAGATGCCTGCAGGCACCTGAGCTGCTCTGCAGGGACCTTTGGGATCTTCCAAACTGTCACCAGTCAGCAGAGGGCAACACAAGCACAAAAACACGGAAAAGCTTCACACACTCTTCACAAACGCGTAACCTAAACCCATCCCTCCCTCTGCTAATGTGAGCAGGAGCAGCTTCAACCTACTGCAGACAAGGATGAAACGTCTTGTATAATTAAACGCTCTTTTCTACAAATGCAGCTGATAAGAAAATGAAAGAACACAAAATAAGTGAACAAAACACAGTTTTCAAGGTCCCAGTAGAATAATTCAGAATTTCTATGTAATGACTATGTAGCAACTGACTATGGGAAAAAACTGTGAGCGGGCTACATACATTTTAAATGTGAGTTCAGCACAGGAAAATGGGGCAAACTCTAAGCTGGAGAACTAAGCAAATGGGAATCCTGGTGTGGCCTTGAAAAGAAAATCGTAAGAAAGCAATTCTCACTCTTGATGGCAATGGTACAAATACTGGACGAGATCTTGAGGGTGCATAATTCAGTGCAATATGCCTTACATCTACATGGTACCCCGGCGTCCAAGGGGCAAGCAGTGTGGAGGGGCTTACTTCCACTCTGCACCTGGGTGTTCCCCCATGGAGGATGGACTTTGTGTCAGTTTGGGATTCAGGTGAGAGCAGACACGTACGCAGTGAGGATGCTCAAGCAGAGCTGCAACCCAGGCAGATAAGAAAAGTGGCAGGACAGAGGAATCCACTGGAGATTCCTGGCCTTTTTTTAAAAATAGTCACTGCCTGTATGCCAAGTCTCTGAGAATATGAAAACCTTATCAGCTTGGATCAAATGCCATTTATGCTCTTCTGACAATGACCAGAAGCAGATACCTAGAGAAAAGTTTTAAGGCAAGGAAATGCCTGCAGAGATACTGCCCAGAACATCCTCCCAGCCAGTAACAACCTGCAGGGCAGGGACTGCCTGCACCACACTGCTGTGTTTGCGTTCACCAGCCCTTCACCAATCTCTCTGATGACTTTTTAAACTCATGGAGACCTTTATCACCCTCCACCTCCAATGGCAAGGAGCTCCACAGAGCCCATACATGGTGTTTGAAGATCCACCTTGGGTTTTGCCCTGAAACCTCTTACCCACTGCTTTCATTCATGTGTTTGCACTGGAAGAGATGGCAAAACCCGTCCCCTGTTCTCCATTGCCCAAGCAGTAGGAGGTTGCCTTCCTCTCTCCTCCATCACCTCTTCTCCAGCTAGAAGAACTGGAGGTTTTATTTCTTGTAGGGAAGAAACTCCATTCCTTTGACCGCTTTTGACATTCTGCTCTGAACCTTTTCCCATCCTAATCTAGCTCTTTTGAGAGGGAGTTCAACTTTCCACTTGTGTATTGCAGGGAATGACTGTGAACTATACTAAAATAACAACCACAATTGAAGATGGCTAAGTTACAACACTATTGCAGCTCCCTGTCTGCCTTATCACAATGCAGCAGAGATGTACAATAATTATTATACTCCTACAACTTAATCTAACGACAATCAATAGTCAAATGAAACTAATGAACATCAGAGGATGACAAAAATCGTTCCTTCTTGTTTAGTCCCCATCCTAGAGAGGAAAAACCTCACAAATTATCATCTCCCTCCCAATTCTGTGACACAGCGTCCTGCTACTTATTCTATTGGCATCTGCTCTGCTCTGCTCTCATTCCCGCAGTCAGAGTGACAGTTTCAGGTTTCCAAGCCACGCACCACTTTCTTTCCTCATCGTGAATTCTGCCTTTTCAGCATATCAGACATAATGTGGTTGCTATGGAATTGAGTTTGCCTTTTGCCGTTAAAAGATGATGGACTTTCTAATTTAGCAGTATGCTGCTCCATGATCAGGGCCTGGAAGTACCTCCAGCATCTGGCAGGCCAGAGGTAGCTGCTGTTCCCCCCTCCCGGTCTTTATGACCCAATTTGCATTTTCCATATGGGTTCTGACCATACAACCACTCACTGCTTTTTTTTTTTTTCTTCTCTTTATGAAACACAATCAACCATTAAAGATCCTTGAACAGACTTTTCCATTTTTGGAATGGGAAAAAGCACAAATATAAAATCTGTAGCTTTGGTTGTTACCCATCTGCTCACTCTGGCTGCAAGCATTTATGCAAACCCTGTGGCAGCCTCTACGTTTGCTACATCTCCCTGCACCCCAGGGCATGGCAGCCTGCTGCAAAACAATGCCAACTTTTTGCAATGGAGTAAGAGTACATGTTGTTTCAGGTAGATAGATACTCCACAGGTTGCTTTCTTAGATCAATATTACCAGCTGGCACTACTTGGCACCCAGGAATAACGTCCCCCTGTGTATGAATGCATCGCCAATGCACATAGCATGCAGAGACATGCGGGCTCTGACGTGGTTTGCCACAGCAAGTGCCGTGCTGTGAAACACAGACCCATGGGTCCAGCCCCTGAATGCCTGGAGGAAATGAAAGCGTCTCCTGCATACACAGAAGGTGCCTATTCTTGCAGATAAGGAGCTGCCTGCACAGGACCTGTGGCGCAGCAGGGATGCCTGCACGCCTCCATGCAGAGCAGCGGCCGTGCCTGCAGGCAGGCACGCTGGCCATGGCGCTCCCGGCGTGGACGCCAGCTGTGCGCTCCTCCACACGTAGGAGAAGACCGGAGGAAGGACTTCCTCTGCTTGCTTCCCCACAGCACTTTGCACGCAGCCCAAGGACAAACCATGAGTCTACAACCGCAAGATACCAAGGAGGTTTTCACCTTCCTGGATGCAACCTACCTCAGCCCCAAAAGAAAGCACCAGCTTAGAGCTGTGCATTTCCAAGCTCTCTAAAAAATATAAATGAGCTGCATGTTTCATTTTGCTGTCCTTTACGGTGGGAGAACTGAAGGCAGAAAAAGGCAGAAATTCTATCGATGCTTTATGAAGAGGCTGAAAAAAAAATAGTACAAGTCAGAAATTTATTTTTTCCAACTGTTCGGTTATTGAACCCTCTCTCTGAAATGACACTGGATAGTTTCAAAACTGATTCATGAGTGTTACGTTGCTGACTGCCAGGGAAAACATAGCATCCCACTGGATCAAAGGAACAGGCAGCCTCATCAAAGAAAGACCAGACACAAGGGATTAAATCTTGCGTGTCACTGGAAACCCACCTATGAAATCAAAAGAAAACCGGAGGTTGTCAGGGGACATATGCAAACTTTATGGTCTTCCAGGATCAAAATATCAGATTCCAACACAAAACTGTGTGAAGCACTGCAATTTTCAGCTAGAAAAGGCTGCCAGCTAATATGCAGCCACTTGAGCAGAGAACACTGATTTTTGTCATAGGAGAGGTAGGAAACAGTTAAAGTAACTGTAGATGCTTCTTTTTAAAAAAATTAAATAAACTTTACCTTACAAAACAAGTTAAACCTGTTTGTGGTTAAGAAGTAGGGAATCCAGGGTCAGGTTCTGTAACGCCTGTTCTGCTGCCAGCTGCCCACGGGCTGGGGACTGGGGGAGCAGAGCAGAAGTGCATCCCTGCTGCCACAGAACCCAGGGACCACGATGGTGCAGAAGCCTGATACGTGGTGTAATGCAGTCGCTGAAAGGCAATCTTACATTAATACTCCTGAATCAGCAGTCTTAAACCCAAGGTATCCTTAGATGTCAAAAACTGAGAGTTTAAGAAACTTAGCAGAACATTTTGAGATTTGCTTCTGGCAGCCTAGGTAGGTCAGAAGAAAGCTGTGAAACGTCAAGTGCGAGATCTCCCAATCCGTTCCATCAAGCCCATACCAGCGAACAGAAATTCCTGTTCAGGTGGATTCTGGCCAATGCTGGAGTCAAAAGTACGTTCAGTGTCTTCTGATCTCTGGGAAGATCTGCAGGGGAGGAAAAGGCTGTCCTGGGAAGTGGAGGCAAGCGGTTACTCCTCTGTACTTGCCACAGCGAGTTAGGCAGCCTGCCATGGGGCCAGGAAAGGCCCCAGTCTGGAGAAACAAGTAACCCCCAAAGAGCCACTGTGCTGCTAGAGGGCATGGAAAGCCCTTCCAGCAATCCGCTGGTACAGGAGGGTCCTTCCTCTCAGCCCCTGGTTTGCTCTCAGCCTCAGGGTATGGTCAGTGAAATGGTGGCAAAGATATATTTTAAAACGTATGTATGCATTCTTATGCATGGAAGTATACAAAATAGTGGCTATTGAAGGTGAAAAACAAATATCCTCTGTGTGGCCTGATAGATTTTTGTTCGTATATGAAAACTGTTGTCAGCAGTGTGGAGGCCAGTCTGTGCACGTGCTCTCCGAGGAGATGGAGTGGTCCTTCGATTAGAAAGAATTAAGAAAGTACCATCCTGTACTGTCCCTGGGAGATTTTTTATTTGGATGTCTTCTCTCCCTGAAATCCCCTCTCCAAGACAGGAGATGGCAGGTTAAGTCCAAGGACCTAGATATACCTGTGTGAACATGTAGAATCAACGGTGTGGAAAAAAAATAAGAAAGGTCCCAGCATCCATCTGTTGTACCCCGTTCCCTTTCCACCGAGACCCCAGTGGGCTTGTGCTGGCTGAAGGGTGGCCGAGGCATCAGAGGAGAGGAAGGCAGCAGTGGGAGGCAGTGTTGCATCACCCACGTTGAAAGCTGCTCTCGGTTTTTCCCTTCATAGATCAAGGGAAAGCATTACACTTTAAAGTGATTCAGAGCAAGACTATATTCAACCGTCTTTATTTGACCAGTGGGAGCTTTCAGTTTTCCCATCCTATTTGAAACAATGTGCTTTAATGCTTTACAGTCATTTTGAAAAGGAGAATGTGTGTCTCAAGCTTCGTAACTCCTGCAGGATAAAGAGGCTAGGAACAGGTTTTCACATAGAGATCATGTTATTCAGTTCATGGGGAACTGTTACTGCCAGACAGCTTCAGGGATGGAAATGTCTTTGCTCTGGATTAAACAGATCTTATTGCTCCTGCTCCTAACCACATCAGTGTCGATGAATGGAAAGTTTGTTTTACAGCTGAGAAACCAATTAATCTAACTGCAGCCCTCTGGAAACAGGACTCTGCTGTAAATTAGTCATCAGTGCTCCCTTGATGATCAGTGGCAAACATCAGGCACTGTCAGAGAGGGTTTCACTCACCGTGGTATCAGACCCTGTCCTGAGATGCCCACACAGCCGCTGCCAGCGTGGCACTCAAAATCTGGCATTATTCATCTGGGGATCCTGCAGCCAAAGGAGCTGAACTCGGCAAACTCTCCAGAAACACTTCCTGAAGTTCAACTAATTCCGCTAATTTTTCATTTATAGCTGATAATCACAAATGCTTTAAGTACTTTAAGGTTGTGCAGCTCACTATGACACATTTGCTACATTTTGTTTTCCTGGAATTACTCAGCCTTTGTTCCTCTTGCAGTGTCTGTCCTGCATTACAGGACTGGCACGTCAGCTAGAGGAACCCCAGAGCCACAGCCGGGCATGCTGATGCTCCGTGTTCTTCCTTGGGGTTTCAGGGCAGAAAACAGAGCTACGGAGATGAAAATCCAGCCTTTGATTCATTGAATAGGAATAATTCACAAGTTATTGTTTTGTTTCTTGCAGTTCGGTTAATTCATACTCAGCTAGTTAAAAATCACTCTTGGCAAAAAATAAATCGAGTGACTTAGTGCCAGACTACAAAATAGGATGTGTAATAATCCATCTAATGATTTATTCAGTTGGAGGATAAAAAAAATCACAACAAACAAAAAAACCACCACAAAATGCTTTGGGTTTAAGCTCCATCCGTAGCACTGTTTGCTGGGGCTGGTTTACCTGTAGGCTCTAGAGCTACAGTTTCCACTTTCTTGCTTAAACAAGCTTCACTCCTCAGAGGCAGGCAAATGCTGCTCTTCCAACCAGTGAGCGCTCCACAGCAATGCTGAGATAGTTCCTGGGTCTCCAAAACACTTTCTTCCAGGCTCTGGCCACCTGTGTGCACTCCTCCATGCTGTTAGGCTATAGCTGCCTGACAGGGCTGGGCTGCCTTTCTAAGGCAATGCTGTGGAGCCCCCAGCCAGCCAGGGGAGGCAGAAGCTAAGGCAGCAAACACAGACCATGAACAACTGGATGTATCTGCTGGCAACCATTTTTGCATGTCCAGCTCTGTCACAGCTGCTAGAAGTCAGGGTAGCATTGGCTCTAGGATGGACAGAGAGAAGAGATGGTAGTAGTGTAACCAACAGCTAGGCATACCTTATAAAAGGATCGGCACTCCGTTTGAAATCCATGGCCAGATTATTTCTCTAGCTTTTCAAAGAAGTGTTTTGCACAGACATGAAATCCCTGACTCCTGAATTCATCCCTTTCCACTGTCACACAACCACAGTTGCTTTGTAACTTGGAATCCCATCTGAATTTCATAACCAATAATTTTGTCACTTAATAGCATAATGTTTCACATAAATAGGCTTCTTGAATATGAATGCAACCATTTTCATCACCCTTCACCTTGAGCAGGCATGATGAACGCAGTGGGTCTGCAGTGATCATCCACCATTTTCCTCAGCCTCTGCAACACTCTTTTCTTTGAGAAAGGATCCTGCTGTAATTAGCAGCGTACTGGCATGCCATGGTGGTTACTGCCCCAAAGAAGTCGCCATGCCAAAAAAAATCTGACCCACATTCTTAGACAACAGTTTAGGGTAAATCAACAGGCAGGTACTTTTCAAGTACAGATGACACTGCTTTTTCCCCACCGAAAATTAAAGTCTAAGTCTGAGCAGCGTAAAAAGAGCTGAGATATTTAAACTGTTCACCTTCATAACTTCTGTGTAAGATCACTGGTAATGCACGGCATGGAAAGTGGGCTTCTTATGTATTACTTCTCCTTCTGCTCCTGAGCATGTATTATTCCACCTCCAGCCTTCAAATGCACATTTACACAGATTCGTTGTATCAAACGTGCCTGTGCACCATTAAATTACCAGCTGTAGTACTGAAACGTGTGCTCCAGAGTGTCTGCCTGACACTGGTCTCACATCCTTTCAATATGTATACGAAGGAGGCAACAAGAATAGTGCCAGATGGCAATGGGAATGGAAATTTTATGACGTACATACGTGATGCAATTTTCTTTTTTTTTTTCCTTGTGAATAAAGCATCTTGTGAAAAGAGGAATTAGATTCAGTATTTATAACAGTCCTTCATAAACATCCCCAAATTCCAAGCAGAAGACAAAAGGCATGAATCATATCACAGCAGGCACTATAGCTGGGGAAGTGGCCTTTATGAAGATTGCTTCCGTAATTTGGGCTCCAGAATGAAAGAGAGCTGCTCTTAGGAGATCTGTAGGAAGTTGATAATGGCTTATTTAATTGTAGTATCACTAATAAAATCTGGGGTTTCATCAAGAACATTTCCTTAGCTAAAAATGCCATGATTCTTCAAGCTGTAGTTTGATCCTGTTCATTTTGTCTATAAATGATATAAAGCCAAAAAAGAAGATTGGGACATTATAGTTTCCTTTAAAAGGAAACTTTTAAGCTGTGGCTGCAGTCTAAATCATACAAGAAGATAAAACCCACGGTAAGTGACTTAGTAGGCAGAAATAAAACAATTACTCATAAACCAGGTAAAATTATTCTCTACCAATTACAGAGGAAATGAGACTCTGCTCTTTATGACTTGACAGCTAAAAATCTCCTGTCAATTGACAAGGATTAGAAATATTCTCCTCTTACATGATTCTGCATCAGATTTGGTGGCAGTTTTATGTTGTTAACCTAGAACAGCATTTGGTCCCACTGAACTTGCATTACAGTCCTTGTTCCAGAAGAACAGCACCACGTTCATATTATTCATGGGGAAATCCTGAAATAGAAAGGATATGATCTAAAGCAACTTCTGATGTCTATGCTAAAAATTATAAGACCCTCAAGATTTCCACCATTCATGGACACCAACTGTCAAATCAAAGGGATCTATACATACCAGGCACTTTCAGATATATCTGACTTCAGACACTCACAATTGAAAATAGTAGATACAAACACAATTTAATATTAAAATTTAAATATAAAGTATTAACCTACATGTTTGCCCCACTATTAAACAGGAAATGTTTGGCAAAAGTGACAGCAGATCTCAGATGATCCAATGATGGCAGCTCTGATTTATACCTAGATTTTTCCTTCTGAAAGCAGACAGGGATTTTGGGGGAAGCAAATAGTTAAGGGCATTAATGAGCGGTATGTATTGCTGCACCCAGACAGCTGCTGAATATGTTCCCTGGTACACCTACAACAGAAAAACACAGGCGAGTGGTTCCTGTAAATCACAGAGAGATGGAGGGCAGGGATGGCCAACTAATGCCCAATGACTGGGTGCTGATAGTACCATGATTATCACTGTACCCGTGCTGCTGGCTTTATGCCCTGTGTTGGGTGCCCTGCATGGCCTAGTTTGGAGTTTCCTTACCTTTGTATCACCCATCCCCAGTGCAGAGGCAGCAGATGGATCCAGAAAATGCACAGAGGGCACAAAACGTGTGGATCAGAAAGCGAAGAAACTCTTCTCCCTGCACACAGGCATTTTGGCACAACCCACCTCACCCTGTTTAAGGTTCTCAGCAGCTGGGCATCACTTCATAGTGTTTACCACAGGAGAAGTCGTAAAAGGTCAGGGCACAGAGACGGGCAGGGTCCAGGGAGAAATCCTGTACAGTACCACTGCTTTGGTGGCTAGGCACCAGGAAAGCCAGAAGGAAGAGGATACCATGAGATGCTGCTGGGAATATATTGCTTCCAGCTTGTTAGGACTGCAGTGGAGCTGTGGGAAGATAAGGCTGGAGGATTCCTTTGCACTTTCCCCTCAGGCCAAAGAACTGCAAATGATAGCTGACAACAGCTTTAAGGAAAAGATGGATAAAAGCAGAGCTTTCTCAACCAAAGCTTCAAAGCATGAAAAGGCAAAAAATTCTCAGAGCTGTCTACTTGCAAGCAGTATCAGGCTGCCTGCAGATAACTCCAGACAATAATAATAGCCTCAAGGGGACAGGCAAGATAGGATATTATGATAGCTGCAAAATCAAGTATTGCCAGCTACCACCATCCCAGCCCTACACAGGGCATGGCTGAAATGATAATCAGTGCTCCCTAATAGCCATTTTACAGGCTGTGTGATGCTGCATGGCATTCAGGAAAGTTCATCAGCATGAAAAACAGGCTGTACATTTATCGCTCAGAAACGTACAGCGCAGTCATGGCTGAAAGCTATGCATTGTTATTGCTTTTATGCAAATTGGAGCAAATTTGATCACATTCAACATTGTACACATTTTCGTTTAGCACGGAAAAAAACCTACAGTCGGTATTTTGAAAACTGAGAAATTCAAATATAATCAGGAAACAAAGATTGTCTGTCAGGTTTTGCTAGCTGAAGGAATTGCCAGTGTTCAGAAAAAAAATGGCTTTGGGGAGTAATTTTTACCTTGATTTCAGTTTTGTTGTCTAGCTGGTGGGACTCGGCAGCTGAGACAGGCTTGCTCTGATAATGTCAGCAGTGTCACAACACTCTGAGGATGACAGCTTATTTTCTCATGACTTCTTAAAATACAGAGGACTCTCTACTGATACCATCTCACAAGAGTCAGCAGTGAGGAAACTGAAGCCATTAATACGACAACAATGCAGCTGCCATCCATCAGATGTGTTCCCGAGGGACGTTAAAGCATCCGTTACTTTTCACCTTTCTGAAGTAACTGCAATTGCTTTCTACCTGCAACCTCATAATCCTGTTGAGATATTTCTACACCACATCCATTATTGAAGAGGAATGCATAAAATATCACCAAGAAGTAAACAGACACTCATTTTGTCTTCCTAAATTCCTTTATCACTACAGAACACATTAATGTGTTATAATAGCTATACTCATGTCCTAATTTGCATCCATTGCATTCCTTCCATTATGCACAGTGATGATATGGTTGTTTGCACAGGTATTATTGCTAACAGCCGTGAAATAACACAAAGTCTCTTTTTTGGCAGAAGACCAACAGGACTACAAATCCCATCTTGCTCACATTTTTTCCATTTGCAAATTCATCTTTGAAGAGAACTTTCATTGCATTTTAACAA
This sequence comes from Ibycter americanus, assembly GCA_035590275.1. Classification (NCBI taxonomy): domain Eukaryota; kingdom Metazoa; phylum Chordata; class Aves; order Falconiformes; family Falconidae; genus Ibycter; species Ibycter americanus. The sequence continues at coordinate 22,904,523 of JAVJGI010000014.1, read as the reverse complement.
ATTTTCTCTATATGCTGCTCAGAAATAGTATTACTATTCAACAGTCTGGCAATTTTTCATCATTTAGTAGAGGATTGGTCTGGGTTTTTCTGTTGCTGCCCGGAGATGGTAGGGGATAGCTGGGGCGTAGCTGCTGCGGGGCAGAGTGGTGACCTCGGCTCAGTACCTGACACCCCCTGCCTGCGTTAACAAGGTGAGTGGGGCTGTGGTGTGAAATGCTCTGATTTCTACGCGGCTTTCTCTTCTTTACTGTTCGTATATCTGCTTTAAGTGGGGAGAGAAAAATTTGACTTCCACAGGAAGCGATTCTTTATCTCCCTCTTACCCCTCCATAACCATTAGTAAGTGGCATACACGTGCTTTGAGCTCCTAATTACAAATATAAAGTGGTACTCAAACATTAGGCAAAATATGTCTTACAGCGTTTCTTTTTATTTCTGAAAGAAATCCTCACCTAATATTTAGATAAACGAGGTAGTTTACAGCCAGTGGTTCTCAGCAGAGTGAATCTTTAATGTCCCATAAAAAGGTGGAACAATTAAAATTTAAGAATTATTTTATAGCATTGCTATAAGGTTTAATAAAAGGACATTGGGAGAGGAGAGGAGAGGGAGAGGAGAGGAGAGGGAGAGGAGAGGAGAGCGAGAAGAAAG
>JAVJGI010000014.1:22866799-22890879 GCA_035590275.1 Ibycter americanus | reverse complement strand
GGCAGGGGCTGCCGGCAGCCGGGGGGGTGGGGGGGGGCGGCCGGCTGGTCCCTGCCTTCCGCGCCGGGAGGAATTGCGTTTCGTTGACCGCTCCGCAGGGTTGAACCCCCAGCCCAGACATGAGGAGGGTTTTGTGCGTGGAGCCCGTCATTTTCGTCTACATATTTGCGTCTTCCTTGACGAGCCCGCTGGTGCAGCAGTTCATCTACCGGCGGCTGTGGGAGGAAGAGTACAACGCCACCTTCGTAAGCGACAGCAATGCCAGTTACTGCGAGCAGAATAAAAGTAGCCCGGCTTACATCAAGGAGAAGGTAAGAGGGGGACAACAACGACAGCTGCATGTAAAGGTGCTGCCCGGAGCCGCTGTCGCAGAGTGACCTCCTTTCCTGTAACCTTACCTAACCTTTTGTACAGGGGACAGTGGCACTTTGGTGGCCCGCTGGCGTAGCGCTGTGGGTGCTCGGTAGTGCTTGAAGGACAAAGATCTGGCTCCCTGGAAGATGCTGAGAGAAATTCCTATTTGAGCGGGAGCTGAAAATCACCGTGGAGGGTTGGACCCACATTGGCCTTGGCACAACATTACAGTGGGGACATTACAGCGGGGACATTATAGTGGGGACGTTACAGCGGGGACATTCCAGCGGGCAGGGCTGAAGGCCCCTCCTTCCAGTGAGGGTTGTGAGCCACCGGTGGGCTTTGCGGCTTCCAGTGTTCATTGTAATGATGTAAAGTTGAGCAAACGTCCCGTAGTTTTCAGGAATAAGATGTAGTTTGGAATACGCTTATTTCAGAGAAATTACAAGAATGAGGAATGGGGAGGACTGAAATAAAAAGCTCTAATTTTAAAACGTGAAAAAAAAATTAACCAAGCTTTGCACAATCAAATATAACTGGTGGCTCACAGTTCAGAGTGCTAGTCAGCCTTGTTGAAATACAAAGGTGTCAAGATGACGGCATCCCATGATCAGTTACGTTTTTAGCACTTTTTCGTCGTTGGGCATGCTGGATAGCTGGGTGTTGATCGGAACCTCTTCCATTGCACTTCCAGTGCAGTTTTAATGCTACGCTTCAGCAGAGCTGTCTATGGGCTGCCAGCAGAAAGAGATGATCATACTCAATTTTCCTTTCTGCCCCCATGTGTTCTATCTCACAGTTTTTCACTTACAGGTTATGGTTTGGATTTGATTAGGGCACTTGATTCAACGGAAAGGTCATCTCTTCTTTTGAGTTTGTTGTTTTTTGAGTGGTGTTTTTTTCTGAGGCAGTGCAGTGCTCTGACACACCCTGTGGCCACATGATTGCTGGATCTAACATGGGGACGGCGGAAGGAACGCATTTCCAGAAGAGGTGCAAGAGAACTATCCTTGGCAACAACAACTGGCAGTTAGATTGGATTAAGTGGAACATGAAACCACTGTAGAGTCAGAAAAGTAGATGACTCGGACTGTAAATTACACAGAAGACAAGTTACAGGAACAGTCAGCTGGCATTCCGCTATGCTGCTGAAAAGGTGGCACTTGAACATTTTTGCTTACATCCCAGATTTGAGTCTCTGATGTGCTGTGTATGCACGAGACTGAACACCAGAGCTTATCTGCCTCATTTGTCATATATATTTATATATACATCGTATATATGTAAAACCAAAATTTTTTATTGGTTTGTGTGCTTCCTTTGAAGATGATCAAAGAAATAATTTGGGATCTTTAGTGTGGAGTAGGTTCTTTGTCATGTGACAGAAGCCAGTCTTAGGAGAAAAAACGTGAAAGTAAAAAGGTCAATAGAATTGTAGTCCAGCATGCTTTGTGGGCTGACCCGTCAGCTGAGGAAGGTAGTGCATGCCACCCATTGGAATTGATTTGGAACTAATAACCAATTATTGTCTGAGTAATGCTTGTGTGTTACTCCCCCAAAGTGTTTTCTGGAGTATTAGCTCCCTGTTCGGTGCTCTGTGTGCGCATTTTGTCATATGAAAGGAGCAACTCTTAAGAAAACCGTACATGGTGCATACAGTTCTAATTGCAGAGAGCATCAAGAAGCTTACATTTCAGAAACATTTCTGCACTTTGCATTTGCTAGAAACCCCCCAAATTCAACCTGATTTTCAAATTGCAATCACCTGTGGTTCAGGACACAAGACTTTATATTTCTTTTTGCAAAACACTGAAGCAGAGTGTTTAATTTCAGCTGAAGTTTAGATAGCATCTCTGATTGATGTGGTGGAGAATTCACTCATGACAGGGTTTTTGGTATAAGGGTTCCAAAGTGTAATTAACCTGATATTTGAGAACATGAATCCTTCAAGACAGTAGTTGAATAGTGGCCAACAGAACTTCCTTGTTTCCCTTTCCTGCCAAATTTCCATTCCCTCCATTTCAATGATTGCCAGCAAGGCATGAGCATTTGGACAATTATGCTCTTGTCTGGATGTCTTGCCTGCATTTTGATACCACGCTTGTTACCATAGTATAAGAATGTTAAATGCTCAAAACACGCATTTGTGTCAGTGGAACCCGATCTCTGAGCTGAGTAATAGTCTTGTGTATGGGCCAAAGGGTAGATCCAGTAACTCAGTCGCAAGCCCTTTCCTGATAATATGTGAAATAGGTGTTCTGGATTTTTCAAGACCAGCCTAACTGACTTAGGTTTACAGATTCTGCAGATTTTGCTGTCAGGAGTGTTCCCTACAGGCCCTGTTTGGCATTACCTTTTAGAACGCCTCCCTTAATGGTTAATTTAGTGTAAGTCCTTCTTTTCTGCGAATAGAGAAGCTTTACACTAATCTCACCTATTTCAAAGCAAAACGTAAAAGGAAATTGAAGACAAAAATCACTTGAAGTCTGCAAAAAAGTAGAGTATAGTTCAAAATGGATTGTCTTTGCAGCCTTTAGATTAATTATTTCTTACAATTTGAAGAAAATTAGTCATTTTATAATAAAATCAGTCCAAAGGTTATTTGAATACAAGCTGAAGCATTCCAATCACTGACTTGGATAATCCCTTTTTTTTTTTTAAAAGCTCAGAAAGAGCTGTATTTTTAATCATTAAACATTATTCATCATCCAGTTTATTTATTTTCCAGTCTGTGCATTCTCCTTTGCTACTCAGTGATTTTTTTAATTTTATGAGCCTGTCAGTTTATCACGTCCTGTACATTGTTCAGCCTCAGGTACTACACTTCTCTCTTAATTTAATCCTTATATAAGTGCATTGCTTCTTCATTCTTTTAATTTTGAAATCTGTAATTTTAAGAACTGTTTCTGTCTACCATGAGTATTTTTTCAAAGTGGAGTGAATTTGCAGATTAAAAAAGTAGACCTTTCTCTTCAAATTTGTGTAGTTCCATTGATTATTTAGTATAGTTACATGATTTTAAAGCAGCTAAGGGTTTGACATCATTTTCTGTATTCCTTTGCATTGACTTTATAAAAACATAAACTAGGCAGTCAAGTGCCTTACACTCTAGATGGAGTTTTCCTGTACGTCTGTCTGTCTTCTTGTCAGTAGACAAGAAGTCATTTATGTCAGCAAGGTTATGGTCATTTGTGGTATCTGGATGTGAGCCATATTCTTTATGTTGCACGACTGCTTCCAGAACAATGAAACCCAAGTCTTTGCTGTGTTATTCCTTGAGTTTTACACTTCATTGTGGTTTGGCAATAATATTTGTATTGAATGGTTAATGTGGATTGAGATGATATATAATAACATCTAGTTTCATTTCTAATGTATTAGCATTTGTTTGATGCTCATGTCTTTGAACATGATGATCCTAGTAAAGAAGCATTGCCTCCAACTAGATGGAGTTCTCTTTGTCGGCAAGGGAGGAGTTAAAGATGAGAATGTCATTTTCCATGTCAGTTTGTTCAACCTTTGTGTTTTTGACCCTTCCAGGCCGACAACAGTGCTGGCCAGTGGACAGGGCATCATAAATCCTAAGGTAGTCAGACACCATAAGGGAAGAGAGTAAAAGACGCCAGAGCACTGCGGATCTTGAGGGCTTTCCTTGAGGGCCTCAGGATCAGTTCAATTTTCCTCTTGCAATAAAACCTGTTATCTTGTAAACAAAGGAAGAGATTGAACTCAAAACTCACGGTCTTTGCCTGTAAATATAAATAAGCATTCAGCAGCTTTTAAAATTGCCCGAAGTACATTCCTGGAAATTCTAGGGTTTTTTTCATCTTTTGGATGCTACTCCATGAGGATTATGTTAGCTACGGAGGAAACACCTGGAACGTGGAATATAGATGGCTTGAATACAGGCTGAGAATGGCTTGGGAAGACTTACACGGCTGTACCTGCTACTGATCGAAGAGTGCAGCCCCTGCCCAAGTCGGTGTGATACCTCAGAAAACTTCAAGAAAACTTTCAGAGTGACTTTACTCTCTGCATCTGAAAGTTGATCTTACAGAGTGTAATGGGTTTGTGCGAATGAAGTTACTGCCTTTCCCCTGCTGCTCTTCTGTCTGATCAGGCAGTTGGCTTTGCAAGGGCTATTGCGGCTGCTGTCTGTCCAGCCTGCATCAGTGCATTAAAAGCAAGATCTGAATTAGCTTGCTGAGCGTCATGTAGAAGTTGGCTTCATAACAAGATATTCTTTTTTCTGCAGCCATATTCATGTTCTGTTAACTGATTGTTTTTCAGCTACATTTGATTTTTATACTTGTGTTAAAAAGAACTCAGAATTTTTCCCCATAATGGGTCTTTGGAGTTTATTGTCTAAGTGTTAGCTGCTGTTCCTTATGTGAATACCTGCTGTAGCATATCTAGAGAGACATCACTGATTTGGACAGTTTCTGAACCCAGAGTTTTGCAGTGTTTTAAAAATTAGTTGATTTACATATCTATGAGTCAGTGTAATTTTTAATGCGGTGTTTCACATTTGTGGTTGCTGTTGTTATTATTAGCATTGTATGCTGGGATGTCAGAGCAAATCCTGATGTGTTTACTTGCACAATGTGCTAGTCAGTGAATTGTTTCTTGTAACCCTCGCAGTAGGGTTATTTGGAGGAAAAATTATCTCCTGTGAGTAGGGAGCATGGGGCGTTTTCCTTAATCAAAGACTTACTGATTTCTGAAAGATTAAAATAGGCCCCCTGTCTTTATGTTGTAGCCTGTACTGAAGGAAATACTTACAGTGTAAACACCAGCTCTTGTAAATGCATGTTCAAAGGGATTGTTCTCTTGTCTCCATTGAAACTTCTCTGTCAAGAGTACTAGTAAGACTGTATCTTAAGGTATAAGTTCTGGCTAAAAATGTAACAAGGGATGTTTGAGAAATATTGAAGGTAAAATCACAGAAGTGGGAGTCTTTGAACATGCAAGTCTTTTGTGTTAGTGATTACTGTAATATAATGCATTCTTATAAACATAATGTACTGTATTTTATTATAGCATAATATAATGTCATATAATCTTATAAAATGATATTGTATGCATTATGCTTTATAATAATATAATTTATAGTCTATAAACATGTACTGTGCTATTCATTATACTGCATGCTAATCATTGCGTAATATTATTATAGATCTATTTTTTCAGTGTATTATAGTGTTTACAATTATTTTTGTTTTCTCTTTGCAGGAAGTTCAAGAAAAAGCCTCTGTTTTTAATATGCAGTTGGACTTAACTGGGGCAGTTCCCAGCCTTATAGTTGCCTTTGTCATTGTAGCTAATGGGGATCGCCAGGGACGCAAAAGGTCTTTAGTTTTACCATCCATGGGAGCTATGATTGCTAATATTTGCCTCACTGTAATATCATATTTTTCCTTGTCACTCTCTATCCTATTTGCGGTTGCATTTATTACTGGACTGTTCGGGAGTATAGCAACTTTCCTTGGAGGAGGCTTTGCTTTTATAGCAGATCTATGTCATGATGAGAAGCAGAAAACAACACGAATAGCTGTGGTGGATTTGATTTTTGGAGTTGTGTCTGGATTGGCAGGACTGTTATCTGGCTACTTTCTAAGGGGAATAGGCTTTACATGGACATTTGTGACAGCATCTCTACTTCATGTTGTTAATATTATCTATATTATATTTTTTCTGGAAGATACAGTAGGTGTATCTGAATTGCAGCATGAGGCACCAGCATCCTGTAAAGAACTCTTTAGAGAGACATTTTCTGGAGTGTACATGCTTTTTAAAACTGCCCCTTATAAAAAGAGAATTTTAATAATTGTGTTACTTTTTACATTTATGACTTATTTGTTCACTATGGTTGGTGGGAGTTCGCTTTTTACACTGTATGAACTGGATGAGCCACTCTGCTGGAATGAAGTGTACATTGGATATGGAGCAGCTGCGTTCACTTCTGTCTCTCTGACCAGTTTTTTAGGAGTTTACTTACTTTCTAAATGTCTCAAAGACATTTATATTGTCTTTATTGGGATATTTTCTTACATTGGAGGAATTGTCATGGCTGCCTTTGCCAAAACTACCCTGCTCATGTTTTTAGGTGAGTTCAGAGTCAGTTGTTTCATGGTCAACGATATATATGACAATACTGCTTGTGTAGTTGGTAGAGACTGGATGTACCATATATTGAAAGGGTCATAGAGAGGTAAAATACAGAAGGTTGGTCAGACTGATTTAGGATTTAATTGAAAGATGAAGTGTGTGGAGAGAGAATGGAATTACTTGCTTATGATATATTTTAGTGCCATACAGATATATTGGATTTATTAATTTCTCTGTGCTCAGATAATTGTGTCTCAGTGCACTTCTAGTTTGACTTTTCTATTGCCTTTTATTATTTGGGGAACTGAGCATTCAAAAGCATATGACTAATTCATTTGCAATTTATTTGTAAAATCTTGGATTTTTATTACTTCAGTGTCTCATGACTGATTCATTGCTTTACAGTTAGAGTGCCATCTTTGCTCTGCTTTATGCCTATTCCTGTTCTCCGATCCATGCTATCAAAAGTGGTTCTCACTGGTGAACAGGGTGAGTAGAATTTGTTTTTAAACAATGCATTAATACAGTATTTCAGAACAGAGATGCAGCAAGATTACCTTTAAACAAATGGATATGTGTTGGTATTTTTAAGACTGCTTTTCTTTCAAGTTCTGTGTAATATGACCCTGTGTCATGATATTAATTGCTTTTGATTCTGAATTTAATATAAACAATATTGTGTTTAAAAACTATGGCAAGTTTCAACCTTCAAAGGAGATACTGCTGTAAAAATAAAGACCATGGGGAACTTGAAGCAGAGAAATGCTCAGGATTTATACCGATGTGATTTCACAAGTGCTTCTACATTCACAAGATTTTGACATGGCAGAGAAATACACATTTCTGTTATTTAGTCAGTGTCACACAATAATTTATAAAGGTAAGCGGTAGGTGGTCAACCGTCAAAGCACTTGAAAACAATTGGACTTTGATCCTGAGCCATGTACCCAGCTTCACAGGTGCCTATGGCTACTTAAACATGTCTCAAAAGATGTAATATATTACTTCTCAAAGACCTTTCCTTATGGAACACAGAAAAAAGCATGTCAGGCCTCAAAATGTGGCTCTAGTATTCCATATTTTGCTTTTGGGGAGCATACACTTTCTAGAAGTATTCTCCTGAGTTGTTTGGTTTTATTTTCTAAGAGATCGATCTTTATACACTAAACTAAAAATATCTTTGTACTTAACTATGCCAACATACACCTCTGTGTTTGCAGTTTCTTGGCATTCTTCAGGGCTTTGGCTACTTGAGTAGTTTGATGCAGGAATCAGGTTGCCTCTTGTCATAATTTTCTGCTTACCTATTGTGATTTCTTTTATGGTACTGTGAATATGAATGCAGCTTTTGAAAATGTGTTCAACATGACACTGATGAGATAAACTGCCACCCCAATGGGTAGTTCACTGCAAAAAAATATTGTTTCTTTCCTTTTAAAAATGAGGAGATGGTTATGTGCTGAACCAGCAGTCTTTGTCAGATCACAGCCTTTTCCATATTTAAGAATGAAGATTAGTGAAGGAAGAAACAAGGAAGGGAAGAGTGAAAATTGAGAGGAGAATTGGAAGGGGTAAAGGATGGAGATGTGCAGAACATAGTTAGTGAGGATGAACAGCTGGAACTTCATGTGATAAGCAAATTCAGGAATGTAGGTATGGTGGCAGAATAGTAGCAAAGAATAATAGTTTGCATCAGCAAAATGGTTTTGTTGTTTTTCATTTAAAACCCAAGTCTTTTGTAGGAGTCCCCACAGAACACATTTCCGTAGCAAAGACATACAATACTCAGGTGCTTGTTACTTGCATACTTGCTAAAGTACTGTAGACAGGTAGATTTTTCAAAACAAGTATAAAAACTTAAGTACTTTGAAGTGGCTTTGGTTTTATTTTGTTTTGTTTGTAATTCATCCATTTGTTTTTGGCAGGTGCTGTGTTTGCTTGTATTGCCTGTTTAGAAGTTGTGACCGGCACTGCTTCACTTTCAGTTTTTAATATTCTCTATGCAGCTACTGTTGCATGGTTTTCAGGCTTTAGCTTCCTCCTATCGGCAGGCCTTTGTGTAATTCCGCTGGCTGCCCTGTGGTAAGTATGGATCAAGAAGGTGCTTCTGACTGTTTTTGCCAGTAATTTCTGTTTTGATGTGAGTTGAAACTGAACGGTTTAGTGCAGTAGTTCTCAAACCTCAGGATTTTCTAGTGTGCTGTAGTAGCTCTATAGTTTCACACTTTTGCTCTCTTCACCACCTACTCCCTACACCTTTGCTGGAGATTTCCCATCATCAGTCCCATTCTGGCCCTGATCCAGCTGCCTGCCCTCAGCTCCCTGATGTGAACTTGTCACCTAACTCCCCCAAACTGAAATCTACCCTGAATGTACTACTAGTGGGGTACACCATACCCTTGACGGCATGCGTGTGCCTTCCCTTGGTTTGAGACCTTTACATGGTCATTCTTACAGGAGAGCCTTTCACAAAGAACAAAAGTAACAGATCACTTGAAAGGCATGAGTTTAACTTTGCAATATCTGAGCTCTTCTAATTGGTAATGAGGGTTATAAACATGACCCCAGTGAACTCAGTGGAAAGCAGTATGTTCTGGTCCTTGGTCATGGGTACCTGGTGACCCAGAGCTATCAAAATCCCATAATCACATAAAAGGTCTGCACTAACTTTAAGGCCAATATGAGTAAACTCTAGACATGTTTAAAAATATGCCTCTATAGTATTTGCATCTAATCATATCTAGTGACCATCTAGTAATACTGACAGTGAAATATCATTATTCGTGAGTATTCACAAAAGCAAAGTTCACTTTACCTTATTTCCAGTATAAATTATGTCTGTTTAGGATGCTGGAACATAGATCTAAATGACAGAAGGATCACTTTTCATTAGATAGATTTATATTCAGGAGAGAAAAAGTTGTTTTTCTTAAGAGGGTAGTACTCTTGCTGGAGACTTGTATCTTTTTTCCTAGTGCTTAGGCTTTACCTCATCTTTTATCACGTAGACTTTTATCTGTACATCAGCTGCATGTTAAGTTTTAAATAGGCAGTGATAACGCTGTAGATTTTGAACACTTGACATAATTTCAAGTCTCTGCTTGCCTCACTACAGTGTTTTACACAGTCTCTTCAGAGAAGCTACACTAATAGTAACTTAAGACAAAGGTAGTGGTGGGTCTCAGACCTGAGCAAATTGAAGGGGCCTTGTGTGTGAGTGGAGAATGCTTTTCAGTAAAGTAACAAAAAAATGGAGGAATTCAGTTATATTAACAAAGGCACAGTAAATACTTATGAAGTAGTATTTTTAGTTTAGTTCAGTGCTGTATGGTAGAGAAAGTTTGTTAAGAAAGCACTCTCTTCTGTGCAAAAAGTAACAGATATTTACCATCGATTATCCATCCTGCAATCAGGACTGTAGTCCACCATCACCATAAATTTTTATGTTATTTTTCTTTTCCTTCTGTCATTAGTGTCTCAGATATCCCACTGTTTGAATAACCTCTCTCTCAAACCCTTTTTTGAGTGTCCTGCAGTGTTACTGTTTGAGAGCAGAAAGGGTAGTTGTTCCAGTCTGTAATAAATGAGGCAATTAGTTTCGTATTTACCAAAGACAGCAGTAATGATATCGCCTAACTTGTACTGTTATTGCTTTTGTTTACCAAGATACGTCAGCAGCTTTGTGTCAACAGCTTTGTGCCACAGAAGATGGCTGTAACAGAGCTATCGAGTGTGTGTGTTGGTGCTGAATCAGCATGCTATACTTAACTGTCTTATCTCAGTGGAAGATATTTGTCTTATCTGTGTCTTACAGCTGGCTTCTGTGCACAAGCTGGAATGGGGAGGACTTGGCTCTGCTTGTACCTGAAGAAGTGTCCAGCATAGAGAGCATTGATAGCTGAACAAAGGATTCACCTACCTGGGTTTTCTCATCGGACATGCAGTGGCAGAGACCATCCATTATGTCATACAGCGACCATAGAGATAACACAACAGTTGCAGATGCAATCTCTAAGCGGCCCTGCAGCAATAAGCACTAAATTGGTAGCACTCTATATCCAGTCTCTTTTTAGCACCTGAATAAAGATAGCTCTTAACTATGCAAATAGGCTGGCAATGGAGATTTTAATGCTGCTTTCGGCATGAAGAAAAAAATTAGGTAGGATGAGACTCTCCAATTACCCTTTTTCAAGTTTGAGAGTGTCAGCTGTGGATTGTGATACGTCCTGTATCGTTCTAAGTGGGGCAACAGAGATAAGCTTATCATTAACTCAGAGGGTGCCGGCAAGTGCTGAAGCCAGTGGAGCTCATGCCAGCTGATGATGCAGTCCACTGTGTACATCTTAAAAGGCCTGCCTTAATGGTGAAGCCCCCAAACCTGTCTAAAACTGCTAACTAAAAGGTAGTTTTTTCAGAAGGCAACCAGACTGGGGCAGTACTTGCCCCTGCTGTAAGGAGACTTACTGCTCTGCAGTTACCGGAGAGCGTTTGTGCAGGTTTAATGTATGATGTGTAGACCCTGTCTGTGACTTAGCTCTTAAAATGGATTTTCACAGAGAACTGTCATACTTAGAAAATTTCCACCTTGAAGAGTGTGAAGTTAGGTCTATGCCTGCAGTTTGCAGAGGCCATCTTGCATGTTTATTTTTATCATTTTCCATATATTAGGGACTGGATACAGACACCTCTATTTTTTGTCCCACAGATATTTCTTGTTTTCTGGTTAAGTTGGCTGCACTTAGCTTAAATGTTTCTTCTAGTGAAAGGCTGTAATAGCATTTCTTTTCAGTGGATCTTTCATTATTTTTTTAACAACCCTGAAATGAGGTGACCAAATCTGAATCATGGATCTAATCGTCTTGCAGTGAACGCAGCATAATTGATGAGTACCTGAACAGCATTTCTTATCTTCAAAGCACTTTATAAATGCTATTAAGATCCTCCTTCCGTAACAGATATTATCCTCCCTGTTGCAGAGGGAGAGAAATGAAGAGAGAGGACAAGTGACTTGCCCAGGGCCACAGTGCAAACTGGTGAGACTGCCAAACCTAGGAATCAGTTTTTGCATTGACTTTTCAACTTTTTGCTTGCTATCTTTAAGTAGGAATTACCCAAACTATTAGCTTCTGGGAAGCACAGCACAGCAGAAGTGTAAATGTAACACCATGCTAAGGACCACTCCCGTGTGTTTTTTTCAGAGTGAGTTTGACAGCCAATACTGTTCTGATTCCTGAAAGTACAGGTAGGTTGTATGTCTCTCTTCCCCCAAAACAGATAAGGTAGAGACATCAAAATAATATAAAGTAGTTGACATTTGCAGAAGGATAATCTATGAAAGCAGCTATGATGTGGGAACTGACTTCACCTGCACACAGCATAGGATGAAAATGAAGAGACATAGCATATGCTGTATAATCAATGATCTGCTTACAGCCGTTAATATCCATCACATGAACAGAGTACTTCTGCAGAACTTCTCAGTGGTACTCCACCGGAAAATAGAAGTACCACATCACAATGAAACTGTTGTAGATCATTTTTGTTTGAGTGACAGCATTGTTTCCAAGCTATGTATCGTGATCACAAGAGAAGTTTGGAAGACAGTTCGAATAAGTTAAAGGGGAGTTTACACTATCCAGGAGACCACTACCCACCCATCACTGGTGAAAATGGTGCCATTTATCCAGGACAGGGGGAAGGAATATTTACACAGCTAACAGCTCTTACACTTCTGTCCTGAACCACCAAGGCTGATACTGAGAATTAAAGATCATTAACTTTTCCTAGCTAGTTTAGACACTAGCCAGTAAATAAAACTGTTTAACTTTCTTCCCTGGAGGTGCCCAAGTCGTTGCCAGCTTGTTGGAGAACCAAGCTGAGTTTTACAATAATCAGTGGGTCCAAAACATAATGAGTGCTTGTAGAGAGATTTAAGAAAACACTGATGTAAAGGATTTCAGCACAAAGATTACATTGTCTTCCTGGCCTCTTCATTACGCAGTTATGTAAGGCTTTATGGAATTAACTATTTCACACAAAACTGCCTGGAAAAACTAAAGCAAATGAAGAAGGGGTGTGTGCCTTCACTTCCTCTTCTTCAATGCACACCTCTGCTCGCACTTGGAAGGTAGCAACAAAGCAAGCCAGTTCTGCAGTGGCATTGTCTTGGTCCAAATGAGGACAAGCACGTACACTTCAGGAATGGCTTTGTTATGGTTTGATTTTGCTGTACAAAGTATGTGCTGTTTGCAAAGTATTTCTGGTAGACACAGGATTTAGAATAGGCTGTAAGTTCAGGTCAAAACACATGAAGGGTATGAACTGGTTTTTTTAAGTGCCTAGCACAGTGCAAGCCAATGAAACCAGGTACTAATGCGCTTCGGATTATTAAATCAAAATCTTCCAAGTTTATCATCATTGCTCTATTTGTATATAAATACGAATTATTTTGACAGACATTAATAATGAAGTTTGGTTTTTTAAACTCTACGTTGTATTTGTCGTTCTTGCTTTGTTTTTTGACAAACAGCTAATGGGATGATGGGTGGAGGAATGTTTATGTAAACAGAAACAGCAGCACTGTGGTATGATGTATTTTGTGGTCATAAAATCAACAGCAGTGCAGGAAGATGGGCTTTTTGCCTCCTTCTTGTGCTTGGGGAAAGGAAAGGGTGCTGCCCAAAACATCAGCGCCAAGAGCCAGTGGGGAATTGCAGAGCAGGGAATTGCAGAGCAGGGAGAGCACTGCTGCCAGCAGTGAGCCAGCATGGGACCTTGTCTTGCACCTGTCAGACCAGTAAATCTGCAAGCGCCTTCCTCCCCTTGCCCAGGTTGGGTGCAAGGCGAGACCAAGGCTGGGTTTGTGCCAGCTCCGCTTACCAGAAGACCCTGCCTGGCGTGCTTCTGCGGATTGCTACTTGCAGCACCTGCTTCACAGAATGAAGCTTGTATGAAACAGGGAGAAGGGGCTAGGCCACGAAGCATAACCCTTCCTTTTTAATCTCAAATGCTCTTTGCCTCAGTCCCGTTTGACTCCCGTTACTTTATGAATAGTATAAATTCTTGCACAGGCCTCTTACATACACCATTTGCTTTCCAGCCTTACAGGCATAACAATGCAACTTCCTTGCTCTGAATATGGCTTGATCTCACCCAAGATTTTAATAAAGTGTACTAATTGCTGAACAAAACCACCTAGAAATTATGCCCTGCCTCCTAAGCTGTCTGGTCTTCACTGCACTGAGAATTACTTAATGTAGTTTTGCTGAAATGCAATAGCATCCATCTTTCAGCCAACATCAGGAAAAGCCAACTAGCTAGGTGCACTGAGGTAGGGAGCTATAAGGTACCAGTAACTGTGTACTACTATGGGATGGCTCCATTTTCTGGAACAGTACTGGTAAGAAGACAGACCTGAAAATCTTCCTACAAATCCATGTCCGTACCTTAATTTGCCCCAGATGTGGCAAAGTAGTCCCTCAGCCTTTCTGGGCAGAGCCTACAGCAGTACAAAGCCTACTGAACCCCAAGCTTGCTTTACACAGAGCTGCCAAGAAAACTGTCAGTTATAAAAAGCAGCCAATTCTGATATTTAATAAAGGGTATCAGCTCACAGAAAGACCTGAACAGCTATGGAAAACAAACCAGTGAGTAGGTCTACACTTCCATATTCAATTTATTGGTCCCATGTTTTAACCTCACTCAGGCAAAACACACAAATGAAATAGCTTGTATTTCATAGCACAAGCCTCTAATCTCTGCAACTCTCAAGTGAAAGGCAATTTTAGAAGCTTCACTTCTTAAATGAAACAAGTTTAAATATATAAATACAAAACCACCAGTAAAGTGTCTCATACTGTGTCATCTCTATGTTTTTAATTTGTTGTGATGTTTTGCAGTAGATGCACATAAATGCACTGTGACGTTTACAGGATGGAAGCTAGCAGCTTTGGCCCATGTGGATAGGGAATTCATGACAGCTTTAAGCACACTGAAAAGCACAAGAGCTGCTTGGGATTGTGAAGAGGTTTATAGTGTTTGTGCAGAAACATTGCCAAGTACACTTAGTTCAACCAAGTTATTAAAACCTGAATAAAGACAGTTCCTGTCTTGAAACAGTATTTCTAAGCTCCCCACATATGACAAGAGATGGTATCTTTTGAACCACAGGTGGCTTTTTTCTTCTAATATACCATATCATATTAGCTGCCTTACAGGATTTATATACAACACAAGCACACATGATAGCAGAAAATAGTTGTTACAACCCTAAATTTAGTAACACCCCACACACTTTAGCACACAAAAAACCTTCAGTGGCCTACCCCTTTAAGAGGTGTATTTAGGTATAGGTCTCTTATTCTTCTTTAATTAAGATCTGATTTTGGTAAACCCACAAAAAAAAATTTCTCTATTTGTCATCTAGTACCACTGTAACTTCATGTTCTCACTGCAGCAGCTTTATTAGGTACCATCATAATTAGTCACTGCATTCTTTCTTAATCTCTGAATACTAAAATACCTATATCTGAGTGCTCTTTTGGATTATGTTCCCAAATGGATTTTAAAACACCTCTTTAAACCAAGTGGAACTTGCTTCTACTTTCAGAAACCAGAATGTCCTCTCAGGGACACAGATGAAAAAATCCAGACCTTTACTTTCCCTGTTACAGCGATACTTCCGATTCTACACAAAAGCTTAATAGCTCGCTCATGAACAACTGTCAACAGGGAGGGTTAAAGTGTATGTAGCAGGATTTCATTGGCAGTGCAGAAGTTAAAGATCTTTAAAGATACTTCAGGAAAAAGGAACAACACTGTGTGTTGTAGATAAGAGATTCTTGATTTATGATTAAATATATTTTGGAACGCAACAGCATTTATAGCAAACTTTTATTCAATAGTTTAAAAAGTGTATGGAAATTTTCATGAACAAAGATTTACTCAATGGAAAATACCTTCTTCTCCCCCTTAAAAAGTTCTGCAAGAACATCCATTAAAGGCATTTACCTACAGTAATCAGTTTTAAAATGCATGGGTACTTTTGGATTTCTTGGATACATATATACCATTTCCATAGTTAAGAAGCTATTGTCCTGAGCAGTGTATGAAAAGACACTGTTTAAACTACCTAGTTACAGGACATTTACACAGTTGACAACAAGCACAGGACAATTATAGACTTTAAACATTTAATGTGCCTTTTCATCAAGGAAGGCAAATGATAACTGTAGGACTGCTTAACACTGTGTCAATTTAGTATCACATATTTAGATCTGCAGTATAAAGACACGCACAAAACATTTTTGTGGAGTACATTGTTACAATAAACCAAGCTTGTATTCCATCATCATATGTGGTTCTCCCATAACTTCACTCTGTGAAGGATCTGCAAAAAACAAATCGATAGCGTGAGGCTTTTCCCAAGCTAAAGACCAACTATATCTATGAACATGACCATGTACTTTTTCATTCTAATGCTTAGTGCAACAGCTTGTGGACTGATTTTTTTAGTGTTGCACAATGCAGGTCTAACTCATAAGCCTCTCCCCAAAGCAGTGATCAGAAAAATACATCTACAGTAGAACACTGTTTCATAAGGACCCCCACAGACTTCAAGTAAAACCAACCAGTTCTACATAAGCACAGTCTCCTATAGGCTGAATGTCAAGGCTGATTGACTTTTGTGTTTAAGAAAACTCAAGTCTGACTGAAGCTTTTCCCCACAGGTACCCCACATCTCTTTCCAATGCAACTTCTCCGCACAATAGCTGGGCTCATACTCCTCCATTCTGTTGGTTGGGACACCCATGGTTTCTCTTCTCCACCTAACCACCTCGTTTCACAGAAATTCTATGCCCTTAAATATCTGAGATTTCCTCCATTCTGTGAAGTATGATTGACATTAGCCACCGTATTAAAGTTATCAAGAAATGTGCGGAGGACATGAGATACCGATGCTGACAGTACGAACTTCATTTCCATACAAAAAATAAAAATAAAAAAAAATCAAGGCCAGAAAAAAGATTGTGACTGCACTTCAGACAAAATACACCTTTCTTTATGGGTATATCAGAGTGTTTTCCTTCCATAAATACAGCATATTAATGCCTGATTCCTCCACAGACACCAAAATTATCTAATCCAGCCCCTGCTGATATACAGAACCTTATCAAAACCACTTCTAACTCACTCACTCCTCAGCATCCTATATGTAACAGATTGTGAGCAATGGTAAACAACTAAATTCCTATAATTACGTTTGACCTTGCTCTACCCTTGAACCACAAAAACCTACGATTCCTCCCCTTGCTCCCTGTAAATCCATCCCAGAAAATAATCTCAGGTTTACCTCATGCCTCCAGATTCCCACTTACCCCTCCATTATTTCCAGTTTCCTGTCTCCCTGGCTCTTTCCATTCTCCAGTCCCACCACAAAATACCTTCTGTCTCCTTCCACATCTCTAACTACCAGCTAGAAAGAAATAATTTCTTTTTTACACTACTCTTCCAGGTTTATTCCATTCCACACCTACCAACTGTCAGTCAGTAGCCCACCACACAACTGCAAACTGTTTAGTTAATTTAAGGGAGCCTTCCCCCACCACATCTCTGGTTCATTAGTTTGGTACCTCTCCTCTAGCCTTTATTTTTAATTACAGAATTTATAAAAACTTTGTATCTTTGTAACTTCCACTTGTCAAAATCTGCACAAGTAGTTCAAAAGTTTCTGGGGAAACAGGAATACAATATAAGTGCATAATCTTCTATTCCTTTAGAAACCCAGCCTACAAGCAAATACTATCTTAATATTTCAGTCATTTCCACACAACTAGCAACTGAACCACACTTATTTCTCCTTCCCACAGTACTTCTTTGCCTTTAGGAATTCAATTTTTTCTTTGTATTTTGTGTTTTTAATTCTCTTAGTCCTCTTATTAGAGGCAAAGAACTTCTCAGTTCCCAAATTTTTCTCTGAAATGTTTCCATAACATTTAAAACAGAATGTATTTACCATTAAGAATTTCCTCAAAACCAATGGATTCATCATTTCCCCTCAGAGTATCCAGTGCTATGTTTGAGCTGTAAAGAAATGGGAGACGCTGGACCTGTAAAAAGACAAGAGTTAAAGTTTCTGCAAGTCTGAAATTGAGGGCATTTATATTTGGATTTTCCAGTTGAAGTGACAGAGAAAAGCAACTGGCAAAGTCACTGTTTCCTTCACAAACAACAATGCAGCAAGAGAACTACTGGCACACAAAGATAGCAAAACCTACTTAACACCACCATCTCCTACGGTTTACCTCCCTGTTTTGAAAAGACCAGCCTTTCACTAGATTTGTAGCTTTGACTGCAGTGTAGCTACTACAGCAAATAACACAGTTACAAGTAGGGTTTTTTTCTTCTCCTCTGTTACCACAAAAAGCTGGGGAAGCTCACTGCAACAAACACATCTACACCCCGAGGTCAGTATTGGGTGACTTGACATACTGCAGTGTTTGGAAACCACATGCTAAGTTTCCTACATCTCTGATCCAAGTCAAGAACATAAGAGAAGGAGCTATATTGATTTTCACATCTAAATCAATTATTTTGCTGATCCCCACAAACTTAAGCTTCAAGTCCTCTTCCAGTTACTTTCACTCTTCTGTAACCTTCACCCACAGTATTATAAAAAAAATTCAAGAGGTACACACAGCATTCAGATCCTAAACATTCTGAGAATGGCCTATTTGCACTTACAATTGCATTCACTGCCAGTAGTGATACTTCAGTTATACCATGAATGTATTTTACAACTATAAAGTTATTTTGTTAGTGTAAAGAGATAGCTACATGATATGTCAGAGATTTCCATAATCACTACTGGTACCATTGCCAGGAGTTCAAATAAACTATTCCAGTAAATATTTCAGAAAAGTGAAATAAAGCCACAAGAGAACTTGTATATACAACATGAAGCTGGGAGTGAAAAACCTTCCAATCACTGTATTTCCCCCATCCATCCCCCAAGAATACCTGCGGAGACACACTAGCAGAATATCCTCACCTGACTCATTTGCTGCCATGTGCTAACATAAGTTAGCAAAAATATTTTTCCTCACAAGACAGCACAGCTGAGATCAACAGATGTTTTCATACATCCTGACTTGCACATCTTCAGGACCAGTAATTTCTGCCAAATTTAATGCACCTCACTGTGGTTCAGTAGCACCTGATCCACTGGAAGGTAATATAAAATCGCTCTAACTCACTTGGAAAAACAACTCTTAATAGCTTGACAACTCCAACAAGCCAAAAAAAGTTTACTGGGACCAATGAGTTTTCCATGTCTCCCAAGAGACAAAGTCAGTCTCCCTCCAGTTACCCTCCACCCTAGGAGATCAAAAGGAAAAGGAGACAAACTCAGCTTCCCAATTAAGAGTTAAAAACCTTTGAACCTAACTCCCTGTAGACCTCCCTGATCTTACAAGAAAGGCTGCAGAACAAAATAAGTACATAGCAAATTCTCTGCTTCAGGTTTCCTGTTACCTCTAAATCCACTCCCAAATCACTACCTGCTTCAGACCTCCAAATCTTTTCCCTACATGTGCAAAGATTCCTTCCCATGAAGGTCATACATTCCAGAGAAGAGTATTAATTCTACCAGTTAACACTCAATTCCTCCTTTTCTCTAAAGGCTTAGAGGAAGCTAGTCCACAGAAAAGATAAAGCAGCTACCACTTCACCAAGTAATCAATAAAAGAGCAGCAGCTGAAAGGCTTTAGCATATTGACTGTTCTGAAAACTATTAACTGCAGTGTTTGGTTAGTTGGTTTTAATAAAAGCAGCCCAGTAAAAGAATTTCTTCCGGAAACATAAGGTATTTCAACAAAGATAGATGTCTCTCTGAAAGCACGTTCCGAGGTATGAAATTTTTTCAAGTGGTTTAAGTTATACCAGTTGGATAAAGATGCCTACCTGTTTCACTGCTCTGAGTTCCATCTGCAGCTTTAAAGGTGCATGGAGTCCTTGAATGTTTCTCAACGTGGCAAAGTTTGTTTTATCTTGATTTAACTGGAACTATCACAAACAACATTGATTCTTATTTTAGAAAAAGGTACTTTCAAGTACAGCCATAGAAGAGATCTGTGGCATCCTACTTAAACGAACATACATTAAATTTATATGTAAAAATTCAATGATACCATCATATGTCTCTCAAATGTACACTAAAGATAGCGACGCAGTAATATTTGTTTTATGAAACTGAAATTGCTTTTTGCTGGGTTTTATTGCAAATCAGTAATAAGTAGCTATTTTATTTTGTTATTTGTGACAATCGGGACATGTACCACCACCAAGTGGTGTAGTTTTGCACTACTTTACATTGCTACAATATTGTCAGCACAAACTCCAGCCAAGTCTGGTTTAAACTGACCATTGTTAGCCATCAAAGACTGCTTGAGAACGCTTGAAATACTTATTTTTTTTTCATCAAGTAGGAAGACAGAGCACCACATATACTCCGTATGACTCTGAAAAGCAAAAGAAAGCTCATCATTTACCAGCTGCTCTAAAACTGATCAGTAAGACAAAGAAAATTTAGTAGAGGGCTCTTTCAACAAAAAAGTGCTGGCTCATGAATACTGAAGTACACACAAGTAACTTAGGTTTAATGTTAAACTTAAGCTTGAGTAATCCAGTCTCAAATTTGGCTTTCATAGTAGTGACTACATGCCTGTAATGTTGACACAATACAGTATCATAAAGTAAAACAAAAAATACAAAACACTTATTTTAAAACCTGTACTTAATCCCCATAACAAAAGCCTACTAGTACAACAATATCATCCCATTTATGTGAAGGGATCTCAAAAATCAATGGGAAAATACAAGCCAAAGGCATAACGTGCATTTTCTTCATAACAGCCTATATCGAATCTCTTCAGAAGTTAACAGAAAATACCGTTCATGTCTCATCTCAAGCTTACAATTCTGGTCACATTATTTTTCCATTTCTTTTATCTTATATAGGTGGGGGTCCTTATCTGGGTAGCAGAAACATTTGGTTTCTACTAGTGCTACCTGAATAGCCTACCATTTATGGCTGTAAAAACAACCATAACTTTCTTGGGCTAGGATAAGTCTTTTCTCATTCAAATATACATGAAAATAATTCTTAGATAAATTGGCCATAAACTTACAGAAAAACTAACCAAACAATAGGCGGAAAAAACAATTTAAAAGTTTCACATACTTCTTAGGGGATCACCTTCTGTATTTTCGTCATTTCTGTGCATTTTTTTCTCTCTAGCATGTAATCTTTTTGTTATGCAGGTTTTACACAGCAAGAAGAGTTAAAAACTAAACTATGGCAGCCAGTTGTAAAAAAAAAAAATCAACAAAGAGCTCTGAAACATTCATAGTATTTATAAATAAGTTCATGAAGTTGGTGTCACATTAACAACACCCTTTTAACTCAAGACAGCACTAGCACTCGTTAGAATTAGAATACATTAGACATTACATTTAGACCTTCTCATGCTGATTAGCTTCGCAATTCAGAACATTCTACCCAAATATTGCCTTTGCTTCAGGACATTTTATTACATCAAATCTTCTGTGCTAACAAAATAGGCACCAGAGGTTAAGTTCAATCATCTATTTAGCCAAGGCTGTCAGTCCAGTCTCCCTTTACCTTCAACCTATGATCCACAGACCCACTGAAGTGGTCCACAAGTGATGACTAAGCAGGACAAGATTGCATACACTGACAACAAACTGTATGTCTTAAATTTCTAGATGGGATCAAGTAATTTAATGAAAAATATTTATGCGTTCACAGACTGAAAATGAAGATATATGGTAAACCTACAGACAAAATGGGAGGAACAGCTTTCCAGAAGTGACCGGTGTGCCCCCCACCTAATTACAGAGGCTGCATACACAACTAGCTTAGTAACTTTTAGATGACTAAACCTTACTAAGTATATCACTACTTGAAAGCCCATTTACATACTTGCAGAGAGTCACAAATGGGAGGTTCACATTAAACAAATTTACCAACAATATTATTTGTTTAAATAAAATGTTACCATTGTTAAACATCTTTAATCTGTTAAAGGCAAGACCCTGTTCATTACTTGTTACTACAAAAAGCAGACCAGGTAACCACATTGTTTATTTAAAACATGATAATTAGTTCAGAGTGAAGACAGCTACATTTGATGCTATTCTTACATTTTTTTCTGACAGCTCCAGTGGGTGGGTGGGCAACAATTCATTTTTCACACTTGTAAAGCTAGAAATACAAGTAAAAAAAATTGAACTTCAAATTAATCACAATATCATTTTTTAAGCTGCATTCCAAAACTAAACTCAGACGCAAACATCAACCCAGAGACACACAACTATGGAAAAAAAAAAAAAAAAAGCCAGCTTAATATTGAAGCAGCAAATAAGACCTAACTAGTGCACTACCAGAATAAAAACAATTTAAATTTCAGGAATCCTTTTCAATGTCTGACATAACAAAATTACAGTTTTTTCTCCTTGACCCTCTTCAGGAACAGAAAAAAATATTAATAAATGAAAACATCATAGATTTAATTGTGTCCAAGCTACCTGGTATCTGATTTTATAAGTCTCCAAGCTTTTGGAACTGAATATTGTATATAGAAGAATGAGGGGGGGAATTACCTGCATTTTAAGCTCTGTGAACTTATTTTAGATTCATTATCCAAGACATGCACATAATTTTGCACTCATGTAAAATGGCAAAACTGAAACCCATTATTTTTGCTAGATTAACTTTAATTTTTGTACCAATGCTGAAATTAATCATTTCCCATAGTGCTACAGCACACTCAATATACATGTATATTAAAACCAGCATATATTTCATAATTATTAATACTTTGCCATCTCTTTTCTAAAGAGCCGCATCACAGAGGTAAAAGTCCACTAACGCTATCTACTTCTTGAAGTGACACCTCACAGAAAATTCACGCTTGAAAGACAATACAATTAAATACATGCACTTTCAGCTTTAGCAATACACCTGCCACCAACCTTATTTAAAGGCAACATTTGACACATACTTTCTTCCTATATCTGAAGTTCAACATTAGCTATGGCACAATTCAACACAAACAAGTAAAGCATACCCTCTGCGCAGAAGATCAGGACCTTCAAAGAGTCCTGAAGCTGAGAATTCAGTAATGGGGATACTATCCTTCAGCAGAGAAGCAGCGCCTCTGGAATTCTGGAAAAAAATCATGAGGATTACTTTAACAGAAGCAGACCCCTTCTGTATGGGCCATTAGGCCAGGCAAATGAAACAAAGTGTTCAAAGGCTCCTTAAACTGCTCATGTACAAACCCTAGACTTTAGAGTCTCTTTAAAAAACCCCAAACCAAAACAACCAAAACACAAACCCCACACTAAATCAAGAGTTCTTTCAGAGAGTCTTGTAATAGTCAAAGGTACTGGTAACACATTTCTCGGATCTGGCTGAAACAGTTAAATTTGCAATTACACCTTGTTCATTCCCATCCTGGGCTGCAAGGATGAAAAGGAAGATGGCAGGTCATGCTCAGCTGACAGGACAGAAAGGAACATGACTGAGCATTCCTTCATTTACTTCAAACACAATCAAGTAAAATCAAATCAATTTTATCCATGGTTTAAGGCTAGCATAAAGAGGACAAGGTGTATTCAAGCGGCCTAGTATGTCAGTTAAATCAAAGAGCAAGGGAAAAACAGTAACTTGTAGCAGAAGACCAGAAAAAACATCTCCACAGACTAAGTAAAGCCATCCTAACTCAGACCGCTGAATTCATGCTAACGTGCCTGATTTTATTGAAGTGATTTTAGTTTATACAAATTGTTCCAATAGGCCAATGTAAAATAAATTCTGGAAGGTGACAGCGATGAGCTGTTCAGTGGAGGAGCTTCCTCCAGCAGCACAGTCAGATCCAGCAGAAAATTCACGCTTACAGTTAAGGCTTTTTGTATTAACGTGCTAACTGTCCATAACTCAACAGCTATTAGAAAACTCTAAAATACCCGTTATTACATGCATATAAAGCATCTACCAACTAACATACTCAACACTGACCAGGCCTTTCTGAGATGGCTGTAAGTGAAAGCATTAAAGAGGTGCATTACTTGGAAGATATGACAAGAGGGAAGATGCAAGTGAAGTCAAACGTAAAGAAAAAAACACGAAATACTCCCAAAAAGTAACACTCTCAAGCCACACCAGTGCCCAGCCCGTCTTCGGTGGTCACACCACTGCTGCCGGCCACAGAGGACCGAGGCACGACCTCCCCCGGCTGCGGCACCGACAGCTGGGGGTTACCCCGGGGGTTTCGGCCTCCCCGCCCCACCCCGCTCCCAGAGCAAGGGCTTTACCCGCAGCCACGCACCCGTCAGGCCTTCCCGGCCCCGAACGCCTGGCGGAGACCCAGGGAGGGAGGGCGCCCGCCACGGCGGCACCAGACCCCCATGACTCAGCACGGCCCCGGCGCCCCTCGCCCAACAGCCGCCACCCCGATGGGGGCCACCGGCCAGGTAGGGGGAGCGGGGCGGGCAGACAGACGGGCCCACCCGTCCCGCGCCGCCCCACCGCAGGG
>JAVJGI010000014.1:22854812-22866228 GCA_035590275.1 Ibycter americanus | reverse complement strand
GGGGCCCCGAGCTGTCGGTGACCAACGGGGACAGGCCTGCTGCAGGTTAATGTTTGGAAATGAGTTTTGCGACTGGTGGATAAATACTGTGTTAGTAGGCAGGTGTTAACTGCCACAGTAACAGTGTGGTGACGGAATTAATATTAGCTTGCACTTAAAAGAATGCTGAAAGGCTTTCGAACAATCATGGGAAAGTTTTCCACAGATTTTGACGTGTAGCTCCAGATGTGTGTCTGGCATATCTATTTTATGTATTTCTCCTGTGACCTGTAGCTCATGAACCCTTTAAGATTCTGCCCCAAACTGCCCTGGCGCTACGAATTTAATGTAGCAATTAAACACCACAGCTTGTGCAAAAAGCAATATTAAAAAGGGAATTTTATATATGTTTAAATGGCACACTCATTTGGAAAATGTACCAAAAAATTCATATGCTTCAAACTCCACTTTCCTCTTTCTTGAGCAACATCAGTTCACCACTTTAAAAAAAAAAAATGTTCTCAACCAAAGTTCTGGCCCTTTGTATTCAAGTCTTAGGCTTAAAGCAAAGACTTCAAAAGAATGAGAATGGAGGACTGGGGGTTTTAAATCATTTTTAGGAAAACGGGTACCACAAAGGTTTCTCTGATCTTATAATTATAATGGGTACTGGGTTATTGTGGTGCTGGATCCATTATTATAGAATAGATGTGAATACAAAAAACAAATCCAGTTCCTGTTTAACTGCAGCTTACAGAAAAAGCTAGGTTTGTCACTAAATGTATTTATTTATTGACTGAGTTTGTTGGTCAGGATATGACTGTAGAGATGAAACATCTAACTTTCAAAGTCATTCTTGCAGGACACAGACAGGATGCAATCACTCCATGTACATTTTTGACATCACTGCAATCCACAGTCTAGGCTGCATAACATAAAAGAACATACATTGCAAGAAAGCTCTGGTTTTCCTTTAAAGGCTTTCACACTAGGGAAAACTTCCAGACATAAACACATATCACACACACATTTTCTCATCAAATTACCAAGTATTTTAAATTGCAGCAAGGCTTGTTTTCTTTCACAACTAGCTTTGTTTTAATGATCTTACATTGAGTACCTCAACAGTGGATGATTGGAGTAGTATCTCATTCCTCTCTGCAGCCCCGCTGCAGGTTAATAGGACTTACATGAGCAACTGTTGGGCTGACCTGACCTTTGATCAGAAATGAGAGCATGTGCTGGGCGATGAGTGCTTCAGCTGCTCAGAAGCAGTAGATATGGCTGCCCTCTGTGTTGCAGGTGGTTTCAAGGCTGCCCCCAGCACTGTGCTCACCAGAGTGGCGCAGCAGCCCCAGCACTGCGGGGGGGTGTTGCTGTCCTGCAGGTCTGAACAGTCTGTTTGAAGGCATCTTCCAGGGCAATGGTAACAGGGTAGAAAGTGAGATGCGGTGCCTGGGGTTGCTAAAGAGGCTGTTCTTGTATGTGGACACTTTTCAAAGAGCATGTGGACATACGCTTCAGAGTATGAGGACACTCTAAAATTAGTGTGAAAATAGCTACTGCTCCTCTAAAATGATTACTTCTATAAAGTTAGGATGATGAATTTCATATGTTGCTTTTAAAGAAAACCTGCAAATTATTATTTTTTTAAGAACAATTTTTTCATCATTTTGTGTAGAGAAGGTCTGAAATGCATGAATGTTTTAAACATTTTCTGAATGTTTTTTACCTCAGCATTTTTGGAATGTCAAATCTGGGTTTTTTGGTTTAGCTGGGGGACTTCACTGAGGTTTCAAGCAATCTTTAGACCATGGATTCTTTTATCTTTTAGGAATGAGGAAAGCGTTTACTCTTCGAAAAAAACCCATACTCTTTCAAATGCTCTTTTAGCAGTTAAATCGGTATTAACAAACATTAAACCTCATTAAACAAAGTTTTAGACAGCCTGACTTAAAGCAAATTCCTGTTTCAATTACTTAGCTTTTTCTTGCCTGAATCCCAGCATGGCATTGGGTCTGTACGTTTCCCATTGAAGCCTTGGGAAGAGACTTAGTGGACTCAAAACTTGCCATGACAGAGGCACAACATGGCTGGCAGGGCAAAGGCTGCCACATACCAGCCTCTTCCGCCCATGGAAGAGAAGATCTGCAGAAGCCAGTTCTCTTCTGGGAACTCTACTGCTGTGTTAAAGCAGTTTTTGAGCTAATATATCCTGCCTTTCCACTAAATTAAATAGTACTTTTACTTCTCCCATTCTCAGAGCTTTTTTGTGTAGAGAGGGATGGAAGATAGAAATACCCATTGATTTACACCATCAGTCCTCCTTAATAATAGCAAAAGGAGTATGTTGTCCAAGGAAACTTGCCTTTGTATTCACCATTTTTAATACTGATGCAGCTTTGTCGCTTTTCAGAATATAATTCCTTTGACCTATCAGTGGGCAGTCTGTTCTGAGTACGTGAACCTCTATCAGAAGAAAACTTTTATCCTGTGGGACTGGGAAACTCTTTCACTGGTTTCTGTCAACAGCCAGTTATAACCTGTTAAAGTGAAAGTACTTTTTATTTGTTTTTAATCAAATCAAATAAACACATTTTCTTTGATCTTTAAGAAGCCCTTTCTTGTTAACTTGCTTTATACTTTTATGTTTTGGCATTCATTGTAAATCTAATTATTTAAAAAGTTATTTTGTTTTAAATTATTAAACCTTTTCTGAATTTAAGATAAACAGGGGCATGTTTTGTTAAAGATTAAAAATAAATTTCACACAAAACTGCAAAACGTAGCAAAGATAATAATGTGTAGGCGTCAGAGTGTTCCAAAACAAGACTCTCTAGGGGCTCTTCTGAACACACGGCTACGTTAAAACCATGTTCTGAAAAGGCTCAGGAAACCCCTGACTCTAACCCACCCTTTCCTGAAGCTGGTGAAAGTATTTAGAAAAAAAGTTTCTGTTGCAGGGAGAAAAAAAAAAAAAAAGAATCCCACATATTGCTGAAGCAGATGATTTTTTCCTGTTTGTTTACCAGCAAACTCTACAGCTTGCAGGATTTTCTTGAGTCAAAACTTGCCCATCTTCATCATTCAAATGCAGCAAGGAGTCCGATAGATGACCGAAAAAAGTACATTGTTATCTCTCTATGAATTGTAAACGTTTTTAACATGCTGTAGCATCCACTGAGGAAATAACACCAACAATCCCTCGTTTCATTATTTGGTTTATAAGTCATTAGTTAATTTTTAAGGGAAAAGATAGTGTATCTGTAGAAGTATCTTCAGTTCGTATTTTGGTAGGTTGAACAAGGGATGCCAGTTGTTTTTTAATCCCAGTTACATACTTGGATTAAAAAGAGGTCCTTGTTGTCTTGAAGTGATGACTTATTTTGTAGCTTGTCAGTGCTTCTGTAAGTCTGGGACTTGTTTATTTGTAGTAATCCTCTGTTCGGACGCTGAGAAACAGAGCTGAGCTTCTCCGTGCTCCTTGCGTGGAGCCAGAGGAGCCGGAGGCTGTAATGGGGAGAGCCAGTCGCTAGGGGATGCTCAGTAGCCAGAGACCCTGACCCTGCCTTCCTGAGCGCTTGCCAGCCGCCTCTGCTCAGCCGAGCTGGGGATTAGACGCCTGTGGCTTGAGTACTTCTTCTCTTCACTCGCAATTCTGTGAAAATGATGAAAAAAGAGGGTCGAAGGATAAAAAGCAATGTATTTGCAACAGCTGAAGCTACACGGGCAGTGCTTGGGGGAATGCTGGTAGGCGTATTTCCCTGTTAGTGGCTGAATAACTACTTTCAGTAAGCTCTATTACCTCCTTGTGACAATATTAATCTTAAACTAATCCTTCAGCCTGAATCCAGCATTTAACCTGGCCAGTGTTCACGTGGCCAGGACCTCACTGCTCCGTGAACTCTTTTTTTTTGGCACTGAAACCAAGTCCCTCATGAGAATTCACAGAAAAACATTTTTGTCTTCCCCCTTAGCTTGGAGTGATCTGCCTCCCACAAGCATAACCACCCGGCACATATAGGTGAGACTAAGAGCACGTTTCCTGTGAGAGTGTCTTCCTAAGGGAAACCTTGAAAATAATTAATAGTAGTCACAGCTGAAAGAATTGAATGGAACATTACTTCCCATTCCTGCTACTGTGCAGGGGGGGAAAAAAAAAAAAAAAAAAAAGTCACCCAAGGGTTTGCCAAAATGCCTAGCAGCAAACGGGGAGTCTGAGACTGCTCTGACTCATAACCATATCCATTAAGCAGCAAGATAATCAGAAGTCACATTAATTTCCTCTTACAGCTGAAGACAATAAATGAGCCCATAATCACCAAACTGAAAAGTTGGCATTTTGCACAGAAAATAGACGTTTTCAGCAAAAATATATGCATCACTAAAAATAAGGGGTTTTTTCCCTATAAGAAACTGTCAGCTGAAAACTTTCTCCACGTTTTTTCTGTCATTTTAAAAACAGAAGCATGTTGAGGTTTCGGATCCAACCACAATGTGCTGCTTAAGAATGCTATCATTGATCACATGGACGGCATGGTGATGACTGGCATAGAAATAGTTAAATCTCAAATCTTCAAAGGCAATTATGTGTTGAACTCCTGAGGATGTGAGCCAGCCTGCCTAGGTTTAGCCAGCAAAATCAGAAGTGGGTCTAGAGCCTCCCGAGTTTTGGCCAAGCTTGGGCTTATCTTTGAATCTGATGACTCATTTATGATAGAAAAGCGCAGTTTGCTCGCATGTAGGTAAACAGAAGTCATAGCTTACAGTAAGCAGCTCGTATGCAAACCCTGGCACTTGCAGATCCTGCTTGAATTTCACAGCGTTCCAAACAGGTTCAGTGATCCCACAGAGTGGACTTCACCAAGTTGAGACTGGAACTAAAGCGCAACGTTGTTTTTGTAAAGAAGAACTATTACAGTGTTTCTTCGGGAAAAGCTTTGGTGAAATTCAACACCATTATATTCTAAAGGGTGTTGAGAGTTAATTAATTGTTTCTATGGGGAAAATAATGTATGAGGAATTTTATTTTTGTTCATTTTTCTGGAAACTATGATTCTACATTTTCCATGGATGATTTTATTCATACTTCCTTACTGCAGGTTTTCCACACAATGGGCCTAACTTTTTTTGCTCTTTGTATTGCATCTCTTAATTCTGAGTCTCTACAGCTACCTGTTTTATGACATTCATTATTTTTTTGTGACCTGCGTCATGCTAACAGCTTAAATCATATTCCTGTGCTCAAGTTTATTGTCGAAAGATGCCGAAAATGTGTTGCTGGAACTTTGTTTTACAATGAGATTTCCTATTCAGGTTATATAGCATCATTAGGAAATGCTTGTGACAGAAACTGTCAATGAATTCCAAGAGTGGCAGCTCTGTACTTACTAAGCAAAGAATGTTGCAGCATATGACAGATACAAGTTTATTTGCATAAAGTTATTGATGCACGTACCATTACAGTGTAGGGGGTTGGTGAGGGTGGGGGTATTTAACGTATGGAACTAGAACTAAAGAGAAAGGAAACAAATTAAGATAATACCATCAGGCAAATGCTCTATTTTTAATTTCAGAAGAAATTAGGAGCTCCATTTTTGTAAAGGAGGATTGTGAACTGGATTCAGAGTGACTTTCCAGGTTAAGGAAAAGAAAAAAAGAAGAAAAAAGTGCAAATATTTTAAAGAATTAGATTTAGGCTGGAACAAAGAAGATGCAAATTAACTGCAAAAAACTTGTGTGGTTTCTTCTGCAGAAGGACTTTTTTAAGTTTTAAAAGATTACCGGAAAAACAAACCCCAAGCCATTTATTCAAAGGAGCAAACAGTCCTGAAAGGATTTGGGAAATATATACAGTGGACATTTCAAGAGAGACTGTCATATCCTCCTCTGAGAGTAAATTTGTGTGAATACCTTTGTGGTGAAGGATCAGAGTGGGCAGATCAAAGTAATATATGGGCTCAAGGGAGACAAGGAGGGGGAAGAGAGGTCGACATAGGATCACATTTGGATTCAAGAGCTCCTCTTGGCTCACAGAGTTCTGTCCACTGCTGTTACAAACAGCCGTGCTATATAATTATTTTCATAACATCTTAATAAACTTGCATATTAAGTTAACTTGATCCCATTTCTCTTCCTTCTTCCCTGACTGTTCTTATTCTGGGAGGTTTTGCTGGAACCTCATTGCTCTGCATATGAAAACTTCATGTTTGGGCAGAAATCATTCAAAGCCGGTTTATACCTATTTGTTCTGGTGGCTTTTAGCTCACATGGTTCTTCCTCCATACAGAAGACATGAAGCCTCCAGGCCATCTGTTCTTCTGATAATCCCAGTAACCCTTCCCAGAACATGGTCTAATTTTACATTTCTTGAATGTGAAAGCACTCACAGAGTGAGAAAGTCAGACTTCTGTGTAGTGTTTCAGATGAGGTCACATCAGTGCCTACATGGCTACAAAAATACAGTTCTCATAGAGTTTAGGATCACATTTGCTTTTTTTCGTAGTTGCATCACACTGGTGCTTCATTGGTTGCTCTCAGGCTTTCTCTTCACCACAGATCTTTAATAGGCGAGCTCCAAGTTAGCTGCAGAAAATCTTGTTCTTAATCTCTAGTCAATAACCTTGTTTTATTCTGTTACATTTCTATCATTCTAATGTAATCTGCATATGATTAGTCTGATGTTCCTCTGGTTTGCGACCTCCTGACCTTCTGGGCTACCATTGACTTTAATCAGCGTATTTCTACTTCTTGTGGGACCATCAGTTATGGAAATATTAAATAAGACTGGTCCTCAAAACAGTCCCTGAGGATGTCCGGTATATCCTGAATCATCCCATTCCAAGGCACTTCATGATAGTCTTCTCTCTGAGTAATATTCTATTCACATTTCAATTTTACCATTAATACTCTTCTCCATCTTAATAAATAAAATAAAATTAAACAATATTTTTCTGTGTGACATTGCATTAAATACTAAACTGAAATTGTGCTAGATGAGAGCTGTACTTTACTATTTTCAAAACCTTTACACAATCAACAAAGGATATTATGTTGCTTTGACACAGCTTCCTCTTTGTCCATTTTGAAAAATCCATTTTTCAGCCTGTTATTTTCCAATTATGCAATGCGTAATTATTCTCGCCTTCAAAGTTTGTTCTAAAATTATGCATATTGTTATCATTAGAGTATCGACTCTACTGTTATCTAGAATACCCTTTCCCTCTCTTTCTTACATGTAGCTCCTAGGTGTACCACTAGCCAATAGATAAAACAAATACAAATTTGTAACATTTATTGAAGGTCCTTATTGTAAGATTTGTGATTGCTGTGCTGATTCTTTGAGTATTGGAGAATGAAAATTTCCTAGATGATTACATTTAGGCCGTTCAGCTTTTAAGTTTTCTGCTACCTTGCAAATAGACATTTCCAATTTTATAGATTTCTTCAAAATTACTGTTCAACCTTGCTACCATTTTGTACCTTCTCCTTCTGCTTGAAAACCAAGGCAGAGTGCTCATTTTTGGGGGCTCTGCCCTGGCTAGAAGTTGGATCCCAGATTTCATGAACAACTATATCTACATTAAAACTGTGATTATTATTTTTTCCAAGCCTGGTTTTCCTTCTAGATTCTGACTAAATCTGATTGTAGTAAAAGCTGTAACATTTGGCTTCTGTTTGAGAATAGCATGCTGACCATCCTGAAAAGATGAAAAAAATCCTTTGAAAAAGAGAGGAAGGAAGAGTGTCTGGAGCCTTCTCCTCTGGGATATTTCTGTCTAAAAAGTGTAAATAAGGATTATGCCCTAAAAGGTGTGCTGTATTGTAGTTTCTCAATGCACAAGATTTGGCTAAGGAAGACCAGAATTTTCTTTTCTTATATGCTGAGAAGTACCATTGGGATTGGGTGGTAAGATGTTTCAACTCTTCTTCCCCTTAGAACAGGACATATTTCTGAATATGCTTAGATTCTTTCTTATCTCACGCTCATTTTTATGAACCAGGCCTCACATGCAGCTGCCATGCGGAGGCAATAACTGCACTGTGCCAGTGTTGGTCACAAAACTCTTAAAACAAAATATATCCAGTGTGTTTCCAAAGCTCTACAGATCAGCATTTTCCCACTCTTTAAATAAAGAAAAGATAATAGACATCAGGTGTACTTTAGCATTTTACATTACCCGTATTTAGCTCTGCCTGCCAACATGTTTTGTTTGTTCCTTGAAGCAATTCTCAGATCCAGCCTAAAACATGTGCTTCTGCACTTTTCCTGGATGATTTTCAAAGACAGACGAAAAATTGCACTCTGTCTTTGAGATATGTTCCCGAAAGTCTACTAAATGGAGGCCACCAATTCACTCATTAATAATCTCAGCTACTAGTCTGGCAATGAGGAGCTAATGCATTAATCTACCATTCTGTTTCTGTGCCACATTTCCCCGTGCTTTTTCTGGCAGTTTTCCTTACAGCCTTGTGAACTTATTCATCCTTCGTTCCATACTCAATGTGCCATGAGCTCATGCTTTCTTTACTCTAATGACAGGTTTTATGGAAAAAATCTGCTGTTAGTCGATACCTTCATCTGCTCTGCTTTCAGCCACAACTCACACATGGTGTGGAGTCTGATAACTTATGGAGTTTGCTATCACTGTAGTTTCCAGAAAAGTTGCACCGGATTCCAGAAGAAGAAGAGAATTCCTCTGAAAGAAGATTACAGAGATAAGGAGCATGAAATGATGTGTTTGGCCTTCACTCTAGATACATTTATCTATTATTAACCACTGTCTGGTATATTTGAGCATAATAAGAGGTGAATGTTAGGCGATAAGAAAGCGAAGAGTAGGTTTCAGGATTATTTCTCTGTTCAAAGGATTTTACATCTGTCCTACCCCCCACTTCCTTTCCTAGCATTTTAAAACCACAAGCTACTGAGTTATGATAATACATTAGTCTTCATAATATTACTAAAATAATATTTGAAATATCATTTGGAAAATGATGGAGAGAGAAATCAACTCAATAAATTTCTTAAGAAGTTAAAAGCCACAGCGGGAATCATGGAAGAGAATTCCTTGAACCTGTATCTGTCCTTATTCACAGTAAAATGTTAGAGAATATAGCTGTCTTGTAGCCAAAGGAAGGACGTTATGTGCTTACCTACTGGAATATGAAAGCTAAAAAACAGCTTTCCATTTTCTCCCTCTCACATATTTTTCTTGCTTTTCTGAATTTTTCTGTAGCAAAATGTAACTTGCTGACTTTGCAAAATATGTTATTAAAATTATGGAAAATGCTTCCTATTTTCTATATGAATTCTGTGAACGTAACAGTGCCAGCTTTTCCTTGAAACTTTGAGAGTCCAGGGAGTCAGTGTCTAAGCATGGAGTCATGGCACCTCACTGGGAAATCCCCCTGCATTATCAGGTTATCTCTATAGTCTCTTACTTCGTTTTTTCCTGAGCGCAGAGCTTTTTGCTTCTCTTGCAAGACATATTCTACCATGGCTTTCCTCCTTACTAGCAGTGAAATCCATATTACAGGTGTACTTTACAAGTTGGTTGTGTTGGTTTTTTTTTTTCAAATAGGAGAGAAGCAGAAGAGGAAAACAATAAAGGCATAAAATAAAGCATTTGCTTCTTGTCATCTAGGTGAAGATTGTACAAGGACTCATTTATAACAGGCTATGAGCCTTAATTACAAAGTTTATAGGTAGGTAATGTTTAGTCCTCACACTGCAGCCTCTTCCTTCCTCTCTAGATCGCTGTTCCTTGGAGCTCACAATGTGTCTGCATTTTCCTAAAAAATCAGTGCATCTTCCTCTCCAGGAAGTGGCTTGTTCTTTTATAGCAAAGCCAATCTTTGTCCTCTTTAAAGGCCATATATCCTCTGCTGTCTAGGGACAACACCCCTGAACACATCTGTCTAGACATACTAGAGCCTGCCTTCCCTCTTCCTATGCTGAAAAACTGACATTCCCTTAACAGAGACTTTACAGCAAGCTACATGTGGCCATGCAGATGCAGAATTGTGCTTTTGAAGGGTATTTGTCTGTACACACAGTTGATTTCATAAACATGCCTGTAATACAAACTGTAATTTTTCGTAAGTAAGCCTGTATGGGTCACTTCTCATTCATTCTTTCCCATGCTATAAAACAAAACAGAACAAAACACAACACATCATAGTATTTTTTGAGTAAGCTGGACCCTAACATTTCAAAAATAAGGGATAGCCTATTAGTTCACTGTTGAATCTTTGTGATCCACTAGTGGGGAATGTTGGGTGTCCTATAAATGTTATTTGATAAAAGCTGAGGCTAGGCACCCTGCTGTTTTTAAGGATCACACTGAGACAAACTGCTGGTAGGATATGCAAGACAGCAGATTTGTTTATCCTTATTTCTCCGCTCACATCCCCTAGCACACATGGTTGCTGTTTTTGTTTTGACTAATTTTGACTTTTTTAAATGTGAGAAAAGTGGTTAAAATGATGTAATCCCTGTCTGAAGCTGGGATGCGTGTGAAAGAGTGGAAATGCTGACAGGCCTCTGGCTGGAGCAGCGTGAATAGCTGTCCTCCAGGGCTGGATGCTCTCCTGCCCTCCCAGTCCCATTCATTGCATTGTTCTCAGGGAGGAGGAAGCCAGGCAGCAGTGCAAGGAAGCCCACAGGCTTCACACACACTGGTTCAGTGGGATAGCCCAAGACCTCATAGCAGCCCAAAATCCGATGAAAAGCTAGAGCAGTGTGTTTGCTGTTCTTATCTCCTTGAATCTACCTTATGGTTTTCCCAAGATCCAATCAGTATGGGTTTTAAGCATTTTAAATTACGTCTGGTCATTAAGATCTGCCAGCAACGGCAATAGATTTTGATCATTTAGTCTCCTGGATTTTATTTATTCTTGAATGCATAGATTTTGCGGTTTTTTTAAACAAGAAGTAATTTCCTTCTCATGCAGGTTCTCTGTTACATAAAATAAATAAAAATTATTTTGCTCATTTATATTAGTTATTTCTATTAGTGTAAAACATGCAGGCATCCACAGCTGGACAAGGGTCACATTCTGTTATGTGATGTACGTAGAGAGAATGAAAAGGTGGTTTTTACTGTAACATGTTTACAGTCCAAGCTTAAGAAAAGTCAAGAGATGAAGTTTGTAGACCAGCCCCACAGCCTTTAATCTTTTTGTGTCATAGCTGAGTCATGAGGATTTAAAATGCCCTAGACATAAACTATAAGATGCCCATAAACATAAGATGCCCTTGGGGATATAGATGCATGCTTATATGAATGTGAGTACTACTGTAATTGAAAATGTGTACATCATGGGTGGGAGTGTTGACCTGCTGGAGGGCAGGAGGTTCTGCAGAGGGGCCTGGGCAGGCTGGGCCGATGGGCCGAGGCCAGTGGTGTGAGGTTCAACCAGGCTCAGTGCCGGG
>JAVJGI010000014.1:22778623-22828387 GCA_035590275.1 Ibycter americanus | reverse complement strand
CGGCTGCGGGAGCCGCGTCCCGGGGCTGCCCGGGGGGAGAGCTGGCGGGGCCGCTCCGACGGGAGGTTTTCCTGCTCGGGAAGTGCTGATTCATCAACTTTGATATGGATATGTAGGTATTCTTTTTTTTTTTTTTTCTCCTTTCTTTTTCCCAGGAAAGTGCTAATTTCCCCACATTATTTGTCACTGCCAAGGAGGTTCTTATGCCCAGGATGAAATAGGCACAGGCATGGGACACCCACCCTGGATACAGGAAATGTGGGTTCAAGTCCTTGCCAGGCTTCCTTCACAGCTTGAGCTTGAACTTCGGCGTCCCGCTCCCACATGGGCTCCCGCAGTGACCAGCCTGCTGGGGGACTGGCTTCCTCTTTCCTGTCGGAAAGGTTTTCCATTGTGCAAATCATGGCAAACCCACTGCCCAGGGAGAAGGTGGACTCTTGTGAGCCAGGGGCTCTAAGAGACCCTAGTTCACCTTCCTGTTTCAGGGACTGTCAGGGACACGCGCACCCTAGACCAATTCCAATGGGAAAAGCTTGGCTTGTTTAGGGGAAAACAGGTTCTCTGGGTGCTGGGCACATACATCCCGGGGTCGGCTCAGGCGCGATAGGCACCAGAAAGATTCTTCTCTATAGTTTGGCGGAGTGCCTTTACAACTGTTTTGCTAGAAATTCATACCCCACCTTAAATGTACAAGATGTTGTGCTCCAAATTAGAATTTAGACTTCCCCAAACTTTTTGATTTTGTTCCATTTTTATTTTTTTTGAAAGAAAATCACCCTTGCACAGCTTTGTTTGGACATCCCAGGCTGATCATGTTTCTTCTGGGTCAGCGGTAAAACTCTCCATACCTGTATTTGCATGGAGAGTTTCAAAGTTACTGGTGAAGTGGTGGGATGTTTTGTACCACGCATCTCACTCTGCTTTTCTTCCCACTTCACCTTCCTTTGCAGCCTATTTACCTAAAACTCTTACTCAGGCTGTCTAGCACTTCCCATTTCAAGTGTTCTTGATGAAACTCAGTTCATCACTGCTGTATGGTCCGCTCTTGTAATTCAGTCTCTGCTTCCATTTACTGACAGGTGGTAGAGGAGATTCACAGAAATAGTCAGTGGTTCAGGAGTTACTAGAGAGAGCTTCATAAGGAAGCTGCAGAAGGATTTGGTTTACATAGGTCTATTTAATAATTTAAATTTCCCCAAAGCAACATGCAAGCTACAGGCTGTGAGAAGTCCCCATTTGAAAAATGAGGTTAAGGAAATTATGTTTCTTTGACATGTGAGTGTGGGGCACTTCAGCTCTCTTGTGTTTCTATGCACATGTGTATTTTGGTTGATGTGGGAAAGAACAGTACTTTTGTCTGTGTTTTGCATAGTACTTGCGTATGTTTCCTTTATAGCTTGTATATATTTATTCCATATTGTGTTGCATACATCTATGCTAAAGACTGTACACATAATCGTCAACATGAAATGTTGTTGCCATATTAAGTTCAATCTCCCAATCCTAGACTTTGTGTGACAATATATCTAATCAATAGCATTTGGGAATGTGAAGGACTGGGTTTAAACCCTGAAAAGACCAGATTCTACAGCCAGGATTGATGATTCTGTGGCCACATTTCCAGAAACACAAGCTGATGATTTGGCTGTATTTCCAGCTTTCCACACAGAAGCTATACGTAGCAATTAGCAGCTAGAAGGTAAATAGAGTCTGTTACAATCTTATCTGTGAACAGTGCTATAAGAATCTAGTTGGAACTAGATCATCAAAATCCCCAGTGAATGATGGACTTTTCAATTTCATGGTCAGCTGGAAAAAATGAAGAAAGAAATTCCAGGTCAAACCTAATCAGTGCTGAGGTTAATTTCTTGCAATAACTAACCTGACTTCCCCGAAAGTGCTGTTTAGATGGAAGTTCGTCTGTTAAGGTTTCAATTTGATTTGAGTACTCGCTGAAACAGCTGCACAGACACAGCTACAGTGGTCTAATTTGGGCTTAGGGCTGGAGATCTTAATGGAGTCCAGAAAAATAGGGTTTCCCACTTCCTCTAGATCTTCATGGAGACCGGGCTCCCTTAAAAATTACAGACTGTGTTCACATAAGCAGAAGAGTTAGACCCTACTGCATATCATAGTTTTTTTCAAAAAATTGGGTTTAAGTATCAAACTTTCTGACATTGCTAAAGAAAACCACTTACATCACTTACTGATGTTTTACCAGACAGGTGTTTTGCTCATACACTCTACACAAAGCCAGATTTAATTCTCTTATAGCTGATGTAAATGTGGAGTAATTCCTTTAGGCTAGGCTAGCATCTTGATTTACGGTTCATGCTGGAGGAAATCAGGACTTGGCCTGTGCCCTAGTAAAAATCTTCATATCCAGAAGCACCCGATACATTTAAAACCTTAAAAATTTCCCACTGGGGATATCAGAGGATTTTTTTGGTGGTGTTGGGTTTTTTTACATGTGAACAATAACAAACAAGCCGAGCCTATTTTTTGTTACATGCTTCAAAGACTGAAACCAGTAGCCCTTCACACTGTGTGGGTGTTTAGGACAAAAGGAAATTGTCCAGATTTTCAGGACCATTGCTGAGTCCTTACACTTTAATGTGGTTTGGAAAATTCAAGCACAATGTTTATCAACTTGCTAGTTTTCATGTCCGACTGAGATTGGGAAAGGAGGAAGCTCCACAGATGAGAGTTAAGGTTCGGCATTTCAGAAGTCTGTGACCAGTGGGGCTGTGGTGGGGCTTTATCAGCAAAACTGTTCCTTTGAATCCTCCCCCAAAGTTAGGGATTGGGACTTCCTGCTGCAGCCCCGGAGGGAATGAAAAGCAAGACTGCTGCAAGAGCAGCTTTGCCATGAGGCGTAGGATGCCCAACCACAGTCACCTCTGCTCTTGGAGGCATGTTCCTCCTACTGGTGCGAGACCTTCAAGAAGCAAACTGCTCCCTCCACAGACGTGCTTTGTCTTTAGATCTCACTTCCCCCGCCAGCAGTCTCTTTTTTTCGGCTATCAATATTTGTAAGAATGCTGGGGAAAGGTTTCTGTGTGTATTTGAGCATGAATTCCACCCATGGACAGTACCAGGCCCTTCTTTCCTTGCCCTTGTGATGCATCCTTACTACACATATTCCTGCAATGGAGAAACAACCTTTCCCAAGCATTCCAGCTAGGAATGGCCTGACTACTTAATTCACCAAGCGGAAACTGCTCATCCTAAAATTGGTCCAGTGATTTTTGGCAAGGTGCCCACACAGTTTTCTTCTAACCAGATGCAGAAGTTCAGTTTCATTCCCCCACGGCTGGAGGTCAGCACTGCATAAATCCTGGTGGTTAAAAGAAAATATGCTGCAAACGGCAGTTTGAAAAGTGAAAATACAGGCATTAGTGCTCTCTCCAAAGCCAAGAGTGGCACAGTATCATGCCTTTTGTGACTGGCAGAATGAACAAATGCTGGAACTAAGCAAAGCGGTAACAGGTTGAGAAACACAAGGGTGTGGGGAAAGGGATTTGAAACTATACATTTCAGAAATATTTTTGTCTGAAATTTTAGTCTTGAGCCATTGAGATGTATGGAGAAACTTGGACTGGGAGTGTGGATGACTGTTTCTTTGGTATTAAGTCATATTTGGTATTTGTCTTTTGGGTTTTTTTGTGGCACGGTGGGTGGAAATGTGCCAGCCTAAAGAGGAAGAGGAGGAAGATTTTGCTCATGACACCACTGTATTGTCCAAGACAGTTATTGATGCTTGTGAAACAGTTAACTGATTTATTAATCATCTTTCCCAGACTTTTGTTTGGCTTGTGTTAATGGAGAAGCAAAAGGTTTACATTCACGATGACCTGATTTTAATCTCTGTTGTTTTTCCATCAAATCCCAGTTGATTTTCATTACCGAAATCGATTTGTCCATATCCACAATGTTAAGTCACCCCTGTAACGTATTTAGAGCACAATCCAGCATGCTGCAGTTGACACTGATTTCTGTTTGCATGACTTTTCTGGACGGTGGGGCTGCCTCTCCAGCATTCCCTGATGCATGGCACTAAGCACGCCTAAGTGCAATCCCTTTGAAGTCGTATTGCTTCTTTTGGAGCTATGGCCTTGAAACAAGATGCTCTTTGCCATTAGAGCAGCTCAAGGATGGCAAAGCAGTTAGAAGGAAGGTGTTTCTAGGACAGTGGGTTGCAGGTGCTGTGGCAGTGTGGTGACATAATTTCTGCACCGTGCCCGGAAGCAGGGGTGGAGCGGGCAGGGCATGGTGGCCCTTGCAGAGCCAGGGACCCATGAGCAGATGTCTCAGTTCCTCGGAAGTTCCCTTGGGAAGCCTGTGCTCTGGGAACAGGACCCCCTGCTTAGTGTGTGTGGAGCAGCGAGGGATGAGTGTGAGGGCGTTTCATGAGAGGAATTTCACAATTTCACATAGTTCACTTGAGCGTCCTTCCTGTGGGATTCTTCCCTGCCACGGAGTGAAGGAATTTGCCCCTTTTGTTCCCATTGTCATTCCTCTGTGGAAAAACCTCTCATCAGGATCACCGTGGACTAATGTTGACAGAAGCGTGAGAGTTGCCATCCTGGATCAGACAAGGGTTCTGTTTAGCTCCGTGTCATGTCTCCGGCGGTGTCCAACATCTGATCTTCAGGGGAGGTTCAAGGAACCTTGCAGGAAGCAGTTATCTGATAAAATTCTCCAGAGAGGAAATTTTTTTGTAGTATGATCTAAAATCCACTATTATTTACTAAGAAACCGTGGGACTGAGGGTCAAGGAAGCTAAAATTAGTGTCTGCCAAAACTCAGGTGTTGTCTGTGTTTATGGCAAATGGATATAACATAGTGGGATTAAACTGTGTTATATTGTATAATACAATTTTCTTCTGTTGCTCTGGTAGTGTTTGGGGTGAAACCCCACCTTTCTTTGTTTCATGCAGTGCTGTAATGAACATTCGTCCTAATCTATTTTATAAGTATTAATGGTTATAATTTCCCAGTGTAAATTGAGCCATAGGCAAGCTTGCCAGAAGCCTTCTGCGTGTGCCCCTACTGTAGACTTTGTGGTTTAGATGTCATTTAATTGCAGAATGGGTTTAGCCTCTCAAGCCATTGCAAGGGAGTCCTCTGTGCAGACTGTTCTGGTTCTTCTCACCTCTCTAGTTTAAACCGTTGTGTTGCATTAGTTACATTCTCTTGTTTTGAACCCAGGGCCTTCGCTTATAGCTCTGCTTTATACGTTTAAGTAGGGTGGATGGAAAGTCAGTTCCTGATTTTGTCTTTTTTTGTGTGTATCTTGGAGCGCTACAGGACAGTTCAGCTGTAATGATGGAGCATCAGAAATAATAACTGTCAGCCTTCAGCAAAGTGGAAATCCTGTAACTTTGCTTTACATTTACTTGTATATGGTTCCTAATTTATTTCTGTGTGCACAGCTTAATGAATAGTACAGCCCCAGATGAATTTGTCAGTCCTCTATTGCTGGCTGAGCTGGCAGGTTACTGGCAGGTAGTCAGTTTGTCTGTCTATATGAAATAGCCTTCCATTTCAATCCTATTATATTGCATAATTTGTCCTACCAGGGAATCTGTAACAAATCTTAAGTATCAAGTTGGTAAAGAAATTTAATTTGGTCGAGAAAGTGTACACCCTTACTCTATATAGGAATTCTAAATTATTTTTCTGTCTGTTTTAATGTACTTGCTTTGTCTTTTTACCATCTCAATACTTTCCTACTATGCTAGTTAATGGGATAAACTTTTTTCAAAAAATATTGAACTGATGATTATGTGCTGGGATCTGTCAGAATGAAATTAGACCATAGGTGCGGCAGTTACTATCACGTCTCAGCAAGTGACAGAGTAGATCTGATAGCTCACAGATGTAATACAGGTAGGGCTACCTACACTCCCGTAAGTAGCACAGGCTTAATCATGTGTGAAGGCATGAAACCATACTTCTGGGTGAATGTCAGTGGCCGATCCTATGGCATCACTTTTGGATGGGCAGATGATGGAGTCACAACCACTTCTCATCTACAATGGCCTGAGCAGGGTCTCCCTGTAGGGGCCAGGACAGGCACGTTAGGGTGAAGGGGGATGTGAGCCACACGGACCTGTGCTGAATATGGCTGTGAAGGTATCACTACAGCCTAGCTCTGCTATAACAAGTTCTTGCTGAGAATAGCCTCAGCAGACCTGTTTTTTTAAGCTGGGCGTTCACTTTGTTGGAGTGAAGACCAGACAAGGGTGGATACAACTGTGATATTTATCTTGCTTTTCTCAATGCATACCATATATATATATATGTATGCATTTTGCCACCTTGGGGTGGTTTACCAAAGTGACGATCCAATGAGGGTTCATGATGGAGGTGTCAGACTGTACATTTGGATTCCCATTTTCAATTCCATATGCTCAATGGGAAACAAAAAAATTACAATTATGGCTGGTTTTACTTCTTCTCTGTAATTGCTTTCTCCTTATGTAAGCTAATGAAATGTGCACCTTCGCCAGGCTAGATAGTGGCAAAGGTGCTCATTTCAGATGCTAAGCTTCTAGAGTTACTAAAATTGGGTGGATAAAAGAGGAAACAGATATTTTTTTCTCTCAGGTTCTCTGAATGTTAAATTTTGAAATCTATTTTTAATTGGCATTATGTGAAGTGCCCGTGCTCATCCACAAAAGTCACCTGGTGACTTTAGGGCAGAGAGGACACAATCTTCTGATGAGCTGGTGAAACAAGTGCCTTCAAGCAGGTATTGCATGGGCACAGCTCACTGAGCTGCATGGCCTTGGCTGCCCAGGTATGATGGGAAGTGGTAATAATTTTGATTGGTAGTAAGTGGAGCCAGATTTATTTCAAATACATGTGATTTCAGCTTGTTAAATTTCTACATCTAAATTTTTCAGTGATCAACCCCCCCTGCTCTTTAATGAAATAGCTTTACCACAGGCTTCTGTAAGCACAGCCCGACTTAGCTAGGGCAGATACTGGCAAAACGTTTGGCGGTTATTGGGGAAATATGTGTTTGTTTGCATTTACAACTATTGGCCATATTGGCATGGTAGTGTGTACCGCTCAGAGACGTTAATGCAGTGCTATCAGAATTGTACTTGTTCTATTTTTAGCTACCGGGCATTTTGCTTTGCCTCTATAGCATCTAATCTTATATCGGTGTGTGTACACATCTAGGGGCAGCAGACACATACAGATAGTAAATAAACTCTTATCACTTGCTCTGAGATCCAGAATTGAGAGGGTAAGGACACGCTTGCTCAGACAATAGACATACACATCTTTCTGTGCCTGTGAAGACCTTTCTTGGGCAGTAGCATATCTATTTGCCCTGCTGACTGATTTTCAGTTCCAGGGCATGGAGTCAGAGTCGAGGCATTTCAGTCTGCCCAGGACTCTTCTAATCTACTGTGAGAAACCTTATGCTGTTCAGACTCTATTACGATGTCGTATCATACAGCAGTCCAGCTTTTGCATCCATTAACTTACCCATTTTCTTGGCTGGCTGTTATGTCCTAATGGTACTTTAAATTCTTAAATTATGGTTGTGATGAATCAGACTTAAGCATTTGATCCAGAAATGACTTGGCATGTGTTGCAGAACATCAGACTGGATAATTGGAATGTCCCTTCTGGACCTGAAAGGGACAAACCAATGAATTGATGATATTTATGCATCAATGTGTACTTCGTAAGTAAATAGCTTCCAACAATTTTCAATTTTCTTGATCTTGAAAGAAAAGGAGAACACATTTCAGTCACGACAGAGGCATGTGTGAGTGATAGATCCATTGAGGAGCGATACAGCTTGAGCTGCTTCTT
Source organism: Ibycter americanus (assembly GCA_035590275.1). Classification (NCBI taxonomy): domain Eukaryota; kingdom Metazoa; phylum Chordata; class Aves; order Falconiformes; family Falconidae; genus Ibycter; species Ibycter americanus. Next base: position 22,820,548 of record JAVJGI010000014.1, on the reverse strand, counting down.
CTGCCCTGAGTTTTCTGTTTGCCGGCTACGTATGGTGCCTCTCCTTGCTCAAGAGCCAACTGGAAACAGGGACAAAGCTACCTTGCAGTCCCAGAACCTGTGTCTGTTAACCCTTGCAAGTCCCCATGGCCCTTAATTGCCCTGCAAAGTTCTGCTTCAACAGAAATAGTGGTTGCGTTTTGCTGCTTCAGCTGAACTGTACAATTGTCAATGTTGACTTGGGACAACAGCATACCTCCTTGCTTTCTCACAGATTAAGCTGTCCTAGTTTCTCTTCTGCAGGCTTCAGGTGTGAAGCTTGGATTTGCTTCAGAGAAGTGGTGTGAAATAGGTGTATGAAGGACGGCGAGGTTTCCTTTACAATGGGGACCTAGGTGGCATCTGAAAGACCTGGAGATACTGCTGTGAACCTCAGGGTGGCTTGTGGTTTGGCACTGTGGGTCTTTCCTGGAGGCTGTTTCTAAGTACAAGCAATGGAGGTGGTGCTTTTACCTCTGGATGCAGGAACCAGACTGTGCTGCCTGCTTTGCGTGTGGCTGAGCAGTAGAAACCCAGACAACATAGATGAGATGGAGGCTATTGCTGCCATGGAGATACAAGAGTGTCTTCTTGCAGTAGCAGTTTTTCCCAGCCACCAGCAGTCACAGAAGCAGAAAGCTTCATTACCCAGGCTGATCCCTCCTGCCTCTAGTCCTGTGGCAGGACCAGGCCAGACATTCACGCTTTGAGCAGGGGAAAAAAAACCCATAAATTTTCCAATCACCGCCCAAATTTTGTGAAAGCTCTGCCTAAAAGTTCTCCTGTCTTTGGAAAACATCTCCATCAAAATGCAAGTATTGATGCTGATGGGGATCTCAGTATTGATTAAACTAGGAGGACCTGTTGGTCAGCATTCCTCCTTATGGTCACATGTAAATCAAAACTTTGAATGGCTCTTCAGAGTTGACCACAGGTTCTTGTTTCTTTCTCTCTCTCTCTTTTTTATATAGAGTGATTTGGTGTAATGATAATTGGAATTATTATGGGTAGGTACAACTGTTGAACCAAAAAAAAAGAAAAAGTTGCGTTTACTTACAGAATGGCCTGGAGTACCTTTAGAAGAGATGGTAATATAACGGCTTGTCAAGAAAAGCTCTGAAATAAAGAAAACTACTGATATCCCAGGTTTTCTTACAAAATGGAGTAAAGCCATATATCCTGTATGAGGTTAGCTGGTGGCCATGTTCTGGTTAAGGTGCTGCTGCAGATCAGAGTCAGCTCATTTACACTGGAGATGCACTGAAGGTCAAACCACTGGGTACCACCATGCTCCTGAGCATTTCATCCGGATTCTGCAAGTGCTTATTAGTTGCACACATGTGGGTATTCCCATCCCCTTCAATGGGGTGACTCATAAGGAAGTGCTCATAAGCAAGAGTAAAGTCCTGGGCTGCATTTGAACGGAATGACCTGCGTTTTAAGGAGCACAGAGAGGTGAAGACCCTATTAAGAAATCACGTGTGCTCTCTTTCCAGTACAGGAGTCTCCCCGACAAAATACATTTTTGCTGAATGTGTTTGAATCGGGAGGAAATGATGATTTTGGTGCTAAAAACCACAAACATTTAGTTATATTTAACAAGCCTTAAAACACGTGCAAATCCAACAATGACTGAAACAATTACTTCATGATGGATAACTTTATTGCCCACAGATGGCACTTTAAACCCAGAAGGTCAGATTCTTTGTATACATTGAAGTTGCAAAGATAAACTGATCATTCTCCTTAACCTCTCATTGTGCAGGTGAAAAAAGATCAGTCAACATGTTCAGGATAACTGGAATGGTTGGAAGAAAGACACTCAGCCTCAAATTATGTAGAAGACGTTAAAAGTAAAAAGCCACCAAACCTGTTAACTTCAAGGAAATTTCTAATAACTTCTAATATCGTATGTTTTTTTTTAACTAAGCCATAAAGGTAGCTTTTGGGTTTACTTTCTATAGTCAGAAAATTCACTCTGTGTGAAAGGAAATTTAGAAGTAGAAGCTGGAAAAAATCAGAACGGGGATAATAATCCAAAATGTGGTCCTGGTTTTGAGTTCAGCAGATCTACCCTTTTAAGAGAAATTACGATTTAGCTGAAATCAGTGGATGATTGATCATGTGTGCATGGTTACCCATTTGTCTGTAGAACTGAACTTACACATCATATTGGAAAAATATATGTATTTTCATTTATTTCATCTTTTTTTTTTTTTTAATTACTTGTAATCAGTGGTTTTGGTTAACAGATAATTCACATTTTTATTTACTTCATTCAGGAAGAGGATCACCTCTTTTGGCAAAGCAGAAAATAATTGAAGGAAGTTCTTTCTTTTGTTGCCCTGCAAATTACAGATTATACCCTCTGCTTTCTTTAAAAAAAAATAAATTAATTGTCCTTGCCTTATTTTAGACAGAATGGCTAACTTTTGCAATCTAAATTAATGTTTGCTTATTAATTAAGCAACCTGGTTGACTGACTTTCACATGTATCTAATAAGCCTTCCAAAACAAATAGAGTATGCTCAGAAAAATCACCCCTTTCCCTATGGGAGGAGATTCCTCAGTTATCAGGATTAATTAGTTCTCTTGTTGTCACATGAAAAGAAGTTGCACCCCCCAATGTAGGTCAGTGTGAGGGTAGGCTGCTGATGGTCGCTTAGTGACAGGCACAATGATAAGTGAATGTGTCCTGTTGAGCCATGACCCTTCAGAAAAGACAGTGTCAAGTAAAACGCCCAGAGAAGGTACATAGAAGGCATAATCTGCTTCTAAATATTGACAGTAGGAATTTCCCTGCTATTCTCCTTCCTTTTTCTTTTCTGGTAAACATGTCAAAGTCTATTGCATTTGTGCTCTGCATCAGTTTTGAAGCATTTAAAAACGTAAGGAAGCTAATGACCCATAAATAGATAGGATGTCAAATAAAGCTATTTTTCTTCAAGACTAAGCATCTTGCTGGTAAAAGCATTGTCTTGCATACTTGTAAAAGCAACAGTATTGGCTTGAAATAAGATCTTTTACTTCAGCTTTTTGTCAGTGAAAAACTAAATAAATGAATATATAACAAATTGATATATCATGCCAAATACATTGATGTTAGGTCTTGAGTATTAATATGATTAACTACTGCAGTTAAGTGTCTAAAATGTACTTGAAATCAATGATGAAGCTCTGGCTTATACCAATGGGAGCGAAGACAAACACTAAGCACTCTTTTAGATCCCACTCACAATATATACAAATACTGTGGTGTCTTTTAGATATACGAAATATGTATAAAAGGGCAAAAGCCTGAAGATGTGTCTGGTATTTCTGGGGTTTTTTTGCCTGCAGGATGGGGTGAAAAGATCTGGTGTTTGGTTTGGTTGATTTTTTGTTTGGTTGATTTTTTGTTTGGTTTGGGTGGTTTTTGTTGTTGTTGTTGTTGTTTTTTAATTTGATTTTAATAACTCTGAGGCAGATCTTCTGGCATACAGGCTTCCAGGCTGTGTTGTTTCATATGCTTAATTTAAGATAGATCTTGAGATTTTCATGTGGATGCCTTTACTTATATCACTGTAGAGTTATCAAGAGAAAAATTTGTAACACTTATAATGGTTTCTTGCCCTTCACCTTTGGCAGACTCTTGAAAACAACAGCAGCCCACATTCCCAGGGCTGATGTCCTGGTCTCAGCGTGGGTCAGGCGTGGGCATGGTGCTGCATGGCTGGCTTTGCTCCTGGACATGGTGCTGGTGCTGAGCAAAGCTGAACACTCAGCACTGCAGTTGTGACCAGGCAGTGCGGATTTGCTCTCCTGCTTTGCTCTCAGCACCTGTCACTCACATGGATTTTCCACCTTTCCGTCAATTTTACACTGGAAGCAACCTACGTGTTGCTTTCTAGCAACTGGGCTAAGTGTTGCAACTCTAGCAGCTGGGCTTTGATCCCAAAGGATTCCTCTGGTAGACCATTGCTGATGTGTTTTTCATACATATTGAACTGTTTTTAATCACCATTGTGTGCTTTCAGCTTTTCTAGAGCCCGAAATAAGGAGGAATTCAGGGAAGCTTGAGGCCAGGTTCCCCCCTGAAGTAAGGAACAAGATTCATAAAGCTGGATATAAACACTGCCTTCTTGGGAGAGCATCTGAGCCTCCAACTCCGGCATGACAAGAGGAATACAAATGAAATGCAGGAACATGGTAGTTTCACGAAACTGTCAGATTGTTTAGTTGGAGGACATTAACAAACCTTCTTAAGCAAAGTGACTAGGTTGCTTCTCAAGAAGCTGCCTGAGCTCTTGTAACATCTTATCTCAATTTCTCAGTGTTTAGCTTGAGGGACATAATTTCAGAACAGCAAATGAGTAGACTCATAAACTGTAAGCATCTGTGGAGGACTATCCTATAAAAGCACTGTGCGTTCTTTGGGAGACCCAGCATTTCAGAGTTGTGATCCATAAATGGCATGTGAGAAGAATGTATGTTTGCAATATATCACATAACAAACTGCTTCTTCAAAGATTTGCTGCGTCTGTTTTCTCCCCTCTTAACAGCTGGCAGAATATATTCCTTTCTAGTTAGAAGTGTGATTGTCTAGACAACTTGCAGAGGAAGTCTGTGTATTTGTACGGTATCACCATTCAAATTTCTGGTAATATTTGTGGTAATATTTCTTTATTCTGAAAACTTGTTATGCCCTTGCTTGAAGCCTGTTCAAGTGAGCTATAATTTAGTTGATGTCTATGTTTAAGTGCACCCTTTAAATCTTGTTTTCAGTAGGGATGGATGATGGTGGCATATACAGGAAAACTGCTGGAGCCACAGACTAAATAAGATATACAGGGCTAAAAAGAAGGATGCAGATAAATGTAACTAACTTAGATGCCAAAGGTTAGTTAAAAGTTAGTTAACCCCTATAGTGTACATTTCCTATATTGTAAAGAAAAAGAAACAGCTCTCTGAACACCTCTAGCAAACAGTTTTGGAGAGCTAATCAGCTATTTGCCTCTTTTCATGGATTGCACTGGATAGTCCCAGAAGGTGATTTAGACCTCTTGCCTCCACTGATGTTATAGGGAATCAGTAGGAAATACTCACTGACAAATGGAGCACAGCTGGCTCCCATAAAAAAAAATTAAACCCCAAACCCAACCCAAAGCCAGCAGATGAGGGCAGTGCCTCTTTACCTTTGGTGCAAAATCCTTGTACTTTTAGCATCTCTCTCCAAAAGTGGAGGCTTGGCTTCTAAGCCTTTCTCAGACTGAAGGAGTTCAAGTCCGCATCTCGGAACAAAATTTTGCTATTCAGCCTCTAATCTGAGGGTACATCTGCTGCTGGGTTAAAGCTGTTGAATTTGGAGCAGCCATTGACTTTGGAGGGTTTATACAGCTGAAATTTAGTCGCCAATCTCAGCCAGAGTTGGTATCCAGAAGTTCCTTCTATAGTCAACAACAGAGGGACTCCTCTCCAGTGGGTGATCCTGCTATGTTTGGTGCACACAGCTGTTCGTATTTGGCTGTGGCAGGGACCTCTTAAGGGAAGGGCTTAAAACAGCTAAACTGAAACTGTACTTGACTGAGTTCTAGTGGAAAATCTGCATTACCCTTGTTTACATGAGGCTGTTTCTCTCATATGTTGACAAAGAAATACTTTCTCTTTGGGTAAAGCCGTCTGGGATACTCTCTGCTCCTCTCACAACACTGAAATCTTCACAGATTGCACTTGGGTCCAGATTAGACTTAAACTGGGTTTCAACTTTAACCGTTTCAAAATATTTTCTTGTTATGTTCCTAGCTTCTGGAACACTTTGCTGTCAGCGTGAGGGCAATGGGATGGATCAAGGACTGTTTCTTCTCTAAGGCATGCATTTCTGACTGCTTACCACGAAAGCTTTTGTAGCCCATAGCCTATTATGGGGCAAAGATAAAACACGATGCCTTTCCAGCACTTCCTGGCTTATTGAAAGGGAAGGTCCAGTATTCCTCTAGTCTTCTGACCATGGGGCTTTTTCATGGACTTCCTAAAAATTGCCTTCACATGGCCTGTGAGAAGCCTGCCTGGATGCTTTCAAGTGTCCTAAATTACCTCATGTTACACTGACACCCAGGGTTTCACCCACACCAGACTGCTTTGGCCATGGCCAGGGCCATGTTGGCACGCTTGCTTTCTCGATAAGCAGCAAATCTAGTCTGGAAGGTGCCTTGATCTTGTTCTCAAGATTTATTGTAGAGCTGTCCAGTTGCCTTTTGACACCACTTCACCGGTAGGAAGCCTGCAGCTGGTGAGGGGCCGTAGGCAACAGTGCTGTGACCTTCAGTCAGGAAGGGAAGATCCTTAATCCCCTTTCACTCCTCCCAGAGCAGTTCCAGCTTTGGAGCAAGTTGTTTGAGTGAGAGTTAGGTATCTCAGAGGTCACTACGTGGCTCTTGCCGTGGAAGCGGCTGACTTTTGCCCTTCCCATTGAAGGGGCTGCCATGGTGGTGTTTCCTAAGGAAACAGCCAGCAGTGCTTGAGGGCACGCTTCCTTGGTTAGATGTGTAGCCGCAAGGTCTTGAACTTTCTTTGTGATGCACTCATTGAACAACTTGACAGCAAAGTCATTGACCAAAACTTGCATAACTTTCATTTCTGCTTTCTTCCCTGAGTAATTCTCATGGATTATATGAGTCCTGAGTTAGGACAGTAGGATTCTGCTCAAAGGAAGAGAGTATGTGTGGTGAGGGGGACACCTCATTTTCTTTGCTCTCCTCTCCTAGTATAACATCGTAAATGTGAGCGGACTGGGAACAGGATGATTTGTCATTGTTAATGTTTTTTTTTATCTCTCTTTGTTTTTCTAGGATCTAGTTCAGGATCAAAATTAAAAGTTCCTGAGCTGAGTATAAATGGCACACAGCATGTTGTTCAAGCAGGCCAGACTTTAAATCTCACCTGCAGGTAACCAGCTGGGTTGGATTCTGATAATTTGGCTGGGAGTTCATACACCTGACACTTTCTTTTTTTTTTTTTTTTTTTGTAACTGAAATTAGAAAAAACTGAAACCTTATGTTGTGGGGAAAGGTGGGGAGTGAACTTCAATGGCAATTGTTTAGTAGTTCTTTGTTGTTTCTGTTGTTGTTTTTGGAAAACAAGATAAAAGAGAACCCCAGAAATAGCCTGATATAATAAAAAAGAAAGCTTGGGAACTGGAGCTATATAATTGCAGACCAACATAATTGTTTCTGCTTCCTTATCTGTATTTGCAGGGGGGAAATGGTTCATTCATGGTCTTTGCCTGAAACTCTAAGTAAGGATAGCAAAAGGCTGAAAGTAATTAAATATGCCTGTGGAAGGCATGGGAAGCAGTCTTGCAGCAGTCTGACCTTGAGCAGAACTCAAGCAAGTGACACTGGAAACTATAGCTGCAAATACCCAACAAGTCCAGCGAAAAAGAAGAAGGAATCTACAGTCTATGTATTCATTAACGGTAAGATTACATTTTTTAACATGTCTTGATACTTGCACTTCAATACAGCACATGGATAAATAAGGCAGTTCAGCTGTGGTTAAATACAGGGGTCTGAATATTTTCAGCCTTGAAAAATGTCATGTGAATTTACCAGCTAACATATAAATTGGTATAAACGTATAGATATTATGCCTTTTCAGAGCCTGCAAATACAAATGCTAGTGTTTTATCTATTAGGAAAAAAAAATGAAGAAAGAAAAAGACCCAATCAAACCAGTCTGCTAGAATAGATAGAACTCCACATGGAAGTAGACTAGAAATGAATCTGTGAAATGGGTAGCAGAGAAATCATATCTTACAAAATCAGAAGATGACTGATGAAAACCATGTATCTGGTACAATGTCCACTTCAACCTGTCTGTCTAAGACTATATATAGATTTCTAGGCAGCTGAAGGATGCCAAACCTGCCTATCCAGATCACCGAATCATCTCATGCTGTAGAAAATTACTGTTTGCATGTTAAGTCACATTCAAAAATGTACTCTGTAGTCAATGTTACACTGATTGCAAAAATCTAGAATAAATGGAATCAAACTAAACACAGAATTGTGTTCAGCAAACAAGTATTGTGTAATGTATGGGAAATGCTGGAATTAGGTCAGTTAGGCTGTAACAGAAATTGCTTTCTGATCCTGTTTTCTTCCAGGATATTAATCAGACACTTCTCAGAGCTGTTGACTTCAATAGACACAATAATAAAATAAGAAACTATGCACACTTTAGAGATTTAAGTTAATTTTATATTTTAGTTTTTCTTGATTTTTTTACAGAATATCATTAATAGATTACTGTAAGATATCAGGATTCACAGATTTTGAAAGCCCATATTACAGAGAATGTGCAACTGGAAGTTTTCCAAATTATGTGTCTGCTGCTCCTAACAAGTTCACATCAGAGTGAATTAGCCCTTGTTTCCATTCTGTGACATGGAGAGTGGGACTGGTGCTGTGGAAAAGCAGAATGAAATTGACCTCTCATTACAGTGATAGAAAATAAGATAGCTCTCCCCATTACTGTGCGTTGTTTTATTGAGAATTCCTGAATAATTCATGCTGTTCATCCTGCTTTCCTTGATCTGAAATATACCGTAGAGTTTTTTTCTCACACAGCTATTTTCAGACAATTCACTGGATATCCAACTACAGGTGCGTCCATGGAAGCGTAATCAAAGTAGGTTACTCATTTAATGACTACTGTTTCCTGCTGCCTAGGAAAACTTACAATTTTCTTGGATGACTCTTGCAAGTTTCCCATCATGGGACTTTCTTGAACCTCCCACCCTGGATGTCATCTCTATGAGAACTACCCACAATCCTCTCCATTCACCACGTCAGAAGAGCAAAGATGGTTGTGACTCTGACTGAGAACATCTCTGTTAAATGCACTTTACGATATAAGAGATTCCTTTATCTTCTCATGGTGTCTTTCCTGTTTGAAGCGTTCATTTTTCTGAATCTTGATTTTTTTACAAATGGAAGACACAACCAGTCTTTCTAACCCTTTCTAACTCTTCAGTGCTTCCCAAGTCGTACATAGCTTGCTTGTATCTGAAAGAGATCCTCAATTAGATGTATGTGAACCAAGGTTATCTGCCTAAATCACATGATGATGGAAGAGAAACGTATCCTTGGAGAAATGGTTTTTGGACAGACAGATGGACCCCCCCTGACCACACACACACATCCACCCCCCAGTAATCAGTTAAGGAACACAGCCTGAGTGTCTTGGTTTTGTTTATTTTTCAAGGACATTCAGTCATTAAATGTTGATGTCACTGTTGAAGATAGGATTAGATTACGTTTCTCCTCCTACCTGACTTGCCAAAACCCAGTAAAATGTTTAAGGGACAAACATGTATCAAGCTTAGACCTCTTTGGCATCTTAATGTTCTGAATTTAACAATCCTTTTGATTGAAAACCATTGTCTTAACAGTTAAGTGTTGATTGGGTCCTAGTAAGCACATATGAGAGTTAGGGCAAACTGCTGACAGTGAGGGAGGCTGCAAGGTTAACTGCTCATTTAATGCCTGTTGAAGGCATCACTCTACCCTAAGGTGGGGAAAGGTATATTAGTCCTCCAAAAATTTACAATTTCAGGAGGAATTGTTGAGTAGGTTGAAAAGAAACAAGAAACCAAGCACCCTTTCTGATCAGTGTAGCATTAGCATTTGGAAAGAAAATACTAAGGAATCTCTTAATATAAGTAAGTCATTGTTTCTGCGAATGTGTACGAATTTCAATGATCTGGCTCAAGTGGGGGTGAGATGTGGGTAACAAAATCATCTGTGAAGACTACCTTTCCTGAGTTTAGTTTTATTTTAAATGAATTTATGGGTGCTTAGGAAATAAACATTTGTAAAATTTGGGTCCCTCCTGGTTTTGTATTGTTTCCTGTGGCAGGACGTTGTGTCAGTCCATTTCCCATATTAGCTCCATGTGGATCACCGAGGCGCCTGTTTCCCATGTCTTAGCATGCTGCAGATGAGAACAAATAGTTGCTATTTACAAACACAGAATCCGAATCAGGAAAGTTGATATTGTTTGTACAGGAAGTCATCACTTATTGTTTTAAAAATGTTTTTCATTTCCGTAATAAGAGTGATACTGAATATGAACTGGATTTAAAAAAAAAAAACAACCCCCCACAAAACAAACAAAACAATAAACCTAGTAAGTCCTTTGGTTCAGTAATGAGTGTATGCTATAGCAAATGAGCTTCTGTAGACAAAACCAACATGCAGGACAACAAGAAGGACACTGCACGTCCCACATGCCCAGGATGACCTGAAGCATTTCTGAAGTCCTGTGCTTGGGTGATGGAGAACAGGCAGGCTGGTGACTTCTCTTGCAGGAGCTAGTACTGACACCACCCTTCTTTCAGCTGGAGAGGTCACTACCAAGTTGCACAGGACAGTGAGTGTGCAGTGTGTGCCACAGCAACCCTTGACTGCACACAGCTCAGGAATTGAGACATCAAGCGAGGGAAATTAGTTCTCTTAAGAGCCTTGGACTTTGCTCTAAGAAAACTGATGTCCTGACTTCCACCATAACCCATGGGGAAAATCTGAAATGAAGCAAAGCTTCTTTGCCAATTTCTCCACTGTCTCGGACCCCAAACTGCTCAGGTCTTTGTTTTGTTATGCAACTGCAGCCTAGTAGTAAAATGGAAAGATTTGTAATGAACACTCGCTGTATACACTGGAGTGAGACATGGGCAATTTTCTGCTTGAAAAGAGATAATTATGGAATAAAGACATTTAAGAATCAAAGCTTATCAGCAGGCTGTTTTGAAACCTATGTAATTTCCCTGGGGACCGTGCTAAAGGCTTTTCTGCCTGCCTGCCTTTGTTCTGGTATCTCCAAGACACTCTTTTCCAGTTACTGGGGCTCACTCATATTCTTAAAAAATGCACAGTTCTCTTCATTCTCTACTCTCCTCACCTCTTGCCTTTGATCAATTGTTCCCATGGTATGACAGAGGAAAAGCATATAACTTCAACTAACATTGATATATCAGGGTTAGATTTTTGCAAGTATTTAAACAAACTTTGATTCAAGTTGAAATGTTGCTGCTTCCTGTGATGAAGATAGCTTTCAGCTATTAATATACAAGAATAAGTTCTTAATTCTGCCACAACAAAGAATTTGTCTCTAAGTGAAGTTGTACTTGGATTTAGGGTGTAAGCCCATTTCTTAGTCAATGTTGTCCCTCTCCTTGTCTCTTCTGACACTCCTGCTGTGTGTGTCTTCTGACCATATACTTTTCCTTGTGTAATGAGACATGTATTGGTACTTCAATCAAGCACCGTTCAAAATAGCTGTTTTAAAATCAGACCTTTAGGCTGAGTCAGCTATCTATTCTCTTTCTGTACTTAACAGAAAGAAAAAAGGACCTTCTGGTGCGTATTTCTCATCACTGACTTTTCAGGGAATCTGGAGAACAAGCCTAGAATAGTTGTCTTGCTCTGAGATGATTTAAATCAGGTGAGACAAATCAGAGCTGGGTAATTAAAGGTACAAGTCCTGAGAGTACTGGTACTCACCATTGCCTAGAATGTCAAACACATCTACTAGTTTTGGATATTTCACTTGAGATGTGTCTCGGGTCGGACAGTCCAAAATGAAGAGCTTTAGCATTAGTGAATGCTTGAAAATGTAAGGCTCTGAATTGCCAAAACATCTGGGGTTTTGAGTGCATTTTCAAACTCTAAAGTTGTATTCTGCAAGTGGTGAGCATATGGCGTCTCCTTGGGAGGTCCACTTGTTGACAGATAGATGGATCCAGCCCCAGAACTGATGTGGATTTAAGACTTAGCTTGAATGGATTGAATCCTATAACCCTAAAGGTACTATGTTGCAGAACAGGGAGGGCATCCAAAGAGTTCCCCAAGAGTGTCTCTTAAGATCAGAAGCATAAAAGTCAAAGTAATTCAACAGGTGAAAAAAGCAGTAAGACAAAACACCTTGAAACCTAACAGAAAGGGAGATTTTCTTCTTCTTTTTCCTTTTTCTTCTTCTTATTCAGAAATAAAGTGCTAACAGAAGAACCTGATGAGGCCTGGGAAACTCTTCCTCCCCTGTGCCTTTTTTCTGTCTTTGCTTTTGGCACAGTTTTAACGTGAGCAGTACAGTTTTGGCTCACACCGTCAGAGTCAATAATACGATAACACTTCTGTTATGAAAAGGAAACTAGTTGAAATTAAACTATGCTACAGCTGTATCAAGTATGCAGACACATTTTTAGTGTCTAATGAGGTTCCTGTTACAAAACAGAGCCCTGTAGGACTTGATGATGTCAATCACCTGTAATTGCCATGCTTTTGTCATTGCGTGTAGGTGGACTTCACATCTTAGTACACTGTGCTGAGCAGAGCACGTGTGGAAGCCTTGGCAGCATCGAAGGCCATGTACTAAGCCCTCTGAGGTTCTTCTTCCTCACCAAGGCTTATAGCTCCTACTGAAACAGAAATACATTCCCAAGATGAACTGTCAGGAAGCAGGGATACATCTGAAAAAGGGTTCTTAATGTCCATTAGCCTTTCTAGAGATCATTTTCTGAACATGGTACTCTAGTGTGGATTTTCTGGCTAATGTGGGTAAGAATATTTTTCCTTCAGAGTTTTAACCATGTTTTGTGTGTGTTACAGACCTACGTCAATGATAGCATAGTATAACTAGCCCCAAAGGAAAACAAACAAACCCTGCCTAAAAATCACCGTACAATTATGCTAGCAATGCTTCGTGGTTGAACGTGCTCCAGATATAAAGTATTCCCCTCCTTTTCCTTTTTATTTTTTTTCCCCTGGGCTTCTGTCATTGTTAATTTATATCTCAAATCTTCCTTCAAGGTTGAGAAATAATTTAAATTTGAAGAGTATTATTTTACAGGCTAAACAGAGGCAAGAGTGGAAAAGCCCTTCTTGCAGATGTGTTGTACTTCCAGACATATAAAATGGGATTTTTTTTCTTAAGGAACATAGGCACCTACATGTGAGCAGGTTGAGTAGGTGCATTTCCTAGGACATGATTCATCTCATCGTAAAACAGATGTCTAAAATGGGGCAGATGAGTCCCATGGCAGAATTCCCCCTTTCTCCCCAGTGACACCACCAGAAGTTTGACTGCCTAGCTCAGTGAGAGATGTCTGTGCTTTAGATGTGTAAGTGAGATGAGAGCCACTCTTGGTATGCAAGGTTCTCCTCAAATTACTTCTGAGCAGCCCTACTAATTTATCTGGGATACATAAAGTTAGAGTGAATTCCTACAATGGAAAGGGGAATTTGGCAATTGGCCTAGTATCTTGAATGAAGATAATTCATTCCTTCCTCTTCATATGCATGAGGGAAAAGGGTGTTATATGAACGTGAGGAAACTGTTTTGGCTCTTTTAGCCTGAAAAAAATCTTAATGATGAGCCAGGTGTAAGTAGGTATTTTGGAAGAACTTCAGAGGACAAACCTTGAGAGATTTCAAGGAGCTCAGATTTTCCTGCAGAGACTTTTCTTCTTGCAAATGTGTAAGTACTCTGACTTACATAGCTCAGATTATTAAAAACAAAACAAACCCAAGAACAGTAGCTGAAGCTTGTGGAAAAAAAAAGAACCTCTCCATCTTTTCTGAATTTGGCATTTCAGTGTTGGCTAATTTAGTTGTTTGTGCAAACCCCATAAATAGCCTAGACAGGTTACTGATACCAGACATAATATTGCTTGTGTTAAGTCTCTTATCAAGTTTGTATCTGGCTGCCAACCAGCTTAATAAAAAGCTGCTATTTATGTTCTTTAACAATATAGCAAGTGACCTTCATGGATTTTGTGATTTCATGAATGCTTTTTGTGGTTTTGTGTTGATTGTAACTGAGAGATATTGTAAGGAACGCAGTCAAACCAGCACACAGTCATTAATTCCAGGCAAAATGTAAAAATACAGTAAACTGAGTAACCTTTAGCACATGCAAATATTCTGGCAGTCCAGCTTTCATTTTGCTACCCTTGCAGGCAGCTCTGAAGAAAAAAACCCACAAAACCCGGCCAAAAATTAAAAAAACAAGGTTGACCCTCTTAGATCTTCCATTCCAAATCCCAGTGGAGCTAAATGTGTAACTTGGATGGGATCTTCAAGATAGGTCAATCCATGATGTTCCTTTTATGCCTAGAGCTTTTGGAACATAAAAGTGAGTAAAGCTGGCCCAGAAGACCACTGGTGGGAGGTTAGGTCATCCCACACGTGCTGCCAGCCAGCTGTGCAGGGAAGGATGGCATTTACCTCCCTTCAGGAAGGAATTGGGAGGAAATGTAGCAGAAGCCACTGGCAATAGCTAGGGCTGTGATGGGAGGGAAAAAGGAAAACAGAAGCAAGGAGTGCTATTATCTGGGGGACAGAAGGATTCCATGTTGTTGGCATACCCTGCCAACGTGGTATAACCTGCCCTGGTGCTGGCATGAGTTTGGCTCTGCCTCATCCAGGCTGGTAGAGCCTGCACCAGGCTCTGGTCCGGAGGCACTGAGAGTATCCCCTTATGGCCATTAAGACGGAAGGAGGATAAAATCAAAGGGAATCAGGAAAAGCCTCCACACTCATTATGAAAACAAAACTGTGCTAGGAAACATGATGCGTATTTCTTTTAATCAAAAGCAGGAAGACATTTGGAGCACTTGGGGCCATCGATTGCCCTCCGGCCCATGGCGGAAGTCCCCAGTGATGTCAATGGGAGCTCTGCACGCGAATAGCGGGGGCACGGAGACGCCGTGGTGTGCCACTTCGGGGACTGTACCAAGAAAGGCTGCGACTGAGCTTTAAAGCCTACCAAGAGCAGCCGGGGCGTTTTAGTTGACTTTTATAGAGCGCTTCATTGACTTCTTCAGATGCGAACGTGCATTTCCATTGAAGAAGAAGAAATAAAAATAAAAAAGTCAAGCGTGGTGTTTTGTGCTCGTTTCCTGTCCCTGCCTTCGGATGGGCAGGAATCCTGTGAGGTCTGAGCCGCACAGCCCCCACTGCCTCGATATTGGCATCAGTCAGTGGTGACACTGTGTCTGCAGACAGCACCGGTAGTCCCCAGAACAGCTCTTCCTCACACTTGTAATGATCTGGAGATTATGATACAGGAAACTACTTTGCAAAGCTTGCTGGTTTTGGGCAGGAGCTCTTAATTTTGTGACAAAGACGAATGAGTCTTTGGAGAGTAGTAAATCGGTTTGTCTGGTGATGTTAAGGGGCAGGTGACCTCTTCTGTGGCTGCAGCCACTGAAACAAAAAAGGTTCTTTTCACCATGCTACAAACAGGTTCATTCTTGGTCCTTCCTTGAATCGTACTGCAGAGGAAACATCAGCCTAACAAGTCCTTAGGGTATTTTTTATTACATACGCATCCTCTATTACTCATAAGTTCCTTTTGCAATTTCAGTGGACATTTAACACCTATTATTTAATAAAGCATTGTGGCTTTAATTTCAGAAAGTTTGTGTAACTGTTTCATTACACCTCTTTAGGAAAACTTTACCCTGGGGTACATTTGAGGTAGTCTACCTTAGGATTCTCCCCAGTAGAAATTAGAGCAGAATTTGTTTCTCTTCCTGTTTGATGTCTCAAACAAAAATATTATTGCATACAATAACAAAAGAAGACCCTAAGGGAAGAACAGTTTTATGACACTGGGAAGTGGAGATCATACTTTTGAAAGAGAAGCAAAAGTAATGTATTTGAAGAACTATGTGCATGAACATAGGTCAACATGCAGAAGTCTGGGACCAGAGCACTTGAATAAAGTATTATAATTTGAGGCAATTCTTGCTAGCTTTACTCATTTCTTACCAAGAAAGATTCCCATTGTTATTTGCAAGTTTTTTTGACTGAGTGAAAATAATAGGATTTGCCTGAAAAAACATTGGAGCTGTAGATAAGCACAGAATTAAGATCTGAATGTTCCACTCTTAAAGGAGTTAAAACCTGAACCTTATGTGAATTTGGGGTAGTCTATCTGTGATGTGAGTCAAACCAAACCTTCACATCTGAACACCTGCAAAGAAGATTTGGAGCCAGAGTCTGTGGCTTGAGCCCCTCTTTGTTACGTGGTCCGAACAATAGCGGCAGCAATGTTCCCTGTTCCCAGTGCAAGCTATTTATGACAATGCCCTTTGTTAAAGGGATTGTTCAAGGGACGGTAAATTACTCTGCCAAGCTTTAGTTATCGAGTCAAAAGAAATTAATGTTTTCCTGGCATTTTCATTACCTTGTCACTTAAAAAAGAGACACATAGGTATTGTGATAGCAGGAAGGAGGAGAATAATTAACTCTTGCTAGTCTGTATTCTCAGACTTGGAAGTATAGCTGGATAATCACAGTAGATTCTTTCTCCTGGTGAAGTCAACGTGATTTTCCCATCAATTTCCTTGCAGACATCAGGAACATGTCCTGTGTAGGGGTTTCCTGATAAGTGAATTTCAGCTCACTTCCCATATAATTACTTCTCCTGATGATAATAAAATCGAAATACCCTGAAATAAGAAACACATCTCAGCAGTAGAGATGATGCCATAATGAGAAAGATGTACTTCAGCTGTCCTGGATTTTAAAGGAGTTACCAAAGTAATGCTATTGATATTGAGTGATAAATATGTTTTCAAATAATTAATAATACTTTGCTGAAGTTGTTTCAATAAAAGTAAACAGAAGATTGATGTGAGGACTTTGTCTAGCTTTCCTTATGGACAGGGTTAGTCTGTTCTTTCAAGGCTGTATGCACTGTTACAATTTCCATACACTGTCTTAAGATTTCGGGTATTAACCTTTTCTTTTTCTTCTTTTGCAGATACAGGCAATCCATTTGTAGAGATGCACAGTGATATACCTAAAATAATACACATGACTGTGGGAAGAGAAATGATCATCCCATGCAGAGTCACAGCACCAAACATTGCTGTTACTTTAAAAAAGGTACCTCAATCCAAGCGTGCTCTGAAAGTGTTTTTGTGGATGATGTTTTTGTTTGTTTGTTTGCTTTTGATTTAAAATCTTGATTTAAAAGAAATACTAAAGAAATTTAGTATTTCTTAAACAAGGTTTCTGGGTGTCAGTGTGTTTAGAAATATTTCAACCCTGGAGGCTTTGTCTTGTATCTCCTAGAAGGGCTTCATCAAACCGCTTACACTGGATGGGAATTTTCTGAAGAAACTTGAACTTTTCATACCATTTTATTAAATGTTCACTGACAAAAGGTTTCTTAAGCCCCCGAGTTTCTTGTTAGGAGAAGAGAGATCCTCCCACCTCTTCCCCTGCCCTTCCTCCCCTTTCCTCTTCTGTCCTCTGGAACAGCAGCGGTAAGTGAAGTCCCTGGAGACCTGCTGAGGCTGTGCAAGGATCTCTGCAAGCCTTTGCCCTACCTCACTCCCACCAGCAACTTTGCTGCTTGCTTTTACATATGAGTGCACTTACCAGACAAGGAATGGCTTCCCTTCGTAGGGAAACATGTGGAGTTTGAGACTGTGGGGCTGGTTTTAGAAAAACTAGACATTTTTCATGTTTTGAGGAAAAAATTTCTTTCCCAGGTGCCCTGAAAGTTACATGGACAGCTAACTGACCTATATGTATGCAGTAAAGTACCTGGTGTCAAGACAGAGAATGGTGCTTCTTTTTTCAAAGTTCCTTTGTTTGGCTTAAAAATTAGGTGGAGGTGCCAGTAATGCTTTGTTTCTAGATAAAGGGAGTTCTCTGTACGTAGTAGCATAAATGTTCATCATTGTTACAAGGAAAAGAAATTTGTCTTTTTATAGAATAACATGCAATTGCCAAACAATACCACTGTGAGATGCTTATCTAGATCAGTACAAATCTTTGATTCCTCTTTGACTATAGAGTTTTATATCAGCCACAGATTTGATCCTGTGTTTTAATTAGACGTGGAGGTTTACAAATTCTGTCCAGTCCTGCTTTGCCTCTTGGTTTCCACCTGTTCATTCACATGAAAGAAAGCAAAGTGCAGAGAAAAGAAAATAATCTGACCTAGGATGTTACTGTATGTGTGTGTACACACACACACGCATGGTTCTCCTGCAAGAAGTGCACCAGGGGTGGATGATGCACAAGATTCTGTGGCTATAGAATCAAAAGTAAACAAGGCTTGGCTTTCCATAGAGTGGATGTTGTGGAGTGGGAACTTATTTGGGCACTGTAGTGTTGCATCTGAAATCTCAGCATATTAAACTCCTAACTGACAAAATTCCTGTCAGACTTCTCTCCTATTAAACAATATAATTTTTTTTTCTTTTCTCCTTATTTGGAGGAGATTGAGACATATCTACTCTCTTTTTTTTTTTCATATCAAGTTGCCTTTAGCTTGGGATTGTGATGTAAAGCACATCTTTACACCATCAAACCCAGATGTAATACTCTGGGAAGGAGAAGGAGGAGGTGGAGCCAAGTCTTGAAAGAAAGGATTGGTTGCTTACATGTTTTGCATTCCAGGAAAAATAAATGCGTTCCCTAATTAATCCCAGAATTTCCTGAAGCATGTAAGCTACAATGCATTACATCATACCTTACTTTATTTATCATCTGTAACACCCATATATGAAGATTCCAGCAAGCTTTTGCTCACATAGCAATTAAAAGAAGTGTTAAATGCATTTCACAGCTGCAGGCATACTACTTCTGGAGAGCTGGCAAAAGCTATCCTGTGTTTTCCATTCAGCGATAAAGGAAGAAGTCGGTGTCCCCATAATGCAATCCTCTGGACCTGGAAAGAAACCCCCAGCATTAGAGTCATTAGGTTCTGCATTCTATATGGCCAAGAAGTAAAAATATTAAATACTTTTTGGTAATCTGTCTTTTCTGAAAGGACTTGGTACAGTTGCATGAGTACTGCCTCCAGTGTTTTGTTCCTAGGCAGTGCTACTTCCATCTTCAACACTACAAATGATTATTTTTACTAAAATTGCATCTTTTACTAAAATTGCATCTTTACCTTACTCAACCCTTTTGAGATACTGCCTTGCTCTAACTTCCAGGCTGAACATCTGTACAAATTGTATTCTATAGCATGGCAATCATATGCAACATAGGAGGAGTCTTAAAAATCAAGAAGCTAATAAAACAGGGATTGGGATATAGGGGTGGAGCTTTTCATTCCCATTTCAAATGTAGCCTTCAGGTCCTGTTATAATAACCTATATTTGCAACAGCTGATGGCCCTTTCTTTTCCTCATCATATGAAGACCTGTGAAATGAATTGATAGTTTTGTTCTAATCTTTAATAGGCAGATATCCAGAGCTTCTGAAACCATCATTCCTATCCATATGATTCTAGCAGCCTGATTCAAGATCCCTAAAATAAGATAAATCTCATTGCAGCTAAGGTGTGCACTTCTCTTACATCTTCATTTGCTCTTATCCTGCTAAACAGAGAAAACATCACCTTTTGCTACAATGGTTTGGTACCTCTCTTTACGGTCCTTTTGGATTCTCTGTTATAAAGTCAACAATGACATTCACGGGAATAGAGGTAAATAAACTTCAGCTTAAGGAAAAAAAAGAGGAAAAAACCCCAAGGATGTTGAGTCACACACCTAGACAGTGGGAATTGTTAATAATGCCATCTCATCTTTCCCAAATTGATGGGAAGGGAAACATGAAAGAAAAGACAAGCATTCAAAACCTAATGTATGTTTTCACTATACTTTCACCTGGCTCTTCCCAATACAACCTGCCTTTGGAGATGTGGGGAACCACAGCTTGACTATATACTCTTGATCACACGTATATACCCAAAACCTTGTGGCAGTACTGTGTTAATGCCACTGAGTACCAGAAAGTTTCAGTGGTTGGAGTTGAGCAAAGGAGGCAGCACAGCCCATACGAAAAGAAATGGAAATCTAGTTTGAAACAAAGTACAAAGAAGGTGAAAGGCCAAGACTGCGCTGGGAGCCACAGCGATGTGGTTCACGCAGATAAGCATGTAGACAATAAATTCCATATTTACTGCAGCCGTCACAACAAATTGATTCTTCGAATGCCTTTGACTATCTGCTGGTACCGATCTGTAAGGTATTATTAGCTGGGTTTATCCTCTGCTGCTTCAGTGGAAATATCACTGTTCCGTCCCTGTATTTCTTCATAGGTTTCCTGCTTCTCTCTGTGATGACCAAATTGGCTGTTTTTTGACAAGGCCCTGAACTATGTTGGCCCTGATCTGCATGGGCGATGGACCAGGTGACCTCTAGAGGTCCCTTCCAACCTAAATTGTTGTGTGATTCTGGGATCCTCTGTCCTGTACCACCCATGTAGTGATCGTCATGGTGATGATGTCATGTCTCTAGGTGGTGACCTGGAATGTGATTTAGGGCAAAGCAAAGCAACTGTGCTTCTCTGAGAGTGGGAAACGGGTCATCTGAGCCAGTGGGGTTGGCAGAGCCCAGCAGCGTGGAGCAGAGCTGGGTAAGAAACCGAAGCCAGTACGGAGAGAGGGTGGAGCTGTGAAGGGCTGTGAGGGTGAGCACCCACCCACCGCCCTTCTTCTCTTCTGAGACAAAATCCTGGTACTTCCACCCTCTGAAAGGGACTTGTTGAAGTATCTTGTTTCCTGCCCCCAAGAGTTAGCCAGAGACCAGCTGTGTCACGTCGCTCTTTTGCTAGTCAAAGTTTTCCTTACAGAAGCTTAAAATAGTTGAGTTATACTTTCATGTGTGACCATGTACAACTTCCTAGTCTCAAAGCTGCAAAAAATGACACAAAAGGCTGTAGCTCTAGCTGTTTTTGAGGGGTGTCAGATGAATAAACTGTGCAGGCAAAGAGTTGCCTCCAGAGCAGGTGAGCCTGTTGGATATACAGACAATTCACAACATTAAGTGTTGCAGAACAGGATCATATTTATAAGCACTGTATTTCCAAGACCTGGACATTTCCTGGGTGTTTTGGTTACTTTCCCATTCCTGGAGTAAGGCTAACACAAATTCAGTAATCCATCAATTAACTAATTAATGTGAAGTGAATGCATTCCTTGGGAAATGTGAGTCTAAGGAGGCTCTGAGCCTCTGACTTCACTCTTTCTTCACAGTGTATGTGAAAACCCATAGAGGAATATGCTCAGAAACAGTCTGGTTTCCACCAAAGCAGCAAGAGGACAAATCCAGTTGAAGCCCTTGAAAGCTTAACTAAAAACTAGTTAACCCAAAGCTTGAATACTTGTTTTATTTAGAACAGGAATGGCAACAAGAGCTCTTAGAGTTCGATATTGTTGAATGGTAGCCAGCAGGCTGTAATGTAATGGGCTTTACTTGTGTGTATGTGTGTAACACACACTTCCCCTGTGATTTGCATGCTTATTATAGCATCTTATCAGCTGTTGTAAAGATAAGGAATTCTACCACAGCATTTTGCGCTCTGTAGTTATTGTTCCTTTGATTCGTCATGCATTTCTGTTGGAGGAAATGGCATGAGAGGAGTGGAGGTGATCTCAAGGGTAGCTTTTGCTGTGTGCTCAGCAGGCAGCATCGCGGGTGCTGTGTTTTGGAGAGAATCTGTACCATGCAGGAAGGTGCTGGGCAGCCACGCTTCCCCCAGCCTCTGGCAGCCACCCGTGCTGGCTTTGGCCGTAGGAAGGAGAGGGCTGGCCAACGCTGAAGTCCTTTGCTCAAATAAAGGGGAAGGAGGAGATGAAGGGGACGTAGTGAGACTGGGTGCACAGTGAGAGGTGGTGGGCTGCAAGGTGCTTAGTTGATCCAGACGCCTTTGCTCAGGGCAATAATTTACTCAAACTCTACTCTGTGCCATCTTTAAAAATATGTTATTTTTATCATAAATGCAGGCTTTGTAAAAGTAGAGTCACATCTAGGCTTTGTATTCATGGCTGATCTCTGTGTTACCCAAACGTTGGCATGTGTTCCATTGATAAGGCATAACAAAAACCCATGATGTGAGAACAAGAGGTCTTGTCTGCACTTCAATGCCTATCTCATGCTTTGTCTTTTCAGGGTTTTCTTGATACCTTGTTAAAATGGGGGTTAAAAGTCAAAAGACTCTAACGTGAAATATATTTTGTACTGCTGGCAAAGTGAACACTTGATCCCACGTGGCAATATTTTAGTCCGTATTAGCTTTCAGGTCTTAAGTTTAAAAACACCTGATGGCTTTACATTAAGTACTTGATGGGTCCTCAATTTCTGAGGGACGTAGAAGTGCCAAATTTTTAATATGTGCTGGATACTTTTTCTATGGAAATATGATGTATTTAGTGTTTCAAGGTGTCCTTTCAAAATCTCTAGTCAATATGACTTTCCCCATTCAGTATAATCAGTAGTTCTCGATAAAAGTGTCCAAGGAAGCTTGGTGGCTTTAAAATTTGTACTTCATGTTGTATGTAATCACTTAGAGATGTGTACTATGACTGGTCAGCTTTGGAACAGCCATTCACGTCCTTCACTTTTTTTTTTTAAACAGTCCAGTCCTTCAGACAACATAAACGTGAGAAACATCAAATTGAACCCTGGCAGGAATTTGTTAAAGCCACGAAATGACAGCAAATTAAGTCCATTTATTACCTCCATTGAAATATGTGCATTTGTGTCTCAGTGGTGAAACCAGGATACTTAATTGCAAAGGTTTGCCAAGACGAGCACTTTAGCTGCCAACCAGGAGCCAACAGAATAGCAGCCCAAGCGCTGAGGCTAATGATAGTGTCAATCTATTGTGTCATAAATTACATCCTGTTATAAATAATGAAATCTTGGAAACAAATAAAACATTCACATTCTTCACCCAGATTTTTCCTCTATTTTGTGATGAAAATGTGACTTGAAAAATCTGCATAATTAAATGTCATCCTTTCTACTTTGACTGGCATTTTTTAGGGTGGGTTTTTCCCATTCCTTTTTATCAGGCTGCTTTGATTAGAGAGTGGCATGAGGATGAGTTGTTTTTATGATGTGTGTTTGACACTTCCAGATTCCACGAGAAACCCTAATTCCTGATGGCAAGACAATAATCTGGGACAGCATGAAAGGCTTCAGAATACCTAAGGCAACCTACAGATTCATAGGGCTCCTGAGCTGCGAGACAACCATCGGTGGACACAAGTATAGCACAAAGTACTTAACGCACCGAGAGAGTAAGTAGCGTTCTCTGCTCCCCGTCTCTCAGAAAGCGCTCTGCCCTGGTGACGTTACTCACTTTTCTTTCTCTTTGTCACATGCAGCCAACACGATTTTTGATGTTCAGTTAAGCACCCCACGTCTTGTCAAGTTGCTGAAAGGAGACAGCCTAGCAATTAACTGTACTGTCACCGCAGCCTGGAACACCAGAGTGCAGATGACGTGGACTTATCCTGGAGAAGTGAGTGCTGTGGTTGAAATGAAGCAGCCAGGGGTTTCCCACAGATCATGCTGTATCTAGCATCCTGGGAGGAATTTTGCCTCGAAATGCTTGCCGTGGTTCGCATTCCATCATTTTGACCCTTGCTGACATGCCTCTTAAGGTTTCTTTTTTTCTTTCTGGTGCTTAATTGAGTAAATAAACATGTTTGCGCAACGTACTCTGGTTATATTGCATAATCACGAGGAAACGCTAGAATTGTTTCATCCCCAGGAGCATCTTTTCAACCTGGGGAAACAATAGAAATTTGTCACCCGGTCCCAGGCAGGGGCTCTCTCTTGTGACAGAAAAGTTTTCAGTGAGGCTGTCCTTCTCAACACATTCATTTCAAAGACTGGCAGACAGTCAGGCACCCGACTCGAGTATGTTTAGAAAAGATATTTTGATTTAGCTAGCCAAAATCTCATTTGTTAAGTGTCACATGAACAATCCTCTTGTTTTGACAGCTACAGGAATGATCTTGAATGTGCTTCTCCTCCCCCGACACTGGGAGCATCCTCATAAATATTTGTCACTTACAGAATAACTGCCAGGGAGTCCGTGTAAAGCTGATAAGAAATTCGACATTAGTTTAAGGTTTACAACTCCCATTCCTTTCATGTCAGTTTGATTTATGCTGATGATTCAAGTGAAGATCATCTATTATGTCATTCATTGTGCATAATCACAAACTGAAATTATGATTACATTATATAGGAAAGATTAATGCAATTGTTTTTTGCATACTGTAGCCATTTTCCCTGGCATTTTTTTCACCTCAGAAATAAGCAACTTAGCAACAAGAGAAATGTTCCAAATGTATTATATTGCTCATTGCTGTCTTACCAAGCCCTAGCTGGACACTACACTTGTGAAATTCTGCTTTGTTTTTATTTGGATGGTAACTGAAGGGTGCTCAGTGTTTATAAGACACCAACAATGTTCTGGGTTAAATAAACTTTGAGGCCAAAGGCTGAGGGGGAGTTGCAGGAAATAACTTCTCAGATGCACATTATCTTCAGTTCCACCCTGTTATTCCCTTGCCAAATCTAGTCCCTTTTCCATCTATAGTGTTTCCAGAATTCTCCCCTTCTTGTGTTAATGCCCGCATCTTCTGTATGTTTGCTGCCTATGGCACTGAGTCCAGGCACCAATTTATGTGCTGCTCTTCCCATCATGGCTTCAGGGATTTTTATGAGCAATGCTGGATGAGGCGCAATGGGGAGCTGGGGCATGTTGATGTGGCAGGCTGTACAGAAGGGATGATCTTCATCTGGAAAGAACTGGTTTGGATGCTATTACAACTCTGGAGAAGATAAGGATGAATTGCTGTATAATGTTACGTATAATTTTTATTGTTGACCCTCTGGAAATGTTAGGCATCTTTTCCATGTCTGTGCTGTACAGCGGGATCTGGATTTTTTATTAAGGTATGGTGACAGCACAGTAAAGTAAAAATCTTGATAATAATGAAAATGGGTTTGATTAAGCTCTTTCTTGTTCATTTTTGCTTTTATAGGCAAGGAAGAGAGGTTCTGTAACGCAGCGCATTGACCAGAAGAATACAGAAGCCAATATTTTTTACAGTATCCTCATAGTTGACAAAGTGCGTGATATTGATAAAGGCCAGTACACCTGCCACGTGAAGAGCGGGCCATCAATCAAAGCTGTTAACACAACAGTCATTGTTTACGGTAAGAAGTGTTGCAGATTTGTAGAATACAGAATGCTCGTGTACCATGTTCAGTCATACAATAGCTTTACATGACACAAAATGGGAGTGAATTTATAGCTCATTCGTCATGGGCGGAAAAAGGAAGGAGACCAGAGAGAATATGTGCCTTTTCTTTCATGACTGTTTTGTATTATTGGTAGTAGGCATGTTAACATTCAGTTTGATTGCTCTTATCTGCTACATACTGTGATGACCTTGTCCTCAGTCAGTTCTGGCAGGTGCAATCAGTTAAAGTATAGTTTAATAAAATAAAATAAAAAAAGTACAAGCTGAATTTACATAGAAGAATCTCACTTCCTCTTCTACAGTAGTTCACTGTTTTCTATGAAAAATAAAGAAGAAATAGATACACTAGCTCTACATGGAGCAGGTAGCTGCTAGACCATTCAAAAAAATGAAATGAGCACAAGATACTGCAACTCATTAGTATGGTTTTACAGTGGGAGCCTTAAACAAGCTCCCTATGGTCTGCCTGGGCTTTCTGTGAAAACTGTGAAATCTGGTGTTATTTCAAATTTATGTGAATTAGGACTTTTGTGCATTGGGGCTCTACGAGAAGCTGCCTTCTCTGTGGCATCCTGTTCCAGTTAGGACTGTCCAGGATCTTTGGAGCATCATTGGTATTAAAGACCAAGCAGTTGGTGGGTGTCCTCTACGACAGATGACTCATGGGCAGAATATTGATTTGTTCCGTGTTTTCAGTGGTCTACCTTTTCTCTCTCATCTGGAAGCGTGGACTAAGCACCCCATGCTGGTATTCTTAGAGGGTATTTCAGTCCATTTTCTCTGTTTAAGCCCTGGACTAAGTGACTGGGAGCATAGGATGATATGATCATATTGTATCATGACATCCACTTACTGTATTCTTAAACAGATAAGATAAAGCTGTCAGAAACTGAGTTTTAGATTAAAATTAAAGTCAGAGAGGCTGCAGCTGTTGAAGCTAGCCTGTAAACTCTTATTCACATAAGTAGCCCTGTGTATGGGATACCCACATTAGAAAGAGCCTGTGTGAATAAGGGTTTGCAGGGTCAGGGTTGTGTCTTTATAACTTGACTTGTGTAATTAAACTACTCATTTATCTTGTGCATGTTATGTGGCAAGTGTGATTAAACTTTGCACTTGTTTAGTAGATATCCAACATCCTTATGCAGTCCATAATGTGAGTAAATATGGCACCATAGGTACTATCAAAAGGACAATCAAACAGTTTTTCATGTTTTGAATGTTTTATTTTGCTCACATGCAGTTAGGGAGAGGGGGGCAATGGGGGAGTTAGGGAGATTTTCCACTGTATTGTATGAATATTGTGTTTTATTGCCTCTGGTAAAACCCATCAACTTGCCAGAGAGTTTGAAATATGGGGCAGTACAACTGGAAAAGAACAAATTCCAGCAGGTTGAGATTGTTCCAATGAACTGATAAAGACTTGTTTGTTTGATGGAACAGCTGTTTGCCAATGATAGAGAAAGTGTCTGCCTTTTCCTTGCTGTGTCTCTGAAGATCCATTAAATCCTCTCTGGCAGAATATTTTCTTTTGGAATACCCATTGATGCTTGGCCTTTAGGAGTAGAAGGGTTGTCTGATCATCTAGTTCAGCTTCCCATGTACCAGGAACCACCTTATCTCTTTCGCCTTTTTTTCTGACTGAAGCACAACGTGAATTTGGCCAGAATGTATCTTCTCCAGGCACATTCATGACCTGGGAACTATATCTCAGTTTCTTGTATGTTTGTGGTGGTTCTCTCTATATATTATAGATCTCTAGGAGGAGGTTAGGCTTTATTTTTGCTGTTGCTGTGTAGAAACACCAAAATTATTAAAGATAATTTTTATTTGGATTCCTGTTCTTTTTAGTAGAACAACTGTTTTTGCAGGCTGAAAATAAAAATCAGTAATGCAGTGCACTCTTTTTCTTTTGTTTAAGATAAAATGTTTATTAATTTGAAACGTCGAAGAAAAACTGCACTGGAGGCTGTAGCTGGAAGAAAATCCTATCGTTTGTCAATGAAAGTGAAGGCATTTCCCTCTCCAGAGGTTATATGGTAGGACAACAGTTACTTCCACATACGCATACTGGACCTTGTCTTAGATGAAAAATAGTGTCGGTAAAATGTTCAAATAAGACTCCTTGAAATGGCAACAGACTGGAGACAATACAGTTGTGGAGTTTTATTGGAAGTTTCAGGGTTGTCCTGGGTTTTAACAATTTATGAGAACATTATTTCGATTTTGCAAATGCAAAAAAGGAGATCTGGGAAGTTTAACGCTCAGATCCTCAAATGTTAGCTATGTCTCCTACTGAAATCAATGGACACTCTGCAGCTAGGTATCTCTACCAACCTTGACTGAAGTGTTGCATCCAGCTTCACTTAGACCTAGATACAAGACCTGAACTTGCTTTTCGGATGTAGGAGAGAGAAAAGAAGGTTTTCATTAAAATAATTGACTGACTCAAGTCATGCAGACATGCACTATTAAAAAAACATAGAATCTGGTTTTGTTGTATGGTGATCTGCAGGTTGTAGATCTACTTTAGTGACTGGAGCATTCGCTTTGGCTTACATATACTGTGCTAAGAAAACTTTTGAACAGTTTTTTGTATTAACCCAAACCACATTCATATAAAACAATGTTATCTATTCATGATCTCAAGGGTTTTTTTTCGTTTGAATCGTTTTAAACACCAGTAGCTCTGGCTCAATTCATTGCACTTTAACAAAGGGTCTGTGACAAGACTGATTAAGAAAACAAACCATACACACATGAACAGTGAGTGTTCATGATACTCACAGGCAGGAATTCTGCTGCAAACATTTGGTTTTGTTTTACAAAACCCTTACATGTATGGCTCCACATGGAAAATTAAGGGGCGAAAGTGGAGCTGATGCTAGCCATTTGTACAGTATTTTGTTTCTTTAGTGGCTGGGCTTGCTGACTACACATATAGATCCAAAATTTCTGAAATACAAAAAAATCCATTTAAACAAGATTTATTTATTTATTTATTTATCACTCTGAGGTTGGTCAAACACTGAAACAAGTAGTCCAGAGAGGCTGTGGAGTCTCCATCCTTGGAGATACTAAAAAATCAGACTGAAAATGGTTTTGGACAACATTCTGACCTTGCTGTGAACAGGAGGTTGGACTAGGTGATCTCTAGAGGCTTTTTCTGCTTCATCTGTTCTGTGGTTCTGTACAGTGAAATGCCTAAATCAGTTTTTATGATCCATTTTTTGGTGCTCCCTCCTCTAATAACAGTAAGTCTTCTGTAAATACTAAAACCTGTGAATCATTTTAATCAAGTCCTTCATTATAGTGAAACTCTGTTGCACTCTTCTGCTAACATCGTGTCAATCTTCATACAGCAACCTACCAAAATATGCTTTATGCTGCATTTTAGACTTTGAAGACAAGTGGTGTGCTTCTTCAGGATTCATCTGTGTGTGAGCAACAGTTAGTACTTTCTATGTTGATTTTCTGTTATCTTTAAAAACATTCACTTGATAGCAGGATATCTGATTCTGAAATGCTTATCTAATCTCCTTACTCTTCCTCTTCCTAAAATCACAGCTGTGCTTAGGCTACTGTAATACTTTGTCCCAGGATGTATTCTGAGGTCATAGAGAAATGGGCAGCGCTGGATGATGCAATCTTTTTTTGTGTGAATGACTTTCAGCCAAAATGGTTGTCTTCTAGACTAAATGGCGGCAGAAGCATGGAAAACTGGGATCATCAGGGAGAGAGTTGCGGTTTTCAGCAACTCTCAAATACCCTCTCAGATCCTTATCGATTTTAATATATACAATGGTATTCTCCAAAACACTTTATAAATATCATCAGTCTTATTTGTAAGGGAAGGATAAGCCTCTGGTAAACAGAACCTTGGACTGTAAATTCAATCCTTGCCCAAAGATTAAGAAATGTTGTAAAATGAAATAATGCAGGCAGTTTAAGCAACAGTATTTTTCAAAAGTTTGATTTCTGGAATTCTTTTAAACAGGTTAAAAGATGGACTACCTGCTGCTGAAAAGTGTGCCCGGTACATGGTTAAAGACTATTCATTAATCATCAAGGATGTTGCTGAGGAAGATGCGGGAAACTACACTATAATACTGAGCATACGACAGTGGAACTTATCTAAGAATCTTACAGTCACTCTTACAGTAAATGGTAAGTTTGCAACATGCTCCCACTCTTCTCCTGAACATGTAAATGCTAAATTTTCATTGAGCTAAATTTTTATTGATCTTGCACTGTTCAGGTCATTGTGGGTTTTCTTGCTGACTTTCATGGACCCAAGCCCCATATGCAGGGTGATAGACCTGTCTTGGAATCAGAAGACAGCCGCTGGTTTTCATTAGAAGCGTTTCTGTCCTCCACAGTCAATACTGGTTCCTGATGACTTAAATGTGTTACTAACTGCTCATCTGACTTCACTTAAGCCTGCTATTTTCCTTTGTTCTTCTGGGGATTTTTCTTATTACTCACCCTGCAGAAATGTAGCATTTTCATGATCATGCAATACATTGGAAATGAGCTGGTTTTAATTGCTTTTTAATTTTTACCCTTTACAGTGAAACCCCAGATATATGAAAATGCTGTGTCATCGTTCCCTGATCCCAACCTGTATTTACTGGGCAGCAAACAAGTGCTGACATGTACAGTGTATGGTATTCCTCAGCCTAAAATTACATGGATGTGGTATCCCTGTAGACAAAACCATTCTAAAACAAGGTAGGACAACTTCCTTACTTCCGCGTAGCATGTCTTCCCTTACTATTACATTTAAATGTTTACTTTTTTACAAGAATAAAGCTTATCATGACCATTGCTTAGTTAGTAAAGTTTGTATAATTTTAATCTATGTATCTTTTAGTAAACATGTAGGCACTGCAATTTTTTCTGCATCATTATTTGAAAATGGAGGGCAGAGCTGTTATTTTGTATTGCTACACAAGTTTATTTACAGTTCACTGCTATTCATGTATGCAATGTCTAAAGGCGATAATTGCTTTCTAATTTTTATGAGGGAAGCCTTGCAGACAATGTTTTTCAAACTTCACATGCTTTCTCATGGAGATTTCCATGCTTTCCACCATGCTTTCCTCCACACACAGTGATTTCCCTGCATGACTTCTTTCGAAATTCAACAGAAACAATCTTAAAGACTTTTCCCATTATGAAGATCAAATTCTCTTATGATACATTGACTCATAGATTCAGTTCAGTGAGCCAAACGTGCCCAGCATTCTCCAGATGATATTTCAACAGGATGAAATACAAATGGCACCATACAAGCTTACTTGATGCTGATGTGGCACTTAACTAATCCTCTTTTATATTTAAGATTTCTTTTGAAATCTGTTTCTTACAATTACAAGTTTGTGTGTTGACTCATTTATCCAAAGCTCTTCCCACATCATGAAATCTGACACAGCCTTAATGATTAACACTCAACCTCCACAATGGCAATAGCATTAAGCTACTATTAAAGGGTTCAAACATGCAAGGTATTTGGATCACAGCACAATGAAGATATTTAAAAACCTAACAAAAGTTTAGGAACCAACATTTTCTCAGTTTCAGTTGAAGATAATCACTTTACATAGGGTTTAACTTCTTTCATGCTTTCCTAGCATTGGGTTTTAGTGGCAATCCAGCCAAACATTTAATCACATGCTTAATTGCAGGGATACAAGACACCTCATTCAATTAAAAAGGACAAACATGTTATTTCAAATTAAGGGTGCTTTGTAAGTGCTTTGTGATCAGTGAGACAGCGGTCAGCGCTTCCTAGAAGCACACATAGTTTTTCCAGTTACGCTTTGCTTTGGGATTGTGCTAATGGCTGGCTTTCTGTGCCCTTCTCACCAAGAGGTGGCACTAGCAATCTCTCCTTTTGCTGGAATAGGTACAACCTGAGGTTCTGCATTTCGAGGACAGGTGAGGGCTGCATCTACTCTATTTGTTCAGTTACCTTCGAAGGACAAGTCGCAAAATTCTGAGTATTAATTTATTTTTGCTTATAGGTGCAAAGTGTAAGAGAAGAGAAATTACAGCATCTTTTAAGTAGAAAAAACCCTGTGAAAGGCGTATATGAAAAGTTTCAATCTTTTAGTTTCTTTCAAGTGGTTATACATCTATGCATACCCTGGACTGAAATCACAGTGCGGCACTGATAAAACAGTTGGCTCTTCTTTGGGAGTTGGGGTGGTGCTCATCCATTGTCAAATATTTCCTGCTGTTAACAGGCACGGATCTGCACTGCAGCATGGGAGAGTGTGTCATCAGAAATAGAAATTAATATCCGCTAGCAGGTGTTTAATAATGTGCTAAACTGTAGACTCAATTAAATGCTAATTAGAAGTGTGTTTGAGCAGGTGATCAAAGGAGAAACATAACAATTTGAATCAGCTATTGGCTCAGTTACAAGGTTGTTTCCAGACTTGCTTCCAAATTGCCTTCATAATTGTTCTGTGACCATTCTCTTTAACCCCCTCCCCTTCCTACTCCTTTAAATGCTTATTGAAGAAGTCGTCTGCAGAACACCATTTTTAATGCTTTGCCAAAGAGGTGTGGAATGACTCCCTCTGAATAATATGGTGACAATTAACTATTGCAGAAAGGCAGAAATACCTGGATAATTACATTTTGTCTCCTGCTCCAAGAAGGGAGCAGAGTGGACTACCTTGGCAGCTGGCACACCTCGTCTAGTCTGATGTCTATGCCAGTTCAAGTGTTCTCACTGAAGAACTGGAGAGCCCTTTAATCCCACCTATTTCACTATACTCTCCTCATTGTATAAGGGGAGGTTTGCCTAAACAACAGATTTAAGGTGTGTTTAGCTTGTGCAGCAGATTAAAAAAAAAAAAAAAAAAGTATCTTATTCTGCCATTAAAGCATTCCTTTGGATT
This sequence comes from Ibycter americanus, assembly GCA_035590275.1. Classification (NCBI taxonomy): domain Eukaryota; kingdom Metazoa; phylum Chordata; class Aves; order Falconiformes; family Falconidae; genus Ibycter; species Ibycter americanus. Next base: position 22,788,542 of record JAVJGI010000014.1, on the reverse strand, counting down.
TACCTGCCCAATGTTAGGTTTCCGAGGCTAAAATGTTGTTCTATTTGTGCTCAAGTAGTGCCTATTTCTGTGCACAGATGTACCTTGTACCTTAAGTTGATAAATCCCCACAGGTTACCATTATTCAGTGTATGGCAGTAGGGAGTCTCATCAAGTCTCTGAGTCTCATGCCACAGGACAGAGCGCACACTGAGTAAAAAAATGCTGTTGCTGCGAAGACCTCGCAGTGGACAGATCTGTTTGCTCCAAGATTTATATATGTGCTTAACTTCACATCACTTGAGTACTATCACTGCAAGCTGGGGAATGATGCTTAGTGCATAAATTAGATGGTTTTTATTTTTGAAGGACTGTTGCCTATGGGCTCCTTAATAGAAACCATTAGATTATCTGGCTCCTTCTTCCAGTTTCTGTTCCAGTCAGTATTTCTATTTAAAAAATCTAAAAATACCTCAATGGATTCCATTGCTTTTAAATAAAACGCAGATATATTTTAATGCTTTGTGATTGATACAATCAATTTGCATAACTCTTCTCTCTGCTTCATTCAGGCCAGTAACAGGAGGCCAGCCAAATTAAACAGTTTCCATAGTTTCCTGGTAGCAAATTAAAAAAAAAAAAAAAAAAATCTGTAAAATTGCTCAACAAATGTGACTTTTTGGAATGTGGAGCGACCAACATCATTCAAATTCCCTGTTCTTTATTTTCTGCTGAAATGGCTTAAACCAACTTTATTGCCATTAAATAACCTCTTCTGATGTTCATCGCAGCAAGGAAACGTAGAAGAGTCAAGAAAAACTGTCTGGGGCAAAAAGTAATGTTTTGGGGTTTTTTAAGCTTATACAGAGCTAGTAAATTCAGAGATGGCAGGCAAAAACAGTAGAAGAGGCAATGAGGGTTAAAATAAAATGCAATTAAAAAAATTACAGATTAGTCTTTCTTAAATGACCAAGAAACTTCTTTCCCAGTGCTATCTTACTCCAGCTTACCCTGCTGCTCTGTAGCTGACACACATTCCCAGGCTGGGCAGCCTCTGGTTGCTCAGTGGCTACAGCAGAAGACAGCCTGTGGGACACTTGTCCTGCAGTGTCCATCAGCCTCCTTGGCCTCTTCCCTACCACCCTGGAGTTGTTGTTTCTGGTCTCCTTTTGGCTGAGGCTGGGTTGCTGGCAGAGGCGTGCGGAGGGGCAGCCAGCGGCAGGGCTCGCCGAGGGTCTCTGGAGCCAGCCAGGCTGGGCTCCACCTAAAACTGATCAGCTCGGAGGCTGCAGAATGAGCGTCTGCATGCTGGGAACGTGCTTGATGTGAATTGTTCTTCGTCTGAATCTCTGCAGCAGATTTGTGTTTATCTTAAACTGGCCTGGCAGAGCCTGCCAAGAAAGGCGTGTGGGATGCTGATACTGCTCAGTGAAAGCACTGGTCTCCTCAGCGGCTGTGCAGTGTCGTTTGGGGTAGTTTCTCTCTCTGGACATTTCCATGTAGGCAGCTCAAGAGACATCTTCATCGTGCTCTGCCCAAGGTTTGACTGATCGGCCCTTTAGAAACTGCAAACAGATGCAACACTGAAATTTTACCTTGGGTGTTCCAACTCTCCCACCACCTTGCTGCTTCCCTCTCTCTTTGAGATATCAGTTTTGTTTAGCCTCAAACTGAATATTGGATTATTATTTTTCCAACTCTGCTGGGACATCAGGCTGCATTTTTTTGGGGTTTGGGTTTTTTCTCTGTGTGTGTGTGCACGAGGAAGGGAGAAACATAACAGTACTGTGGAGATGCCTACAAAAACAAGGTCGTTGGAAAAACTGGTTCCTGATTCTCTGCCTCCCTGACTATAGTGTCAGGATATGAACTTGGTGGTAAAACCACCTGAATGGTGGGATTGGGAATGAAGGGCTGAATACGTGAAGTTGAGGACAGAAGCAGGCAGCGGGGACCAGGGGCTGTGTAGCAGCGCCTAAGCTGGTACTGCTGCCAAAGAGCTAATCTCAGGAAACCGCGACATTTGTGGCGCTCTGATGTGTGTGGGTCCTCATTGAAATTGCTACTGATTTAACACAGAGTGATAAGAAGGGAATATTACATCCCTTTGAGGCTTGTCTGCAGTGTAAAGGTAGGGTCACACGAATGATTTTCTATAGGAATAGCTCTCCAGCACTACAGAGGGAAGAGGAGAAGCATGTTGTGGATCTCTGTGAGGCAAAAACTAGTGGTTTTCCTTGAAACTTCTGCAGAGATACAGAAAGACTGGAAGTACCGTAATGAGAGTGCATGGCCAGACTCTCACCAGCTCCAGTGAAAGAGGAGGCAGGCCATGTGTGCGTAGCAGTCTAATTGCATTTCTGCATTGTCTATGTCAGTGTATTAATAAGGGATTGAAAGGCAGAATCATTAGGATGTGCTTGGATAGATTATCAGGGGAAACCAGATTTGGAACATCAGTGAGGTATGTAAAATGAACAAGTAAAGAACAAATGTTAATTGTACTTAATTAGAAATGTACTGAACCACCCAAATTTAATTGTTGAATGTCTGCAAACATCGATGCCCATTAGTTTGTCCACAGCAACTGTTTTTGTTCCCCATGCCACCTTCTATTTTCGGGAAGGGGAAGTCTGAGCCCTTAACACTGGTAAAAGTAGGTCAGATGCCATTAATAAACAGGTAGTTCAAAAATGCCTTTGTTTAATTTGACATGTGGCCAGATCCTCAGCTCTAAATCCACATTGGCTGAGGATCTGGCTGGTGGCCTTCATGCCTTCAACTCTCTACTACAAGAAAATCTTCTTACATTGATCTAGTAACATAAAGGTGCTTAAAATGGGTACATTAAAAAAAAACCCCAAAAACAAACAAACAAAAAAACCAAACAAACCCCCACAACAGCAAAAAAGCTAGCTGTTCCCTTATTTCGCTAGGGTTGGGGAAATAGATTAGCGTAAATAAAAATCAGACCTTGTGTTTTTCAACATATCTTTCAAAACATGCAGAGGAACAGACATGAGAGTACATTGCAGCAGCATGGACTTGCAAAGAGTTCGAAGCCAAAAGAAAGAGAGGAATGAAACAGCATCTGATCTGCTTCAGCCTGAACAAGCAGTGTGCTGAAGCATCTCATTCTGCACTTCCACTGAGAGCCAGAGGTCAATGCTTGCTTGTGAACACCTTCTGTCCTCTGAAAACAGCTAATAGGGCTGTATTCTTGTCCTCAGCATTTCAGAATTTTAAAATATTTTTTCATATTTCACTTACAAAATGTCATATGAATCAGACCTGGCATACACATATGGATAAATAAGCTTGACAAATACATGCTGTGTACTGAGTACAATTTACCCCAGTCTGTCCTCAGGGTAACACTGTAAGCTGTAAATGGTTTGATCATGGGTTTTAGCTGAATCAGAAGCTTAAGCTTTCCAATTTCATTATTGGTGGTTGTCAAATCACTTTAAATCAAAGTTTTTCAAGTTTAATAGGAAATGTTTTAAAACAAAATACACTGCCCAAGTTATTTTTTAATCGGTCATCGATCAAACCTAAAACATAAGGTCTACAGTAAAATTCAGATGCTCAGGGATGCTCTGCTTAGTATCACACTTTTATCCTCACTCACATGTTTAGAGAATTGAATGGGATGTTGCATGAGGGGAAGATTGCAATGGCTTCTGGCATCACATAAGGGTCATGCCGACGGAGGGAGGTTACTGCTTGATCTTTTACTCACTGTGGCCCAGCCCATAGAAAATAAAGCCTGTGACAAGCTGTACGTGGGGACTGCACGTCGTGAGCGAGGCCCCGCACATTGGCGGTGTCCAAGCCAGTGGGATGTCCCAGCCTGTAGCCAGAAACCTGCTCCTGCGCTAGCAGGGGCTCTTGGCCAAAGGAAGGCACCGGGTCAAACTCTGTGTGTGCTCAGGAGTGATTATGAATGGAATACTATTACTGGATCAAGTACACCTTTTACAAAAATATACAAACTTTAGTTAGCATCCTTTTTCCTTTTACGTGTACGCCTTTCAAAAAGCCTTTGCAGAAGGCTTTGAACAGACACGCCGTATGAGGTAAGACCATGGTCAGAAAAAGATATTCAGTTAAAAAATAGAAAACAGAGGTTAAGAGGGAACAGCCAGTTCTTGCAGCATAGGGAGGCGACCAGTGAAATTTTTCAGGAGCTGGTGCTGGGGTCTGTACTTGTCAACATGTTCAGAAATAACCTGGAAAAGGTGGTAAGGAGGTGACAGAGCTTGCTGATGATACTAAGTTATTCAGATTTCTAAGCATGAGGGCTGATTGCAAAGAAATGCAGAACTATATGAATCTGGGTATCTGAGTGATAAAGTGGCAGATGAAATTAACCGAAGACAAACCTGCGTTATGTACATAGGAAAAAACAATCCTGCTTTCACATGTAAAATAAAGTGTGAAAAGGCTGTTGGCTGATCAGTACTACAACAAAGAGGGATCTGAGTGTTGTGATTTACAGGTTTGTGAAAGTGATCACAGGCATGAGCAGCTCAAAAAGGAAATCCAGTGTTAGGAATTACCAGGAAAGAAATAAAAAACAAAATAGAGAACACCATGATAACTCCACATAAATCCATAAACTACCGACATCTTTTATACTATGAGCATTTCTGATCCTTTCATCTCAAAGGATGCAGCCAAACTGGGAGGCACACCAGGAGGGGCAACAAAAAGGATCAAAGGAATTTCAGGGAATGAGAGGAATGTGTGAGGGGCGAGTGAGGAGGGAGGTCAAGGCTCTGCAGACTGAAAAAGAGGTGACTTTGGGGCTACACGATAGAGATCTACAGACTTGTGAAAGAGACACGTGTGAGGATCAGTTGTATATGTCTTCTGCAGTTCAAGTAGGGGCCATTGAATGAAGCCAAGAGGAGCACAATTTGGAACAGAGAAAGGAGATTGCTCTTCAAGCAGTGGATAGCAGATCTGTGAAACTCCATGCCAGAGGATTTTGGGGATTTGAAAAGTTTGCACAAAGTCTTGAAAGAGAAATGAAGTATAGAAATGGCCTCCATTGTGGGAAGTTCCTGAGCTGATAATAATTGGTGACTGGGGGAGTATTAGGAGGAAGTATCTGAAGTTAGTCCTGCTCTTACTCATCCCCAACCATCTGCTTATGGTCATTGTTGAGACAGGATATGGAGTAGATGGATCCTTGGTCTTATATCCACGTCTGTCAGTATTTTCTCTTCCTGTTTTCCCTCTAATCAACTCCCCTCTCTCCTTAAAAATGTTTCCCTCCATTCTTTCTCATCCTTTCCTTGTTTTCTGCCCGTGCTTCCAGTCCCTTGCTCCAGTCAGCCCAGCGTTGCTCTTGGACACCTACTTGCAGTGAAGCCGAAAAAAAATCGTCTTGAAAAACACAATCTCAGTGTAGCAGGAACTCTTTCATCTCCTCTGCTGATCACTGGCAAATGGAAAGGGTGTTACTTGTGCTTCTAGCTTGTCAGCAAGATAGGGAGTATTAAGGACTGTGTAAATAGATTAGTAAAGAGTTACTTCTTTCTACAGCAAAAGGATCCAGTCAGGAGAGCAAAGGAAAAGAAGGGAATTTTGGTATTATGAGAGGTAAGGTGTTGGGGATACCTGGATCTTGGAAGACTATAGATGTACAGTTATGGCTAGAAGTCCAGTGAGCTAATAGCAGTGATTTGTGCATGAAAATTGACTTATGCCAGAAGGCTCTGAACAATGTCTTGGACTTTATATATAGGGAACATAGACTGGAAATGGCAGAAACGGAGTGCAAGAGTGGACATTGTATGTAGACTTTTCATGGTCTTTCTCTTTAGCTTTCTGACTGCTCAACCAAATCACAAAACACCTCTTCTTTTCAGTACTATAGACTACTAAAATCGAACACTTTTTTCCCCTGAAAGACATTCTAGGTGCTTATGGAAACCTCATGCTTTGTGTGATAATTCTGTAGTTCCAGCCAACATCCAGCTCCTCTGTGGAGGACATGGTTGTCACTTTTGGACAAAGAAAGTGGAGGCTGAGTCACAGTGACTGCACGGGAGATGAGAGTGATTACAGTCTAGCAAAGGAGGGAAAGGAGGCGGACAAGAAGGAAGGAAGGAAGGATTGGCTGAAATATGATGGTATTCTGCATTCATGAAGAATGCTAAGCAGTGTGAAGCAGGAAATTGAGGGTCAAGAGGCAAAATATAATTATCTGATAAGAAACTCAAGGTGAGAAAATTTCAGGTCACCTCAGGATGTACAAACACCTGAAAAATTACTTTCAAATGTTGTTACGTTCCCTAGTGGCCAGGGGTCTCAAGTACTGGCAAAGAAGTTGGAAGCAAATATGGTTTTGGGTGACCCTCAATCTCAGGCATTTGTATTTTTTGTTGTGAATAGCGGGTGTTGCAGGGTGCTCAGGTGTGAAAGATGTAGAAGTGATTTTTTCCTGGGGAAATGTGAGCATGGGCTGATGAAGGGTTGAAAGGTGGGATAGGTAAGGCTGCTGTTGACCTTACTGCTTCTTTTGAGATAGTTCAGATCAATAAGCTTTCTGCGGTAGCATTCTGGAATAGTTCAGGGCAAGCCATAATGTTTAGAAAGGATGAGCACGGAAGGGGAACACTACCCATTTATCTGGTTGCATGTAGATAATAGCAAGAAAAGCAGCGTGCAGCTGCCAAATACTTTCTTTTTCCATAGAGTGCTATACCTTACTGTTTTCAAAGATGTTTACCAGGAGGATGAGACATTCAGGACACTGGGGATCTCCCCTAGAGAATGCACTTTCCCTGTAAGTATCCCCCTCAACAGGGACACAGAGCATCCTACAAAACAGCAAACAACTCAGTCCTCACTCTGGCAACTGAGCAGTGCACCAGGGCCCCAACCTAGCCTAATGTGTGGAGGCCACTGAGAAATCTCCAGTCACTCTGCATCTCATCAGTGAGTAACTTCTCAGCACAGTTAATAGTGCCCTTGGTCACAAGTTGCTCTTGCACTGGAGACAGAGGTTGAGGAGTGGCAAAGGAGAATTGCTGCTCTCTGAGAGTCATGACCATGTCTGAAGTGAAATGGGCTGGTGATGTCCCGTCTGCTCTTGGTGGGCAAGTGTTGGCACTGCACTGGGAAGCAGTAGGGACCAGTGACAGTGAGAACAGAGGGGCGAGTAAGACATGCAGAGGAGGAACCTACACCACTTTCACCAGGATCTCTTGTTTGGTATTCCTTGCTAAGCTCCTAAATAAATATAATTAAACAAACTACAATGTATGATGTAAAATGTATCCAGCTCCTACCATTTGTAGAAGATTTCTTCCTAGCCACAGTAACCCTCATAGTGGGGAAGGTGCTTTGGATGAATGCCCAGCTGGCTGCAGAGTTGCCACCAAAGGCAGTGGGGCTGGCATTTCAGCCTCTGACTGATTTTTTTTGACCTAGAGCAGGAACACTTGGACCATAGCTCCTTAGAATCATAGAATCACGTCCACAGCCAAAGCTCGTGGAGCATGCTGGCAGTGGGCCAGCACACGTTCTCCCCCTCCACCCTCACAGAGCATGTTTCACAGCCTGTACATGCTCCCTGCTACTATTTTCCCTGTTTCCTGCCTCAGATTGACTCAATATTCCCCCGGACACGTGGCTATGCCAGCCCTGTGCTACCAATTGCACAGCGCTGGACGCTGAGGCGTGGAGCAGACAAGACCCATGTCATTCAGATTTTTTTGATAACTTCCAAGTGGAAAACAGTTCCTATACATTCTTTACAATTCCAGGAATTTCCAGAGTTCCTGTTTTAAAGTTAGTGTCGTCACCATCGCCTCCTGAAAGACGTGAGTCAGCCCAGCGTGAATTTGTAATAACATTGGCCTGATGCTGCTAGGAATTGATTGCTGCACTAAAAAAAGGATAGACACTGAGAAAAATGTTGTGCCTGCCCTTAACCGTTCTCTAAAACAGTCACCGTCAGTGACAGGGTGGCTTCCTCTTGCGCCTAGTACTGGTGCAATTGCCAAACGCTACCTCAGTAAATAAAGAGTGTGACTGAGGCTGCAAGTGGCTTTGCCAAGAGGAATGCTTAGAAAATTGAATGGAATGTTGCAGGAGGGAAAGATTGCAATGGCCTCTGGCATCACACAGGAGGGTTTGGGAGGAAGGAGCCGAGAAGGTGAGGAGACAGAGGATGAGCATCTTTCCAGCCGATGTGGGGATCGAGGCTCTTCCACTGGTATTTGTCTCTGTAGTACCTGAAGTGCAAACTGCAGAACTGTCTCCAGGATGGGGAAGATGATATGTCTGGACAAGCTGGGTCTAAGGCTTTCATTAAGGACCATCTGTCATACAGAGGGTCAAGTCTGTCCTGTGAATACTTAGACAAATCCCTTACCTCAGCTCCTGTGCTCCGCTATAAATCACTGGGGTGACAACAAAACCTCTTTTCTTCTGAGGCCAGTAGTTTCATAGGCAGGACTTTAGCTTGGAGCTGGGTTGTAGTTTGATTTCAGTGAAATACATCAAGTTGACATGAAGTACACTCTTACCCTGGAAACTTTTCCCTGTCGATAGTTATAAATATACCACACTATTGTGCTTGGCATGCTGTATGCTAATAGAGGTGAGGGCTCTGAAACTCATTAGGAAGGGGAGCGGGCTGCACAGCAGAGTGAGGACAGTGTGAAGCTAAGGTTGATAACCACGGCCTTGTCCAGAATAGGCCATGGGAGTTTTCTTATCTCACTTTGGCAGGAGGTGCTGCTAGCTTCCTGTGCGAAATCAGGAGCATATGCTGCTTTCCTCTTGTTGTTTGGCTTCCTCCGCTACACAAGACGGTTCCCAGCACTGTGATTATCTTTGCATCTTCAAACATGGCACACTCTGCTTCCTCAAGGGCTTGATGTATTCTTGAGAAGCAGGCTGGCTCCCCCTCCCCCTGGCTGCTTCTCGAGGGCCCCCGCCGGTGACAGCTCTGCACATCCCCTTTTATAAAGCTGAACTTGCTTCTGGTTGCGTAAAACACCCCCAGCCCGTCCCCAGAAGCGTGCATTCCCAAAGGTAAGGGTGGCGGGCAGGTCTGCCGGCGGAGCTCGCCCCGTGCTGCAGCGGCCGGGCAGGCGGCGTGTCCTGCCAGCTCCCCCGGCCCCCCGCGCCTGCCCCCTCGCCCGGCACCACCTGCTCCCCCCCCACCGCCGCCCCCTCCTCGTCCTCGGGGGCCCCCCCCTCGAAAGAACCGGATTCCCCCGAATCGCCCTTCGAGGTCGTGCCGGATCGCGCCGCCTTCGACCGGGAATACGGCCCCGCCGCCGCGCTGCTGGGGGAGCGCGAGGTGTTGAGCCAAATCCCCGAGGATCGCGTCTGCGACTTCCCGGCGAAACCCCGCGCCGGCAGCATCACCGGCGGTACCGCCAAAGGGCCCAGCGGATTGTGCCGGCAAACATCCGGCACCGCCGCGGCGTTGGAGGAGGTGTCCAAGTGCGTCCGGGAGATGCACAGTTTCACCAACGAGTTGCTCAGTTGGGATTTGGTGGAACGCAACGGCGGCAACGGCATCGCCGGCGGCAACGGCATTACCGGCATCGCAGGCAGTAACGGCATCGCAGGCAGTAATGGTATCACTGGTGGTAACAGCAGTAACGGCGTCACCGGTGGTAACGGTGTCGATGCCAGCGGTGGTAGTAAGAGCATCACTGGCAGTAACGGCATCAGTGGCAGTAACAGCATCGATGGCAGCGGTGGCGGTAACGGCATCGCTGGCGGTAACGGCATCGATGGCAGTAACGGCATTGCTGCCAATGGCGGTAACGGCGCTGACGGTAGCGCTACCGCCGAAGCCGACAGCTCCGGTGATTCCGACGACACCGTCATCGAGGAAGCGCCGGTTGACGACCCCCCCGGCGCCCTCCCCCGCGGCGCCGCCGCCGCCATCCCACCGTCGCCC
>JAVJGI010000014.1:22646283-22778523 GCA_035590275.1 Ibycter americanus | reverse complement strand
GCCCGGCTTCTCCCGAAACCCGCGGGAAAATCAGTGGCTTCTGGTTTTACAAAGGAATAGCCTATTTCTCAGGGACTCGACACAAAGGGCGAAGCGTGCCTGTGCGTGCGGGTGTGTGTGCACACAGGCAAGCACGCACGCCAGCATGCACGCAGGCACATGGAAAAAACTACTTAGGAGGTGAGAAACCCGATTGCTTCTCCCAGTGCTCAACTGAGACAGCGCAGTCTGATTACCTTGCTCTGAGGTTGCATAATGTTTGTAGACATGCATGTGCACACACCCCCCATTAGCATTTATTATATAGGATCTCTACACGTGCGTAGTCGCACCCACAAAGTAGGGACGTGGAAGGGTCTGCAGGGAAACAGGTGTAAGAAGTGCTTAGAAATGTGCTGGCAGATAACGGCTTGTTTATCAATCTCTGTGCACACTGTGTGCTTTTTCATTAACCTGGCGGTAACCCTGCTGTGAGCTTTCCTGAAGATGCAAAGCAATCAGGCTCATCCCGCAACAAAACATTTCAGGAATTCATGTGCTCTGGAGATATCTGGAGTAAGACTCAGATATCCAAAATTCAGTGGGATTTCCCTGCAAACACGGGCAGTTCTTGCTACAAATAGGATACCCTTGCTATTTTACTGAGTGGATAGTTTGAAGTAACTTGAAAATTCTTTGCAAAGCAGAAAAATGCACAGCTAATGTTATCTGAGGACACATGCAATGAAACATCAATTGAATTAACAGGAAGATGCTTGTGTATTTTGGTCCCAGCCAGAGTAGATTTTTATATTTTCATTTTTCTCTCTTTCCAAGCATCTGTACTTAACAAACATTTGGTTTGATGACTACATCTAAGTTCAGAAAAGCCTTTTCTCTTACTGTTACAAAATGCATGTTAGAAGCTGAGGTCAGGTTGGGAGGCAGGACCCTTAATTACTCCCATTTGTCCCTTCCCAATCTCTACCTGATGCTGCTGGCTTAAGTAGTGGCTTCACGTGGCACCACTGGCAGCAGCGAGAGGCAGGATGACCGAGTACTAACCTGAGTAACCAGCTCAGGAGACTGGAGGTGGCTTGTGTGTTGTCCCTAAGCTGTGTTAGTGTATTTGAGGTTACAGCGAGAGCATTTGGCAGCTGAGGAGAGAAAGCATCTGGCTCTGCATCCAAAAGGATGAGTCTGAGCCTCGTCCTAGACTTTGCCTGGCAGCTGTACTGCAACCGATTTGTAAACGTTTGCTGATCCAGCAGACCGTGGAGCCGAAGTGGCCTGTACCACAGTACTCGCATCTCCCGCTGTGTACCGTGGGCTGTTGGGTAACATAGTCTCAGCTTGATTGTGGCTCCATTTTTTATTAAAACCATGGACAATAGCTATTAAGTATATACAATTTTCTACTTTAATTGCATTAACATTGTAATTGGCACTTTGGAGACAGTATGGTATGTGAAGTCAGTAGAGTTCGCATGTGTGGCTCCAGGGCTAATATTTCATCTAGGGTTTTACAAGTGTATTTCTTGTTATTGTGATGTTATTGTAATTATGATGGTGGTTTGTATTATGTTATTAATGAGTAATCAGCACCTCATTGTGCTAAGCATCAGCAAAGACATAACACTGTCCTCATCTGTAAGATATTGCAACCTAAATATAATACAGTCTTTTCCAAGGAATTCTGAGGAAGAATATAACTAAGTCTGGAAGCTTCAGAGCTGCAAGAAAGGAGATTAAAGATGCTTTTCAGAGATGCACAAGCAGTTCCTGAATATGCATTATACCTTCTTTCTGTCCTTTACCAAAATATGTTTCTCTGTAAGGACTTTTACAGTGAAGAGCACAAATTTTCAGCATTGTAATAAAGAAACATATATTCATTCTGTGGGGAAAGGAAAAAAATATTTAAAATTACTTTTTTAGTTTGGGGGAAATGAGATTTTGGGGTCTCTGTCTTCCTGTACAGAGATTGCCCAAATATCCAGTCACAGGGATGTGCTTTTGAGTCTGCCTGATTGTGTGTCTACAGTACTGGCATCGTTAAAAAACTTCTGATATATGCTATGACATGGAAATGTTATCAGCTTACCAACATTACCACGTCTTCTGTGCTAGACTTATTACAGAACCAGATTTATTAAAGCATTAAATGTGCAAAGTAAATGGCATCTACCTTTCTGAATAATTTTGAATCATTTTTTGCTGTCTGAAAGCATCACCTGTCTTAACGCAGCTGTCTTTCATCCACCCTGGCCTCAACAATCATGTATTGGAAGCTGGCTTTTAAACCAGAGTCTGGAAGAAATGGTTGTGTAGACAAGGCTGTTGCTCCTTGTCCTCTCTCCATGCATGAATGACCATGGCCTGCTCCCATGTTTGGGCTTTTTCAGCTCACTGACCCTCTCAATGCACATTAAGAAGTTTGGGCAGACAATCATATATCTGTGCTAATAATTACAGCCCAAGTTAGTTTACATATCTTCATTTCTTTAAGCTGTAGTATCTGCTAAGACGCTGGCTAGTTTGACGCATGACTGTACAATTAAAAACAAACATGTAAAGGTAGCGTACCATTGATATTATAAACAACACAAAGTTTAAGCAAGCTGCACAGTTAGCTGGAGGGAAATGAACCTCCTTCTTTGGTCAGGATTGCATCACATGCCGTTATCCAGTCACTGGGCTTTAAAGGTCAGTTCTCCAAACAACTGATATACATGTCAGAACTATTTGATTACAGATACTACAGTCATTATCTTTCAAATCCATGGAAGATCAAAGGAACATACCGTATTTGAAAGAGCTTGACCCTGCTGAAGGGTTGAGCTCTACTGATGAAGCTGGAATTGAACAAGCAGCAACTAATTTTTGGATGAAAAGCAAAACTAGATAACCTCAAAGTAGAATAGGGACAGACAGCATTTAAGAAGCATTCCAATGTGTTTATTTCCATGTGTACCAAATTAGGCTTTGGGAAACAAATTAGCTCTACCATGACCACACCTGAATGTTCTGATTACAAGCCAATTTGTTGCATAAGGCAAAAACATCTTTTTCCCTGAGATTTCCATTCATTAACATGACTGATTTTTTTTTCAGATTAAATGAACATTTAAATCCCTTTGGCAATTAGGTATAGTTTTGTTTAACTTTGTTTTGCTAATTTGCAGGATTATGGTTATTTTTACTGTGTGTCTTGTAATCATTGAACTTCAGTATTGATATTTTGCCATTTTGTAAACAGAAAAAAAGAAAACATTCAGTAATGAGAACTTGCATCATTTTTCATGATAACAGAAAGAACCTGCACATAGTGAAACAGCATCCAATCCATTATGGAATGGATCTTGAACCAAATATAACTTGTCTTGAATTTAAGCTGAAAATATATGAACTCATGTTTGAAGCCAAGCCTGAGCCATGACAATGGCTGAAAACAGGAGCATTGGAAATAGGATGTTGGTCTAGACTCAGACTGTAAATTCTGACCTCCCAGTCCATGGTGGGCTAAGTGTTAACACTGACTCCAGAGAGCTCATATTCAAGGAGGGGCTGTGAAAGCGGATCCAATCATCAGGCTCCAAATCTCAAGATTTAACAAAAAGTAACTATACTTGCCTGGTCATCACAGCACCTGAAGTTTCCCTGACTGATCACTGTTTCCAGAAGAATTGTTTTGTCTTGTGTGTTGAAAGTTTCAGTCTATCACCAAATCAATAAAATTTCGATTTTTGTTGTCTTCAGGCATGGCTTTTGCTCTTATACTGAAGGATCTTTCATCCTGAAAGCTGGCAGCAACATAGGAAACAGGATCCAGAGCATCACTGAGCGAATGGCTGTAATAGAGGGCAAAAATAAGGTATGCTTCCTAGGAGTAGATAACCTTTCTGTGTGACATCATGTGTTGAAAAGGAACTGTAAGATGCCATCAAGGTAACAGTGAAGAAGACAGTATTTTTATATTGTTTAGATTTGAAGAGCTGCATACATGCAAATCACTTTCATACTTGGTATTTATCTGCTGAGATGTAGAGATGTACTTATTTCTGCATGCAGTCACATTAAGGTAAGTCACACGCCAAGACAGTGTATCACTGGGATTCCCTGTTTCTGCTTTCTTAGAGCTCGTCTATAGTAACTTGGGTCACCTCAGGAGCACAGGGGCAAGGTTCCAGGCCATCTTTGCTTCACTTTGTGACATTGCACAATTTCCTGTTGTTTTTCCTATGAGAATTAAACAATTTACTCTCATTAGAGAGTTTATTCACAGATGTGGTCCTAGATTGTTAGATGACCAGGTCTTTTCTTGCAATAAAATTTAAAGGGCCAAATGAATCTAGATTACAGAAGAAAAATTTAAGGGAGATCTCAGTCAGAGACAGCAAGGTAGGATTTACCCCCGCAGCATTATCTGCCTAAACGTTAAGTATCTAGCATCTCTTTATGGGCCATGGGGAGAGGCAGGCACTTCTGAAGGATGAGTAAGCCTATAGTCTGTGTCTAATGTGGGAGAGAAAGCCGATGAGATTAACTTGTCAAGGGTCATGGAGGTTTGTCCATCAGTTAAAACCTTCAAAACAAGATGTTTGACTAAAGGATGCCCTGGATCATCTGCACTTCCCTGGCTTAGACATGACACTGATTTAGTGGGGTTGGGTAGCCTGTGCTACAGAGGAGCTCAAGTGAAGATGCACAGTGGCACTGTCACAGCATCTGGTTTCACAAGCTAGTTTGGTTTGTGGCAGTAATAGCTGAGGAGAGTATAAATTTTAAAGCCTACCTTATTCTAGGCCTGTCGTTTCTAAGGACACTAAAACACTTTTTGTAATTCTCAGGCACTGGGGATATGGGTCTCCTTTCCTTGATGGCTGCCTTCGGTCTTCTGCATATGAAAATGGGTATAACCTGTAATTATCCTCATGTTAGGGCCCTTTCACACACCACAGAATAAATAAGGCTTTGTGTGCAGCCAAGAATCAGGCCTGGGACTGCATTTTCTCCTGCTGTTGTATTATTTAGAAAATACCACAGGTGTTCGTGGCACCATTCCAGTGCATGGGAATGGGCTGGATCCCAGCGAGGCATTTGCTCTATTTAGCTGGCCACCTCTATGTGCTTAAAGATCAAGGCAAAAATGGGAGCAAACAGCTTCCTAGGGGAGGCTATCGTAGGAAAGCACATGAAAAACGAGGCATAAGGAGGGATTTGAAGGAGGAAAGCGAAAACATTTCAGGCACAGGAAGACACCATCTATTCCAAAGGGGGAATGATGAACAAAAGGTCATAAGAACCAGTTATTTTCCAGAAGGCATCTAGCCATACTATGGGTGAAGTCCTACCTGCTCACAGGGTGCAGAAGGAGCTGCCTAACAACCAGATCTCATTCCCCTTGTGTGCCATGCGTTTTGGAGACAGCGGAAGAGGAGTGGCTGAAATGTCAAAGCAACTTGCAGTCAACAGCAAATAAATTTTTCCCTGGAGGAAGATGCTAATAATGGGTCCTTGCAGGAGAACTGCAGGTTTTGTTTGAAGTCTTTGGCAAGCAGCAGCCCTTTTTTAAAAACGTGCCCAGAAATGAACCAATCAATGGTCTCTGCATGTGTTGTGTGGAAAGTTTTGCAGTGAAACTTAGTGGTTTTCCTTGGTGTTCCTTGTCATCACGCTGTTTAGTACAGCTAAGAACAGTTTACCTTGCATTGCTTTATTCCTCCTGGTCCCTATGGGGAAGGGGAAGTTAGTGAAACAATCTCTTTACTCAGCTTTTTCACAACTATTCTAAGGTTTCTTAATTTCTGCTGCTCTTACATAGCTTTTCAAGCACAGCTGGAGATTGCTATTGTAAGTAGAAAATGCTATCTAAGCCTGGGTTCCTGGCCAAGCTGTGAGTTGTATGATTTGTGCACACACAGCTGCTCTAGAGCATCCAGGATTATTTTTTTTTTCCTGTGGGAGTCTATAGCTTTTCACTCTGCGGTCCAAGAGTCATTCTTGGTCTCCCAGAGCAAACTCAAAGGGACACAGCTCAGACAAAACCCTTCCTCATCTGCTGGGATATTGTAAGGCTGTTAATAGCACTGAGCTCCCTGAATGCAGCACGTCATCACAAGTGTCTGGCTCCGATGGACCGCTACTGGGAGCAGTTGTGGTGCTGCAGACAGCTATGGACAGCTCTCTGAGGTGCTTCAGCATCAATGGAGTCCTGCTATCTAAACACAGCGTCTACCCCACTTCCACAGCCAAGCATAGCAAGCATGGTCAAAACAATCTCAAAGCTCAATGGAAACAACAAAGACGTAGGAGACAAAGCAGTAGGAAATGGATGAAGAAACTCAAAAAGTTGCACATTTGGGTTAGCATGAAAGGAGAAATGGGGGTGACCACAGGATGAGATTATTGTAATCAAGGGAAGAGGTGAACAAGGAATGGTCAAAAGGTTTCTTTTAGCAATGGAGGTAGCTGTTTTCACCTTGCTTAAAGACATTGTGCCAGTTCCTCCCGTTTCCTGTATGTGCAACATCTGAGTCCCTCCAGTCTGGCTTTTCGCTGTGGTAGGTTGATTGGTTGTTTGTTTGTCTGTGGTTATCAAGGTAGCCACAAGTATATTTTTAAAGCTAGAAAAACCTCGAACCCTGTGTCTGTATGGTTAAAGTAGTGCCGGAAGCCTGTGCTACATGATTCTTCTGGTGACAGAGAAACCGTGACAACAAGTGTTTAGTAACATTTCCGCTGAAGCCTCTCTAAATGAACATTGAGAAACTCAAGTGGTATAATGGAAGAACTTTGTAACATAAGCCATAATACTTAATCATAAGACAACTCTTGAAGTACTTTGATTCCCACACACAAAGTTTTCATTCTCATTTTGTTGGACATTTCAGTGACTTCCTTCAAAGTTCTGCTATTCTTAGGTTTATCATGTAAACAGGTCGCAGTCAGTCTCCTGTCATTCAGCTGCTAAAAACCACCACTTCTCAGTGTTCCCAGCTAAAGCCAACTGCTAGGTATAACTCAGGGCTAATACTGATGATTATTATTATTATTATTAGCATAATCAGTGTCTATTAAAATGTCAATCTGTGAATTACCTGTAATGATGAGGTACAAAGAGGTGGTGTATTCATTGGTATCAGTGCGTACATATCAGGCATGTGTTCTCTCCTGTGTGTGCATGCACACACTGGTTTATCAACAGCTTTGAAAGAAGGAGTCAGTACTCCTCGTACAGAAGTAGAAGGGACAGGGAGCTGTAGGAGAGGTGGACAAATATCCTGGGCATGGAGAATGCACAGAAGAGCACTAAGAAGGTGAGTTCGGATGAGAGAGAGTAGGAGGCATTGGCCAAGAAGAAAAGATGATAAATCCAAGGGAAGGAGATAGTAGTCTGGAGGGCAATTGAGTACAGGGAAAAATTGGAGGGAGTGGAACAAAACCCCCTTGTTTTTGGGAAATAAGCTACTAGAGCCACATTCTTGAGAACTGAAATGGAACAGGCAGTCCCTGACTGCCCCGTCCCTCTGCTGCTAGCAGATGTTGGGGTCCCACTGACAATAACAGGTACTGTGAAAGTTGGGTCTGTATCACAGTGCATGCCTCCAGGAATTGCGTATGAAGAATAGTAATGCCTGAAGTTGTGGTTTATCATGCATCTGTGTATGCGTATGTTTATGTATGTATGTATGGCCTTGTTTTCCACTGTAAAAATACCTTACACAAGTTTTTAGTGGTCCCTTCTCTTGCGAATGTCAAAGCCACTTGACTTCAGGGAAAATGGAAAGTAATGTCCCTGTAACAGGATTCTGCAAGACCAAACCTGGGCTTGCCCTTGGCCATCTCTGGTTTGGCTGGCAGTGATGCTGACATGTGCTGACTGTGGATAGTGTTAAAAACCATGACTGTCCAACATAAAGGTGGAGTGCTAGATAGTCAGAAGAGTCAGTCCTTCCTGGACATGACTGATAAGGTGTGACCATGCAAAATAGGAGGGGTCCGTCTCTCCTGCATCTTCTATGACCAAGCTGTAAACCTCTAGCTCTCTTCCATGTCCCCTCGTTACTGATGAGAGGAGGAAGCATGTGTTGTGCCTGTTCTCAGTCCCTACAGTGCCAGCTGTCTGGCCAGTACATCTGTGCTGATTGGCCATCTGGAACCCAAAGCAGAAGAGAAAGCTGTTTAGCTCACCACAGCAACACTCATTTAGATCTTTCTCCTCTACCCAACAGCTGGTTTTCATGAAATGCATGAGATCTTATGAGCTTTGAGTTGTCTGTCAATTCTGGTTGAAACTGGGCAATGGATTCAAAAATTACTGAGTGCACGGGGTGGGAGAGGATACTGGCAGACAGGAGACAGAGGGACAGGTTGGTAGACAGATGGACAGACAGACAGACAGTGTGATCTTCCTAGGAAGCCAGGCTAAAGATAGCAGTGGGAGCAGAGCTAGCCTCTTTTCAGCCTGCTATAACTTCTCCTGGGGCCCTCCTGAGCGCTACTAGAATCGCTGTCAACACTTATAAGCAGATCGCTGCGAAGTGCCAGCTGAGCCGAGCCCTTGGTGAGATTAAAACCAGCAGAACTTGGCACCCGCCTCTGCCGAGCTGCAGCTCCCTCCGGCTCCTGGAATCGATCCCCTCGGTGCGCGAGGGAGGTGTGAATGGAGCACTGCCTCACCTACCTATGGCCCTGGGGAGGAGGGCAGGGGGTGCCCGTGGCATGGCTCTCTGCGTGTGATCTCCCCACCGATCAGCTGCGCTCAGCCTCATGGCCTGTTTGAGCAGGACAACACGGGATGCAGAGGGAAACCGCAGCTCTGCTTGCTACACAGCGGTGACCTGCCTGTCTGACCCCAGGGGGGGAGAGGGTGCTGTCCTGTGCTTATTCATGTCCTGCTATTGAAGATATTTTGGTGTTTCTTTTGTGACGGCCCTGAAGGTGAAGCGTGTTGTCCAGATGTTTTGCACTGATGCTCCTTGCAAACATGAGGCATGCAGATCATATATCTTCGGGATAAGCAGGCCAATCAAATGGTGTGCTGCCAATATTTCAATATAGGTCTTCCTAAATAATATTCCTTTAGCCAAAGATAAATTTAAGGGGGTGAGGAGACCATATTTTAGTTTATTTCCCTTTTTTTTTTTTTTTTACCCAATACATCTTAAAAGCATAACTAGGAGGGAATCAACAATATTTGGCAGACTTGCAATAACCTGCTTAATGTTGAGAGGGCGATATTTTGCTTTTTAAATGTATGGGTTCTTTTGAGAAGTTAGGACAGCAATCTCTGAATGGAAATGTTTATGCCAGCGTCTGCAGAGGCCTTCTAGGAGTCAGGCAAGAGTCAAGTTGCCACCATTTTCTGACAACTCTTCTTGCTTCTCTGCCATCAGCTGGAGCAGTAAGGATCCTCTATCTAAGCTACTTTGGGACAAGAGATATTCAAGAAGATGCTCCAGGGGAAAGACAAGCCCACCCTGGCTCCAAGGACAGCAATTGTGCTGGTTGCTTTGCACTCTTTTCCCCCTCTACTCTTTTGCTCATCAGTTTTCACCACAAACAAACCTTTTTTGCTCTTCCATCTCTCAGAATTTCTGCTTTATGCCTCTTCTATTTGCTGGCAGAAGCAGCAGCAGCATGGGATTTGCTTCCCTAGCCCCTGGCTTTCAGATGAGCCTGTAGCTTAGTGCTTCAGCTGAGCTGATGGGTGCAGAAAGAAGGAATAAAGGATCAAAGCTTTGGTGGTAAATGGGGTTTGTGGACAGTTGATGCTCAAGATGCCAAGCATGCCAGGAAGAATTTGCCCTGTTCTGTTGGATAGTGGCAACTGGATTCAGACTTTCTGTATCTAATGTGGTTGCAAATCCAGAGCCTGAAACTCTCTGTTGTGAAGCCAGACAATACAAGGCTGTGAGAACTTTTTCTCTTGCTCCTTTTGCAGCAACAGCTGTGTAGAGGAACCACACAGCACAGACTGATCTCAAACAGCCATAATTTGCTCAATAAACAGCAACGTGCCAGGCTTAGTTTTGTACACACTGCCTCTCTGGTGGGTTTTGGCTGGCATCCACAATGCAGCACGCAGACTGCACCACTGGAGGGCTCACAAACTATTTAAAGAGATGTTATCTTATCCTTATGACTAATTTATAAGCTAAAAGATTTATGCAGAGACATGTTGTCTCTAAAATATTCTGTTCTGTTGCAAAGTCAGTCTTGCTTTTTCCTAGACACTATGGCTTTCTCTGCCTTAGTCAAGTAAGCATACCAATGACTGCTCGCTGGCACTAAGGCCAGTGCCTTATCTCCCTTGCCCTCCAAAAGACGTTGGTTGCATGGAAGTTGCCTGTTGGAAGTGATCCTTGGCCTGTGCTAGAGCAGTATTTGGGACAGTGCAAGTTGGTCAGAAGGAAAACAATGCTGGGGAAAAGCTAACGGTTTAAATCGCTGAGTTTCAGTACCGAGGAATGTTCTCTAGTGCCATTTAACACACAAGAAAAGTCACAGTCTGTAAGCACTCTGCTCAGTAACCGCAGTCATACTGTGTTAGTGTAACTGTATATATTGTAATAACATTAATAGTCACATCATAGTGGGCTGGAGCAGTAAAAGTCAGGATGAACAATTTTTCATTAAAAACTGATACCTGATAAAGTCAGGACAAAATACAGTTTGATACTACCAAAACCTTTCCAAACCATTGGAGTAATTGCGGGAGGAATGACTGACATGTATTTTTCAGGCTCAGAAATGCTCTGGTTCTGGATATAGTAGGATAAAGACAGGTGTCCTGGAGTCGGAGAGTAAGAGCTTCATTCTCCTTCACCATGTGTTTTAGGTCACTGCTCCTACCTGGGCAAAGTTGCTATGAGGTCATACCCACTAACACAAAAAATGTTAATTTTGTGGTAGACAGTCTGGAATGGCAGAAGCGGTGTTTAACCACCCACATTAGCCCTCTGGCAGATGTTATGGGACTTCCTTCTATTCTGAGTTAGTGTTGATAAAACAGCTGCAGGAATGGCGGTTCTGGGCCCTGCGTCCACACCTTACAAAATTATCTTTAAAAACTGGAAGGAATTCAAAGAGAATGACAAAATATAGACAGGGCTGGGCCCACGCTTTATAATTAGGAATTTATAGAGGTCAGCCTACTGAATTTAGCAAAACAGCAACATGTTTTTTAAGGGCTGTAATTATCCATCCGGTATTACTGAGCCTCTTTCATCTCACAGAAGAGCCAAAAAGGTAGGTTAGAATAATTCTGGCTAGAAATACGGTGTATTTTGTTAGCAGATAGGTAGCTGACCACTGAGACAGCTTAACAGGGTAGAGGTGCTGTTGGCATCACCTGTAGTCTTGAATTTGCCATAGGACGGGTTTCTAAAAAAAATTAGCCAAAATGAAACAATGTGACTCCACTGTGTTTGGTTGAGTAGTAGGAAAAGTAGTAGACTCTTTCTACAAAAGAATGTTCTGGGAAACCAGAAGATCTTTATTATTTAGGGATTCAACAAGGAGTTTGGGGATAGCCATGAAGTCTCTGAGTAGGAGACAGAAGCAGTGCAAGTGTTCAGCTGGTGTGTATGTAGAAATGTAGGTATCTGGTCCTTATTTTTTGCTGACTCACCCTCTTGTACTTGTCTCTGGACTCCAGCAATCAGGCAGACTTAAAAGAATTTATTAATTGCACAAAAATTATTTTGAAGATTTTTAGAAAAGCCAAATAGTTCCAAACAACAGGATTCTGCAGCCATACAATTTCCTTTTGTCGCTATCAGCTCTACCTGTAGCTCCAGCCAAAGCATGTTTTACAGAAGTAAAACAGAGATAGACAAAAAATTAAGCTGCCAAGTTGTATCTGAAAGCATGTCCCACTGCTAAGCTCCATGTGCATGCCCCAGGTCTCAGCTCCGTATCAGAATGAAACCTCAGTGGTTTCTGTATAACTTTCTTCTTACACTTAGTACCAAAGTCATTAGACCATGGCTTTCCATCACCATGAAGGTATAATTCTTATTACTATGATTTTTATTTTTCTAATGGTACATCAGGTGTTGTTGGTCCCTGGCCTTCCAACATCTCATCCTGCAAGTCACATCACTTAGTGAATATTTTAGTGTGCTGAACCTCTGAAGATGGTGATAGAATACAATGTAAAGAAAACTGACATATTAATATTTAATAATAGAAATGTTACATCCAAGAGGAGGAAATAGTCCAAAAGAGGATGAGTAAACATCTGTTTTTCCCCTGTCCTTTCTCACCTGACACATATGTGAGAAAATGAAAGAGAAATCAAATGCATTTAGTGCCAACAGGGATACTTTTTTCGCGGCATTATCCAAGTGCCTGAGGCATGCTTCACCTATTCTCTCTGCAGTCCAGCTCTCCTATAGGCTGCTTATCTCCTCAGGTGTTAAGCTTCATGTTTTGTAGCTTATCATGAGATCAGCAGCAAGAGGTAAATCAATCTGAAAGGCACTTTCAAAGATTTTTGGTTATGATGTCTCTGATAATGTCAGGGTCACTCAAGGAGCTTGTTTCCTGTTATTCTTCCACTCTTTCCAAAACTGTATATGGTGACATCTCCATTAAATAGCCCCAGTGGTGCCCATTGCTGAGTGAACAGAGAGAGTGGATCATGGCACTGTCAATGGTGACTTAGGAGAAAGAGAAGGGAAGCTTTAAATGAGTTCCTGAGCCAACAAGAGCTAAACCTCTTCTTTCTTTCGCAGACTGCTAGCACTCTCATTGTAGCTGAAGCCAAATCTTCTGGAATCTACAGCTGTGTGGCATCCAATAAAGTGGGAAAATCTGAAAGAAACATCAGCTTTATTGTAACAGGTAAGATCTAGTCCCCATTAGAGCCAAACATGTTTTCTGGTCCTGCGATTATAACTGTTAGGCTGTTGTGGCTTTTTCATATACCACAGTTTGGGAATTGTTGTAATGTGTGCACCTGTAAACTCATATCGTGCTTGTGGGTGATCCTGCAAGGGATTTTTACAGCAGCTGGTCCAAATTTCTAAGAAGGACACCAAACTGGTGAATGACTCATCTCTCCATCAAGTATCCAGCATGATACAAATTGCTCACAAATATAGCAACCTGTAATTCCCTCTTTTAAATCATGTAGTCTCTGCAATCGTTCCATACATGAAATTTTACTGTATTTTCATACACCAGTAAGCCAATTTCATGTGTGACATTGACAGTGTCTGCAGTCTCATCCTGTGGCCAAAGAGGAGGTCTCACCATGTAGTGTCCAGAGCAGTGCCAGCATCTGCAGGCAGTTGGTGCCAGAGGAGAGATGCCTGGGGGTACCTGGGCAGTCCCTCACAGCTCTCAGGGGTTATGGCAACTTTTAGGTGGAAAAGTGGCAGGGTGCAACCTACAGAGTTTTGTTCCCTCTTCTGAGAAAGAAACCTTGGATGTCATTTAGGGCATGACACTGAGACCTGTGTTAGCTGCACATATAAGTATGCTTCCAGTTATTTTTCCATTAATAGATGCGTTTAGATGTTTTCAGTTCAGAAACAAATTATTAAATGTTTGACTTCCAAGAATTACTGAAAAAAACCACAATGAGTTTATGAGAATAACTACTGCACAATTTAGCAGCATAATGTCTGCAAATGCCATTACAAAGGATTTGTTTTCTGGCAAAAGATTTTATTTTGGTTTTGTTTACAAAGTGGTAGCTCATAGAGCACTTAGGCTGATGAAAAATTTCAGGGTAGGTCATTAAAGAAATGTAATTCATTCAGAAACACGAGAAAAGACAAAAAGATTAAAATACTCTGATAATTTAATCCCAAAATCATAGTCTTGAAGATAAAAGGGGAAAATAGTTTTAATGTATCCCTTTTGATTTTTGCTTCCTCTTTTCTGTTTTTTGTTGTCAATCTTTTGCTTATCATTCTGATGAATGATTTTAGCGAAACTTGTTCTGTTACTATACTGAGAGATATCAAAAGAGAATAGACACACACTCACTAGATTTGGTTAAAAAAAAAGGAAGAAAAGTTCTTTGAAAGAATGTCCCCCCTCCAAATTTTGTGGATGAAAATCTATGTTTTTTTAAAAAATTCTGACTAGCTGTAATAGAATCATAGAATACCAGGTTGGAACCGACCTCAAGGATCATCTGGTCCAACCTTTCTTGGCAAAAGCACAGTCTAGGCAAGATGACCCAGCACCCTGTCCAGCTGAATCTTAAAGGTGTCCGGTGTTGGGGAATCCACCAAGTTCCCTGGGGAATTTGTTCCAATGGCTGATTGTTCTCATTGTGAAAAATGTTCCTCTTGTGTCCAGTTGGAATCTCTCCAAGAGTAACTTGTACCCATTACCCCTCATCTTTTCCATGTGACTCCTTGTAGAAAGGGAGTCTCCACCTTCTTTGTGTCCACCCTTTAAATACTGGAACATGGTGATAAGGTCTCCCCTAAACCTTCCTTTCTCAAGGCTGAACAAACGCTGTTCTCTCAGCCTTTCCTTCTATGGCAGGTTCCCAGTCATTTGATCATCTTTGTGGCCCTTCTCTGCACCCTCTCCAGCCTGTCCACACCTTTTATGTGTAGTGGGGACAGCATTGAGTTGGCTTTCTTTGCCACAGCTGCACACTGTTCACTCATACTGAGCTTGTTGTCCACCAGGACCCCCAGGTCCCTTTCCACAGAGCTGCTCCGCAGCCAGGTAGAGCCCAGCCTGTGCTGCACTCCTGGATTATGTTTTCCCAGATACAAGACCTTACACTTGTCCTTGTTGAACTTCATAAGGTTCTTGTTAGGCTGCTCTTCCAGCCTACCCAGGTCTTCCTGCAGAGTGGCTCTCCCTTCCAAAGTATGCACTTCCCCACCCAGTTTGGTATTATGAGCAAACTTCATCAGGGTACGCTTGACCCCATCATTCAGATCGCTTGTGAGGATACTAAACAGTGTTGAGCCCAACATCGATCCCTGAAGGACTCTACTTGTGGCAGGTTGTGGGTGTGAAAAGGAGCTATTTACCACCACCCTCTGTGTGGCCTGTCAGCCTGTTCCCCACCGACCACACGGACCACTTGTCTAGACTGTAATGCATCCGTTTCTCTAGGAGGAGGCTGTGGGAGACTGCATCGAAAGCCTTGGAGAAACCCAGGTAGACAATGTCCACTACTTGCCCCACATCAACTAGGCACGTTACTTTATTGTAGAAGGTGATGAGGTTTGTCAAGCACAATTTGCCCTTGGTGAATCTGTGCTGGCTTTTCCCAATCATGTGCTTCATTTGACTTGTGATAACCCTCAGGAGGATTTGTTCCGTAACTTGCCCAGGGACTAAAGTAAGACTAATGGACCTATAATTTCATAGAGTCTCCTTTAAGCTCTTCTTGTAGGTGGGGGTCACATTAACTTTCTTCCAGTCTTCTGGGATGTCCCCAATCTCCATGACTTCTCATAGATTATGGAGAGTGGCCTCTCAACAATGTCAGCCAGCTCTCAACACCCTCAGATGGATATTGTTAGGGCCTATCAATCTATAGTGGTCAGGCTCCTTTAATAGCTCACATACCAACTCCTCCTTCAGTGACGGTGGGTTTGTGTTTGCATCAACCTGGATTTTTGCTCCAAAGGCCTGGGGTCCTACAGTGCCGGTAGAAACAGAGGTGAAGGAAATGTTGAGAACCTCTGCCTTTTCAGCGTTGTTGGTGACTAATTCACCTCTCCTGTGTAACAGCAGGACAATATTTTCCTTCGGTTTCTGCTTGTTGTTTAAGTACCTGAAGAACCCTTTCTTGTAGTTTCTGACATCTCTGGCCATTTTTAATTTGAGATGAGCTTTTGCTTTTCTAACTGCATCTTTGCACACCCTGGCTATGCCCTTGTAGTTCTCAATGGGTATTCATCTGCTTTTCCATCGCTGGTATGCTTCTCTTCTGGTTTTGAGCAGACTCAGAAGCTTGCAGTTAAGCCAAGGAGGTCTCTTGCTCCACCTTCTTCCCTTACCTTTAACAGAGATGAACTGGTTTTGTGCTTCCAGGAGAACGTTCTTGAAAAACTTCCAGCACTCACTAGCTCTTTATCCTCCATGGAAGCTTCCCACAGAATCCCTCCCACCAGAGTTCTGAGTGAGCTGAAGTTTGCTCTTCTAAAATCTAAAAATTTTGTCTTAATACTAACCTTCAGCATTCTCAGTAGGATCCCAAGTTCCACAATACTGTGATCACTGCAGCCAAGGCTGTCACTAACTGAGATGTTACAAAGCGGGTTTTCTTGGTTTGCGGTTAGCAAGTCCAGCAGTGCCTCATTCCTGGTTGGCACATCTAACATTTGTATGAGGGAGCAGCCCTCTATGCATTCCAGGAACTTGATGGATGGCATGTGAGCTGCTGTATTGTTCTTCCAGCAAATACCTGGCTAGTTGAAGTCACCCATAAGAACCAGGTTCTGTTGACACGAAGCTTGCTTAACTGACCCAAAATCTGCTTCATTGGCCTTAGCATCTTGGTTTGGAGGTCATAGAATCATGGAATCATTTAGATTGGAAAAGACCTCTAAGATCATCAAGTCCAACCATTAAACCCAGGACTGCCAAGTCCATCACTAAACCATGTCCCTAAGCACCACATCCATATGTTTTTTAAACACCTCCAGGGATGATGACTCCACCACCTCCCTGGGCAGCCTGTTCCAATGCTTGACCACCCTTTCAGTGAAGACATTTTTCCTAATATCCAATCTAAACCTCCCCTGGTGTAACTTGGGATTGTTTCCTTTCATCCTGTTGCTTGTTATCTGGGAGAAGAGACCGACCCCACCTGCCTCCAGCCTCCTTTCAGGTAGCTGTAGAGAGCAATAAGGTCCCCCCTGAGTGTCCTCCTCTCCAGAGTAAACAATCCACGTTCCCTCTGCCGCTCCTCATCAGATTTGTGCTCCAGACCCTTCACCAGCTCCGTTGCCCTTCTCTGAACATGCTCCAGCACCTTGATAACCTTCTTGAAGTGAGGGGCCCAAAATCAAACACAGTATTTGAGGTGCGGCCTCACCAGTGCCCAGTACAGGGGGTGATCACTGCCCTAGTCCTGCTGGCCACACTATTTTGGATACAAGCCAGGATGCTGTTGGCCTTCTTGGCCACCTGGGCACACTGCTGGCTCATGTTCAGCCAGCTGTCAGCCAGCACCCCCAGGCCCTTTCCCATGAGGCAGCTTTCCAGCCGCACTGCCCCAGCCTGTAGTGTTGTGGGGGGTTGTTATGACCCAAGTGTAGGACCCAACAAGGTCAGTAGCAGATACCTAATGTAAGTTTCCCCTTGGAGGCCTCTGTGATCTTGACCCAGAGGTATTAGACAGGGCTTCCACAATCACCATACTTGACTTCTATACAATCAAGGTTCTCCTTAATGTAGAGGGCAACTCCTTCCTTTTTTCTGCTTGTC
This sequence comes from Ibycter americanus, assembly GCA_035590275.1. Classification (NCBI taxonomy): domain Eukaryota; kingdom Metazoa; phylum Chordata; class Aves; order Falconiformes; family Falconidae; genus Ibycter; species Ibycter americanus. The sequence continues at coordinate 22,761,117 of JAVJGI010000014.1, read as the reverse complement.
ATTATGAAACATCCTATAGCCATCCATTGCAGCCCTCCAGTCATGAGTTGTCCCACCACGTTTTCAGTTATTCCTGCGATACAATTTTCTGACTGGGTGTGGAGCTGCAGTTCCCTCTGTTTGTTCCCCAGGCTGCATGCGTGTATGTACGCTTGAGATGGCTGGTCTTCTGATTCTCATCTTGGGAGGAAACTAAGGGACACTTTTCACCGCTCATTGGCTTGGCTTATTCACCAGTTGGCTGCAATGGTGTGAGCATTGCCACTTTGGACCCCACCTCCCAAGTCCTTCAGTTTAAAGCCCACCTCACCAACCTGGCCAGCCTGCTGCCAAAGATTCTCTTGCCTCTTCTAGACAGGTGGATCCCATCCCTCCCTAATAAGCTACAGTCATTGAAGAATGTCCCATTGTCATAAAAAACCAAAACCCTCATGATGGCATCAGTCATAAAACCAGAAACTGATTTGCATTATACACCTATTTCTGGCTGCACCCTTTCCTCTAACTGGTTAAATGGAACAAAAAAAACCTTGGGCACCAGTACTTTTCCCTTGCACCCCCAGGGCTTTGTAGTCTCCCTTGATTCTGCCCAGGTTCTGGCTTGCGGTGTCATTCATGCCCCCATGAAGGAGTAGCAATGGATAGTGGTCTGTGCTCTTGACAAGTTGTGGCACTCTCTTGGCAGCAGCTAGGACCTTAGCTCCTAGAAGGCAGCATACCTCTCGTGACTCCCTGTCAGGTCGGCAGGTGGGTGCCTCAGTGCCCCTCAACAGCAAGTCACCTACTACGAGCACTCATCGTTTCTTTTTGTGATGTCCACTGTGTGCTGCTGGTACAGTTTCTCCTTGCCAACCTTGCTCGTGGGTGTCTACAGCTGTTAAAGCTTCATATCATAGTACACTTTCACATTTAGAAAGTGCCAATTATCTATAAATACAGAAATTTGGTAACAAGCATGAGAAGTATAAACAGGTAAGTGACACATAGGCAGGTTGTTTGTTAAAATACAGAAACAAGAAGAATATCTCCATGTTCTATTAATGGATGTGACAACAACATTTGCCACCTTGGACTGCTGTCCCCGCTCTCAAATCACAGTTATCTTACATTGTTTCTGTTTGGACAGAAAGCTAAACAACAACACATAGTTCTCCATAAATTAACATGCCAGTGGTGCTGTATTCTCATCTTTATGTGGGGACTTCACATATAACTTTGAGCAGTCACTGAGAGTCACTCACTGAGGCTGTTGCTCTTTTAATGTGCAAGATGCTGAATTTGGCCTTCTCTAACTCTTACTCAGTCTTCAAAATGCTGCATGGAAGATCCTGAAACCAAATGAAGCTGTATTTTGATGGGCCCCGTTTGCTGTATCCAAATCTCCCTTTCAAAGTTTTTATGGCAGTTTCAGATATTTTAGTGCAGTAACATGAAGGAGTTAAGTTTCCTCATCTTAGATCTTGACCAGGGATAGATGGAAATCCTTCTCCTTGATACCAAAGCTTACATGAGAACATGCAGAATATGATGAGTTTCCTTTGAAGACTCTTGTATTGGCTGGTGTTCAGAAAGAGGAGGGCGGCTTTATTTTGGTTTGGAAATTCTTAATATCTTGACTGGTGGCAAACTTTCTATATAGGGTGGTGAAGTTGGAATGTGTGTGTCCTTTGAGTTCCTGGAGCTGAGCACTTCAATTGTGTGACATGGAAAGTCCTGATCATCCACTGACACTCCGTTGCACTGATTGAAGGCAGTTTAAACAATACTGCTGTTTTGTCTTTACAAAAACCAAGTCAGGCTCATTCTTCTGTTTTGTGCACGTAGTGCATCAGTTGAGCTCACGTGCTATAATCATAATTCTCCTCCATTGGGCTGAGACCAAATTGCTGTGGCTGGGTAACAGCCTGTGTTTCACATCACTGGAACAAATGCATCCAGCATTTGCTGAACAAAACATTGAGGGAATAAAAAAATGAGAGCCTTAAATGCTGGTGGATGTGAACAGGACACTGTGAAGTCCAAAACAAATACTTCAAGTCTTGCATGACAGCTTGGGGCTAGTTTATCTTATGTTGTTGGGTCTGTTGGTGCTATGTGAAGCCAACCTGAGCCACACAAAAATAAGTATCTAGAAGTAGGAGAAGTGTCTGAGCAGGAGAAGGTGATCCCTTGTAGGAAGAGGAGTTGCTGCCCTCTGTAAAAAGGACAAGGCAGAAAGGACTCCAAAGAGCAGATGGAGACAAAGCCTGTCCTGAACACGAAGAATCCCGTTCCTTGGAGATAATCTCCTTCAGGCCTTCTCCTGGGCATGAGAAAATGCACATGCTCAAGTGGAGCGCTGTGGTGGTGTGAGGAGTCTCTTCTCTACAGGCAGAAACTGTTGGGAAGGTGGTGGTAAGGCAGAGCCTGTCCCAGCTACCCTAGTTTGGTGGTGGCATGTTCCACACCTTCAGGGAAAGGTAGATGTGAGGAAGTAAGTGCAAGAAGATATAGCAAAGAGGACCCAGTAAGAACAAGCCCTTTCTTAAGTTATTGTAAATCTCATTATTTCTGGGCTTGAAGTGAGACTTGCATATGTTTTTCTGGGAGGTTTGAGAGTGGTGTAATTTTATCCACTGTGCCTGAGGGTGCAGGACATGGACATGGACTTGAAGTCCATAGGCTCTAGAGTAGCTTTCCTTTGCTATGGCCTCTGTCAGATGACGGGCATTTTTGGGGTATTGTCACAGTGACTTTCTTTCTAAAAGCAAATCTTTGTTCAGAGTACAAAAGTAGCTGTGAGCCATATATAAAAGAGATGTAAAAAAGTGATTTCTGGAAGCTCTCCTGCTTGCAGATATGGAAACAGTCTCTGTAACAACACCTTTATGCCAAATTTAACTGTGGTAGCCCCCTTTCCTCTTGCCTGCCCCTTTCCCTACATTTTGGGCTGTTTTGCTGGCACACAGCAGGCCCATGGGTGTGTTTGCAATTACAGAGGGTGAAACAGGAACAGCTCTGCCTTATCTCCCTGGTTTCCCAATGTCACTAAGCGCATTTTATTTTGAGATTCCTGATGGTGCTTGGCAAAGATAAACAAAATCTTCCATCAGGAAACCTGGGAGCTATTTCCACAGGAAGCTTCAAATCACTAAAGTAAATAAAACCCTTTTACATTATTCCCAGCCACGTTATTTAGCCAGCCTGAGCCTGTAACAATTGGTGAGAGGTGTCATATATTAGGGAGCTCGTGGCCTTTAAACAAATTATTCTTTTGGAATCCTGTGCATTTTGCCTTTGTCCCTGGACTTATTCAGAAAATAGTCTTCACAGAAGACACACCTAGGAAGAGCTCCAGACCTGACAACATGGATGTAGTTGCAACTACATTATTCTGTTGGCACGCTATCCTTTTACGTTAAAAATAGTTCATTTGCCTCAGTCCCAGGGGATCTCTAGTTTCATCTTAAGAGTTTTGCTTGGCTCTTCCTAGCTTTTACTGAGTTTGAGCATCTGCAAAAGCCAAAAATTAGCAGTATTTCAGGCCCATACCCTGGCTTTCCCAACACATAACAGAACAATTTGAGATGAACTGTAAGATACAGCAATTTTTTAAATCCAAATATTTATCCACAATCAAAACTTTGGACCCTTGATTGGTTTTAAGTGTGTCTAAATTCAGTGCTTTTTAACAAAATCAGGCATAGGATTCACTTCATCCAATGTAAGCCTTAAAGTCGGGCATCTAAGCCTAAGCTGGTCATGTAGGATCTCTTCATAATTAAGCATGAGGGATCAGGATCTCTGGAATTTGACTCATTTTAGGGAGATGGGTTGCATTGCCCTCTGGAGGTGCCTGTGTTACTCCACGAGCTGTAAACTTTGGCCCATACACGAAACAACTATATTCAAGTAGATGTCTACCTTTAGATGGCTTAAGCTAAATATGCGCTACCCCATTGAAGGAAAGGTTTCATCTTAGTAGCCCTTCCAGTCTACACGTTCTTAACTGGGACCAGAATCTGGCATCATGTGTTCTTACATATCAAAAAGGGGATCCCAACGAAATGTAAGAGGAACAAGTCAGCACACACTCTTTAATATCCAATCTAATGTGTTAGTGTTGCTGCCTTTGGTTGATCTTTGGACTACACGCATGAACTACGGCTGATGACAGACACACATGGCAAGGCATGATGAGCTCAATCAACAGAAATTAGGCCTCTCCCTGGAAGGCATCTACAGTCAGAGGAAATTTCAATCCAGGACTTGCAGGAGCTGGTTTACCCTGTGTTTAACACTCGAGGCTAAGTGTGGAAAAGAGGATATTGAGGGGAGCAACTGATGCCAGACTTCCAACAGGCAGAACTTTTGTTGGAAAGGCAGCAGTGAGCAGGTCACGTTCATGGTCCCCCTAGGGAGGCAAGGCAGCTCAGTTTGCATTGTGGGGATTTAGGGAGAAGCTTTCGGATGGATTGGTCCATCAGTGAATGAGGTTACTGAAAGAAGATGTGGGATATTATTCACTGGAGATCTACTGTTTACATGTCGCTGCTGGTGCAACATTAAACCCAAAGTGACATTGGTAAGCGTGGAACAGAATGAAAGTTGGCGTTGAGCTATTCATGCTCAAAGAGACAAGAAAGAAGGCATAATTCTCCCTTATGAAAGACGAAACCATTCTTATGATTTTGAGGCAAGTTCACAGCCAAGTGCCGTAGCAATGAGCAGTGAAAGAACAATTGAAAATGGCCAAAGTCGGTGTCACTTGACCGAGAAGAAGGAAATGACTTTATCAGAATATTGGCTACAAATAAACCAAGAGAGGTTGCATTCTAGGAGTAAAACTTGGAAGTGCTTTCTCTCAGGAACTTGCTTCTCCTTTCACTGAGGTCAGTGCTGTAACTCTTCCTCGCTGGAGGGATGCGCCCCAGGTGGAGGTGGCCGGGAGGCAGTTGGCACCACCGTGGGTCTGCACCTCTCCCCAGCTGGAGGAAGCTGCAGAAACGTTATAACAAGCTGAAAACGTGACTTTTTCAAGTATGACTTTTTGCATTGTTAGCTAAATTATTCTTGCCTGAACTATCTCATATGAAAAATCCTTGTGAAAACTTAGGCCGTATTTACATTTAGTGAATGGTTAGTGCAATGATCCTTGATTTCTCTCAGGTGGAAATATTGATCACCTATGTTGAATGCCAAGCAGCCCGAGTAGAGTGATCTTCATCCTGGTGCTGCCCACGCACAGCCAGCCACCCAGGCCAGAGGGTATTGTTTCTGCTTTCCTCGTGGGTGGCTGAAACGCTTAAAATACACGGAGGGTAAATACCTCTGTTCCAAGGGAAATCTCAGGCATGTAATCACAGATACAGTAATTTCTCAGGATCTGAAGCGCTTTTAAGAAATAGACATCATTTTCCTTACTACTTACGAATAACAAGAAAATAATATAACCAGGCATGACGAGCTGCCATATTTTTCTGCTGTCTTCTTGAGATTTGCTTTCTCTCATGCAGTTCACAAGCTGGAGCCGAGATCTGAATTTTCCTTCTTTTTCACAGTCCCACAGTGCTATCTTTAAATAATTCTGCTTTTGGTACCTTGCCCCAGTCTGTCTTAACTTGGCATAACATTTATACAAACTCATTACTTCCAAAAGCGACTTCAGTTTACACCAACTGATGTCTGAGCCCAAGTGTCTCATAGCTCCAAGACAAATTACAAGAATATCTGGAGCCTAGCATATAAAAGGAAAAATTAGAGACTTCAGCAGGAAGACAACGACATTGATTAGTTCAAAGGCTTCCTGATAAAGGGGAAAATATATGCCGTGTTAATTTTGGCTCATTCATTTCATATAAACTAAAAAGTGTTCTTCATTTTTGACAGATGTACCGAGTGGATTCCGTATTAGTTTGGAAAAAATGCCCATTGAAGGAGAGAATTTGATATTGTCCTGTTCGGCCAACAAATTCCTGTACAAAGACATTGCTTGGATTTTACCGAGGACGGTCAACAATCAAACAAAAGCAAGAAGGTCTCTCAACAAGGAGTACTCCATCACCCTCACTCTGACCATCAAGAATGTTTCCCTGGCACACTCAGGCACCTATGCCTGCCGAGCAAGGAACATACACACGGGGAAAGAAGTGCTTCAAAAGAAAGACGTTACAATCAGAGGTGAGCACTGCAACAAAAAGGCTGTTTACTCTCGGATCCTCAAATATAAAAGCACAAGGAATGATTGTACAACACAAAGCAATGTAAAACATTAAAGGACTCATTAAACAGTAACAGGTGTCTCATATCATCTTGATTTTTTATTACTGTTGCTACCTTTCAGGCCCTGAGGTGGTGCACATTCCCCCATGGGTTGGATATAGGAGGAATAGCAAACAAAATCGTAACGCGTGAGCTTCCAGTTGAGTTCAGACGGGTGTTTTCTGCTTTGACAAGGCACATGGAAGCTGGGGTTTGGAAGATCCCCTGTGCTACATTTTGCATGTTGTTATTTTTTCTCTTGCTGTCTCCTACTGAGCGATAAGGAAAACTTTGGATCAATCTTTTCTTCCACTTGATATCGGCCTCATCAAAAGTGTCAAAGCTGAATAAACTGATTAACTTTAAAAACTGGTGTTTTCAGTCAACAATGGACATTTAATAAGTTAACTTGAATGTGCAGAATGAGCACAATTCAGTTTGAGATTGACTGGACTATATATTTTTTATTTTAATCTGATCTTGATGGACTTATAAATATTACCTGCTGAGCAAATTCTAATGCTTATTTATTTGAAATTATTTTCTACACTAAAGTACATTAATCTTAAAAAGTATCTTCTAAAAGAAGTATGCAGGGAAGAAATAAACATGTTGATATAATGCACAGACCTATCATATCATTTATAATAATGTTGATTTTAAAACGAACAGACGTGAACCATGTTTCTCCAAATAAATCCAGGTAGACTTCCAGTTGCTGTGTTGGTCAATTTTTAAAGTCAGTTCTGCACTAATGTAAAAAGCTACTGATAAAAGTGTGAGTATTGCTCCTGGCCTGAAGATTCAGGAATTTGTAATGTTGTAATTACTTTATTAAATGAGAAATATTACACTAACATGACTGACAAGGTTGCAGCCAGCACAGTGAGTTAATATGTTTTAAAAAATACAAATTCAAAATTGAAACCATTAAAAATATTGATTGTTTTTGGTGGGCAAATGACAATTGGATTTATTACGGGGATTAAGAACCAGCCAAACTGCTGAAGGAGAATTAAGGGCAACCTTACACTTCCTTGTGAATGTTTCCCGTATTTTTCCTTCGCCATGATTTTGCTGTGAGATGTTTCTGTGTATTATAAATTCTGTATAAGGAAGAAGTTGCTATTTTTAATAGATCTAATAACTTTATTTTTTTACAGTACATAGCTTTTATTATTTTTGGTTACATTTATGATTGATCATTTATATAACATTTACATAAGCCATAACAAAACAGACCGTAGTGACCAAAATAGCTGCAGCAAAGGAACAAAGTGGCTGTGCTTTTAAAATAGAGGGTGACAACATGACAGTTTCGTGTGCTTGGGAACTCACCAGACTATTTCCTCCTTTAGGTATCGAGACTGTGTCCCACGGCTAAACTTGTCTTTCACGTGGGAATTGCTTTTGTCAAGTGTGAAAGGGTAAACAATAGCATTTCCCCATAATGCCAGTTTCATGGAGCCTAAAATGCTTAGAAAACAATTGATAACCTGGAAGTTGTCAGAGTAAAGAAAAGAATAATCATTTATATCTTGAAATGTCACCTATAGCCTGCTTGTATACAGTAGCTCTTTTGTTCATTATTAGTGTGATGGTTTCCAGAAACAATGCATTCTTGCAAAGGGATCTGGCTCTCTGTTTTTCTAAAACATGCCTAAAAAGCAATTGAAATCATTGGTGACTGCATAAAAATGGGGCAAGTGCACTCTTTAGCATTTGCAAGTCTTCAGAAGGATTACAATACAGAATCCCCCTTTTTACGAGGCTATTTTGTGAGAAGACATTTGATGGCAAGATGGGCGGTCATGACAGGACATTATGAATTTTCCATGGCATCGGTAGCCAGAGTGTGATGACTTGTAGCAGCCAGTTGCCAGGCAATGTGAGTTTGGGTCAAAAAAAAGAGAGATGTGGTGATTAGACTTTTCCTCTGTAAAATTGTTGTGAATTGCGATGATGTGTATCACTGCTGGGTGAACGTCCTACCAGGCTGGTCTCAACCAGCGCTCGGAGGGCCATGCTGTGCCAGGATGTCGTAACATCCCAATGTGGCTGCCCGTGTTTGGGAGGCACAGAGAAACCTCACTGGAAACATTTGAGGAAAACAGTTCTTGGTGGCCAGATAAAAACTACTGATGTCACTTTTGATGTCTTCAGATGACTGGAGAATCTCATTGTTTTGGGGAGTTTCTCTGCTTTCTGTTGTGTAATGTATTATTTAGGGAGAAAGGTGTGAATTATATTTCTTTTTTTTTTTTAAGTGTTAAAATAAGAGCTTGTATTTATATTTTTGTACTGATTAATAAAAGTAAGTGAACAGACAACATAATCATAATAAAGGGCAAAAATGGTCGGAATGCAAAAGTAAATCCCCAAATGAACAAATTGTAATGTTTTCCCCTTGTTTGCCTTTGTTTGCTTTTGGAAATGCAGAATTTCCCTCCTTACCACCCCGGGTCGGCTGAGTGCTCTGACACCAGCGTCCCCTTCTCCCCTCTATGACCCCCCTGTCGCTCCCTTGGGCCAAACTCTGCCTACAATGAAGTTCCCCAGGGCACTGAGAGCAGAGTTTGGCCTGGCAAGGCAGTGTTTGCAGGCAGGCACAAGGGCTGGGGACGAGCCCGGGGGGCTGCCCTGGGCACTGAGCCCTGCACTGTGTGTGCTGGCAGCCAGGGCAGCCCCTTGGCTTTGGGGTGAGCGGAGCGGGGCATTGGAATCTGCCCCCCTTGGCTTCACTGCAAAAATGAACAGGAGAAAATGGTTGGTTTGCATAAGAGAATAATCCTCAGTTTGACCAAGTCCTTGAAAAATCAGCTGATTGCAGCAGAGAAATTATTGAAAGTATGTGAATGGTGAGAAGTTTTAAGCAAAAAGGTTTTTCTTAATATGAAACCCCATCTTTAGTGTATGGCTATAAACAAATTAAAATTAACCACAAATAACTCACAGAACGTGTGATTTGCCTTTGTTGTGTCATCTTGTCCGCCTTCATTTTGGATGTCTGGGCTGGGATGTCCATCAGGGACTGCTGATAAATGTGAACTGTGGAGCTCCTCTCAGCATGCATATGTGGACATGCATCAGATGGTACCTGTTCATAGGCAGTGTTGTGCAAAAATTGAGGCAAGGTATCAATGAGATGAGGGCAGTCTTCTTGGCTGCAAGGCCAATCTTGTTGACCATGTCATTGTGTAGGTATGTGATGAAGAATTTATTTTACAGCTTCTCTCACAAGCATTACTGTTTGGGAAGAGAGAACTGTCTGCTACACTGTAAACAAAAAATAGCATTGCCTGTGGAAATTACAGACTTGCAGCTCATAAAAGCCCAAACTGGTCATTGCACAGTCGTGACAGTGCTGGAATTAATTTCAAGGGGGAAAAGCATGGCGAAGACAGCCTGATTTAAAAGTGCTTGTAGTACTATGGGGTTCATGCACACTGCATAAGCTGGTGGTACATAGGTTCTTAATTTTGGAGAGAGTTTTTATTTACAGCTGGTAACAGAATGATTGTGAAGATGGAAATGTCTGATAGTCAGTTTTTCTGAAAAGGATAGAAAATAAGCTTCCAAACACAGAATGTTGGAAATTTAGCTGATATTATGCTTGAACTTGGTGTATCGATATCTATTGTAGCCTAAAAGAAAATATTTGCAAAGAGTTGGTTTCTGCTTTGTTTTGGTTTGTTTTGTTTCATATTTTGTAATGCGTGTCTTAACCGTGTTAGTAACGACTGATCCTGGCAGTGTCCTTGAAGGGAAAGATTGCAAATAATCGGTTCTTGGAAGACCAGGGAATTTGAGGGAATCTGCAGAGCATCTGCATCTTTGAGATTGCTCAGGAGCTCGCTGGATTCTCCATCGCTGCTTTAAAGGGACCAAAATACCAAAAAGGATGATGTGAGAGTTGCAAATGTGACAGAAGGATGTTGCCATATAATGTGCTTAAATGTTGCAAGTATCTTGATCTTTGTCAGAATGGCCTTCGGCTCTGTATGAAATGGGGGAAAGAGTGGCAAAGGGTTGAAATGATGATGAGAAAGATTTGTTGTTTTGCTTCTTTCAGGGATGAGTTTAACGTGATGTTTATAGAGTTTTTGAAATGCCCTTCTGGGAGGCCCTTGAGCAGAAGCAGAATATATGAGACACGCTTCCAATACTCATTGTCACTGACTGTCATGGAAATGTGTTTTATTGCATTGCGTTCATATGAATGTCAGCAGATAAAAGTAAAAAAGGAGCAGTGTTTCTGTGCTGTGTGGCCTGCTTCAGCCCCTGCCGTCAGGGTTTCCAGTGTCTGTGGGATGCCGGAGGACACGGGCACATTTTCACCAATGCAGTTTTGGCAGGCAGGCTGTGGTGTGGTTTGGCCAGGCCTCGTTACTTTCAGCCAAATATGTGAAATGCAAAAGTGGAAGAATTTATGAAGACTTTGGGACATGTAACAGAATGCTTTTGTGCTTATGGTTTCTGGTTTTAGATTATGTGAGTTTACAGAATATGATTTGTAATGGTACTTCTTAAAGTAAGTAAATGATAAAAATCACATTCACGGGAATCGTGGTGCACAGAGCTGCATCGTGCTATCAGTGATGCACAGATACTGTGCTACAAGGGTGGCTTGCTAATTGTTAAAACCTTTGGTATCACTATTTGTTTGTCTTGATAATGCAAAACTGAGCTTTCATAGAAACGCATTGCTTTCGATAAACAAACGTGACATTGGTAATGGAATTGAGGAAATCTTTTAAACAGTGTCATCACTGGGTCTTCATTGGTCATCATGACCTACTATCGCTAAGTAAAGGAAGTACACTGTACACACCAAATGCTCTTAAGCAAACTGGAACGGTAAACAAAATCTGTGAATGATGAACTTGGTAGAACAGCCATAGCAATCTCTTAACACCAGTAAAATGCTGGTAGGGAAGATAATTAAACCCCCACAGTTACAAGAATGTAAAATGGAGGTGTTGTTTTGTCTTGTAGCTCAAGAGGCACCAGCCCTGCTGAGGCATCTTATGGATCAGACAGTGAACACCAGTAACTCTGCCATGTTGGAGTGCCAGGTTCATGGCATCCCTGAGCCCCACATATCCTGGTTTAAAAACCATGAGGAAATACAGCAAGAATCAGGTGAGAGCTCTGTGTACTCGCCTACCTTTTACAGCCTTTTTATTTACCCGTTTGCCTTAGGTAGCCATTTGCAGAGTCATTGGCATCGATACCTGGACATAAGGAAGGAGTATTGCCCGGGCACTACAGGCAGGCAGGCAGCAGCACGGGTGCTCCAGGTTATTCTGTCTCACTCCAAAACCTCAGCCAGGGTGGAGGTATAGACACAATGGGTCTCTATGGAGTCAGTGGAAAAAATATAGCTCTCAATTTGCCTCTTAGAAGTGTCATCTCCAGAGAAACATTATTTCTCTACACTTACTATAGAGGGAGCCTAAGGATCAGGTGTCTTGGCCAGCGTATAGCTAGGCAGGAGAAAACCACGCTTGTGTGATGTGCATAGGTGTAGCAGGGAGAGTCTGTGGTCAGGCGTGGAAAGTCTGTTCTTGATTCACAACCTAGCCACCAGGCTAAATCCGTATCTGGGGTGTCCAAAACCAAAATGCATCTGCTGGCGGCATAGGAGTCCAGGTCTTACGCGGCAGAAAGGAACAGCTTCCCGGGTGGCGTGCTGCAACTGCAGGAAAACTCTGGGGGATGTTTACTGCTATGTCTGGAATTTGGCTTCAAAGATCAGCTAAAGCTACATGTCCAGAAGTGTTCCTTGGATATTTCAGGTGGGGTTGAATGATGGGGAAAAAGGCAAAATGTTTCTCATGGGAATTCATCCACATTTGAATCAGAAGCACTCAATGAGCTAGTGTTACAGGCTCAGCAAAAATGTTCAGGGAGGTTTGGTCTGTAGGACCAATCCTAAGTGTAGTCTTCAATAACAACCTTTTAGAAAGTTTGTGTTCATGGTTCCATCCTGTGTTACTCCAAATTGCTATAGCATGAATAAAGGCAACTGGGAAAAACTCTGAGGCTTTCTCTAAGTGACTTAGAAGCCCATGCAGACTTGCAGCCCAGGCAATAAACTTAATCTAGAGCCATATTCCATGAAGCTTTACAGTGACCACATCGTTGTAATGTGCATTATTAACACTATCTTCTAAAATGAAAGTTATGTTTCTTATCTTGGGTGTAATGCAACACAAAATTAGAAGCCAGGAAGATGTATCTAGAGGGTAGGTCAGAGCACTGTAGTTAGTTAGGTGCCTGAAATAGATGGTGAGAATTCGTTTTGATGGGACAGTAGTTCTGATGGAGCCAAACACACAAGTATGTACTTGACTTCACATTCCCTGGCTGTACGGTGCCTTAGAGGCAGTCCTGAGGCCAGATGTGCTCCCTGCCTCTTCCTCACTTGCTGGAGTATTGCCCAGGCTGGCTTCTGGGTTAACCTAGCTGGAATAATCAAGATGTCGAAAACTTCAGGTAACTCCTGTATTTTAGGGTACACCTCATGGACATCTCTTCGCACTAACTGGGGTCCTTCTGTGAAGGGGCCCGTTGTTCCATGCCACATGGGCAGGTAAGATTGGAGTGAGTCTGCTGCCCATAAGGCCAGTGTGGGTGCATGGAGCTGGGTCTTGGAAGTGCTCTAGGCTTGGGCTGCTCCTGGGGCAGACCTGCGCCTGTAAGCACAGTGATCAGACCACCCCTTTCTCACAATGCATAGTGCTAATCGGTATACACTGTACCAAGTGCTCCCAAGACCATTCCTTTAGGCTGAGCTTTTTCACTCACACACGGGCTTTGTAAACATTGATTTCCAAAAGATTCCCAAAACATCCAAGCATATTTGGCTTTCCTGCAGATAACATTGTGCTGTGCTCTCTGTGGCTCAGATTTCTTTTGAGAAGAACTTGAAGCAGATATTATGACACAAGGGGCTGTTTTTGTTTATATCCTGGCTGCTTCTCATTGCAAAATATTTCATTTCACAGGAATAATTTTAGGGCCCGGAAGCCGAATGCTGTTTATTGAAAGAGTAAAAGAGGAAGATGAAGGACTTTACCAGTGTATAGCCACCAACTTAAAAGGGTCCGTGGAGAGTGCGGCATATGTCACAGTACAAGGTAAAGCACGACGTTAAATGGGAAGAGCAAGCTTGCCAGGGTGATGTTCTTGCTCAGGCTGGAAGGACGGGGGTATGACTGGGACTCATGTGGTGATCTCTGAAGGCAGAAATTCGAAGGAAGTCCTAGCAAGGACTAGCAAGGGAAGCATACCAGGTTGGAAAGGAAGCCTAGCAGGAAATGCTAACTCCGAGTGTGTTTACATGGACCTAAAAAGAAGAATTGCTTCAACCCAACAAAGATCAGGTCAGGGTAGAAGACAAATGTAAATTTAGTATTATCAAAACAAACAAAAAACAGAACAAGGAACGCTCTCCTGCCCACTCATTTTCTCATTTCAGGTTAATTCCATAGAAATTAGAGGCCTGGGATATTTTCATTTGTTTATTTTCAATGTAAAGTGAACTGCCAGATCAGACTAGAAGTTTTAGCCTAGTGATAGCTACACATGCATTTTTCAGAGGTACTTGTGGTAAGAAGTAGGTATGGTCTAGTTATTTCTGTAACCATTGAGTTGTTTTTCTTTTCATTTAAATGTCCATCATTGTTCTGCCTTCTCCCAAGCTTGACTCAGGCCTGTGGCAGTGACTTCTATCACGTAATTTTACATTGCATAAAACCAAGGTCTATTCAGTTACTTTTCAATTTCATTGAATACCCTTTTGGTTTATATATGAGGTAAGAGAAGTAGGCTGACATCCTCCATATAACTCATTGCCATGTATGGATTGACTTTGACATAACCTATCTTATTGATCTCATGTGTTAAGTAAATAGTCCTAAATGCATTTAATTTCTCTGTACAGAAGACAATTTGTCTACCACCAGGTCTCTCAGGCAGGGGTTATGTTTCTGTGGATGTTCTCATACAATCGCTAAATGTATCTGAATACTACTGAGTATTTGGATACTACCCTACAGCAGAAGACAATTACAGCTAGTAGATCAGCATTGATTTTCAGTCATGAGCATGTTAGCAGTCTCAGTTAATGGTGATTATTGATGATACAATGATGTTTTTGCTTTAAAAGGTCGGAGATAAGTATATGTACATGTGGGCAGGCCTAACTGGTGTAATCAAGGAGTTAAAAACCCCTATCGCCTTATGAAAATGCTAAGGTTTTTATGGCTGCTATAATAGCTGAAAGAATAACTTGTGCCTGAGTGCTTGCTGTCCAATGCATCCTACTAATTGATAGTCCTGAGCAATGTAATTCATTATGGTATGGATTTTTAACATCGTTGTAGCTTGGCTGTTTGTTACAACCACAAGCATTCTGTCAGATGGCTTCAAGGAAGTCATATCTCCTAGTCTGTGATCCAGAGGAGGGAAAAGAGAGCAGCCAGGAAGGTTTCTTCTCTGGTTACATGTCCTGAGGGACCACTGGCAATGTGTCACACACTTCTTGTGTGACTCCTATGGGAGCTTTTAAATAAGCAGGAGATGAAGACTACCATATTAAAATTTATAACTTTGAGGCTGGATTAAAAAAAGAGAGACAGTTTGTTTTATCTGCTGTGATCAAGGAAAATGCCTCTCCACCCTTTCTCTTCCTACTACATGATGGGATGTCACTGGAGGTTTTTTCTCTCATTCCTACGCTGATCTGGAGCGTCTGTCCTTCTCCCAGGGATGGCAGCCTCTCACCCCACCCCATCCCTGAGCCTGGAGGGATGAGATCAGGGCTTAAACATGGGGGTCTTTCTAGGTTTTGCCACTTGCTTGTCTTTATGAGAAATACAGACCCTGCGACTGCCGCTGTGAGCACCAAAGCCTTCCCTCTGTCCTGGCAGCTCTCAGGACATGGGGCTGCAGATCAAAGGGAGCAGAGCAACGCCTCATGTTGATGGCCACATTTAGCAGATTGGAAGAGTAGTTTGTGAATGAGTCAGGAAGGAAGCTGTCTGCTCTCTTTATTTCCTCTGAAAAAACATTCTTATACTCACAGATAAAACAATGTATTATTTTTGTATCCGAGATGGATGAATGGATGGTGGAATCAAAGGGCCATCTTTAAATAATCACAGCCCGTGTTTGCTTTGGAAGCCGTGCTTGACGGGCTGTCTGAGGAGGAGAGGGGCTGCATTTGTGGACATGTCAGAGCAAGCTGTCCACTTGCTCTTGGCTGAGGAACTGAAGAGGCAGCAAATCTGCAAGGATGGAACGGGAACAGCAAATGGCTGCCAGAGGACCAAGTGGTGTACCTAAAAGCCTGGAGGCATAAGTTGCTGGGCATGGGGGAACACAGGCTGTCTTGGGCAGCTGTCCTTCAGGTGGTCACCCTGCTCACAGAGTGGATGATTTGCCATGAAAGCCTTGCCCTGCTTCCCTGCTTCTCCTCCTGGGGACCCTCACACCCCCTCTCAGCGGGAGCCAGTGGTACAGCTAGGTGCAGAGATGCTGCACCATTTGAAGGGGATGTGCTGAAGAAGGAAGGAGCATCTTTTACAGTTCATGTTCACTGAAATCTGGATGTACAATAAGCAAATGAATACAGCGACATGCTCTGTCTTAAAGCTGATGCTTGCTAACTTAATGTGATCCCTGCTGAAAAGGAAAGCATCGTATTTATTAAGCATTCACTGAACTATTCCAACACTATGAAAATGGTGTTTGCTTTTTAAATAACTGCCAGTTTTTGTATCTACCTTTCTGACTTTGTATCTTAAAAAGTTGGTGTGCCTTTTGGGTCATTCTGACTCTGAAGTCATCAGGAATGCTTCCATGAAGTTTTTCCATGGAATTCCCTCGGCTACTGGATGAGGTTCAGCCTGGGTTATGTGGGTGACTGTAAGAGAAAAGGTGAACATCAGGGGACACCTAGACTCCTGTTACCTCAGAGGACCACCAAAGGGGGTTGGAGGGGAGCCGTGGAGGTGTCTAGTTCAATCTCAGCTCAAACCAGGATCATCACCAACACTACATCCAGTCAGTGATGGCTTTATCTGGCTAGGTCATGACAACCTCCAGGGATGGAAATTCCTCAGCATCTCTTGAGCATCCTTTCCAGTGCTGCACTGCTGTGATCATGGGGTCACACGGATTAAGCAGGGTAGATCGCATTGGTGTAGGGGTGAGGGACGCTTTGGGTGCAGCAGAGTAGTGTTGGTACCCCAGGCATTGCTTTTTCCCCGGTTGACACCTGAGCTGCACCTTGATGTATAGAGCTGAAATCCTAATGACAGAGCCCACGCCAGCCCAAGGCTTGAGCTCACTCCTGGAGGGGTCGACACATTAGTCCAGGCTCTCATCCCTGCACACCTGCACAGTCCTGGTGTCTTCTGTCATTGCTGAGGGAGAGAAGCTGCTGTTGGTGACAGTTCTTCAATCACCCCTTCTCGCCCCTCTGCAGCACCACAGGCACATGGGGTGGTGTGGGGTCCTCTTGGGGAGGCTCTGGGGCAGGAAGGGGGTTGCCTGTTGCCGCAGTGAGTCAGGTGGATGGGGCAGAGCTGCACATGGGGGAAAAAGTCTGTGTCTAACGAAGTGGCTGGTGGGTAAAGGTCTGGGAGGGGTGTAAGCAGGAGCTAGAAATCTTGGGCTACCAGGCAGAGAGAGGGATTTAGTCCTGCTTATGGCATATCCAAACTCTGCTAATCCTAATACCTCTTCTGAGTGTTCCTGTCTCTCCTGCCTCATATCAAACCTTTTCCTACCCAGCTGAGAGGCACTCAGCCAGGTCTGGCTGCAAGACTTTTAACAAGATTAGGAATCTGGTGTTTGATAACCTAGCCCAACCCCAGCCTGGAGAAATGCTTTCTGGTTGCCTAAATTCACTCGGACATTTCAAAGTCAGCACCTTCACCTCTCTTCGCTAACTCCTGGGCAGCATACAGTAGCAGTTAGGGAGTTGCTGCGTTCCACCCCAGGACTGGCAGTACCGTGCCTCCTGGGTTTCCTAAGTCCTGCCATATGGTGCAGCAGCAACAAACGAACCTTCAGCCCCTCCATGTTTTGCTGAATAAATGTCAGAAACTATTACTCACCATCTGCACAAGTGCTGCTCAGAAGCAAGAGGAGAGTACCCATATGCAAAAGGAAAGCTTGATGCCAGAGGATAGGCAAGCTGCATTAGACTGTATCATTTATGCCACCAGTATGTCCTGTATCTAAATCAAGCCTTTAAAAAAATACATGTGAAAATTTAACTCTTGGTATTTTGGAAAAACAGATACTTTATATCCCCACTAGTAGTTACAGTCATATTTTTCTTCAATGAGTTTTATTCTCCAAGTTCCAGAATGGACATGCCAGAGGAATCTTATATATAGGTCACGAATGTAAATCTGATTATCACCTTTACAGAGGGAAGATATTACGCTAGTTAAGCTACAGCTACAGGAAGCAATTCAACCTCTGAACAAAGCTCTGTAGCCTTGCCTAAAACCAGGCAGCACATTCCTCTGGATTACTGGGTAAGCCCACCAGTGAGACATCAGTCATCCCTTTTTCATGTGTCAGGGGTAACACCGGGCTGCCCGAGGTCTGAAACTGTTGCAAGTGCAGTTGACAAAACTACTGTGAAATCATGTTCAGATTTATTCCTCCTTGTCCTCTCATTTTCTCTCTCTGGAGGGTGTATCAGAATAAAAGGCAGAACATGAGGGGTTTGGGTTTTTTTTTGCATTTGCTACCAATCAGATGGGAAACATATTGTGGGAAGTGTGGTATTTTGACACGATCACAGGATTTGCAAAACAGACTGCTCTGAAACCATTTTATGAGTCCCTAAACAGCAGTCTGAAGCGAATTCTATTTTGGCTTTTTTTTAAGATCTGTCATTGGGCTCTAATACTCTCCAGATTTCTAATGTTCATGTTTTCTTGCTGCTCCATTTTCAGTTGTTGTTGTTTTTGTTTTTCCCTTTCTGTGCTTAATCTGTTCCCCGGTTTGGAGAGCTCTCCCAGCTCCCTGCCAGCTGGGTTCTGCAGGGTGCTGCAGGGGGAGGAGAGGGTCCGATGTCCCTCAGGGAGCCTGGCCCCGTGCTGCCAGTGTGACTGGCAGAAGACCTGAGGACAGAGAGCCTGCCGGCGGACTGGTGGGTTGGAGTGAATGCTAGGCCCTACGCCCTGGATTTCTGCCCAGTGGGGATGGGGCTCAATACCCCTGTGCCATGCTTTGTATGAGCTGAGCTCACAGGTGCCAGATGGGATCCATCCAGTCCATGGGAAAAAGAGCTCATGGACTCCTGCTGGCTGCACTGCGAGCCTCCAAGGGAGCCCCCAGCTCTCCGCTAGCGAGGTTTTTGATGGGGGCTGGTGGGTTTCCAGCACAGCTGGGGTGGAGGTATGGGCTGCAGGGCTCAGTCATTGGCATGGAAGATCTCGCTGAGCTGGGGCAGGGCAGGCATGGTGCCCAAGGAAAAGCATCAAGCATCCCAGACAGCAAAACCCAAGCAGCAATGCTGCAGTGTGCCCCAGGTCACACCTGGATTCACTGGCGTCTGCACCAGCACAAGCCTTCCCTGGAGTTTCTCTTACATGTTAGCAGCAGCTCTCGCATCACGGCATTGCCCGTGAGGAAGGGTCAGCAGAGCCATCCCCTCCATGCAGCCCCGTCCTCTCCCAAGGGTGCTGGGGAGTGAGTGTTCTCGAGACCTTTGCTCCTCTCTCGGCTGTGGGCTTGGCTAGATGGGTTTCGCTGTTAGGGGGTGAAGGGGTGAAATCCCACGCGCAGGCCCACACATATTCTCACACAGAGAAAATCTGGCTAAAAATACCCTGTGGCTGAATTTCCACCTCAAAAGGGAATTATTGTCTGACTGGCCATCCTCAACCTGGTTTACTTCACCTCCTGCACCCGAAAGAAGTGCTGACTTTTTACTGAAAAACTTACAGACAGATCAAATACAATTTTGCTGTGTTCAATACAATGGCTTTGCAGGGGAGACCTTTTTGTTTCTAGGCTCCACGAGCCAGTCCAAACAGAGATTAATACCCCATTGAAAAGAAGCTGGTCCTTCCTGGTATTTTATTTTAATGTCAAAGAAACATAGAGTGCCCTTGCTTTGCAGGTCATTTTCTAATATGTTTGCCACTTGATTTTCCCAGGCACATCGGAGAGGTCAAACCTGGAGCTAATAACCCTGACCTGTACCTGTGTGGCTGCGACGCTCTTTTGGCTCCTGTTGACCCTCTTCATTCGCAAGCTGAAGCGGGTAAGAGCAGACAGGGAGCTCTCGACAGCACCCGCCTCTCCTTGCCAGCCCCTTGCTCTTGTTAGAAAATCCTTCCCAGGCCACTGGGTTTGCTGGGTCTACCAAAAAGAAACCTCATTCACTTACTGCTCACCTCTGTCCCCTGTGCAATCACGAGGCTGCTGATGGGTGCCCAGGAGGGAACCGTGACTTGCAAGGCTGAGTATGAGTAAGCCAGGAAGCAAAGGCTGGGTGGGGGCAAGGCTCTGAGACTCACAAGCATTTGGGTGCCTGACTCCCACCAAAGGCATCCCCATTCCCTTAAAAGCTGTGGGGGTTTGACATCTTAATGTCTTTGAAGATCTGAGTGAGCGGGAATGACAGATCTTCACAGAGCACACTGAGGTCTGGCTTGCACACAGCGTCTGGTATAATTACATCACTTCCAAAGTGATCTTTAACTGGAGTAGTTTTGGTGGTGCAGCCTCTAGGGTGGATGATCTGTATCAGCATGATAATGTTAACTGCCCCTGCAGCTGACCCTCCTTCTTGTCCAGGGCTGACTGTGATGGTTTAAAGCCCCTTTTTGCTGACAACACCATGTCTGCATTGCATGGTGTGTGCAGGTTAAACCACAGCAGCTCTCATAAGCAGAAAATTACAACTCAGTAGTGCAGAAAGATCTCAGAGCAACTTGCAGGAGCAGATGGATTTGAAGGAAGGGAGGTCTTGGAGTGACGGGGTGCACTGCAGGACATGAGATGAGGAATGGCCCCCTCTCCCCCCTCCCACACCACGGCGGTGCTGACCCCGGCTGCCCTCCTTTGCCCAGCTCGAGAGGTACCACAGCCGGTGCCGCAGGGCTCAGCTCACAGCTGCCACAGCTGAGCGTGCTGCAGCTGGCCGAGCTCCCTGATGATTGCTAAAGGCTGACTGCAACCTGCCAGACCATTTCCTCCCAGCCTGCATTAAGGCCTGCCTGTATGTTAGGTTTTACACTGAGAACATCTATTGACGCACGGGGAAGCAGGAGCAGATCTCCAGACCAGGGCAGTACGGCAGCAGTTGCTCTGCCTGCCTGCCTTCTGCCACAAAGGCATTTTCCATTTCTCATAAGGAGAAACACATGGGAGTTTGGGGGGAAAGAAAAGTAGAGGTTAGCTGAAGCTGTGGAGAAACTTTGTAACCAGAAGAGAAATTACAAAGCCAGTGGGACCAGTTCTGACTCCTCACCAGTAATGATGAAGCAATTCATAACATGAGTGTGAACCCTTGGAAAAATATGTTTTAAATGTAGCAAAGGGTTGCAGATTATTTTTTTTAAATGTATTATAATACCAAAACTTGACATTTGCTTTTTATATTGTTAAAAGATAATAAAAATAATCATCATTGCTGTAGAACAAGGGACTTCAACTAGATGACATGTGAAGGCTCCTTTACAGATGAGCCTTTCCAGCTAGTGTTGGTCTATGCTTATGGTCTTCTCTGTGTTTCTGTTACAAACCCTTACTCTCAAGTATTTATGCCTGGAATGAGCTCTAAAGTAAATTTCCTATACAAATTATGTTGCCATGACAGAAAGAAATACTTATAGGCTCTCTGAGACCATTTTCTTAAGGTCTATTACACATACAGGGACAAATTACATACTTAACAATTCTTCATCATTTGAAATGTTTCAAATCTCTAATTGTGCCAAAAATTTGTTATTCAATGCATCTGATTAAGAACCGTAGGAAGCTCTCTGTACCTTCCCACTCCCCTGTTGCTTTTTCTGGCATGGGTCCACTTAAAAGCTCTTCTAAAGTGACTGGTAGGAGCAGTCTGGTACACGTCTCTATCAAGAAATGCTCTTTTTGGAGCACCACACATGCTTCTGTTTCTATCCATATTCCACTTACCCATGTCCTGTCTAGGGCCAGTGGATCGTTCGAGGCCAGGCTTTATTCCAGCTGGCTTTTCCCCAAGCATCAGTGCAATCTTCTTGGGATTCACTTTCTGGTTTTTTGGGGTGGTGGAAGGCCAGTAAAACAGGAGCTATTAGCTACTGTCATTTTAGTCTAGTTGTGCTTGTAACCAAAGCATACACAGCTAGTAATATCCTTCTCAAACAAATGCCTGGAAACACATGTATTAGGGACATATTTCCAAGCTGTAAGGGAGGAAAGTTGAAAGTCACAGGAGATAGTTAAAGCAACAAAAGAAAAATGTGCAGATATAGCTGTGTGTTTGTGTGTGCCTGTGTGCTGTTTCCATGAGTTTAGAAAAAGTACCACAAAGAGGCTTAGTTCAACAGATTTTTCATACATTCCAACTAATAGCCAGGAAATTAGAGCAAGCACTAGACCTTTTCTATTGAGATATAAGTAAGTGCTCCTGTGTCAAGAAAAGTCCACTGGATTAGAATGGCAATCTCAGTGCTTTTTGAAGAAAAATAAGTTTCAAAATAGATGGACTGCAGAAAACTTTGAGAGTAGGTTCATCCTTCCTTGCATTTCTCATGTGAAGTGGATAATCCATTTGCTCAGTAGAAAATGAACTTCTGGCAAATTCATTTGAAATTACGTGTTTGACTGCATGGTTTTTAATTCCTCCTAACTCGAATAATTTCAGTACATTTGTCAGAAATTATACCAAAGGAATAAAAAATTCTTAAAATTTATAAACAGTTTCTGAAATGTATCATGTCTAGTCTCTTGGCAACTAGTCTTGCACAACTTCTAACCACATATGACCTGTCTTTGCTGGGTATATGGAAAAAACAAACACCAGCAGTTGAACTCCATCTGTTGCATATGGCCACTTCTTGCTTTGCACAATCATGAAGGAAAGTTATTTTTATCAGCAATGTTTAGTCATTTGCTGAAAATATTTCTCTTGACTGTGCAGAGGGCCTGTATCATAACACCATATGTTAATACAAATCCACATGGATTTCATTGAAGAAACCGGTAAGTCACATAGGAGGAAAACTAAAGGAAGGAGTTTCTTTTACACAAAAAATCTTGCAATATATAAAAAAGCCAAAGGGAGCTTAACCAAACTGTGTATTGTACTGCGAAACACGCAGCCCCATGGGCAGAGTTAACTTGGAGCCCTTAATCCGAACAAGAAGATGCTTATGGATAGCCTTACGTTTTTTTTTTCATTTTGCAATGTTCTTTGTTTTCCAGCCTTATTCCTCCGAAACGAAGACCAACCATTATCTGTCAATCATAATGGACCCTGACGAAGTCCCCTTAGATGAGCAATGTGAACGTCTGCCTTATGATGCCAGCAAGTGGGAAATTGCAAGGGAAAGGCTTAAACTAGGTAATATTGGCATACTTCATGTTGGGTTTGCAGTGACTGAATAAGATACACCTGTGACTAGAGGTAAAGAGAAGCTGGGTGTGTTTTAGACACACAGCACAACATCCCGCCAGGTTTGGTGTGAGCTATGCCCTGGTCCATGACTGAATTACAATGTTTAGAACCGACTGACTGTCCACCTGACTTTCCATAAGTATATTTTGACTCCAGGTAGGAAAACTAAAATAGAATCATAGAATAACAGAATCATTTAGGTTGGAAAAGACCTTTAAGATCATCAAGTCCAACCATTAACCTAGCACTGCCAATTCACCACTAAACTATGTCCATAAGCACCACTTTCTACGTGTCTTTCAAATACCTCCAGGGATGGTGACTCAGCCACTTCCCTGGGCAGCCTTTTCCAATGCTTGACCACCCTTTCAGTGAAGATATTTTTCCTAATATCCAGTCTAAACCTCCGCCGGCACAACTTGAGGCCATTTCCTCCTGTCCTATCCCTTGTTATCTAGAAGGGACCGACCCCACCTGCCTACAACCTCCCTTCAGGGAGCTGTAGAGAGCGATAAGGTCTCCTCGGAGCCTCCTTTTCTCCAGGCTAAACACTCCCAGTTCCCTCAGCTGCTCCTCATCAGACTTGTGCTCCAGACCCTTCACCAACTCCTTTGCCCTCCCCTGGACACGCTCCAGCACCTCGACGTCCCTCTTGCAGTGAGGGGCCCAAAGCTGAACACAGGATTCGAGGTGCGGCCTCATCAGTGCCCAGCACAGGGGGCGATCACTGCCCTTGTCCTGCTGGCCACACTGTCTCTGATACAAGCCAGGATGCTACTGGCCACCTTGGCCACCTGGGCACACTGCTGGCTCATGCCCAGCCGGCTCTCAGCCAGCACCCCCAGGCCCTTTCCCACCAGGCACTTTCCAGCCGCTCTGCCCCAGCCTGTAGCGCTGCGTGGGGCTGGTGTGACCCAAGGGCAGGACCCGGCACTGAGCCTGGTTGAACCTCACACCACTGGCCTCGGCCCATCGGCCCAGCCTGCCCAGGCCCCTCTGCAGAGCCTCCTGCCCTCCAGCAGGTCAACACTCCCACCCAGCTTGGTGTCATCTGCAAGCTTACTGAGGGTGCACTCGATCCCCTCATCCGGATCATGGATAAAGACATTAAACAGGACTGGCCCCAGCACTGAGCCCTGGGGAACACCACTTGTGACCAGCCACCAGCTGGATGTAACTCCGTTCACCACCACTCTTTGGGCTCGGCCAGCCAGACAGTTTTTTACCCGGAAAAGAGTATGCCCATCCAATCCACAAGCAGCCCATTTCTTCAGGAGAATGCTGTGGGAAATGGTGTCAAATACTTTACTAAAGTATAGGTAAACAAAATCCACAGTCTTTCCCTCATCCACCAAGGTGGTCACCTTGTCATAGAAAGAGAATACACGCAAGAATGTTGCACTCTATTTTTTGCAGACTGATTTACTTAAAACATGACATAAAAACAGGCAACTGAAGGCTTCCAAATCAGAATGCTGAATTGGATGCTTCTCTCTCTAGACTCAGGAGCCTGACCTTTGGCATTTACTGCACTCCCCTCGTAACCTGGTTATGTACTCATTTGGAAAAAAGCCTATGCAGAAATGGATCCTCACAGCCCACCCTGTATACCTCCCTTTTTCTCCCTTTCCTCCTCTCTCCAGCCCACTCTCCCTGTTTTCCCTCTGTGCTGGGGATTTATAAACATTCTTGTCAGTGCACCATGAAGTGGAAGAATGTGACACATGAGTCCACACATACATACATAAATAAATAAATAAATATCCATGGAAACTTTGAACCTACAGCTAGCTCGCCTACAGATGCCCCAGTGAAAGGCATGGGTTTGGGAGCATTCCTGACTTGCTTAGCCTAGTGTGGGGCTGATGAGGAGGGCAGGAGGGTAGGAGCCAGATTTTGAAGTTGAGGAATCCCTCCAGAAACCACACAGATTTTAGCAAGAAGGTCAACGCTGAAATATCAGTGATAAGTTCAGCCTGTTGCTATAGTGCTGTTTGTTCTTTCAGGCATGCATTACATTTGTCCTACAGCAAGGTCTAGAAAATCCGTGCGTTTGAGCTAGGAGCTGTAACAGATTCCTTCCGTCCTCCAGGGATCAGGGACAGAGGGTGATTAAAACATGCATACAATTAGGATCACACTTAATTTGCCTGCTGGAAGTCACAAGGTGACCAGATGTGGATAAGTACAGCTGAAATATATTGCTAACGATTTATAATTGTCATACACAATTCTGGGAATGCTGAAACATAACCTTGTGTTGGAGTGTCTGCAATCTCCAAATAGTGTTCTTATAATGATGGACCAAGAGCCCGATGTGCAGACACTGTGATTGCTCGTTTACGCGATGCTTTATTTTTGTGTAAACCCCATGGAAAGAATCAAGCAGAAATGGAATGTAAACACCAAGAAAAAAACCCCATGTCCTGCAGGGTTCGTGTTTGGCGTCTGGAGGTGAGGAATGATGACCAGAGAATGAGTTAAAATTGGAAGAACTGGTGTAAACAAAGAAAGAATGCTGACAATGAATGAGAACCAGATTCAGAGAAGCTGGGTATGTGCAGTATGCTAGATTAGCTCAGTGCAAGTCCTGCTTACATGGCAGTTGGCTCAGTCTTTGAGTAACCTTGGCAGTCTCTGAGGATTAGTGTCTCACAAACACAAAATGTGCTTCTATGGTTTTTCAAAAATATTTTTACTTATAAATGCAACCCCTTCCAGCATCAGATATGCCTATTTTTCTCCTTCCACCTACTTATTCTCCAGAATTTATTATTTATTGTAACTTTTGCAAATAAGTCTCTCCTTTCAGCCCACATCTCCTTTGCTGTTTGTTCCTCCAACACACACACATAGAGCCCATGGCTGCGATGCAATGCTTATATAACTGGACTCCCCCTTCCTATGTAAGAGCTACAGACGTTACAGGAAATTTCATGTGGGAACCACTGAAGTCAGGATAATTAACATTCAATATAGATTAGTCTGTCTGAGAGCAAAATGTCATCTTTTCATTAGGCAGAAAAATGCTGGTGCTATAAATCACTGTCAGCGTGGCTGGAGATAACATTGCAGCCCAGCGTAAGTGTTAGCTGAGCTATCACGCATTTCTCACCTAACTCTTGGGCTTGACCTTCCTCATCTATGAGAGGTCACACGCTGTCGAGGCTGTGGTGCAGGACCCCGAGGGAGTGTTGCTGCACGGCTCCCGTGCAGTGTCAAACGCGCCGGTGGTAGATGGCTTCCTGAGCCCTGCTCCCTCGTGCGCTGCAAGCCCACAGCGCTGGCACTGAGCACAGCGCTTTCCGTTCTCCTTCACATGCAGCACTGTTGTACGTAACATAATGGAAAATATGAAGCCGGGTGTGGGGAAACCCCAGATGACTCAAATTGCGGCAAAGGACCTGAGAAACGAACACACCTTTGAGCCTCTGCCTTCCCACAGGCATAGAGGGCAGTGTCTGCAAGTGCGTTCTGCTGATGCCCCAGTCCAGCAATGCACATGCTTGAAGGACTCTGCTAAAATGGGACTGAAATGGAACCCTCCTGATCCAAAACTCCTTGACGGAGGGGTATGTTCGCTTTAATGAGTTCTGAATTGCCATTGCCCCAAGAAAACAAAGTCAAGAACAGAAAATTTAAGTAGAGAATTTTGCTTCCTTGGTCTGGAGGTAGATGCTGCAACTTTTCATACCTGAGCATTACCCCAAACTTGGCCAGTGTAGCTGCTTGAAGCTGTGACAAGCTGACTTCTCAGATGGTTGGGCAACTTAATATTCCTCTATTTAATTGCTCCATTTAATACTTCTGTAATTATTTTGTTGTCAACATAAGGAGCTTTTGCAAGAGCAATCGTAGACACAATCCACCTACTAAAGTGTGGAGTTTGATCTATGTGCTGAAAAGTTAAAGCAGCCATGTTCTGTGCTAACATTTAGCACGGTACAAACAACAGCAGAGCAACAAAGTCTAATACATCAAGCGTTATTACAGTTTCCCATTAAATCACAACCGTTATTTAGAGAAGGAAGTGTTGTTTCCAGTGTTCATTCTCCTTTATGAAAGGTTAGCAGCTTTGTGTAGCTTTATGACCTAACTGGTATGTTTTCCAAGTGGTGACTAAGTAGGTTATCTCGATGTGGGAAGTGAGTTAACATTGATGGAAAACAGATTAAAGTTATGGATTAAACAAAGGTACGATGAGTTTTATAGGACCTCTGACTGCAAGTTCATCTTTCAGGAACCATGCACAGTTGATATATTAGGGACTAAGAACATCAATTCACCAAGAAAACTGAGACCTTAGTCTTAATGTTGTTTCTCTTACACATCTGCTGAATGAAGAAGCTGTATGCAGTAACTAAAAAAGGTGACTAAATTTTCAAAGACACACACTGATTCGCCTGTATTTATATGTCAAACATTAGGGCTTAGGGCCTTCACAAACCAAGGTTCAGTCTGTTGACGCTTTTCAGCCATGTAGATTAAGTTCTTCATGGGTTTTATTTGCTGTAAAAAATGCAACACTTTTGCACATCGAGGGGGTAAACAAATTTCTGGGGTTTTTTTGGCTTATCATATTCCACTTCACATTTCTGTTGCTTTGATAACATATGCTATTTGCTGCTACTGATGGACTGAGAATTACAGTTTAGAAATGCGATACACATATAAAAGGTAGTATCTGTTTAATTTAGAACTGACGGCAGCTCTTCTTCTCTGCTTGTGAGTGTCTGAGTGGGATTCATCTGTCACTTAAGACAATAGCAAGGTAGATGTCCAAGCAACGGCTAGTCAAACAGATGTCCGTCATAGGAAAAGGCAGTTGTGCTATGGAGATGACTATGTCACGTGTGCATATCTGAGAAATAAATATGTTGTAGAGGAACTGTAGAGGGTTAATTAACATTGATAATATACAGTTGTGGGCTTGCTTCTGCGGTGGTGGGTTGACTGATGTGGATAATGTACAGCTGTGGCTTGCTCCTGCTAAGTAGCTAAATAGCACTGAGGAGCCTGGAAGCAAAGGAGCACTGGGGGAAGAGGAGCACTGGGTGAAGAGAGAGGAAACTGGATGAAGAGCCCAGGGATGTAGGAGAGTCCCTGAGAGAAGAAGGGGGCATGAATGAGGAGAGGCTACCTGGAGGAGAAGAAGCCAGGAACCCAGATGCAGCAGAGGCAAGAAGGAGGGTGGACTGGCCTGAAGAGGATGAAGAAACAGCACAGACAGTAGATGAACTATTGAAACTTTGTGTGGGACTGATGGTGGTGCTGAGGCATGAGGGGGCTGGCATGGGACGGTAAGAGCCTTGTTGCAGTTTGATAGTGCTGTGACAATATGTCACATGTTATCCTTTGCCTTTATAGTGAAAAGCTGGCCTTTATTTTCTGTTCTTCTCTACACTGCAAACCCTGCTGCTATACTCTTGCTAGCTGCCTAGGTGCCTGGTTTCTGCTGAAGGTGAAGCACGAATGCCATCTGAAAATAGTTACTTGGAAATAAAACTTATTGCGAGCTGATATGCTGACAAGATCTTTCTGGTCAAAACTCTGCCAGCCACTAGAGAACGCAGAGGCAACCAGGCCTGTCCATGTGAGCACAGTGTCAAGGAGGTAGTCAATACTCCCTGCTTTGAATCATGCTAGTAAATTGTGAAGAAGGCTGTGAAGATCATATGATTGACATAAAATGTCACAAACTCTAGAATAGTTTTAACAGTACCCTTGGAGTCTTACCTGGTTCTGAACATGAAGAGGACACTCAGCTGCTGCTGCTGGAGAATTTTATTGATACTCACTGATTTATCTCAAAGACCTCTTGCTGCTTCTCCTGGGGTCTGCTCAGTAGCAGCATGATGATGATACAGCATAGATGCCTGTCCTTGGACACCTGGAAGTGTCATACCCTCCATGACCAAACCCATCATTTGTCACTCCAAGTCCCCTCTCACTGAATCCCCCCAGACCTCATTTTGCAAATATGAAGGTCTCATTTGCACGGATTTGCAGCTTCTCACCACTCCATGATGTCAAACTACAAGTGTTTGCTAGGGAAGAGCATCAGGGGGTTGTGCACATATTCCAGGGGCTGCAATGCAAAGTTGCTGCTGCCTTCCTGGAATGAAGGTAATTTTAAGGCACTTCGTTTGAGAAGGAAGAATTTCATTTGTAAAAATTACTGAAGTCTGTGACAAGCTGCATCTTAATGTGTGTGTGAGTTTAGGTGGAGGCCCTGTGTTATTGAGGACATAACCAGCAGCATCACAGCCTGCTGCATGGTGCAGTGTGCTCAGGGAAGAGAGCAGCAAATCTTTCTCTGACGGAGCTGGACTGAAGAAAATGAGTCAGAAGCCAGTGTACCTCCACTGAATGGTTGCATTCATTTAGCATAATTTTCAATCGTATCACTTACTCTCTCTGATGACTCTGTCTTCTGGGTTGTCTGCTTACTCCTAAAAAAACCCCCAAACAAAAAACCCGAAACACCTATATGTTGCAAATATACATGTGGGACTTACTGTAAAGCACATTTTTCAATTCATTATCTATGAAGCCATTTGCTGACAAGATTTCTTTTTTACCACAATGTCTCTCTCTAATTTATTTTCTTTACAGGAAAGTCTCTTGGACATGGAGCTTTTGGAAAGGTGGTACAAGCGTCTGCTTTTGGAATTAAGAAATCACCAACATGCAGAATAGTTGCTGTGAAAATGCTGAAAGGTATTTTGCTGGAAAGCTGGGCTGAAAAAATTGATGCCTTATATAGTGTCCCACATCTAATATGATGCTGTCAAAAGCAAGAGTGTATGATGTTATCCCCCAACCACTAACTCTCTGAAGTCTCCAAAATGTGTACACCAAGTTTCAGGTCCACCACAAGTGAAATGGCAGAACTACGAAATAAAAATTGCATTCACAGTAAAAAGGATGATCAATTGTCACGTGATATAGGAGAAAGTTTCAGATGCAGTGAGAACCTAATTGCCTAATTTTTTTGAAAATCTGGTTCCACAGCTTCAAATGCCAGAAAGAATGAAAGAGTCACTTTTGTTGGATTGGAAGGGGCAATTAGATTTCCTGTGCACTTGATGTTATACTGTTATGCTAGACTGCCCCTGTACCCAACACCGTAAATGAAATTTAGCTGAAGCGTAAGGCATCCGCCTTGACGTGAAGACACTTGGATGGAAGCTTTTATATTTTCCTTGGTCATTAGTTCTGATGACTAATCATCTCACTGTTAAAAACAGATGCCTTATGTCTAATTTGCATCTGCCTGACTGTTGCTTCTCATTCTAACCTTCCCCATTAGATTATATAATGATTTTTCTTCATGATGGCCCTTTTATTAAGCTAAACCTATTGAGCAGTTAAAGTCTTGGGAGTTGTTGTGCAGGTGTGTCCTCTCTGAACCGTCTGCAGGCTCATCACACGGTGCTTAGGATGCTGACACCCAGGTTGTGTAACGGATTTGCCAGCACTGTTCATACACCAGCGCTCTTCCCAAAGTTAAATCATCGCCCGGCTATTCACTGCCACTTTTCTCATTGGAGCAGAAAGGACAAAGACCCTCATCAATTTGAAGAGGGCACTTGGGAAGTTAGCAGGCAGGATGATATTCAGTCATAGCCCGCAGCAGCTGTGGCTGAATTCCCTAACCCAGAGTCCTGGTAGCATCCCATCCTATGTATTTAGCTTTCCCTTGTTTGTGTATCTAAGGATCATAGCAGGCTTTTTTGCATTGCCCTGGGAGCTTACGTGGCATTGCTTATCTGTCTTAGTCCCTGAATCCTTTTCAGCGTTGTTCTCTGCCAGGACATATCCCCTGTTCTGCCAGTAAGGCTCGGATCCCTGATGCTCTCAGTTGGCTCTGTTCAGGCATAGTTTGAATACATCCCTCTTACCCAGTGGCTTCTAGCTCCGCAGCTGCTTACTTATCAGTTATCAGGAGATCTGTACGTGTTTCTTCCAGCCCTTGGAGGGGCATGTGCGGTTGTCTCAGACCTACAGTCTGTCCCTGCAACACTCAGCCTGAAATAGCTTCTATTTCTTGCCGGCAGTGACCTGGCAGCTGTGCTCCATGTAGGGTGTGCCCTCTTGATGTGTCCTCAACAGGCTTGTTCTGCAATACAAAGTCAGATGCTTTCACAGGGAGGGTGGTACATGCTGCTGTGATATCCAGGATCATCCCCAAGGAGGGAATTTGCAGCTGAGAGAGTTGCAAACCTTTCTCCTCTCTCTTGTTCCAGAAGCACAGAAATACCCTGTTGGCCAATGCCAAATGATCAACTACCCTGCAGCCAGCATGTCTGGAAAATGGGAGGAAACTAAAGCTTTGGTCCCTGTTCAGACCTTCTGCAGCAGTGGGCCAATAGCCATCTGTGTCACTGGTTTCAGTGGATGGCCTGTCACCTGGGTCATCACCTGACCCCTGGTTAACTAAGCTGTTTTGCCAGCCTACAGACGTATGTGCTGGCAGAGTGGTCTGACAGATTCAACGTTTCTTTATGTACATCAGCAGGCTTTTTGTGCCAGCTGGCACCATCAAGGCAGCAGAGGTTGCTGCTGAAATAGATGGGAGCAGACGGCAGCTACAAGAAGTCTTCATGGTGGGATTCATGTGCCCATGTGCAGGGTAGATGCTAGTATCCGAGTTAGTCGCTCAAATTCCCTTTATTGCCAGTGGTGAGAAACAACCATCACAGCCTAAGGCAGATTCCTATGTATGATGAGTCGGGCACTTGTGTAGCTCTGCTGGCTATGAAGAGAGCCTGTGGTGCTAGCTCCTTTGTAGGTGTCTTCACTACGGGCACCTAATGTTAGGGGAGATCTGTCCCATTCCTTGTGTCCTCACTAGATTTTCCAGGAACTTTGCGGTCGTTCATGGGCTTTGTCCTCACAGAATTGCCATGAAGTGGATGTGAAGTGTCACCACCTATACAGGTTGGGTCACTGAGTAGATGACAAGTTTTGTATGGGGCCACCAAGAAAATCTGTTTCCATTCAGATGTTGAAATGAAGGCCTTTAAGACCTAGCTCTAGGTTCTTTCCACTGGACTGTTCTTACTGCTGGTATCACTAAACTGAAAATGTCCTTTTGGGTCTACACAAAGCAATATGTTGTTTCTTGCTTTTTTACCAAAATAGAATTCTGCAGAAAAAGGTTTGCTCAGAGGGAATTAAAAGTTTCACTCAACACTAAATAGAATCTTTTGGGTTTAGTTGTGGGATTTCTTATATCATTACTGTTACTATTATTATTAATATTGATCATAACTAGTTATGAGTGAGATGCAGTCACCTAACTTTAATGAATTAAAATTTACTTCCCTGATCTATCTTAACACTCCAGGCTTCCTCTATAATGAACAGAACCAGATAAACATCACCAAGGAGTGGTTTGTCTCTGCACTATATGGATGGCTAAAACTGATGCCTGCATCAGCCTCTGGAAATGCTTTGCTCTTGCCACTGACTCCCTGAGATGCTGATTAGTTCAAGCTAGTACATAACGCTTAGGTGGCTGCAGTCAGGCCCGCTGAAACCTACTCTAGATAGAGTTAATTGTAATCTTGAAATCCCCTTTTATTTGTTCTTTCATTTTTTGGCTGGAACGACAAAACTATTCATGTGAAAAAAAAAAAAATCTCTCAGTTCTAAATATAGCAGAGTCT
Source organism: Ibycter americanus (assembly GCA_035590275.1). Taxonomy (NCBI): domain Eukaryota; kingdom Metazoa; phylum Chordata; class Aves; order Falconiformes; family Falconidae; genus Ibycter; species Ibycter americanus. The sequence goes on along the minus strand of JAVJGI010000014.1, from coordinate 22,728,555 downwards.
ACTGGGAGGAAGTTGAGCGCCTAACTCTTTTTATGGGCTTTATTGCGAGTAAGAGGATGCTGAGCAGGGAGGAATAGAAAAGAACATCAACACATGAAGTACGTCCAGTAATGGAAGTTATTTCAATGGAAAGTATCAAGTAGTGATAAAGCTCAGCAGGACCAGTTCTTTGCCATTTCACATTGACTTTATTTTGTGTTTACAGAAGGAGCCACAGCCAGTGAGTACAAAGCACTGATGACAGAGCTGAAAATCCTGATCCACATTGGTCATCATCTCAATATTGTGAATTTATTGGGAGCTTGCACAAAAAATGGAGGTAAAAAAATCTGCACTGCACTGAAAAGGAGTTTGGATCACCTCCCAGTAACAGTCAGTTGGCTGTGTTGTTTTTCATCTAAAGGTTATTAACTTGAAGTATTTGAGCTTGTCCTGTGGTTGGTGAAAAAAAGAGAAAGAGAAAAAGAGATTTTTGCTCATTTAATGAAGTGATTAGACATTTTCTCTACTTAAACTCTCTTTTAGTGTTAACATGAGAAGCATGAATTTAGGACCATACCGCTTTTCCTTTATCTCACTTCACTGCTCAAGCTCAAGTTAAACATGATCTGGAAAGGCTGGGAACAAGGGATGCCAGCTGCTGGCCCTGAACAATGAATCACAAGGCAACTGTTGTAAAATCCTTTATGATATTCCACTGAGAAAATCAAAGGGCCACTATGAGTTATCGTTTGTTTTAGATATGTCACCTATTTAGATATGCATTTTATATTTAGGTATGCATATTAGAAATGCACATCCAACAGTGTGCCCAGGTGGCCGAGAAGGCCAGTAGCATCCTGGCTTGTATCAGAGACAGTGTGGCCAGCAGGACAAGGGCAGTGACCATCCCCCTGTACTGGGCACTGGTGAGGCCGCACCTCGAATCCTGTGTTCAGCTTTGGGCCCCCCACTGCAAGAGGGACGTTGAGGTGCCAGAGCGTGTCCAGGGAAGGGCAACGGGGCTGGTGAAGGGTCTGGAGCACAAGTCTGATGAGGAGAAGCTGAGGGAGCTGGGGTTGTTTAGTCTGGAGGGCACTCAGGGGAGACCTTATCACTCTCTACAGCTCCCTGAAGGGAGGCTGTAGGCAGGTGGGGTCGGTCTCTTCTCCCAGATAACAAGCAACACGATGAGAGGAAATGGCCTCAAGCTACACCAGGGGAGGTTTACACTGGATATTAGAAAAAAAGTCTTCACTGAAAGGGTTGTCAAGCATTGGAACAGACTGCCCAGGGAGGTGGAATTGCCATCCCTGGAGGTGTTTAAAAGACATGTAGATGTGGTGCTTGGGGACATGGTGTAGTGATGGACGTGGCAGTGCTGGGTTAACGGTTGGACTCGATGATCTTAAAGGTCTTTTCCAACCTAAATTATTCTATGATTCTATGATTCTATTTCAGTTCAACAAGTGTGTGTGGGTTGTGGGACTCCAGTCTGAACGCAAACCGCCCAAAGGGGAAATGGAGGGTCCCTGAAGACCCAGATTCATGACCCAGCTTTCAAAACTTAGGTCCTTCCCTGATTTCCAGAAACAGTATTGTTTTACTAACATGTCCAGTGTCCTTCAAGCAGCCTACTACTTCATTAGGACATGTTAGTTATTCTGGACTCAAGTTATAGCTACAGGCATGAAAGACTATTCTTCTCAGAACTGGTGCTACTGTATGGCTTTACACTGCTCAAAATGCACTTTCCGTTTGCCCAGGGCCTCTGATGGTGATTGTTGAATACTGCAAGTATGGAAATTTATCAAACTACCTGAAGAGCAAGAGGAATCTTTTCTGCCCTAACAAGGTGAGGAGGCAGGTGCCTCTGGTAGGGTTCATCTTACCTAACTTACATGTTGGTAATGTAGATGTCAGCCTCTGAGCTAGTCTCCTTAGACTCTCTTCTACCAAAGAAGAGAAATGGTTGCATTCACCTGACCTATTTTAATATTTGGTGTGGGATGTATTGTGCCAGGAAAGGACTCGTTTCTTTTCCTTGACTGCAAGGAGACTGCTGGGAGTAATTCAGCTGGAGCCATCTACGGCAAGAGGAAGTGAATCCTAGCCAAAGTGTCCCCACATGCTCTCACCCCACTGCTGACGAACCCATTCCTGGTGAGCTTGGGGTCACTTCAGAGGCTGGTGTCAGCAAAGCCAAAGGAAGTGGGTTTGCCCACTGATTTCAGCACCGCTGGGAACACAATTGAGATAATGCCATTTAAAGCTCGTGTTCCAAGGCACCCTAATATTGAGAGATTTGCAAGTAATCTTATTATTGTGTGAGGAGAAGGGCTATCAAGAAGAAAAGAGATTAGAGTCTTGTCCTCACATCCCACAGCCCTCTGAATCAAATCTACAGCATGTTTCTTATTACAAACCTGAACCCAAATGTGTCAATTATATCCCTGCTTGTGCGCTTTCAGCAAAATCCCCCGGAGGATTAAGGGCTCTGAAGTAGGATTTAGGAGCCCGGACCCAGAAAGGCAGCCCTCAAAACCCCTGCTCAGCTGTGCCAAAAGCTCAGCAGCATCTCAGGGTTTTTTCAGGAGGGCGGTGCCAGAGGGTACACTCAGGATATCCCCAAGGCTGTCCATGTTGGACTCTGCATGAGACACAGCAGCTGCCTCCTCCAACATGTGGTTGTTGGTGCAGGATGCTCAGCAGGGAGCATGGCCATGCAGGGTCCACCTTGGGGGGAGTTGCTCGTATCCCTCTTCATAAGAAGCCTGCCCAAACTTGGTGCTCCAGCACCCGTGGGAAGAGTGCCCAGGCGGGAGGGAGCGAGGGAGCCCAGCTCTGCACCAGTTTGCGCAGGGGAGAGAGACAGGGCAGGACAAATGGAAAGGGAAGAGGGGGGAAGAGCATGGTCAGGCAACTAGGCTGCTCTCCAGGTAGCAGTGGGAAAGCATTTTCCACACCGTGTTGCATGCATCCCATCAAACCATCACGGGCCGTAACATGAAAGCATTGGGTAAAGACATTGGGGAAGAGAGTCAGTGGCTTCTAACAGCAGCTGTATTTCAAACACAAAGTACCCTTGCTCCCTGTTGGAAGGGTTTACCGCCCCACACCAAGCACTGTGCAGGGACATAGAGGCAGATGCCTTAAGTAGCCTGGGACAAAAAGCTGCTGCTTTAGTTTGAGAGGGCTGGGACACCTGCACTGTGGGCACGTCCTTCTCAACTCATCCCACCATGCTCCTTCTCTGGCTACTGGAGAGAAATAGGCCTTTTCAGATGTTTCATTTCAGGCTGAGATGAGCCACAGCCCAGTGGATGTGTCCCTCCATGGACCCTGCAAATCTTCACCACATCAGAGGTAGCCCCCAACCTGGGTTGCGCCAAAGTCATGCACTGGTGCTCCCAAGCCATCACGTTTCTGCCCTCTGGTGATGGCAACCTTGGTGGAGCACAGCTGTGCCACCAACCCCCGCCGGCCACAGTGGCACTGGACACCCGCACCCATGGGAGATGTGGCTGCACGTGCCATGGACCAGCATTTTCTCTCAGCGGAAAGGCAACAGAATTCTGACTCAGTTCCTCTCCCACCCACTCCATCACTCTGATGCAGCATCTCTCCTCCTCTGTTTGTTTGAAGGACTCCTCTCTGCAAGGAGAGCCAATGAAAGAGAAAAAGGATATTGAGCCGGTGGAAGGCAAAAAACAAAGGCTGGCCAGTGTCACCAGCAGCGAGAGTTTTGCAAGCTCTGGGTTCCAGGAAGATAAAAGTCTGAGTGATGTGGAGGAGGACGAGGAGGGTAGGTATTAATTCCTTCCTGTCCCTACACAGTCTGTGATATTTTTACAACATACTGTGCATCCCTGAAATTTTTTTCCTCATTTATCACCCTAATAAACATCCGTGGGAGACGCTCACAGGGTCATGTCCAGAGGGTAGAAGATTTAAAAAAAGATTATTTCCAGGGTTACTAAATCTGACAGGAAAATGTGTGATTGTTTCTTCTGACTGCTCCTTATCTTTGGGGAAAACACAGCAGTGTCCAAAGCACAGGGTATAAAGCAAGCACTATTTTTGTTTCCAGTGACAGTGGGTTGACCTTCAAATACTACTCTATGAAGACTGAATTTATGGGAGTAGTAGGGTCAGTAAGAGAAGGGGAAAACAACTGCCTTGTGAGCGATCTTTGTAACAAACCTTGTTTTCCACCTTTCTAGATGCTGATGAGCTCTGCAAGTTGCCCCTCACTATGGAAGACCTGATCTCTTACAGCTTTCAGGTGGCCAGAGGCATGGAGTTCCTCTCCTCCAGAAAGGTGAGTTTTGCACTGGAGATTTTTCCCTGCAGAAGGATGGGATTCAGAGGTGAAATCATGTCTACATTTCAGTGACACCTTCCTTGGGAGAGCTCCCAAAGGAAGAGCTGTTTTCCTCTTGGTGTTATAAATATAATGTGTGTTTATTCAAGTCTCCATAGTCCATAAACACAGGATCATGGCTGAAGGCAGTGGGTCAAGCTCATTCATTCAGGGAAGATCTTTTGGGTGTGGTGGGGTTTTTTCTTCATTTCAACCTATATTAGGTAGGGAGCTCCAAGTGAATCAGCGCTTTCCCTGCAAATGTCAAGGGGCTTAAAAATTTATCACTTTCTGGACTTAAGAATTTTGTTTTTAAAGAACTGCTACTGTTTACAGTAACTTCATGTAAACTATAGCCAACTTCCTTAAAATAAATACTAAATTGATCTCTCTAATAATAATAATAATAATTTTAAAAAGGATATGGGAGACAGTCAGGAAATTTGTGGGCAGGATTAAGGAAATGCAGTTTGATTGTGAAACCGTTTTATTATAGTGCATTCATCGTGACCTGGCAGCCAGAAACATCCTTTTATCTGAGAACAATGTTGTGAAGATCTGTGATTTTGGCCTTGCAAGAGATATTTATAAGAATCCTGATTATGTGAGAAAAGGAGATGTAAGTCAAGACGCTGTTTATTTACCCAGATGTTTCTAACATATCATTTCAAACTGTCCACCAAAATGTTCTGTCGATGTTCACATTCCCTGAACTTAAGAGCTTGAAAGCTATCACAGTTTTTATGTGAAGATGAACTATCCAGATGCTTTGCAGATCTGGAAAGCATTTCTGTCCTCAGGCATAAGGCTTGGACATGCTGTTTCACGGCTCTGCCCTGTTAATACTTTAGATATTTTTTAGACATGTTTCTTGGCTGGCTCAGCATAATCCCCTTACTCAGTAAGCTTCCTCCAAGGAAACCAGTCCCTCTGAAACAAGGTGCATGTCCCCTGGTGCACCCAGGGTCCCCAGGTCCCCAGGGCCAAGCACCGCTTGGAGACTCACTGCCTCCAGTGAGTCTACTCTTTCTTTTTTTTGGTTGTTTTTTTTTTGTCTTCTGCTGCAAAAAGCAGGCAGCAAGCCCCCTGCCAGGCCTGCTGTGAAGGCAGGAGCTGTGAAGGGTCAGCAAACTATGCCTGCGCCCACTGATGCCATAGGAATTTGTTGTGGGCATTGGGGTCTTGCAGGAAGTCTCCTTCTGGAGATCTCACCCACCTGCCAGCTATTCCCTCATCCATAAATATCTTTCAGGGTTTAAGGCACTATATACTAGCTGAGAAACATTGTTCGCACAACTTGGTACTGCTCAGGAGACCCTAACAGGCTGCACTAAGGGATTTCAAGAGTTGCTCATATACTCCTGCAATTCAGGCTCTGAAAATTCCCCCGAGAACATCTCCAACACCATCACAGAATGATTTGCATTTGGGTGTAGGGTTGTCTCCCCTCTTTCTGGGCTGCTGGCAAGAGCCATCTGCTCTCGCATAGCCCCACATCCCCGTAAAGAAAAGGCTGGCCACTCTGGTCACAGGTTTCCAATGTCTGGTGTTTTGTGCCACACACATTTTAAAAACGGCCTTTTACTCTGACAATTTATTTAAAAAGTGTCTGAATGAGTGCGAGTTTATCTTGACTGCCTGTAAGGAAATCCCACAGGTTCCTGTTTGAATGGTAATTATTTACATAACAATATATAGTTGATTAATCTACAATTAAATTCTTTTGGGCTTTGAAAATAATAGCTTTGTCCCTTTTACTCCAGGCTCGACTTCCTCTGAAGTGGATGGCTCCAGAATCCATATTTGATAAAATCTACAATACGAAAAGTGACGTGTGGTCCTATGGGGTCTTGCTGTGGGAGATATTTTCCTTGGGTACGTTAACTGTGCACCCCGGGAGCTGGGCTCAGCAGCAGGGACCTCAGCCTGGGGAAAAACGTCCATTACCTTCAGTGAGGTTTTCCAAGGTCTTTAATAAGGAAAGACCTAAATCAGGCAGAGGTGGGGTGTGGGGATAGAGAGGGGAACTGTATGTATCACACCTCTGTGAACTGGAAATTTTGGTGCTTGTAAGGGCACTGAAAGCTGACTTGCCAGGCCGAAAGCCTTAAAGGATAGCCCAGCTATCTGACAACTTTACCACCTATTCCTGCCATAGGCAAACCTAAGCTTCATACTTTTCCCTGCACAAACCCTCAGCAGAGAGGCAGGGCAGCACAGCCGGAGCAGTCGCAGTGCTTTGACTAATGGCACAAACCAGGAAAATAGAGCAAATTTTTCAAGTGTTTTTATTGAATGTGGAACCCTGTGGGATAACACACAGCTGTGGGCCTGGATTGGCAGCTGCCAGGGACCAAGGCATCGCCTCCTGTGCCACAGATAGCATTCGAGACATCAAGTGCCATGGGCTGAGTGCTCCCTCAAAAGCTTAATTCTCTTGTGGGAGCAAGGGAGCTGAACACAAGCAGAGGTCTTTGCATGTCTCAGACTGTGTCACCAGCATTTCCAGCCTGGGAGCAGGTGGTTCCCCAGCCCAGGAGGGACCCAGCACACCCCTCACCCAGGCCACTGGACACAGCAGGATAACAAGCATCTGCACATATGCCACAGAATGAACTAGAGCATGCAATCCGAAATTAAAACCCAGTGAAGATTTTCCCCCCCCTTTCTTTCACGTGGAAAAGGCAGGATACAAGATGTACACTGAGTAGAAACAACAATGACCGTCAGAATAAAAGAATCTTAATTGGGTTCAACATAGAGGCTGACAAAGGAGGCAAACAGCAGAGGAAACAATACTATACAATTCTCAGGACAATCAATCATTTATTAGTTTAAATACGTGTTGTTGGTCAGCCTGCCAACTCTTGTGATTTTATGGTCAGCATCATACTACCTGGTATTTTTTTCTTAAAGCCCCAGCTCCTTGAACCTAGTGGACTGTCTGACTCTCTGAAAGGTCTATTTTGCTTTTTTCTTTTATTTTCCTTTTTCCTGGTGGGGTTTTTTGTTTTTTTTTTTTTTTTGGTCTACAGAAAAAAGACTAACAGCACTATCAGGCTGCATCTTAAAAACACAGAAACTAGAAGAATAATGCACATGTATTGTAATCTGATTTAAAGCCATGATTTTATTATTTTCAAGGTGGTTTTGAGCATTTGGGGTTTGTTAATACGCTGCTTACTAGAATTTGGGGTGGTCCAAACCAATAAAGACATCAGACCTAGATTTTCTTGAGGGATACTTTTCAAATCAGATGCATTTGTGTTTTTTGCATTCAGGCCAGGTAAGCACCACCAATAGTGCTGGCTCTGATCCTGCCCTGCTCCAAGGACCAGGGCTGGGAGCGCCCTCAGCAGCAGCCACAGGCAGGGGCCAGACCCCACAGTGGGGGATGCCCCCAGGCTCCCAGCTCTGCAAGCAGATGCTGCACACCCAAGTGTTGGAGGGGGATGTGTAGGGCCAAGGCTAGGTCACAGGTACCCAGGTCAAGGCCTGTATGACCCTGTTCTCCTGTTCTCCCAATGTCACCTCCAGGTGCCTCTCCTTACCCCGGAGTCCAAATAGATGAAGATTTCTGCAGCAGACTAAAGGAAGGCACAAGAATGCGAGCCCCGGAGCAAGCGACCGAGGAGATGTAAGATGCCTTTTTCTGCTTGCTTTGTATGCCGCTGCCCTCCGGGGCTGCCTTGCAGATGATGTACGAGTCTTTGCAAAAAGTACCCCGTGCCAACATGGGGAAAACCAACCCAATGCTGCCTCATATCTTCTTGCTGTCATTAGCATCTTCTTGCATCCCCCCAACCCTTGGCCCCCTGGCCCTCCTGTGGGGTAGGAGAGGGTGAGGAGGGATGTGGACCTGACCCCAGGGCATCACCAGGGCTGTGCTCCGAGAGGAGCCAAGTGATCAGCCCAGAAGAGGAAGGTCATTCATTCCTCTCCAGGTTTAATATTTACCAACATGCACACAGATAAGTGCTGGAGGAATGTGAACATTATTAACATCCTCTTGACTTAGGAAACAACAGCAGAGGCTTCCTCAGGTGATGAGGGTCCACCCATTCCTGGAGACGGTGTCTGATGGCAAAGGAAGGTGACAGGGACCCACAGCCTCCCAGTGCATGTTGACTGCAGGGTTTGTCTGAGCCCTTTCACCGCAACATCAGCTGTTCCTCCCTGGTCCCCTTCCTCCAGGTGCAGCCACCAGTTGCTGCTGCATGGCCAACACCTTTTCAGAGGCTGAGGGGGGTGTCCAGGTGAGACCCTGAGTTTGCAGTCCCTCTGCCCTGGGAGTGGGACGGAGCACCCTGCCTGGGGAGGCACCTGTAGCACGCTGAACATGCACCCCATGGTACAAATCCTTCACAAGCATGAACACATCCAGGGTATTTTACCTCTGGAGGAAAAATCAAGTGTGTGTAGGTGTCTTCAGTGCCTTTTCATGTGCTACGTCATGACCCTAAATAGCAACACTTACCAAAAAATAGTTCTGAAATAAGAAAAAGGATGCAAGCCAGCCATGCCTATCTGGGACTCTTACCCATTGGCTAATTTTATTATCCTAGTGACAGTAGATAAGAGCTTTTTTTTTTTTTCCTCTTCCACATATTTTATTGCAGGAAGGAAAGCTTGACTTGACCAATACGAGGAAGTGACACATTCATATAAGTCAACTTAGGATGTCTTAACCTAAACATTGCCAGCTAATAGATGTTTAATACAAAGGTTTAATGCTTAATTAGGAATAAAAAAGAAAGTATGACTAGTTGGCTAAATTATTCTTTTGATGTGGTCTTCCCAATGCCTTGCAGGAAGAAGGTTTTTTTTCTGTTTTTTGAAGCATTTACTCTTATACTTTTAGTAACAGGCCTCGATGGTGTTGGAAAGCATCTTGGTAAAATTAGGCTGGCTCAGGAGTTAACTCTATGGATGACAAGCTGTCAGAGACTGCACTGCCTTGGATCAAAGTGAGCTGTAACCCCATCCCACTTTGCTTTTGTCCTCACAGCTACCAAATCATGCTGGACTGCTGGCGAAGCAATCCCAATGACAGACCAAGGTTCTCTGAGCTGGTGAAAAAGCTGGGTGACCTGCTGCAAGCAAATGTCCAGCAGGTACTAATGTCATGACCACGTGCTGTCACTGAGGCAGGGCAACCAGCCACGTGGTCCCAGGAATAACGCTTTTATTTCTCATTTGCATTTAGGAAGGCAAAGACTACATACCCCTCAATACGATATTTACAACAGAAAGTGGGTTTCCCCCTATGTCTGATCCTTTGTGCAATGAAAAAGCTTCTGTTACAAGCTTAAGTTGTGAAAGCACTGAAAACGTCAGGTGAGATAAGCAGGATTAAGACAGTGTTTATTGGGCATTGTAGCTTGCTGCAGAGCCTGGTTTGGACCTGGATGGGAGAAAACGCTCAGAGACACACCACATAGCCTGAGTGTCCCACCAGCCACCAAGCCACCACCACCAGGATCCCATTGGGCTGGGACAGCCCTTTGGGGATGTCCCTGCCCAGGGGAACCATCAGGTCACCAGGCTGGGGCGCTGTGAGAGGGGCAGCTGTGTGCACTCAGGACTGGAGACTGAGGTGTGGGGAGAGGTCTGGCTAACAAGTCCTTTTTGTGTAAGCTGCCTCGGTGACAGTCAGACAACTGCTTGAAGAAACAAAGAAATGCCTAGTGCTTTCCTGCTTATGCGCTTCACAATTTCACCTAAAATTGTCCTGCTTTTCTTGTTGAACAGATACATAAACACTTTCAAAATAAAACCACCCCAGCGCATAAAGACATTTGAAGAACTTCCCATCAAGGAAACACTTTTATTTAATGTAAGTGACTCCTGGGCCAAATGGTATGCCATTTATTTCTTTTTATTTGTGTGACAGATTTATGCAGAGGGAATCAAGATGGGGTTTTACTGCTTTATCAGCTTTACTGATACGAGATGCAAGATTAGTTGTGCTTGCAGCATGGTGTTATCCCACTGTCCTACAGATTGGGGTCAGCACATCATTGCTGACTACGCCATGAGCTGCAAACACTCCTCCCCTGATAAGAAATGGCTGGTGTCAGTAGGCCTGCAAGTACAGCTGCCCGAGACCCTCCTGAGTCTCACCGGTGTCGGAAAGCCAGTTAAAACCCCTCGGATTTGTGTTTTCATCTGAATAGTAGTGCACAAAGGAGAATTGTGGGTCACATTTCCATCAGAGGTCCCCAGTAGGAACAGGTGCTGTTATCAGATGGACAAGCTGGAGAAACGTCTAGTAATGGGGCATACATACTGTCTTGGTGTGGGTGGGCATGGGTGAGAGGTTGGGGGAAGCTTTTAGTGACCCAGTTGTACACATTAAGTGGTGGGAGGTGGGAAAGGCACGGTGGTGCTCACAGGGCTGAACTAGTGGCTGGCCAGAACCTCACCTTGTGTGTAGACACTTTTCTTCTAGCACTCTGTATCTGCATTAACAGCATGTGTTTGCTGCACTCCAAAGCAAGGACAGTTTGGAAAGGCACCATGAAATACCTGGGCACTGCAGCACCTCCAGCAGTGTGGAGTCACTGTCTCTAAGAGCTCTCGGTATAAACGACCAAATGGATGCTAGAAATCAGACCGAAAAAGAATTGAGTACATTGTAAAAATAACTTTCTACAGTTAACACCTAATAGGATTGCGTCTTTCTTTTTTCTTCAAGGATTATCAAGCAGACAGTGGGATGGTGCTGGCTCCAGAAGAACTGAAACGCTTCACGTGGACAGGCAGCAAGCAGAAACGGACACTCTTTGGGTCTGTATTTTATGTTCCTTTCTTCTCCTTCATGTTTTAGAGGGCAAAGGAGGATTCAAGGTCCTTGTGATAAATCATGCCTAATGAAACTAGCTGAGGTGTCTCCAGTCCCTGCAAACAGTCTTGCTGAGGCGTGTCCTGCTCGGTTGAGTAAGCAGTCACTCATCTCCCACACCTAACCCTCCATACACCTTCGAGGAAACAAATAACCCTCAACCCCTTTGATGCACCTCATCAATATGATTTATTAGCACTCTGTTGATCAGCCTGATCCTCAATTTAATGCCAGGCTGGACAAGTGAGTGCCAGAGAGCACTAAACCAAGGTAGAGGTAGGTAACTAGGAAACAAGCCCTTGGCAAGGGAGAGGAGTAACGTGTAGCTATGAAGGATTTGCATTTGTTTCTGCATGTCCCAAGGGTACCCCAGCTGGGACAAGGCTCCCCGCGCTTGTTTTTGCCCTTCTTTTCCATGACTCAGCTAAGCACGGCCCATTTAACACCCATGGGCTCAGGATGCTAAAGTGGCAACTTTACAATAGATGGATGTGAGGGCCTCACTTCTCTTCCTGCCTTTAAGCACTTTAATATACTGGCCACCTTCCTCCACCTAATTCCTGACAGCTGCCCAAGCAGCGAACTAGGGCTGCTCTAAGAAATGCGTTGCACTGACATGAACTTTCTGTAAATGGGAAATGTTTATTTTCTCAATGCCAAGCGGTGTCTCAGTTCCCAGCCGCTGCGAAGCTGGCAGTGTCCACGGCTGGTTTTGGCTCACTGCTCTCAGCCAGCCCAGGGACTGCCCAGACCCAGCCCATCGTTCATCTTAAGCTGGCAGGAGGTCGAGGCCATCCTGCCATCCTGCCTGTGCCGAACTTGTCAGCGACTTGCAGCTGGGCAAGCCGGGAGGTGTAGTATTGTCTCAATGAACAATTGGAGCTGGCTGAAACGTGCGGTCAAAGCAGGGAGGACTTGCTTCAAGAAAAATTCCAGTGACTAAGAGGGCGTTGGTTGAATGCACAGGCATATGTAGTAGGAGAGCGTGCACGCTCGCACGGCCAAAATACGCAGCGTGCCGGGTAAACGTGCTGCTGGCAGGAGTCTGCAATGGAGCACTGCTTATGCATGGCAAAGCCGGGGTGATACAAGACCCTCCAAACAAGTGCCGGGAAACCCTTTCTCCTGCCTTGATCTTTCAGAAAACAGGCTTGTAAGCAATTTTGTGGTACTTGTAAATGTATGGTACTTGCTGGCAGGTTTTATTGAGGCATACTCTCCTTTGAGCAGCTAGGTATTACGGAGCTTGGCATGCGCGTGGATATGGCTGGGTTCCAAAGGATGCAGTTTCCTAGAAGTGGTTTAATCAATTTTTTCTTTGTGTAAATGTGACATTTTTGAAGGCTGCTGTCAGCTGCAGAGACAACATGGCAACCTCCCCAAACGAAATGCATGAAATACCTTTTTCTTTGCGTGGCACAGATACATGGAGCATGCCCCAAGGATCCCTCTGGAACTGCTTTAAGGAACCTTTTCAGTTGCAGAATGAACAGGAATTCTTGGATGGGGAAAAAAATTGAACTCAGCAGTGGCTGCTAGAATGTAAATCCTCAGGGAAACAGAGCAGCTGGCTGAGAACATACAAGGTCATCAGGCCTGCAAGCTAAACAAGTGGTACTGTAGCATTATGCCAAAAGCACTCATGTATGTGAATGCATACAGTAACCCTTTAGTCTGCACACGTTCCTGGAAGTGGTGGCTTCTTAGCTAAGCATCCTTTACTCAGGCTAAATTGGAGCAGTAAGTAAATACTCCTGAAAGTTGTACTGAACGCTGGACAAGGAAACCCCTGGAGGGCTTTGTCACACATCAGCTGAACTAACCAGATGCGTAGTCCTGCTTCTTCCCTTACATCTCAAGCATCCTGCTCTGTGGTCCTGCCCCGTCTCTTGTGCTGACATTTCTGCTTGGCTTGCCTTGCAGAGAGCTGGCTCAGGTTGCTGCATTATCAGAAAAACGGCCCCAGAACCATTTTTGAGCAAGCAATAGCAGCTCACCACCAGGGCAGCTGGTGCCAGCGACAGGCTAAGGCAGGGGTCACCCCCCCCTTAGCTGCAGCTTACAGCTAGATCACTTTCACTGTGATGCCTAACCACCCCCAGAGCACTCACCATCACACTGTAACCCTCAGCACTGCAGTTTAGGACACAGATGCAGGCAAATACACTCGCACCAGCAGGTGGGTCCTTAGCCGAGACTGAGGGTGCTGTGGGGCTGTGCCCTGGCTGCTTCCCGCTCACCCGCAGGCTGGCCTGCCGTTCCCTGCGCTCCTGTGTTTCCCTGCTGCCCAGGGCAGAATGATTGGACTTGGCATGTTTTTTTCTCAGTTCAAAGCATCTGAAACTGCACGAGGCGGCCCGGTGGGGTGATGCTTTCAGACCAGCACAGGGGTGTTTGTGTGTGCCCTGGAGGGTTGCATCAAGGGGATTCAGACTTGGCAGGGCCACGTCTGCCATGGCAGTGCTGAAGGACTCCATAAGGTAGAAGGAGCCAAACCTGGTGCATCCTACCTGTCCCCAGAAGCGCACCCAGAGTTTGTTTTAGAGGAAACTTATCAGTTGATTCCAGGAGAGAGCCAGTGCATGCACTGGTGCTTATTCAGCATGACCAGCCTGAGAGACAGCCCCCGGGGAGTACAGAGCAGGGGGACAGCTTACCTGACAGTGCAGGGGTACCCCACCGACACAGGCGCATCACCTTCCCCTCAGGCTTCCACTGTTGTGGAGGGAAAGGCACCAACATGCAAAGCTCACCCTTGGTTTTGCGATAGGAAACAAGCATCAACCCAAAGCCTGGTGAGCCACTCGGGCCCAGGTGGCGGCCAGGAGCAAACCAGAAATGGTTGCTACATCTCTTGGACTTGCTATTGCCATTGAGATGAAAGTAAGTGATACTGTGAACAGCATAAAAACAGCCTAACATAAGGCCTTAGGTAACAAAATCCCAACAGAAAGGTCTGGGGGCAGAGAAAGAGCAACCTTCTCAGCTCTGCTCCTTTGCAAGTGGAAAGGATCCCAACTGTAACTCTTTCCTAGCTTTTTAGTACTGGTGAAAAACCCCAACCTAAGTAAGCCAAAATCCCCAGGCTGGAGCAAACCCTTGAGTCAAAGCAAATTGCTGAGCCAGAAAAAGTGAGAACTCCACCACTAGTGAACTGGAACAAGCATCTCAAGAGCTGCAGCCAGCCTCTATCCTCACTCCATTCTTGAATCTGTCAGGAAAGCACCAGCCGTTTCCTCCAACAAATGATCCCAATTACAAACCAACTAGACACAGTTTCTAATTTACATTCCTTGAGTGGAAAGAAGATAGTCCCCAGCTAGAGAAGCTTCTACTGACTGTAAGCTCAGCCTCAAAATGAAGACTGACTATGGATGCCAAAACCCTGTGGGCTCCCTCAAAGTGCTCTGTGGGAGTGTATGCCCAGGTACAGCAGTGCACTGAAGGTGAAATTAATAGATGCAGCTCTACTGGTATACAGGTTTATTAATTAAAATAGAAGCTAAGTCTAGCTTACAAAAAAAATTTCAGGATGCAAAAGCCTGATGATGAAAGAAAGGATCAAAGCATGATGATTTCAGGGCTCATAACTTCGCATGCACACTCCACTTCTGACAGCCCACTGCTCCCCAAGACTCACAACTACAACATACATCACAGAAGCATTTCTCTTTAAACCCATCACAGAAAGTCCACTGAGTCTTTGACTAACCTTGTCACATCATTATGGAATTTGTCCCAAGGCAATTACTTCTCCACCTGCCAACAGATGCAATATAAAAATATGGGATGCATCTGCAATGCTTATCGTGAGGGCTTCTCCCCATGAACTCCATCCATCCGCAAACAAATGTAACTGGGTGGTATTCTTGGGAGGACTCTCCTACAGTAGGACAGAAGACTGGGACCACACTCCTTAAAAAACACACAGGCTTGTGAGTTAAAGATTCAAGAAACTGTGACATCTAAGAGAAACTGTTACTCCTCCATTTCCTAATCAGGAATGGCCCTGTGCTAGCAGTTCTGTACTTTACTTTGTAAAGATCTAACAGTGCAAATTAAAATGAAAAGCAAAACCCTGGGCTTCGAAAGCCTCAACAGATGTTCTGACTGTCTTCTCTGGAATTCAAGACTAGGGCTGCCAATGTTCCTGACCTTATAAATGGAGAGGGGTGGAGTGTCTGTGAACTTATAAAAATACAGGGGAGAGATTCTAATTTTAGGTACTGCAGTCCAACATACATTTACATTAGGATTTCACATGTAATCAATGATGGAAACTGCTCTCGCTTGTCCTTTGTGTACAGATAAATCTTTGATGCCTAAGTTCAATACTGTCAAAACTCTGCCTTAACTTTCTTCGTTATTGACAGAGCCCTTTTAAGCGCTGCATGCTCTGAATATGGGTGAGAAAGAGCTGCAACTCAAACAGTGCTTTTAAAAGTGGCTCAGCTGAGAAGACATTAAGCCCCTCTTGTAAAGGGCATCTTATAAAAGGCAGCCTACAGGATAACCAGTCCTCTGTGGGACAGGAAAACTCTAATTCAAACCAGCAGTTCATGTCTGCTGCCAAGAGAAGCGTAAGAGAGGAGATACCCAGATCTTGTGCCCTTCCTCACAAACATCATCCATTTATCTTTAAAATTCATCCCAGCATGAAGCTTTGGGAACGCCTACACTAGCAGCTTTCTGCTTTTGCCCCAAGGCTTGAGACCTTTCATTACTTCACTCCTGCTCAAAAAAAACCCCAGTTCCCTTAGGAAGAACATGTGTGGGGACCCTACGGGGACACACAGCCCTGCAGCAGCAGAGATGCCAGACACTCCACGCTATTTTCCTCTGCAACGAAGTTTCACTCCCTAGCACCTGCCACAAATGAGCAATCACAGCTTAGGCTGAGCAATCAAGTACTCCCCTTGAGCACTGAGACTCTAATACTTAGAATGAACACAAACACCTTAATAGTGATATTCAGTCACAGCATCTATGTTCAGAAGGGGACTCAAGGGGGACACAGGAGGGCTCTTTCAGCCCTCCCACTGAGCAATCCCATCTGCATCCATGCTGTTCCCAGCATCTGAGAATTAACAAAGCTGCTTCTTGTGATGTGGCTTTGCTCAAGTCATTAAAACAAATGCTTGTACATGGCAAATATGCTAACAGTGACACTGCTCTGTTACAGTGTTAAAGGCGCCAGCAGGAGCAAGGAGTCTGTGCTTTCTGGAATAACCAAGCCAAGAAGTTTCTGCAGTTTCAGCTGTGACCAGCTCAGTGAATCCAAGCGAAGATACACGTACGGTAATGCGGTGCTGGAGAAAATGAAAGCAAGTCATTCTCCCCCTCCTGACTACAACTCTGTCATCCTTTATTCTCAGCCACCCATTTAAGTACTTCTAGGCCAAGATTTAAATATGCATTTAATCCAAAAAGGTTCTTCTGAAACACTGTCAAGTTTAAAAACTTTGACCCAAATATTTTTAATTATCCTAAAATTTCAAAAGATATCATTGGCTTAATCTCAGTGATCTGCTTTTCTACAGACTGCAATAAACATACACAAAATATAGTGCCATACTAATGCTTAGCCCTTGACTCTTCCAAATGCTGAACACCAACAGCTGCCACTAAAATTGCCCAGTGCTTCTGAAGGCCTGGATGGTCATCACTACAGAAAAAACCAGTTCGCTGTTTGGTCCCTGGCAGCAGGATGGTATTTCATGCTCTAGTCTCCCTGCCTCTGCTCGGACTGGGGTGCAGCACTGGTGTCCTGGTTGGAAGCTGCAGCTGCGAGCCCTTGGGAGCCTGCGTCAGGCACCAGGGCATTTGCACCCTGTTGCTGGGGCCTGCGTACTGCTGGAAAATCAAGGCTCCTTGAAGAAGAAAGAAACAGACCATGCTCTACGGTTTTTAGTGAAAACTCTGCTTTGAGAAACTTGAGGGAAGGCTAATCCTCCAGGGAAGCTCTGAATTAGCTAGCCGGGGACGGGGCATTGTACAGCTCTCACTGCTTCAGATGGCAAATGCAGCGAGGAGTCTCGCGAGGCAGGAATTTCAAATTTGTGTTGCAAAACACAATTGACAAGGATAGAGTAGAACTAAGATCAGAGCCAGGCTGCAACAGGGAAGACATATCAATTTGGTTTGGACAAGCCTGCTGAAATCAAGTAAATATGCTTGAAGTTTTGCACTTTGTCAGTATGCCAACACGCACACACTGGAACCAAACAAGCTAGGTATATTAAAAGCCAAGCTCTGTCCATGAAACCTCATGGACCTTCTAACACTGCACTGATTATATATTATTTATGGGAATCTGTCTGAAAAGACAGGATGGCTACTAAACTGCATATACTTTAAATGAATTTATCACTAGAGAGTTTGAAAAGATTAGTTAGAAATAAGACAATCTCACTAGAAAGTTAGGGCAGCTTTTCTATGAAGACAGTTGAATTTCCATATTAGTTACTAGTATATATGTACAGGAATAAAACTGTATCATTCATTTGCAACAGACTTTTGTATAGCATCTCAGAAAGGGCATCAGTGTTCTTTGTTCGAGACATGTAAGGATGCACCATCCCCCTTCACCTTTGAATGGAATACCAAAACGAGAGTTGGCCATTTAACACAGTAGCACTGATGTCTTCCAAATCAACAGCTACTGCCCTATCTCAGCTTCTCGTGGTCCACTATAAAGACACATTAACTCAAATGCCACATGTAATATGGTTCTGACCTCTTCAAACTCAGCTTAGGAGCTGTGAATTTAACCCACTAACAGACTTAAAGGCAAATGACCTTTTGCATATTACAAAGAAAAATGTTCTGGGATATTCAAGTAAAAGAAATGTGTACCACTACTTCTAAGATAAGTATCAATTCTTGATCTTCCTGACCAATAGTTCATCAGTTTTAAGTACCTATTGCACTGCCTCTTGCTGGTAAAGTACATTTGATCTTGATCAAAACAAAAGGAAAGTTTAAGAACTGTTTCTTAATTCCAATTAAGCAAAAAGAGTTATGGGATGATGCATCTTAAAGGAAATGTTTGCACAGTGTAAATATATAAATATGCTCTTTGTGCATAAATATTTAAGAAAACTGGACTACAAAGATTACTTTTATATGAAACCCTTAAGATTCTTTGTATGTGAATAACTCCTATTTTGTCTGGCATTTTCTGTCTTCATACAATGTATTTGCCTGCTAAATGCATATAATAAAGTTTGCTTTTGAAAGAATCCACAGAGTTCTGCCAACCTAGTAAATCCTGTATCAAAAACTGCTGCAGCAGATGATTCAGCATTGGGCAGCACTAATACATCTGGCAAACAATGCATCCCATGGGCCAGTTTTGTGAGCAAAGAAGAATATGGAGTAATTGCACAGAAGGCATGCTTCTCACACAGCAAAGCAGATAGAGTGATGACTTGTACCGTGCCCTGTGTGAGTGACAGCCCCTAGATTCAGCTTATTTGAGAAATGCTTACTGCTGTCCAGAGGCAAAAAGTCAACTCTGGGGAGAGACAATGACAACGCAGCTTGCTGATAAACATCCATTCAACTGCCCCCCATGTCTGGTCACTTTTTCAGCTAGAAGATCTGGTACAGATGAAAGGACAGCAAAAAGAGCTAAAGTGTCCCCAGCAAAACCTGTTCTGAACCAACGGTGACACAAGTTAGCACTTTAGGCCTGGTAGACGCTTTCCCCAGAGAACCTCCACATCCTCACATCATCCATCAGAAGCTGAGGATGCTGCCTCCACAGAGATGTTCAGTTGAGTGCTCTCTGCTATACAGCATTTTATAATCTGAGGGGATCTCTAAGCCACGCTGCAGATAAACCACACACAAGTGCTGGAAGGAAGCAGAAATGGAACTTTCTCTGGGGAGGCAGAACATAACTGGATCGCCTCTTGCCACAGGAGTTGTGCAGCTGTTGCTGCACATTAGATAAGAGCATCAATCAAGCTTACTGCAGCTTATGTAATAACATTTCTAAAAGGCTGCAATTTAAGGGATAATGACTCCATGTTAATGTATGCAGGGAGTATTGACAATTTCACATATATTGCATAAAACTTCACATTACACAGGCATGGTCAGGATTTGATGGGTATATGAGATTTTTACACACCAGTAAATCATCTCACCTTTGCTGGTTAATGATACAGAAATATAATTCTGGGAAATGAAGCTGTCATGACTCCACATGCAAATTCTCAGAGAAATTAATATACTTTGTTACTGGACAAAAAAGCTCAATAAACATGGAAGTACGGGTACTTTAACAGTTTCCAAAATTAGGGCATGTCTAGTAAAGCAGACCTGATCCCACAGAAGCAGATGGGACTTGACTTGGGAGTTAAGAATTGCATTAGTACAATTCCAGCCAACAAAATCTGTAAGTTTTAGGACACCTGATATACTGTAAGTGGCAAGCACTAAATGCACTTTGCAACTCATGACTGTTTAACTCTGCATTGCAGACAGAGTGAATGCAAAAGAAATATGATAGAATGAAACAATTCCAGCACCGAAGTTGAAAAGCCCCATATCCAACTTCAGAACTTCACATTGTCAAAATAAGGCCACGTTATTTCTGGTATTCTTTATTAAAAATACTGCTGTACACATGAAGAATGAAAACAGGATTAAAGATGAGTAACACATACTGGGATCATGACATTAGAACTTAACATACTGGTGCTTTTTAGGGGAAGCAGTTGACACCTGAATTACTGAAACAAGGGCAAATCAAAAATACATAGGTACCCTCAACAAAATATTTACAATATAGTAAATACAGCAACAGAACTTAAAACAGGTACAAAAATTAAAATGACCAACATCAGATTATTTCAAAGGTTGTCCCTTCTGTGCTTTTAGCTGTAAAAAATAGGAAGGTCAGAATTAAATTTCCCATGTGGGAGGGCACATCCTGGTGGCTCTTCTTTAAATACAGATACACAGTTCTTCCTATGAATGGATCAAACTACTAGGACAACCTTCTAAATGGAATTAAAATGGGGTAGAAGGGCTCTCCCCAAAAAAACACCCAAGCTGAACTTCAGACTGTTCAAATCATTCCCAAATACGGACCAAATGAAATAAATAGAAAACAAAAGCTCAACTTTTTTTTTTTTTTAGTTTATGTATTACCTGACACCAAATATTTTCTGGCTGACGTTATGTATGAAAACTTATTAGCTGTCTACCTTTTTATTTTTAAACCAAGTCCTGAGGTTACTAGGGGCTGAAGCAAACTGACATTATGCAAATACACACAGGTTTGCAATTTAGACATGTCTTGCAGAGGGTGGTTTGCTGGTCTAAAAAGGATGAGAATTCAAGCCCTATTTTACCCCTGCCTTACACTTTCACAAAATATTGGTCCACAAATTAAATTTTCAAAGGTTCCCAAACCCCACAACTAAACAGATGATCCCCTTTCATTTTCAAAGAAAACAATACTGGAAAAAACCTCAGCCCGCTTATAAATTAAGCATTTCATATTTCTTCTAGAATACAAGTACTTCTTTTTTGTACAAAAGAATTACAATATGATTTGTCAAAAAACATATAAAAGACAGCTGCTCTTCCTCAAATACATGAGCTAATGATAAAAGACTGTTTTGCATGTTCACTTTTCAAAGTTCCTGTTCCTTTTATATTAAAAAGAACATTCTGGCAACTGTTACGTTTGAATATTAAACATTACGTTCCTTTTAAAATTCATTCGATCAAATGCAACAATAACTGATTTTTAAACTCAACAACTGATGCTACCTAATGTGGATTCAACCACATTTTCTAAAATGTGTAAAGCATGTCCCTAGTCTTCAAAGCTTTCGATGTGAAGAGAGTTGCTTTTTTCTTGATGCAAGTCTCAAGGCGGAGAATCATTTTAAAGCTTATAAAAGTGGACAGAGAAATATTAAAAACTTCTCTGAAAACTACAAATATTGAGAATTATTAAAATTGATGTCAGTAACATCAGTTGCAAGTGCTTAGAGTCTGTCCTGACCTTTTGAGTTTCCACATTTTCTTCATGGTGAGCACCCAGTGCTATTAAAACATTCAGTGCTGGGAAAGGATAGATACAGTCTTCACTACCACTTTAAGAAAGGAAATTCCTACATATTTGGCAGTCTTCAGTATCAAAGTGTAGGTGTTTAACTAGAAATCCCATGAATACCCAGGTTTGGAGACAACTGCATGTCCAAATATTAGAAAGGTAATTGAGGAGGAAAATTCCAGACTTTTGAGACTGAATTACTTCAGGAATATTCATGTGTTGAGTATTATCAAAAGTAATATTACTTTGGGCTAAGCAGTGACTGCAAAGGCACAGCAGATCATTATCCCTCCAGATTCAGGCTGTAAAACTTGAAAAGCTCTTGATGCCAGACAACTGCTGTGTTTAGTTAATCTTCTTTTAACAGTGTCTTTGTATCTGTATCCAGTGTAGCGTACCATAATAAAGCTGTGGTTCAAAGAACAGAACTTTATACAAAAATTATACTGTAAATAACCTAAAGTAATACACTCCTGAAACTTCAGGCATTCAAACAATTTCTTTAAAAAAAAAATCTATTAAAAAAATTGCATAAATGTAAATGCTTCTGACTAGCAGGAAAACGTACAAACAGTTTTTAAAAGGCGCTGGTTGTGTTCAGAGCAAGTTTGATATGCTCCTTAAATTATAGATGTTTCCCATTATGCTATTTTCGTCACTTCTCTTAGACAAAGTTTAAATCAAATGACAGGGGGCTTTCTTTCCTGTTTTGTCAATTCACCAATACTTCACTGGTTTTAAAAAGTTTTGTCTTCTCATGTTTCTTTGAGCTAACAGTGGGTGGCATACAGAGCTTGCGTACAACACACTTTTACAGAGGTTACGAACTAAACGGTCATTAATAGAACACAGTTTCTATTAAATTATTTACCTGGTCCTTTATGCTATTCTGGGTGCAAATAATATCAAAAATGAATAAATTTTGCTATATCCTCAGTGACAAAAAATGTATCCCAGAAATGTCCTTGCAAAGAGTTTCCCTTAAGTATACAATGTGGCAAAACTTCAGAGATCAGAAAAGTCTTAAAAAAATTAAAATTAGTGCATATACAAGTGGAAAAAATAAAAGCAGGAACATCATGCACCTGATGTGTTCCTTAATCTAAAATAAATTCTTCACAGATAAAGCCTCCAATGGCAGCCTTAGCTCTAGGATAAGTGAAACATTCTTCCCTTCAAGTAACAGTGTACCTGACTGAAGTGCAAGCAGCTTTGCTCATCTCCTGTTTGTTTCCCAAATGTGAAATGAGATGACAACAACAATTCAGCTGTAGTGCAATTTGCTATTGGTTAAGTTCCTCAGCAATGTCCTGCATGCTTTCAGCAAATACTACAACTGACCATTTGCGGCTGCAATCAGTTCTTGAAAAGTATTTTCAAAGCAGCGTTTTAAATCGCTGTAAGTTACCACAAGTACACTCTTCTCATCTCTGGAAATGAGGCTTATTTTTTCTGGCACACCAGCATCTAACTGTAACAAGAATGCAAAAGATAAAATAAAAGAAGTGTGAAAGAAATGGCAAAACATTTCCCCAATAACAAAAGCAATCAATTTCTTGGCAAGTACGTTGTTGTGGTGCAGTTCAAATCTGCTAACACCACAGAAAGGAAATATCTGAATTGCACCACAACAACGTACTTGCCAAGAAATCGAGACATTTTGGTCTTAACCTGATGGGCATTCCAGACCTTTGGACTAGGTTACCATTGTTTTCTTCCCTTTCCATAAAGCTAATAATCCTGCAATGCTATCTTCCCCAGTGTAGAAAGCCTAGCAAAATTTCCATGTAGCTCCTGATGAACAAAACCACTTTTGACATTATATTTGCACATAAGATGCACAAGCCTCCATGCAGGGTAGGTAAATTACTTCTTGCCCACTCTAAAATAAAATAATGGATGGATCAGTCCCAGGTAGTCTGAAAACTGGTAGAAACCCAAACCTTACGTTTTTGGCAATACTGGAAACAAACTAGTTCCTGTATGGTACATTTCATCTCTTACTCTAAGAAAAGATTACCCAGTTATAATCCATAAACAAATAGGTAACTTGTGGTTAAAGATTAAAGTCTGTTCTACATATATTTTCATGCTTTATTCTGACTTCTCAAATTCAATATTAAAAAATTGTATGCTACACAATGTACTTTAGAAATCCACCACTAAATCCTAGTTTGGAACAGAGAAATATCCTATTTTACATGCTGAAGTTCTTTCTGATGCTGTATCTTATGTTCTCCTCACTTCTCAAGAAACGTTCTTCAATGGGTAATTGTCAGATTCCCTTATAATGCAAAACTTCTGTTGCTCTGTTTTAGTTGATATATTGGTATTTCCAAATACTTGACACTACAAATCTTCTTGTTCCAATACAAAAGGTGGGGCAGAGACAAGTGGGATATGACACTATTGAGATAATCTTTGGAAATACAACCCCAGCAGGATTAAATAAATGTATCATAATGTTGTACCGAACAGCAGAAGAACAGTTAAATTAGTCAGAGATGTCCCACTAGCTGCTGTCTCGAGCAACACAGCAAGTTAGAAATTTCTTGCATTTGTCTTCTAAAATAATGTTCTGAGTATAACCTTAAAAGCAGGAACCTACCCACTTTACAGTTTCTGCTTTGTGAATAGCTTCAGAAGGACAAAAGCAAACCAATTAGCTTTTAGTTCTTCTGAAGTAGGATAAAGCCACCAGTCTCTTCCAAGATCCATTACAAATATTATCATGATTAAGGTGTTTGTGAAATATTGTTTTCTGTTCCCATTAGCATCATACAAGAAATCAGTGAATTACCTTAACGAATGTAGGATATGGAAGATCTGTATTAAAGCCACACAGCTAACTAGAAACATCAATACTTATGGCTTGCTTTCTCTCCTGCTGTGGAGGCATAAATCAGTATCTCAGCTGAAAAGATCCCCAAAACACCACATTGAAAAAAAATGTTTAAACAATAGAGTAATCTTCTTTCAAAAGGAATGCTTTTGGAGTGTAGCAGGAAAGTCCATATAACCACTTCCACTAGTACACGCTACAGTTTCAAAAGTGTTTTTTAGAGTGTATTTCCAAAGCAGAGTTCTGAAAGCCCTACATTTTTTGTGTGCTGAGCCCACAACCACAGAAGAGAAGAGTCTCTCTTTAAAAAGGTAAGCCATGAACATTTATAGAACAAGGCATTCTTTGACACCGTCTCTTACCTGACCTACGAAATTCAGGACTGTCCCCTCTTGCTACAGTACTGTACAGGTCACTGCTTTCAAATCATGATGGCATTTCACTGCCTATTTGAATATCAACATGCTTTCTTTTTGATTTAGCCTCAATCCTTTTAATGTCCTTTTTAAAGTGATTACAGACACCAACCAGAAAGATAAAAAGGAGGTTAAAGAAATGCACAGCAGTGGTCCAATAGGAGATTAAAAGCCCTGACAATTTAGAAAAAGATTTAATTGTAATTAACTCATTTGTTACACGTCAAAGGATCTGAATATATTCAATTTTTTCTGGAAGAGAAAGTTGGCTATCCTAATCCTAGAAAAGAAAATACTAGGCACTGAAACTGTATATTCTCAGTGTCTGCATCACCATTCTCTACAGAGTGAGTGGAATGACCAAGCAGCTAAAAAGAAAAAAAAAAAAAACCAAAAAAAAGGTAGCATCTTAGTCTCCTATGATTTACTGAAGTTTGGAAAAACAATGTAAAATAAGTTGAAAACTGATCTGCCAATAAAAAAAAAAAAATCCGTTTGCTTACTTTTTTAATTTATGGTACAAGACAAGTTCTACAACTACTGAAGATCTTGTGGTCTCTCACATGTCTCCTGCTATTAATCATGAAAGTGCTCAGCTAAGATTTTGCTAGTGGTGCAGCTCTTGGAAAACTGCAAATAGCTTTGTTAAATCAGCCTTGGAAAACAAAGTGCTAGAGAGGCTAGGGAAGTTATCAGAAGTGGACTTATCATTTTAAGTCACAGAAATTTTCCAGCACTGTCCTAGATGGTAGGGATTTTGCACAAATTTATACTGCAGTTTCCCTCCTGTCTCCTACTCTGGTCAGCACAGTTTAGTAATGGATCCTCTTGCCTTATGACCATCCTCTGTGAAAACTGTATTGGCAGAAACCTCCCCCAGTTAAAGGGGTTTTATGGATCCTTTATGCTGTGTTGAAAGACCAGAGTAGCATAAAGGGACCAGCATTGCTTACCCACAGTATTCAGTGCATGCTAGGACGAAAAGTTAATACTGTATCTCATTCTACATTACTGGATTCCAAGTTTTAGTATTAATGTACTGAGTTTATTTAAAATATCCATAAATGTTTGAATATTAGCTTAGTGAATACATTGCTTTCATCCAAAAGAGGGGAAAAATAACTATCAGTTAAATCAACATCATTAACCTGCCAATGCCAACTTGTTTTCAAGTGGAATATTATTCTAAAGTTAACCCAAACAAACTTTTAAAAGCTAACCCAAGTACAGTGTACCTTGTTAAGACATGAGATAATGTGACTGAGGTCAATCCAAGGAGTACCCGCTTCTGTCACCTGATGGAAAAGGTGATCTCGAAAGAGCTTTAGTAAATACCTGTCTCCAGTTTCTGACCACGTTGGGTCCTTCTGAAACCTGGTGTAAAGTAAAGGCTCATATTAAAGCTCAGAAAGTTAAGAAAAATCAAACCCCACAGATACACATGACTCTTCAATCTAAATTGAGTAATCTTACTGCTCTGCTAAGCTATCTGCTAT
This sequence comes from Ibycter americanus, assembly GCA_035590275.1. NCBI lineage: Eukaryota > Metazoa > Chordata > Aves > Falconiformes > Falconidae > Ibycter > Ibycter americanus. The sequence goes on along the minus strand of JAVJGI010000014.1, from coordinate 22,702,537 downwards.
AATTTGCGATTACCTTAGTCTCCTCCCCTGCCACAAACAGAAAATAACATATTCAAAGTTTTTCAGCTGCTGAAGTACCTGAAGCTACTGCCTACCAAGGGCCACAGAAAAGTAATGGAAGAAAGCAAGAGTTATCTTCAACAAGTTTAACATGTGAATGTTAGAAACCAGCATTACAAACACAACTCCAATTCTGTTTAATAGGATGGAAAACAGACCATGAATACTTCATTTTTATGTAGTAGTTGATAAAAAACAAGCTGAAAACTAACTAGCTTAAAACCAGTATTTACACCATTTGCTACAGTTGAAGCAAGCTACGGATTTCCTCAAAAGCTATGGTCACTCACAAGAGACTGCTAAGAGAAAACATACTAAAAAAATTGAAGCAACTTTGGCATATCTATTTGTAGCCTTCTCTTCTCCTTTACTTAAAATTTTAGTCAAAGTTGCTTATACTATTTTTCTCAAGGGTTCTTAAATACTCATTTCTTCTGGGGCAAATATGGGGAAAATGTTTAGCTTAAATTTATAAGGTAAGAAACCTTGCATTGCAAACTGCATTTTACATACTCTACACCAGGAAAACAAGTATTTCTTACTCTGGCCTTTCATTGATTGTTCCCAACTTTGCTAGAAGCCTAAACAACCTTCCATTCTGCACCTCCTAGAAAAAAGGAAAGAGGTTATTAACGTTTCTGAAACATAAAATTAAGACACTTATTTGCAAAAGATATACAGTAGTAACTTCAATGAAGCACTATTAATTACGACAATTTATTTATTCAGAGAAGGGGGTATAATTTTTTCAGAAAGAGACCACATGCATTGTATTATGTATCAGTAGAGCAAAGCTCATTTTAGCACTTCATACTCAAATCTTAATGTGGAGATCTAAAAACTAATGACACCTTGCTGCACCAGCAGCAACTGGATCAGGCAATCTATTTTGCTGTGGAAACATAAATTTAGTCTCTTGCCAGTCTATACTTACAGGCGTGCTAAAATAGAGTAGGTTAAACAAGAAGAATGTGAATGTGTTAATATATATACACATAGTTATCAATACCTGTAGAATTATATAGTATAATACCTTATTTCAGGTAAAGACAAGAAGGAACATAATCTACCAGATTTGTTTTTCAGAAATGCTTTGTAGGCCGTTATTAGTAAACATTTAGCAACAATAATATCAGGCTAACATTCAAATTACAATTGATTCCAAATAAAATTTTTAAACAAGTTTTTCCAAAAAAGCTAGAATTTAAGTCTTAAAACAGTATAAATTCTGAGTCCATCAACGACAGAGATAAAGCAATGAGAACGAGCTCACACAAAAGACAGAACATTAGAATTATGGGAGCTTGGAATACATACATTTTTCCTCATCGCTTAGGATACAGTAAAGAGTTACATCCTAGCTTACGTTACACTGTGGATTAATCTTTTTTTAAGTATGAGCTGCTCAGAGCTGACAGGAAGAAAGATTCTCTCCTGATATTATTCATATGCTCCAGCGCCCAAACTCTCCAACGTTATTCATGCTAAGCTGCATCCCCTTCCATGTGTGATCGTATTGATTTCAAATGAATTCAGTCTGGAGTAGATTACTGTGCACAGCTGGGTAAACAGAGTAGGTTAAGGTAATAATAGCTTGACCTTACACAACCTATGGGTTGCAAGACTTCTATCACCAGTCTTAAAAACACACAGCAGAACAGCTTGTGCCTCAACAGTAGCTACACTCAATAGAGACTGACAGGGAAGACTGACCTTGATCAGCTAGCAGAGGTCCATACAACCTCCAAATAATTTTTTGGTAAGTGGCCAAATACACAAAAGCCAAAACCAGATCTGTGTGAATGCTGCTGCCTTGCAGGTTGCCAGTCAATGGTGACACAGCTGAGCAACAGCACTGGCACTATGTCTCCAGGTGGCCTCTCTGCAGGCTTGGTAGCCTGTAAGGCAGGGAGCTCTTCTACAGAGTGGATTAGAATTTGAAAAATTGAGGCTTGAAATGCTGTGACAATATAGATGATGGGAATATTCAAGGTGAGGAAGGAAACAGCATAATGGGGTCGCTGCTCTGTAAAATGTGACCATTACAGGAGTAACAAAAATATTCACGGCTTCAAGAAAACTCAGTTATTAACTACATACAAACCACTTCCAGCATCAGAAGTCCCTAAGCTACAGATGACTATGTGCTTGGAGAATACAAGGAAAAATACCATACATACCAGTCTTGTTCTAATACTCTCCCCCTAAGCATCTGCTTTGGAGCAACAATGAAGAGAGGGTATGAAGCTAGACTGAAGGGATACTGTAGCTCTGATGTTACTGAGGATGTGGTAGTACAAACAAGTTATAGTACAACAACTAATAAGCAACTGCTACATTTATCACTGCCAGGTAAACAGCTATTGCCAAACTGGGGGCTATGCAACAGCTTGAATTTGTAGTGGTTCCGCTCACCTGCCAATGATAGCCAACTGCTACAAACAACCTGACTGAAAATGCGGACTGCTTAATGCTGATTACAGGACAATATCCATCTTTGTTATGAGAAAAGGCCCACCTGCTCAAATTTGTGCAGGCACATTGGGCCACCTTAACAAGAAATTATCTTAAACATCTTCAGCACAGGAGTAGCGGTTAACTTGGATAGAGCAGGCACCTGTCATCTAGAGCTCTGCATCCAAAGTAGATACCACTTGGCTCTTTTACAGCTCTTTGCTTCTGACAGATTTCAGTATCTTTCACTAAGAAAGGAAAAACTGTTATCCAACAAGCCAATGGTGAAGAAATAAGAGAATGAGTCCATCAGCATCCCAACCATTGGTCTACTGTCTCTTAAAAAAAAATTCTCCATGAGGGCATACAATGGAAAGCAGTCACAGCACTCAATTAAATTCCTCAAAACTTAATACCCTATCCTAACACATATCTTCAGTGTCTTGAAAGCCTTCTGTAATATATCTCAGCCTTGTCAGAAAATCCTGGGATCAGTGGCTTCTGATGAGCAGACACCCTTTCCCGTTGAACAAATACACATGGGACAAAGTACATACTTCCTTTGTAGCTAGCACTTGATACCTTGATTGAACGTCATATACCAACCAGACCCCCACAACAAGAGATGCACACTTCAGGGAAACTGAGGATGGCAGCCTTTACCTCCATGATCTAGCATTCATATGGAAAACATATGAGATAAGTAAAGGGACACTGGAATCCAAATTTATCCAAGGATTTAAAGGCAATATTTGTTACTCTACAACCTCTAGCACAAACTACATCTAGCGTGTGACGACATACATGGCCTTATTTACTCAGAACGCTACTTTTTAACATTCTGTAAAGAACATTTCCCCGAAACTGTTGGTTAGACATGAAGATGTCACTTCAGTTAAAGCCCAGCTGAGGACATCCTAAAACTAGTGGTTCTTGGAGCTTTTGGACTTTCAATATCTTGAGCTCAGAGTTCTCAATTCTGCAGGCAGAGTACTTAGGTTGCTGAACAAATAGAAAGAAAAAACAGTAGAAAACATTCCCTTTTAAGGTACAGCTGTAGGAATACTGACTACAGGTTTTCCTGTAGGAATTACTAAATGATTTACCTTTGCAAGGTCTTCCTCTATAACATCATTTCGCATTTGAGCGGCATCCAGCTGAGTATAGAATCGTGCACCAATCATAGGCATGATATCATTTACACTGCGAAGCCTGTTTTGGTCGGTCAGCAAATACCTGCCAAAATATCCCCACCCCCAAAGAGATTACTTAAACATGCTGCAAATACCAGAGAGATCATCCTGTTATGACTTTATAACTATTTGACCCTGATGTCTATGTAATACACAAAGTTGACAACTGCAGCATTTGTTAAAAAAGATATTAAGAGAGAAAACGTGTTTATTTACATGTATACATCTAGTCAGTTGCTTATACAAGACAGGAGTGTACTTTCATGGAACTACATAGTTCATCCTGCTCAGAGAGAAAAAGCACACTCAAAGAGAGAAGACATGAAGATTCAGATTGTAATGCAATTGTTTTTCAAATGAGGGAAGGGGCAGAGATTTCCACTTCTCCCTCTTAGGCTGGAAAAGGAGAAAGGCTGACTATACTAAAGAACACCACAAAATAATATCCAGTCACGAAAAACTAGCACTCAACTCTTCGGTCAAAAAGGCAACATGCCTATTTCTCAATACCTTCTGAAACCATAAGGTAAGACTAGCATATTGCTATGGTAGATAATAGGCAATGAAACCCCATACTGAAGACAACTTAAAATGCTTGGGGTTTTTATGCTCCTAATCCTTATTAGGAGCTTTAAGAGCACTTAGTAAGAAAGGACATTAATTTTATTAGATACACCATGAAAATACACATTATACAAACAAATTTTAAATTATAATGTTTAATCATTCATTGACTGTGCCGACAACTCAATTACAGTAGTTATATCTGTAATCTTACTTGCATCTAAAAATACCAATTGACATTTTCATTTGTATATTTAAAAAAAGTAGTAATTTCCATCAAAAGATTTATTAAGCAAACTTACAAAATCAGATTCTTCAGATCAGAGGAATAGTTGATTGTCACCAGTTCCATTGCTTTCTGCAAATTCTCTCTCTGAATTCCTGATAAAGAATTGCAAGCCAAAGCCAACACAACTTTCCCCAGGGAGATCAGATCTGCTTGCTAACAAGGAAAACACACACAGATAATAAGATTCTTTGTATAGGTAAATATTACCTATGGTACTAGATGGTGTTGAAAAAGAGACAGTTCTTCAATATCCTTTGAAGAATTTGAGCACCCAAAATAAGTGCAATTCAAATCATAGTTCAATTATGATTGTCCAAGTTACAGTAGTTAAAGGAAAATCTGTCCTGATACCTAGTGATTTTCAGGTATTATATTTATCTTTGAACGCTTAAAATTTACCTATTTTTAGGTTAAGGACAGTATCAGAGAGAACTCTTGCATAGCGAGCAGAAGCTCTGCAAAGAGGTTCTCCTAACTACCCGCCTGCTCACTCCTGACAAGCCAAGGAGCTGGTGGCAAATAGAGCAAGTCTTTTCAGTATGAGATGCAGAAATACCCATCAAGGATTATTTGTTAGAACAGAAACAGCATTTTCTGGACTCATCATATCTTTTCCACTGGCCATCCAGTGTGAATTCCACACTGGAATCCACATTGGATTCCAGCAAATGATGCTTTTGTTTTAAACAGACAGCTCAAAGATTTTAATCTCTGATGGCCAGTGTGAAAAGATATGAACTGTCTGAAATAACTAGGCAAGAAGAGGTCTGTATGGCTGACAAACTGAGCTGCATCACATTTTATAAAGAAATTCTTAGTGTTACTAAACACTTTCCTTAAAAGTAGAACTGCTCTTTCAAGGTGAATGCTGCATACAGGCTGCTTTGCCACAACAGAAAATCCTGCCAATTTTAATGGACAGCCAACAGAAATTATTTTTAAAAGCTATATCAGTTTTTAAAGCCCATCCCTAAAAACAGGAGCCTAATTTAGTAGCAACCACATTCACAGCAAAAGCTGCCTGATTCTTTCAATGGAAAGGCTTTCAGCTGCATACAAGTTGGCCAAACTTGAAAACACCTGCTGCTTTCCATGCTGGATGCCTGCCCCAGACTGAATTTTACAGCCAGCTAGAGATACAAATCTAGTATTTTCCTGAGAAAGCTGTTCTTGCAAAACTAAAAAAAGTGAAAGCTCCTAATTATCAAGACTGTCAGCTCTATAGTCTAGAGCAAGGCTATGCTTTGTAGCAGAGAACACAGTCATACAAGGAATACACCTTCTGGCATTTCTGTGAGAAAGGCTGAAAATTTGGCAGCACCGCAACACTGAAAGCTCTGTTTAGAATTTGGTAGCTTTAGAAAAGTGTTGTGATTGTGAACATGCCACAGCCCCTCACAGCAATTCCACTCTTACCACCAGAGGGGTAACCATGTGTGCTGCCTCTGGCTGCAGCAGCTGATCCCTGCAGCCACATCTCCCAGATGTTGAGGGACAGAGTAAAGAAAACCTTTCCAGGGCTCTCAATGTCCCCGCTGTTTCCTTATTAAGTATGATTAAGCAGCACAATTTAAAGATGGATACACAACATGGTAGAAGTTAAAAAGCATGATACTCTCGTAGCTAACGAAGACAAAAACAGGATGTGGAAAATGAGACAGAAATAAGAAGGACAAAGTGGTGAAGAAGGAGGATGGACTGGCATTTCCTACACACTCTTTTCTACAGAACCAGGAATTCCTGAGTATCAGCATTCCTTTGTACTTCCGTAAAGAGAAATGAACCAGAGCAACAAACCCCATTTTGGTGGGAACCCACTTGCTTCCACTACCAAGTAGGCAATTTGATCCGCAGAAGACCCTGCTATAGTACCACAGGAATCTTGCTGATACAGTATCTACAGACACATACATCACCTGGCACAATGGCATTTTTATTATTCTTTTTTCCTCTAAAAAACTTAGAGGAAATATTTAAGTATTTGTATTAACCACAGTCTTTCCTGTTTCTGCAATCCCCTACCTATACACTTAAAAATTTCAATTTCTAGTAATTCATAAGGATGTATCCTACATAAATTCTCTATCATCACTCAATCCTGAGACACTGAAAACATCCAATTTCAGCCAAGACCCTATGAAAACGTAGCCTTGCTTTACATAAGTGTTTTTACAATACAGATTGCATAAAAATTTAAAAATTTTTGAGGAAGTGTTCTACATTAACATCACCCATGAAATTCTAAATTCAGGGTTTTGGTTTTTTAAGCGTTTGACTCACAACCTTGATTTCATCTAACAGAAATTCTGTTGATTACATCTAACAGAAGAACCGGCAGAGATGATACAACACACCAGTGCAGCCTCAAACACACACATTTCAAGTTACACTCAACTTTTAACTTGCTTTAGTTACAAAAGTGGCTTGGATTCATCCCACTAATCTTAGGAACTTAAACTTCAAATCTAGCAGACTCTTAACTGATTCACTTCAGATATCTGTAATTCTGCAAGACATTTCAGATTTTGGAGCGAACTGAATTGCTCTCTGGAGGTGCTTCACTATTCACTGACAGCTGAAACCCTGAAAGAAAGTATTACTATGCCCAATGTTTGAAGTCTTACAAGTGCACAAAACCAGGCAGTAATTTTCCTGTGTGATAGGGGAATCATTGAACATTGCAAGTTGGAAGGGACCCATAAAGATCAGGATTTATTGAAGTCAGATTCCAATTTTAGAAGGGACAAAACTACCATCCACTAATCACTCTAAGCATGCAGACAAGGGTATATAGCTTTCCAGAAGCTGCGGTACACCATCCTTTCTATAAGGAGGCAATCCACATATGCCTATTAAGCCCTTACCTCCCCTGTGAAAACATCAACAGATTCAGCTCTTCCTGCTTCCAGGCAGAGAAAGGTTAAAGGAGGCACACAAGAACTACTAGACCTCCTTGGACCAGGAATACCAGAAATAAATGCTGTATTCCTGTAATAACCTCGCTAGTGCAAAGTACAGATTAGGTACAATCATTTCCCTGTTCATACTCCATATTGTGTATTTACGGATCACACCAGTTCCTTTTGCCACAGACCTGCCAGAAGACTTCTGCTACGGTCACTGTCAACAGTGACGAAGTCATACTAAGTTGATCCTCAGCTTCAAGGAAAAACTTTAAGTACAGGCTGCCTTTTGTTCAAAAACATACCTTGCATGCAACTAATGACCATTTAATTAGCAATTCAATTCATAACTGTAACCTGTACCCACCTATCTTTTTATTTCCTGAAAGCTTTGCTAGTAAAGATTTTATCACCATCTAGTTCATTGATAGAACTATGAAACAGCATTAGACTAAAAACCAGCCCCTGGGAGATAACACTCAAACAATTCTCTTCATTAATGTCTCCCTGTTATCAAATGAATTTCTAATATGTCAGTGAGCAATTTAGAAGTTAATTGAATAGGTACCCTTTCCCTCTGCATAATTTTTTTTATTATTATTAAAAAGGTATGTGCTACTCTGCCAAATGCCCTGGAGATACCTCAGCATTTTATACACTTGGCTTTATCAGGCAGACATGTAAGCTAGTCAAATAATTCTTATTTTTGACAAGATCCATTTTCCATAAACTCTTTGAAACTGACATTACATTTCTGTTTATCTTGTTCCACTGCTTTGCTTGGATCAGTATCAGCTCATCCACTTTACAATTCTGTGGATTCACTTATCCTCTTAAGTTCTGGAATTGCCCTTAGAAATGCCTCCAAGTTCCTAGATATTTTTTATTTATATTTTATTTTTTTAAGTCAACATTAATACTTCAGATGCCTCTTCAGCTAGTTTCTTTAAATTTGGGGAGGTGCATGTTAAAGTTATTCTGGTTTGATAAATTAAAAATATTTACTTCGAGCAAACATAACCTTATTACCCTTGTTAAATCAATAAAACCTATGTTTTCTCTTCATTTTGTATGGAGAGGACTCACTTTCATTTTATCTCAAGTACAGAAATATCTATTAAATCTTTTTACTGTTTCCTACATCACCAGTTACAATTTTCCCATCCGTATCTTGTAACTGGCAAACACAAGACTTAAGGACTGGGGAGTGGGAAGTGATGTGCTGGAATTTACACAGGTTTAATACCTTGTTTTCAACGCAACTGGCCATTCATATTTCATTTACTTCTTTTTAGCTTCCCTTATTTTTGCCTTTATTTAACTCTTAAATGATCATATAAACTAATGCACTTAACACAGATCGTAAACAACAATTGCATTCCTTTTACATAGCCCCTCAATGTTCTGGCCAAACTCTTTCCTATCCATATTGATGGGAAATAGCCAGAAAGTGACAAATGCTAACAAAAATGCCTTCCTCCATTGAAGACAGCAACAAGGAAATGCATATTAGCTGGGCAGTAAACCAAGAGATAACCTACATTTTTAACAGTCACAGGAGTCCCAGAGGAATTCAGGAACTGGGTCATGGATCGAGAGGAAAAAGGACAAGCAGCAGCTGTTATTTTGTAATTTTATCTGGCTAGGGCAAACAAAGGTAGAGGTTGATAAATGACTCCTAAATTTCAAGGAATGAACTCAGTCCAGAATCTCTAAAGGAACAAAATGGATAAAGAGAGCCTAGCCCTTCTAGAGGAAGCAACAAAAAAGATGACAACATTGTATTTTCTAACTCCAGTTTAGATCTTCCAAACTATGTATTTAAGAGTACTTTTCTGGTTTAGCAGTGATACCAGAACAATTTGGGTATTTACAATGTATAAAACATGCAAACCCACCCTCCTCTAAACAAAACTATGCATTACCAAGCCAGTTAATTGCCAGATATTGGGCTGCTATGGTGGTAAATGCTTTTGACAGACTCATGTACCTGTGAGTATTTTTAGATTTGCACCTCCAAGTACATTAAACATTTTACTTTAAAATTACTGGAATATCAAAATATCTCAGGAGGAGCTCTTTCCCAGCTGCAATTAAAATAAATTTAAAGAAGTATTTAGATTTTAAAAAAATGAAATCTCATGATATTTTTAGGCATGGAACCACTCACTTGTATGTATTCCTATCTTCTCTTAGCTGTTTCCCACTAAACTGTTACCAATAGCCCACTGATACGGAGCTGGGGGGTGTGGAGGGCAGGGAATCCTTTGATGTACTACTCGAAGTACACTGGAAATTGCTTTACTTTACCATTAAAAAAAGAGTTGCTATGTTCTAGGACATGGTCTCCAATAAGCTAGTTTCTGCCTGGCCAAAGTTCAAACATTTCATTTATTACTAGAAGACTCTGACCGAGCAATTTTCTCACAGTGAATAAGCTCAATTAATGAAAATAAATTAAATCCAACTCCCTACTGTAGTTGTTCACTCCCAGTACGGACAGGGTATGTGATGACTGCTGAAGCAATGTACTTTACCCTGAGGGGAAGTTAGGGAAAGAGGCACTCCTGTACACAGTGATGCTCCAGATGACTGTGGAACAGTTTTTGTTAAGTCTAAAGGGATTTTTCTTAATTCAGGCATTATGCAGAGTCCACACTTCAGAGGACACCAGGAGAGCACGGAAAAACTAGGAGCCTAAAATAAAGATACACTAAAACCTTTTAGGAGTGAGGAGAATGCCTAAGTGCAGGTATTTAAAAGATCTCTTACTGCTCTGTGAACAGGTATTCAACACTTACTTATTTTTGTTAAAATAACAAAAGAGAAAGCAAAGCTAAAACTGTTACCAAACCATGTTTTTTGATCTCTAACACTGAATGTAAGACCTTTTTCTTCTCCTTCCTTTAGAAATTCATATTCCTAAGCATTTCTGACTTAAGTTTGTTAAACACTAATAGTTCAGCCTGTTTGGTGAGTTTGCTGAAATTTTAGAAATGAGCATTCAAATTTCTAAATTACAAGCAAATTTGAATAATGCATGGCAGAACCAAGATCAAATCAGGAAAGAAAAAATACAGTCATTTAGAGATAGATATACTGGGCTACAGTTTAATCAAAATATTTGTCTTCCAAAAGGAATCGCACTGGTTTTCAGTACTCCCTGTGCCAAGCCACCAACCTAACTATGGTACTGTTGTCTTACCTGAAACTGAGCCATTAATGCCAGTGGATTATTTTGACTGTTGTCAAATGTCAAAACGTCAAAGATTCCAACACAATTAACTCGTAACCTTCAGGAGGAAGAGAAAAGGAAGAAGTGTCATTAAATTCTGTTGGTTACTCAATTTTTTCTCTAGCATTCATTGAATGCTTTGATATAACAAAAAAATCATCAGTACTCAGCAAATTACTATGAAGCAGAAAATACTAATTTTACTATTTGATAAAACACAACAGAGTCATTAGTTTACAAATAAATCAACAAATTTTAAGTTGTCAGTAGTGGATCTGAACAGTTCTTTGAAGATAATACATGTCTTCCCAAAATATGTTCAAAAAGAACTTTTAAAAAAATTACAAGTTTTAGCACATTGTCTCACACAAGTTAAAAGTAACAGAACTTTCTAGTTAGACTTTGTTATTTCTGTAACAGATGCATGGTCAGCAGCTACCATGAATACAGATCACAGTAAGACAGCAAGAATTAACGCTTTCATTACCTTGTTTTTCCCGTTACTAGAATCTTTGTTGGATCCATAACTCGGCACGCCAGTCCTGCTGTATGAATGGTCCGTAACGCAGAGCTGAGTTGCACAATATATGCCCATATCAAAGACTCTGGAAGCAATCCAGCATGCTGCCGTGGCAGAGGTCCATCATGCTGACCTAGAAGCAAAACACTGTAAGCATCAATAGAAGGCTACAAGATTCAAATTAGAACATTTTGAATTACACAAGTAACTTACATATTCATTTCATTCAACTCTTAACAGTACTTGAAAGACATATCTACTGTGTTTTAATGGTTGGTTTTGAGGTTGCGGGGTTTTTGTTTGGTATAGCTTGGCTTTTTTCAGAAGGACACCACATTTTAAAATGCTGACAACCTAGTTGGTATTATTATTTTCACTCTCGTATTCAGGAAAACCACGCTGATTTTTAAAGTTTAGGATTAATAATCACTACAAGAAGAGCACTGGTTAGAAACTGCTGAAAGTAGGTGGTAAATCAAAATATGCAGGTACTTCAGAAATAAAAATGCCAGTATTCTGAAACTACAAGCATGTACCACAATAGCTGCAACAGAACCCATTTTACCTCCTTTGTTGTAGGAAGGCTTACAAATTAAACATTTTCTATCATCGGATCAGTCAAAGAAAAAATGAACAAGCTAGTTTCACATTACACAGGCAAATCAGACTGGAAGATGTGGTGGCTGAACATCACTGAACACCACTTCATGTTATGTTCTGCTGTGAGCCAGCTCCCTGACAAGTCATGACTGCATGACCCCTGTTCAGTGGGCCATATGAAAGCAATGCATCACCCTCCCTTCTAAACTGATTTGTAGTCCTCGTTTCTTTGCAATCACATACCCAAATTCTACATCGAGAACAGTCTGAGTAATGCTGAGCCAGATATAAGAAAATAAAGATATAGATAACAAATGTTATTTTTAGTAAGATGCATGTAATACAAAGAAGTTGCTATTGTTTGGGTGGCACAAAGGTGAAGTAGGAAAGGAAAATACATCCAGAGTAAGACAGTCCATCTCTATTTTACAAAACTTGATAGCCATTTCATGAGGTTGCCTCAGTACTGATTTTGCTAATTCTGAGACCAGTAATATCATCAGTATTCATAAAATCATGTAAGCATATAATTCGATTGTAAACTGACTGCACTCCTCTCCTCCAGACACTCGTTTCTTGGGTTTTTGGTTGGGTTTTTTTCCCCTCTTCCTACGGTAGCATATCAACATCCATGCACTTGCTCAAAGTAAGTTGGTGTGTGTGCTTGCATGTATACACACAAATATATGTGAGAGTGAAAAAAATGAAACACTGAAATTACTGAAAAATTTTACTTAGATTTTTTTACTGATTTTGGGGTGAGGGGCTGGGAATGTTTCTAGCTTTCATTTCTGAGCTTTTGTTGATTTGTTTTTAAACTTCAGTTCATTTTTCAGGTTTAAGATGCTTCAGTTTAGATCCTAAAGGTCAAGACACTGACTCCTTTAAACAGCAGTAATCCTGGCAAGTCTACTGAAGGCTGAATATAATGAGATATTCTTTGTTTCTTCTGGCCCTCTGATGAATCATTATGCAAATCACTTCCCACAAACCAGCATACCAGTAGTCTAACGTAGCAAACTTTTTCCCCCCTCATGACTCTTCTTCAGCATGACAAAAATTACGATGACATAAAATGATTGAGGAGATGTAGCCTCCTTTAATTAGTCAAGGCTTTTTCTCTAGTTACTACTTGCTATAGAATATACTTTATATTTGGTAAACAGCAACATGTGATATGTTTAACAGGAATATGTATGGACACTGTAAGACAGAGTTACATCTGTATGAAATAAATACATCCAGAACAGAAATGTTACTGTAATATCCCAAAGAGAGAAAAAAGCCAAAACTTGGGGGTTATTTTTCTGCACACAACTTGCCCTTTGAGTTCCAGATAAAGACAATGTAACCAAAACAATATTCAACATATGCTGAAAAGCTGAAAGATCAGAGTTCAACACAGCTTCTCCTCCTCTATCAGAAAATCTCAATCAAGCAACACTATTTTACTACTGGAAAGACTTGCTTGAGACTACAGCTGAATCTAGGCTGCCGCTTTCAAACTAGTTGACTGCACCCCACGCTCCCATACACTAAAGGTACAAGCTAAAGCACTGGAAGAATCCATTTTGAAATGCCCTCTTTCATATTTATCTGTTCAAACCAAGGAAGATTAAAAGCAATTCAGTTTGCTGCAATGTTGACTTCAAAGTATGTCCCATGAGGCCCATCAGGCCTGCCACAGATGGCACTTGAGCAAGGACCTAAGGAGATGAGACCCAGAAGCTCACTCTACAAGCAAAACACAGTTGAAAGCTTTCCAAACTGTTGAACACAGTGGAAAACATCACAAGAATATAAGACAATATTACAAAAATGATCAGAATTGCTTTACTCCAAAAAGTGGTATTTTAGAGGTTGATTTGAAAAAGGCTTTCCACCACAGGCTGAATCCACAACATGCAAAAATTCAGATTATGTTCTTCCCACCTACCGCAGGGCAGACTCACCCTTCCCACTACTTTCATCCCTCTAAGATGCAGAACATAGATACTAACGGAGAAGATTAAAAATGTAAGAACTGCCATTTCAAAAACACAGGTTATCAATTATTTTTCCTCGCCATGTTAAGATAAAAATAATTGTCAGCATTTTTATTTAAGTTCTGTGCTGTGACATTCTCAATGGAACAAGAAGCATACCCTTTGCACTCATGTACGTGTGTGTATACTTTTTCATTTGTTAAAAATGCATTCAAGTGAAATTCAGTTCCCCAGAGCAAGGAGAAAGGCGGGGATAGTCCTGGGGTGGAAAGGAAGAGCTGGGACCACTGGCAGTAGGACCTGTTTTACATCATCATGAACACTGTGAGAAAGCATACTAACGAACAGTAATTCTCATCAGACAGTTATGAAAAGAAAAACCAGAAGCCCAATGGAAGCTTTAGCTGCTCACTACATTGAACCTCTCAGGCCTGTAAATCAGTCTTTATATTGAGAACTGTGAATTGTTCAGTGTTTGCCTGCTGTTCCTCAGTTAAAGTACTGAAAATAAGATAAATACAGTAGCCTTCACTTCTTCCCCTTCTCCAAGGAAACCTGGGCTTTGGTTTTACATTTCCCAATTTTCAATATACAGAAAGGTTCTGAACTGCTAGTGCAGCACTACACTTTGTAAAAGATCTGAAGATATTGAAAACTCGAATTTACTTTGAAAAAGTTGCAGCTTTTGGCGAAGTTATTTTAGGATAATTATTAGTTACATATTTTGTTCTCAACGACATCACGTTGATCTTCAATATCCACATATTCTTTCTCCTCATCACAGTCTAAGTACACAACTTATTTCTTTTTTCAATGGAAGAGATTTTTTATGAAAAAACATTCAGCAACTGGGGATGCAAAAACTGTAGTCAGCAGTGAAGTCCATTTTTGTGCATTACATACTACTATTAACGTGTCCAAAGGTAAACAAGGTCCAGGAAACTTGCCTATCTTCATTAGACAGTGTTTGTTTGCTGAAAAGCAGAATCTGTGGTGCTGAAAACTATTAATAGCATGTACACCAATGTTTAATTACTCAGAACATTTTTAATAAACAGACCAAAGGACATATCAAAGGCATGCTTATCTCTGCCAACCACAAACACTCATCAGGACAAAGAAAGAAAAAAACCCAAGCTTACAGGCACCAGTGCATTGTTATTGTTAATTTGCCAGGATTTTCTAGCTGGCAGTTTTAAAGTACATACATTCAGAATGTGGTTTACCATTTAATTATTGGACTGTTAAAGACAACATTTCAGCACTTTTGGGGTAACTTGCTGATTTAAGGAGAACATCATTTCCGCAGAGATAAATGCACTAACACGTACAATAATCTGAAGTTGAGAAATATCAGAAAGGTGGAAGAAAACCAACAAGTTTCAGAACAACAGATTAAATGTTTAGATACTTTTCATAGAAATAAGTGCATTGAGGAAATACGAGGAATAAGAATCACACAAAAAGGAATTTTTCAAATAAATGTCCTCCAAGTGACAAGTAACTGAAAAGTCAGACTCCTGATTTTAAAACTTGTGTAAATTTAGTAAAATATGACAGAACAAAATCAAATTATCACACTGTACCACCTGAAGAAAGAGGATATTTCATTGCATAGAGACCACAAGCAATAAATTCTATAGCATTCAGTAGTAACAAAGACATTAGTTTACAGTATAAAAATAAACATGAGCTGCTATTTTTTCCCCCACACCAAATCCCTTCCAAAGTAGTTCTGTTACAGGGTCTGTAAATAACACGGCAAAAAGAAAAAACTCGAGACTGACCACACTGACACCAGTGACATGCAAGACAGCTATGTAAATCATAATCCTCATAACTGTCAAAGTCTCGTGATGCCAACTGGAGTGTTCAACATAAATAAGGTTGCATACCTGAAATCAAATTCTCTGAGTTCACTGATCAGGTTCACAGTGTTGTGCCTCCTAAAACCTTTAAAAGCAATTGTACTAATCTGGGCCTCATGCTGCAGAGTACCCAACTTCCATCCATTCCCCTGCTTCTCTTGGGAGTCTCCTCTAGGCAGGCAGACGGCCAAGAAACTCTGTGAGGGGATGGAGAAAGGATCCGTGAAGGCAGGCAATTCTGAGAAATCAGGTTATAGGTATGCAATCTTATTTTCTCTCTCAAATTGCTCCTTCTACTGAGGACCAGACTAGAAAGCAGCAGTTACCAAAAAAGAAAGGCCAAAGCAAAGATGTGCAGAAAGATTTGGCAAAATTTGGGGATTTCAGGTGACTTTTTTTCTAATTTATCGCATAAAAAGACTGGAAGAGCAGGTAATGAGAAGTGCCATAAGCAGGAGAGTGCTATCTTCCTTACGTATCCCTGTAAGTTCTGCCGCAGCAGTTCGTTTTTATTACTTTGATTTGGCTGAACAGAAATTGATGTCGTTTCCAATTTCAAAGACCATCCCTGCCTACAGAAGGAAGCTGTAGTAGGTCAAATAAATAGTCCAGATAGCCCACTAGTCTGTTTCAAAGGCACATACACTAAAATCAGAACAGTAGCTTGCAATAGATACCTGGGTGTATGAACATAAACAAATAGAATATTCTACTAGCCTCCAATGATTTGCAGCTCAGAGAACTCTTGAGCTACAGATAGTCTCTTTGCAGTTAACAGTTCTCAAGTGTTTCTTTGCCATGAGTAAGCCCACTTTCTCCTTGAACCCAGGCAAGTGTCCACAGTAACCTCCGACAAAGTTTCATGGCTTAATTATCTTTACACAGGTTTTTCATTTGCTACCTGGCTAGTTTCATTTGTCAGTCCTTAGTTTTAGGCTGGAAGAAATAGCAAACTATTGACGCTTATTCCTTTTGTCTTTATCTCTGATGATTTTTCAGACACCTACCACATTCCAGTCATTTTTAACCCCATCATATTCCTGTCCATCTTTAAGAGCATGAAAAGTACTATTTCACTTTGCTGTTCTTACACAGAAGCTGTTCCATGCCTTTGATCATCCATCCCTGTCACCTCTTCTCAACTTCTTTGCTGTTGTTCTACACCCTTCAAAATGTGTAAGGAGGACCACAACTACAGACATGAGTCTATGATGCCCCCACAACTTGAATACAGTGTCCTCCATTTAATTGTTTACTCTTTTCTTAATTATCTCCAACAATGCATTTCCTATTTACTGGAATGACTTTTTTTTTTTTTTAAGGATATGACTGCCCTTTCTAGAAGCAAGAAATTCTTTTCCACTGTAACAAAAGAATGTGTCCCCAAAAATTTTATTCTAACTTCTATTATTTTATCTAGAACAGACATCATTTTTCTATAACACTCTAGAGAGGTATAAAAACACAAGGTATAAGAATTCAGCAAGAGGACAATATTTTCCTTAATCTACTTAACTATAGCCCCACATCTATTATTGAGTGGGAAAAGCCACAGAGGCCATCGTTCTATGTTCAAAGCTAGAGTTAACGTTTTCCCTTGATCACATCAGTTTACATTACATCACCTGCTAGATTATTACCAAGAGTCCCAGTCTTGTAAGATCCTTCTGCAATCCATCACAAATGGCCTTTGTTTTTAACAATCCAAATAATTTGGTATTATCAGCAAACTTTGACAGACCGTTACTTATCTTCAGTGCAAACAAGTGAATGTGTTAAGAAATACAGCTCCCAGCACATATATCTTGGGAGACCCCATCAGTGATCTCCCTTCACAGTAAAAATCAACTGTTCACTCTTACTCTGTTCATCTTTTTCTAACCAGTTATTAACTTAACTAATGACTTTCGCTTTTTTTCTCATGGTCACTTAGTCTCTTTTAGAGACTCTGACAAACTTAATTGAAAACCTAAGATCTCATCTAGTGGATCTTTCCTCAAAGAGCTTTGATAGATTAATGAGACATGACTGCCCTTTCTAGAAGCAAAAAATTCTTTTCCACTGTAACAAAAGAATGTGTCCACAAAAATCTTATTATAACTTCTATTATTTTATCTGGAACAGACATCATTTCTCTATAATACTCTAGAGAGGTATAAAAACACAAGGAGGACTGATTTACACGGAAATTGAAAACCATGGGTGGGAGACACTCAGAACTCCAGTCCTGCACATAACAGTTATTAACCTGGCAGTAGGTGTTCCAGGTTTATCCTACCAAATTAGTTTCACATCAGGCTCACTGCATTTGTAATTGTGTTCTTTAACTTGCCACAGGATATGACGAGCCAAACTAGGGCTTCCTCTGAGATATTACCACCAAAACCAATGGTCAAGTTCCAACCTCACTAACACTGGTCAGCTCAATGCAAAGCCAGTGGGAATTATTTAGTATGTAAGGGATCTACAAGCATTTGAATGTATTCAGACACTAGCAATCCATTATACTCTATCAGAACTGCCAGATAGCCAAGTAAAGTTTTCCATGTCAACCTTTGAAACAGAATGAATTCACAGCTAAAGGTTCTAATTTCAAAGGGCACAAGAAATAAGAAACATTAGCTTCTGCTTCTCTTCATACACTTGCCAGCCTAAAGATATTCAGGGAACATCTAGGCTAATAAAACAAACAAGGCCAGGTCATAGTCTTCTGGTCATCCCTACAGCTATATCTAATTTCAGGATTGGTCCAACATCAAGCAGGAAGTTGGGCCAAATGAGTTCCAAGGGTATCTTCCCACCCTGAGTCTTTCTGTGATTCCATTCAGCTGTGACCATCTCTCTTCCTCAGCATGGCACTGGGCTCTACTAACAGCTTTGGCCTGTTGTGTTCCAGACAACACCTGGTTGCAGTATGTGGGACTGCATGGGTCACGAACTGGTCTTAAGAGGCAGTATGATTGGCAGCATACTGTTTTGAAGGGTAAGAGGCTTTAGCCATATAGATATGAGCTCTGCTGAGTGACCTGCGGAGCCACAGACCATGCTGCGACAGATTTTATTTATGAATGCAGATGTAGCTTTAGAGACTCCTTTGAAGCCATAGCATAGATCTGAAAAAAAAAAAAATCAGACCTATGATGTGAAGTTTGTGTCTGAAAAATATGTTACAGGGATTTTTCAATCCACTTAACTTGTACTTCACGTTTCAAAACATTAAATAAAACACTGTCTAGTTAGTCCTCATAATATTTTACGAGGAAAATGAATTTGTAAGTAGAGGGCACCTGACCAGCAAGCATCAGATCAATACAGCATATGTCTTTTACAGCTTTGGAAATATCTCCAGTAAGTGTCAGGTGTCAGCCGGTGACAGACCTGCAATAGCACCCCAGAGTTCTTGGCTCCCAATCCCGTTCAAATATATTTCCCTGTCAAAGAACTGTAATTCCCTTACAAACTGATGTCAGTTTTGCAATCTAGTCATAAGTCAAATGTGACCAGAAAGTAAATTGTTCATTGTTACAAGTTTTACCTTAACTTTTAACTCTACTTAGACTTTTCTGTTTTTTAAGAAAATATATATATATTCAGGAATTTTAAAATAGAAAGTGAAGAAGAGTACTCTGGTCCCAGTCAGCTTATGATATGACAGAACCAATTAGGTAAAAAATTAAGTTGAACAACTATTTCTGACCAGCTATATTCTGCTTAAGTATTGGAAATAGTTTACAGACATATTGTAAGATAATGTACTTTCCTTACCCCATTTTCGTTTTGTGAAATAGGCATCAGCACTAGGGTCATTGAAGTGTCTGCTCATCATAGTCTCGCCTCCAGCGTGAAAATCATAGGCAAACACAAGAGCTTAAAAATAGAAACATGTGACAATTACTAACTCAAGCATATTTAGAAAAAAGTCTCAACACATCAGTTGGCGGGAGGGGGAAATCAAAAAACTTACAATGTTCTCCAAACGCTTTAGTGGTAAACACTTCCCGCAAAGTTACTATATTTGAGTGCTGAATCTTTTTCCACATGTCAACCAATACCATGCACTTTGTGTTAACAAGACGAAAACCTAGAAAAGAACAAAAAACCATGGTTTAAAACGTAATTTGGGGGGGGAGAACTTTTCACTTGAACATTTCTTCTGAAACTACTGAAAAGCAACCAGACATTAAAATATGACTAGCACGCTTAGGAATGCTAGCCCTATTAAGACAACTCAATTTTTCTCACCATGTATCCTCCGAAGGCAATATGGCAGGTCATCTTTACTATTTACAGCTTTATAGCATGATGTAATGTACCCAAAGTTGCTTGTTTTCTGTATCCGATTGGGTGGTGGCAGTGGTTCCAAAGGAAAGAGACTGTGGTAGCTGTCCACTTCCGCAGGAACTGCTGAAATCAGTTTATATACAGAAACATATTATGCATGAGTTGACTTTGAGAAAGTTATTACAGTAGCAGAGAAGATTAAAATGACTGTTGTTAATACATAAATTCTTTGCATCATCTTTTAGGTTCATGTAAAGTTAAAATCCACTATTTTTGCTTTAATATCATTATATAGGTTCCTGGAAGAGATTCCACAGTGCTAAAGTAACTATCTTCAGAAAAACAGTTACACCAAGTAAAATCAACAGAATAGATGTGCAGTTCCATCTGCCATTTTCTCATCTGCCTTAAAAATTACACCCTTCTGTATGACCTTTCTTCGGTGTTTTTTTCATGCACAGATTCATAAATAAGCACCAAATTACCAGACAGACTTCATACCACTGTAAGAACCCTATTTTCATCACAGAAAAGCAAATCTTAATCTTACATGTTTTAATACACTGGTTTAGAAGAGAGAAAGAGGTGCTGAAGGTTTACAAATCAGATTGAAAGATTGCCCTTGCAAGAAGAGATACACTTGTACTTCATCTGGATTAGTAAACTAAACTGCATTTTTTTTTACTGTGTCATTATCATACTAAACACACATTTGGGAAGTAAGGATACTGCAACCAAAAAAAGTGATGTTTAAATCAAGTTGAACACAGTCAACTAAATTCTCCAAAAGCCAAATTACAGTGAGTATATGCCTCTCTTGGTTCACAACTAGTACAAAGCCTTCTCTGACATACCAGGCAATTCACTTCAAAACAAACTAATTTGCTAGTTTATATACAGCCTTTGAAAATACATGCATCCTTTAAAGGAATACCTAGTATGTACAAAGTAATACAATACTGTTCTTCACGAGGCTTTATTGCCTTAATATTTTTTCCTTTCTCAGCAATTTTCAGTATTCCCAACCATCAAGGGATTTCAAAACAAGAAAATTACAGAAGAAAAAGAATAGCTGCAGCAAACAAATTTCAAATCTCTGAATTACTTTGGTTATCCAGGCTGATGATTAAGGCTTCATGAAAAATTAAAATCAGGTGGTGGTTTTTTGCAAGATGTTGTTAAATTGTTGAGTATGTATGGTTGCAGAACAATATGATCACAGTTTAGTGTATAAGAAACACTTACTTACCAGGAATATCAGCCTGATCAATCTGGGCCATAGTTATTAAGTGTCTGTTGATCAGTTCCTGAAGAACAAATTAAGTCAGTTTTGAACGTTATAATTCAGCTCATCATTTTTGATAAGTTAACAGCACACTGTCTTTGAAGTACCAGCTACCTGTACTAAAATCAGGAGTTGATGCAAATGTCCAGGGCAAGGGAGAAGACCACTAGCTTGAAAACATTAGTGACAAAATAGACAAATCCTTGAAGGAGCTGCAAAAGACACATTTGCTAGAGCTAGCACTGACAGAAGCACCTACTACAGTAAAGCTGAAATAAGTAACAGTCAGAGCCAGCCCTCAGCAAAGGGCTCATCAACTAACACCTGCACACACTTTCATTTCAGTGGAAGACTTTAAAACTGGATAGGATTACAGCTTAAAGGAATGCTACATAAATAACAATACACAAGAAGAAAGAATACTTAGCTGAATAGCAAATCATGGCACGCAGATTAGGTTGAAGCAATATATGTTGTAACCCACCCTCACCCTCTGCTGTACTCCATCCGTTATAGGACTTGATTGTTTAAATTCTCCACAGGGAAAATTGACTGCACAGATGAGCGGTTATTTCTCTTCTACTGTTAGTGGTTTTCTAGTTTTTGCCAAGATATGCACTTTTCCTTTAAAATCTTTATCATCTTACCTGCCTGAGCTCATCCGCCATGAAGAAGGAAGGTGCATTAGCTTTCGGCTGCATGTAAGCAACATGAGGTGCAGCTGGATGGTAAATGTGGTAGTTTGGAAATACCTGAAAACAAAATATTTTAAGCAGCAGTTTAAAATCCTTAAGTATAGGAAAACCAAAGAGTTTTGTCACCCTTTTAGTCTGAACTACTGAACTACGAAGTCTTCAGGCACAGTACGTTACAAATACACTGTCAGATACATTACAGTTTCCTTATGTGATATTCACTACTCACAATTGCAAGGGGGAGCTGTATGTATGTACACAGTTATAATATTTTTGTAACTGTCTTTTCCCCTCCACTGTAAATGTAAGAGTTATTTAACCTGTCATAAAGAAAAAAGCAATCTGAATTTCTGATGTTTTCTCATTATGTATGTATCCACTGAGATACAAAATGCTTTCTTTCTATTACTGTATAAAAAAACCCTAAAACTCTATACAGAGGTAAACGAAAAACACATAAAAAATTCTCTGGCCCTTAAATTACTGTGATTTTGGAGAACAATTACAACAGTTAAATGGCCAAATCTTCATACAGACTAAGGGTTTCAGAGTGTTAACATTAATCTCTGTTCCATCAACTAACTCAGCATTTGGAAACTCCATACACTTCCGTATCAAAAGCAAACATACCATTCCTGTGAGAGGTGCTGGAGTTGTATCAGTATAGAAGTATGTTGTTCCACCCACTGTTTCCTTCTGGATCACCTGGCCAGTAGATGGAGGCTGAGAGACAGCATTAGCGACAGAAGCAGAGGCACTAGTAGGCACCATATAGTTTGCTGGGTTAGGAGTATGACTTCTTCTTCGAGGAGCAGGAGATGTATGAGGAGTTATTTTGGGGGAATGAAGAGGAGAAGATCCTGCTGACAGTGACATTCCTTAAAGGAACACAAGAAGATATTGTTGATCAAATCTGTCATCGAAAAAAATTAGCAATTTGACAAAAACAGCCTTAACTACCAATAATACTCTGAACAGGCAAGACGCTTAAGGATTGCTACATCTATATGAAGAGTTAAGAGGTAAAACATTAAGAGCAAGACTGAAGAAAAATTTCCTAAAATTCTTAAGAGAGAAAGGACTTAGGAACTTATGATCTATGCATGAAGAACTGGAGTGAAAGATGTAGGAGTAGAAAGGGAAAGATGAATCAAATTAATGCTGTGTCTAAAAGAGGGTTTATTAAACTGAAAAAAAAAAAACCCTAACAACTGTATGATAAGTGAATGTTTACATAAGTTACATGAGAAGTCAATGTTTGCTAAGCTGTAACTCACTTCACCTCATAATGTGTATACCTTTTACTAGAACCAACTCCACAGCTACGAATATTAAGAGTTAGATCTCCAGCAACTACAGCACACAAATAAGCAACACAATACGCTACTTTTAATGATTTCAGGGGAGAAGTTACCTGTTTTCCTATATTTATTATATTCAAAAATCATCCTCCAAAAAATCTATTTGATATGTAAAGATAGGTAAATTCTCAGGATATGAAGTCTGTTACACGTTCATGCTGAGATTTTCAGATTTATTGAAAATTATTCTATTTACTGAATAGTCTGTCTACACACAGCTCAACTGAAGCTTGAGAAGCTCAGCTTCTAAACAAAGTACATCAGAGGGGAAAAATAAGGGCAATATTTTGCATACGCACTTTTTAGTCACCAAAACCTAGTTTAGGTAGTTCAAGAGTTATTGTATGCAGAATTCTCATATATGCTTATTTATAAAAGTTTAGGTATCAAACCAATCTTTCAGAGTGCTACTGAAGAGAAAACCTTTCGAAAAACTTCTAGTATTACTAACAAAAGATCCTAGATATCCAGGTGTTCAGATTAACACCAAGGAGAGCACCTTCGAAATTCATCATTGCTCAATTCAGATTGGGATGTACTTTCTCTTTAACAGTCAGAATTATGTTACTCATGCTAAATCCTTTTTACGAAAGGATATAAGATATACAACTGTTATACTTAATGCTGTATTGACAGCTGAGAATTCTTCTCAAATTAATAATTTGGTTAGTTATTACTCAGATATTTGCTTAAATTATTCCTATTTATAAGCTCTGGTAACCAGAGTAATTTAAGCAAATATCTCACTAATAAAAGCAAGAACAACTTTTTTTTTTCATTCACACTTTAGTTACAAAAAAATAGTTTAGTTACTTCAATCAAGAGTTACCGTATGCAGAGTTCTCAAAATGCATCATCAGTAACATGTAGGAGTGTTTTTACACTCATGTCTTGCCCCTACAGTAGTTTCATCCCTCCTGCATTTACTTTTTTCTTTTTTTAAACAAGCCACAGAAGCAAATAACAATGTTAGTACTAGCAGTTTACTCAGTAGTTAGGGAAAAATGATTTTGAGGCTATATTATCCTAATGACATTAAAGAATATTTGTAACCTTTCATTTAGCTCCAACCATTTACTAATTTGACATCTCAAAAATGATGCATATTAATTCAGCACAACTATTTCTTTTGCTCTTGAAAAGTGAATAGTTCCAACCAAATAAGCATGATTTTTTTAACGCACACCATAGGAAAATCTTACTCCTTTCTCTTTAGTTGGGTCTCTTCAGTTATTTATTCTTCTTTTATAAAAACATAACATTAAGAATATAAGAATATGAAAAATTCTAAAAAATATTAAGTCTGTATTTTTCTTGGCCAGAACTTTTCTTTGTATTAACACATGTATGTGTGTGTACACACATCTTATAGATAAGCAATATTGTGGAATAACTGCTTGCCGATTAGTGCATTTACTCAATAAAATGTGAATTATAACAAGCACCTCTTAATGTTTAATTTTTAAAGTACTTCTGAATGGTAATATAAGTAGTCTCCAAAAAATCTGTTTACAAATCAACTGTATGACAGTAAAATGTTATGCATTGTGATAGCACCAATTTATGCTGCAAGACAAAGTTTTTATTAAATTAAAAGTTGCCTTGAATGAGTGAGTAACAAATAATTCAATAGCTACTGTATAGATGGTTACATTTTTAACAAAAGACTAAAACATGAATGTACTCTTAATCCACTGGAGGAAAAGAGCTATTTCAAAGGAAAGAATGTATTACTATTACAATTTAAAGGCTGGTTAATTGAAATGGCCATAAAACTGAAGCAGACCTACGATTTCTGTCTATGATGTTCAGGGGATTCTCTTCATCTAGGGAAAGTAATTGACAAGTCTTTTTCACTCTATTCCAATAAAACATAGTATTAACTGAAGTCCTTGCTAGCATGTAATCTCTACCCAGGTAGGAATAACTGGCTTCAAGAAACTTTTGTTTCAGTAAAACATTCAACCATAGGAATGAGGAAAATAACCCAGCAGCCTTCATATACAGTAATAAAAAATGAACCAAAGACTTCTTTACTTTCAAATAAAAACTGTATGTATAAGATACAGTATACTGTAAATCTTATCTTAAAAATGGAAGTGATGACTTGGTAACCTCACTGAAACTATAGTGTAACCTACTGCAAGTTTCTCAGAAAAAAAAAGTAAATCTATCACTAGCAGTTATTACTGACACAGTCTCATACAATTTCCACTTCAACATTTACTTTTTAAAAAAAATGTACTCCTGCCAAAGAATAGTTACAAATAAAAATCCTTAATGTCTTTGCTTGGGTGTTAATGCATGATTGAAAGAAAAGGAAGACAGTTACACAAATCCTTTCAAACGCCCTTCCAGCCTTTGTTAGGTCTGATTTTGGAAGGACACTGAGAGTTCAATGAAAACCATCTGTTGGGCAGAACATTCAGGCTTCTCATTTGCCAATATACATAGTAAGTTCAAGATATGAAAGAAGCTTGACTATAGTTGGGGTTTATATTACTGGAACAATATAATACAAGTTACAAAAACTTGCTGCTAGTGCTGCAGTGGGTACCAATAGGCTGAGGCAGTAAATATTGAAGGTGATAGATTCTTCTGAGAGACTTACATCAAATTCTGCAGTCTAAATAAATATTAAAAGTCCAATGTCACATAATAAAGAAAAAACTTAATAGAGTGAAAATGATGCATAGCTAAGCAAGTAATTGGATGCACAAACTCAAGCAGTTCTCACTAACTTCATTAGTATTTTAATCAGTTAAAACCTTACTAATACTAATATCTAACCACAACAAAATAGAATTACAGGAAAATAAAGGAAAATGGCTTATTAAAAGGTGAACATATACTCCTACTCACACTGATGGAAAAAGACTACTGAATATATGATGGTAACAATGTGGTGAATATGGAACTACCCCTCACAAGCTGTTTTCAATAGCACAATTAGTATAAACACTTATTCTCTTAGAGGCCTGAGAAAAAAAATGGGGTTTGAACAAATTAATTACAATTTATATATATATTATATATATCATACCAGTGATCCTCACAAAAAACATAACATTTTTAAGCTTTTCCTATGACAGAGTTCAACATCGCCCCTATATTAAAATTAAAATGCCAGCAGCACTAAAAACAAACACCAAAAAGCCTGCTTCAAATTGTTCTTCCTGAGACTTATCTACCAGTAAAGGTGGCTCTCCATTCCTTGCCTCGGTGAATCTTAACACCCTTCATGAAGAAGTCAAATACTATCTTGAAAGGTAAACTGCAACGAGAAAGGGCTGCTTTCACTTCACAGTTATTTACATCAAAAAAACAGTGTCACAGTATGCAGCTGCCATGGTATCATACCAACATGGAAATGGTTGCAGGATTTGAAGGTCCTTTCACAACATTTACAGCAACTGTGCAGGTTACCTACACGTACCTGGAGTTCCTGCTGCTATTCTCATTTTAGGTAGGTAAAGTGATCATATTTACATATCCCTCTCTATTGCTATATTTTCACTTCTTGCACCGTTTATTATTTTTGAAGTTTTACCGTGACTGAGGAAAAGGAAGTGGTAGAATTTGAGACAGTGCTCAAAGACATTTTATGGGATAAACACTTTAATAAAGTTTTGTAGCATACAACGTATTTGAATTAAATGCTAGGATATATTTTGAATCTGTGAACTGATACAGATAAACAGGATCAAAAAAGGGCATCATGCATGAACTCTCATTACAGATTCAGTGTCTATGGTTTTTGGATTCAATGAGAGTTTACACCTTACTGAAGCAGGATTTCATTAAGCTCATGTGTATGCAAATCGGTTGGCCTATAACAAATACTTATTTAATAACCTGTAAGTTTTGCTTACAAATTTACTCATCTACAACCATACCCCTATGCCTCTATGGCTTTTAACACAGAGGTCAAAAATAAAGCATTTAACATTTCATTACCTTAATGTTCTGTACTTTAGAGATACTCTAGACTACTAGGTACATTTTGAGGAATGACAAATTGAAGCAAATAATAAAACCAGACTTATTTCAGGAATTTAAAGCAGCACCCTTAAATTCATTAAATATTTATTTTTATTATAAGCTTTCTATCAGGTCATTAGCATTGTAGCTGTGTATTTCCAAGTTAATTAAATCTGCTTAATTCCCTAAACAACTTTAGAGTCATCAGTTCTTCCTCCTCAATTTTATTTGGGGAAAAAACACCTAATTTTACAGCCTCTTTGCCTCTTCCCTTTCTTGTATCATTCTGGAATGACTGTGGAACTTCCTCCGCACAATGCTATACCATACTTGATACAGAGGTTGGAACAAGCTCTCGGGGCCTTAGGCCACCCAAACCACCTCAGCTGAAAGTGTTTCAGCTGGGGTCACAAGCCCTGAGAACTACACTCTCATAGCCTGTCATCAATGCAGGTGTGTCAACTGGACACAAGCACATCACCTTTATGCTCCTGGCTCCTAAGCCTGCATGTTCAGGCTGGCAGCAGAAATGGGATCTCTCACATTCTACATAAGCTCAGAGCCTGTCTTGGACTAAATACAGAAGCAATAGCAACCTGCTGTAATTTCCATTGTTGACAAAGGCATCACTCTTTAGCTATAACCTAGCTTAAGCAAACCCAAACCAGACAAAGATTTTCTCTGCTGGGGGCTATACATCTGTTCTCTCTCAAGTTTAACACAGCAGTGATGTCTTATCACTCCGACAACATTCATGAATTTCTTTCATACACCTTGGTGCATATTTTAACGGCACTATTACTCTGAAACCACTACACAGAAGTGGATATGATAAGCTTGTTAGCAAAAGTACTATTTGAAGGTTGTCAACAACTCACTAAATTTCCCATATAAATGATAAACAGGATGTGTTTGGTAGCAAGGGAATGGAAGGAACAAAAATATGGTATTATCCAGAGGCTCGTAAGGAAAGAAAGTTTGGAGATGGTGAAGGAGATCTGTTCAAAGCTCTTCAATAGGACATTTTTCTCCAGCTATTTGTGTCAGTTGCATTTTATCTCACTATGTTTTTGTATCCTATTAAAGGCTACAGAGATGACAACTGACTGTGTTGAGATTATGCTAGAATGCACTTATC
Source organism: Ibycter americanus (assembly GCA_035590275.1). Taxonomy (NCBI): domain Eukaryota; kingdom Metazoa; phylum Chordata; class Aves; order Falconiformes; family Falconidae; genus Ibycter; species Ibycter americanus. The sequence continues at coordinate 22,674,125 of JAVJGI010000014.1, read as the reverse complement.
TAAGTAAATACATGTAGAAGTAGCAGAAACCTTCTTCCATGCTATGCCCTAATGGATGTGTCAGGTATGGATACAAGTTACCTATTAAAGTACATCAGGTTTCAGTTGCCATTTTTTCCAGTATTTCTGCAGTCCTGTTGATAAAACAGGCAGAACAAATATTTTCCAGGGACAATCAATTTTGTGACCAGTCATCTGTGAAATACTAGATATCAAAAGTGGTTTGATTTACAACTACCTTTAGGGATATCTCAGGAATTAGATATGTGAAAGAACTTAAATTTTTCCATCCTCAAGAGGGAAATCAAAAGATTGTTCTCATCATCTACCTACTTTGTTATGCGTGAACTAAACTAGAATTTTTAACAAATTATTGGTACTACATTTCCCTATTTCATAAATATTAATTTCCTCCAGTACCCTGTGGACTACTATAAGCAATCTTAATCTCATGCAAATGCTTAAATCTTACACGTTTCCTAAAAGTTATTCTGCTGGAGAGTATATACCATTTAACTGGAAGGAAACTTATCTTTATTTAAAGGAAAATTCTTATAAACTCTTTATACAGGTTCCATTTGAATGTTGTTTCCACTTATTGAAAGCAAACAGAGCCCAACAATAATTTTTAATTACAATTTCAGAAGATATTCAAATATTTTTTTTGTTCTGTTATCCAGTATGACTTAAATGGTGAAGTTTCCCCACACAAGTAGCACTTTCTCATTCAAGAGCCTAATCTTTTAGAAAGAGCATCTCCCAAGCTGCCTTGAGGTAACAGAAGTTTTTGTGGATGTATACTATTGACAGCTAAAACATTTAAATAAAAATATATGTCTGAGTATTATTTACACAGGACACAGGTTCAGAGAATTCTGCACTCAGTGTAGAGGAAGAAGCTTCTAAAGAAATTCAGAGCACTCAACCCAGATCCCTACTTTGAACTATATTCTCTTCTTAATTATACAGGAAGAGCAGGGAAACAAGCCAACTCTGCCTGAAGTTAGCTCTTGTGAATACTCCCCCATCCCTCAAATAGTATTTGAACCTAGATAGGTTTTCAGCTTTGGCATCAATATTTCTAGAAGTTCAGATTGTGGTGCAAAGTTCTTCCATCAGTTACTTATCAAATATTACTTACAGATAGTAAAGAAATTAGACTGTGAAGGATCCCTGAGACCCCACTGGACACTTCCCAAAAGCAGATCATTTTACCATATTCTATTTAATCCTTTATACACTTTGCAGTCCAGGTGAGAAGGCTGAGAGGCATATAAACACAACAGTTTTCCAGTAAGACTGTACAGCACAATATAATACAAATCACAGTACTGCAACATGTTTATTTGGTCAGCACCAGCATCACTTTCCTAGCCTGTTCTGATAGCTGTAATATGCAAGCTAAGTGCTGGCTTGCTTCTTAAATTGACACTGAGATTTATTCTCTGGCATCAGGAAAGACAGAAGTTCAGTTTAACAGACAGTAATTGCCAATACTGGTTTAAAAACCCAAACATTTACAATATTTGCCCCTCTGTCTTTGGCAGCTACCTAATGCCTTCTTGTCAGTCACGAGAAATTGCCAAAGGTTTAAGCACACACAGAAACTTGCTAAAGGATCTGCGATGTGTAATAATCCAGATCTGCTGATGGTTATATCATAACCTTTTTTATTTTAAAAAAATCATTAGAATTAAGCTAACTTTTTAAGATCAGAAGTCCGAAAGATGCACGAAGAGCTTGATCTTTTCAAGTGTGAAAAAAAATAAAAATCTTGTCACTCAGAATTGTATGACTGCATGGAACACATTTCAGTAAGAGTTTTAAACATGGGAAATAATCATAAATTGGTCTTAAAAGTGAGATTACATATGACTGATACAATAACAACACCACTTTGCAAGGCAAATTATTTTAGAATAAGCTCGTTTTTTACTTTTTCTTTTTCATCGAGATTTTAAATTCCCTGTATATACTTATTAACATTGAAAATCATTACTTCTAGATTACATACTCCAGAAACAAATCAAAAAAGCAGATCAGTGTGTGGCAATCAGAGCACATATTCATTGTAGACTGCACTGCATTTCTAGACTAGGGATAGTTTAAATCACCTTCAGGTACTGCTCTGGCAAGGATTGCATAGAGCACAGTATGTGATAACTCAGCACCCCATTCCCCCAAAAAAGGGCAGAGTAAGTTAGGCTGAGTTAATTTCAGTGCTGCTGTGGCTGAACAGTTGTTATAGCCTGCAGTGTGATCTCCATACTACTGGAAGATAAATCCTAAGTTCCTGCACTTCTCATATGCTTAAAGACTGTCTTAAAATTACGAGCTGAAGTAGGAGGTGGCTACATTTATACCTGATAAAGCTGATTGCTATCTATACAGGGTTATGTTTGACATTAAGTTAAAAGAAGCAACTGTACTGCAAATCATTACTCTCAACTTACCTGGTGCTAGCCCAGCAGTAGCAGGACTTCCCATGGAGGGGTGAGAGAACAAGGCTTGCGAGAAGGCAGACATACTTGACTGGGATACATTACTCAGCCTAGAGGTTGATCCTCCTTTAGGAATAAACTCACTTGCAGAAGGATTTGGTGTCTGTTTAAAAACAAACGTAAATTAAGTATTTTAAACGTGAAGAGATGGACAGTGTCTATTTGGCAGAAAATACTTTCTAGGCAAGCCTACTGAGTGCAGGGGATATTTTTAAGTTACATACAGCTTGCTGACAAGAAGAGCAAATACTGGAAACTAGTCTGTATGAACAAATTTGAACATTTTTCTAGCTTATGTCTGAAGTAGCATTAGCAAGCTTTCCACATGAACAGCTGATGTCTGAGTTCATACAAACACTTTGCAAAGTCTTTCCATAAGCATTACATTACCAAGTTGGAGAACAGACTTGACACTGAGAAAGCCCTGCTACTGCTGCAGACCATTCCTATGTGACTTTAGCAATTTCATTTCAAACTAAGTAGTAGTTTCAAATTAAAGCAGTAAAAATGACTCCTGCTAGAGAAGTCATCCCTGCCTCTATTTCAAATAGGCCTATGTGTTCCATTTTTGTGACGTTAACTTCTGTTTTAATTAGCTATTCCAATTATGTAGCACCTTTAATAACGAGGTTTAATTTGGCACTACAGAAACAAATAGCAGCAGAGTGACCATCAAACATGCAGTATTTATTAGTACATAAAACAAATCACACAACCAACTTTTAATTTCTATTAAAATCTGTGCACAGGGTTTTATAGCTGTAGGAGGTGTTTTGGGGTGAGTTTTTTGTTTGTTTTAGCTCAAAAGGCAAAAAACTTATTATTGGGCAGTCAATTACAAAAGACATTAGTCACAGCAAAAAGAAATGAAGCCAAGAACTAAAACCAATTACTACACAAACACACTGAAAAACTTGAAGATTAACTGTGAAACTTAAATGTGTTAAGTAATCTTCAGAATACCTCTCAAAAGTGTCTAAACCAAAGAGATAAAAGTGAGAAGATAGTAACAACTCCCAACAGACAAAGGATACTGTTAAGATAATCCATAAATTTTTTTTTTCTTTAAAGCAAATTATATTGGATGACTTCAGTTTTAGGCAGTTTCAAAACGACCAAATGCATCAACTGTTAGTTAAATTACCAGTATTGATTTTTACCAATATGAATACAGTAGCACCAAAGAAATTCAGTTAGCGCCAAATTAGAAAAGAAGTGTGATTACAAAACACTAATTCAGACAGTGGAGAAGAGTATTTGAAAAGTATTCTTTTGTGCATTAATTTGTTTTTAATCTCTTTATTTGAATACTTCAGCCAAATATCATAGTATTAATGTATTTCAACATACTGGAAAAGAAAAAGGATTCTAAAAACTGTAAAATTAAAGAGGATGCTCAGGTTTAAAACCTAATAGTAAGAATATTGCACCTTTAATCACACAAAAATTTAACCGCTAGCTACCTTATGATGTTACATGTTAGTCATTCTCTATATGCATGTGTTGGAGTATTCAAAGAACAGCTATAACCTGGGATGTAGACTGGTGAAGTAAAACACTTAGATTTACGTGGGTGAAACGTTCATAAGAATTTTAAAACTCCTCAAATCACATTAAGGAAAACTTGCTAAGATCTACACTAATGCAGCAAAACAAATAGTAAGTTGCGTTATACAGACTGAAAACAAGTAACTGATATGTTTAAACTCAAAAGGATTATTCTGGACTTATCTGAATTTTAGGTACAGGAATAACTAAGCGAATGGTGTTCCTCTAGATAAAATCTGTCATGCAACCATTCAGCCAAATCTGCACTGAAACTGGAAAAAATGACAGAGGTGGTAAAGAGCCATACAGAATTTGTCCAAATAGTAATACAGCTGAAAAGTCATCATCAAACAAAACAACGAGGAAAGCAAGGGTCAGAATTTGTAGCATTTTGCTAAATGCACAGAAATTCAAAGAACTATGAGATCCACCTTTTTCCACTACTAAAACTAGCCATGACACATCCACAGCTCTACCACACTGAAATACTGTGTCAACTAGACGAGAAGGGCAGGACATGGCAAAAAACTTGAAGCATGCAAGTGGAAAGACATCTTCTGGAAGATAACTTCAGCCTTTCCTAGAGCAACTGAGAGTTCCCAGCATCCCATCCATACAATTCTAGCTGAACTGTTAACACTTTCACCAACCGACTCAATCAATGCTTACAGCACAGGGCTGCTTTTTATTTCAAAATGCATTCTGCAAGTTTTCATAGACCAGTCTTGGTCTCTAAAAGTTACTTATATATCCATTGTAATTTTAAAATGCAGCTGCTTGAGAGCTCCACTTTAACTGTTCTAGTTTATCCAAGTAAAAGAGTCAAACCCAGGAATCTGCTACAGCAGTTTGGGTTTATGCTGCAGAATAGCAAACAGGAGTGGGTCAAGCCTGATGGAAATTCAGTTTTCATTCCATTTTTTGGTGTCACAATTCAGGATCAGAATCAACACCTGATAAGATTAAGCTTTTTTTATATAACCTTTAAGAAAGTATTTTATATCAGTAAACAGCATTTTTAGCTAGCATAGATAAAGATTTGCATAGCGAGACTCCTTACTATAAAAGCCTGTTTTACTTCTCTGTGATATTACAAACATGAAGCTGTAATCCAAGACTTTTCCCATTGGCAAAAAAAGTGATTTAAATTTTGGTTCCAATTTTGAAAGACCCTTCCACATTCAAGCTGTTTTCTAAATTCAGAAAAATGCTTGCGGTCCACAGCCACCAGCTAGAATAAACTAACAATGAACTAGTACAAGAAAATCTAATAATTTGTGGTCAAAACTAATACTTTGTTAGAAAATTTGAAGCTTAAGCCCCAGGCCACATTTAAATACACTATGTCTATGTGAAGTTGCAGTTCTTAAAATGTTTCCAAAAGCATGCAAGTTTTCATTTTTCAAACTCTGTAGACAACCTATTCTGCACCAATGAGCATGCAAACATGCCAAAATTAGGAAGCCACATTCTTAATGGCCAATCATTCAAAAAATTATGTTCTTGGTCTGGAAAAATATCCTACTTTCACTCTGGCAACTCATAATACAAAGTGTAAAATCCAGTGTCAGTTTTACATTTGGATCAATAGTAAGCTTGAAAATCTGTCTAAAAGGGGACTATGCTTTAAAATCCTAAAGGGCATTTTTACAATTTTTCTGTTACAATCTTACCAAACTTCCCAAAATTTAAATTTTGATAAGAATGAACATATATATCTAATTAGTGAAAAGCATTTTCTTCATTCTGCATTGTTTATATGTTCCACAAGCACAGCTTTAAAACAAATTTTGCTTGATTAGTCATTAATTACTCATCTCAGAGTAAAGTAACTTATTCATGCTACACCAGGCTTAAAATTTGAAGTCCGAAATCAAGATTGGCAAATAAAAAGTAAAGAAAACAGGTATTGAAGACTTATTAAGCCTTGGGAGTAAATAAAAGAATGGAGATGTAAGAAATACTTAGAGGACATGTAATGAATTATGCAATACTATGATGTTAAAAATAAAAGCAGCAAATGCACTTTCTAAAGCCCAAACAAGAAACACAAAGCCTGCTAGCAATGTGCACTATGCAACAAACTAAAGACTGTATTTTCAGTTTCAACTGCAAATGTCCTATGAAAAGGCACATACAAAATTATTTCAAAACATTAACTAACATGTTTTCAACAAACAACATTAAAGAGAAACAAGTACAGCTGTGTCAGCTATTTTAAATTTTTCTAGCAACCCACCTAAAATAACTTCCAGCTCCTGTTTGCCAAAATTACCACCATTCCTTTTTCCTCTCAACCTGGCCAGTTTTAAGTCTCACACCCACTTCTTCCAGCATGTTCATACAAATACTGTCAAACTAAGGCAGGGAAGCAACTTCCCTTGGTATTATCTGAATACCTGCATCATGCATTATCACCAGAATGATTCCATGAAGAAATTTCACCAAAATACCCTATGTTCAGATTCTTTATGTCTGTGCTCTCCAAAAGAAAGAAGAGCCTCTCTTCAGTCAGTATTGCAAAGAAACTTCCAAAGACAGAACACAAAACTGAGCCCATCCAGCTCCACATACAAAACCAATTTCTCTACAGCACATACAAATACAGTCCAAATTTAGTCATTCAAAGGCTGAATTTAGTCATGAAGCAGTTAGTAAGGATGGAACCACAACAGAAGTAAAAAAGTGAGGGAGGACTATAAAACAACTCATTTGTGTCACCATTCAGCACAAAGTTTGTCTGGTGGCTCTTATGCTTTTAAAGATAAAAAAGGAAATACAACGAAAACATAGTGTGGAGGGGAAGAAACAAACTATTTTGTGGATACCACTGAAAAACAGTTCAGGGCTCCTTAAAGGAAGGTGCAGATGAAAGTGAAGAGCAAGCCATGGATCTTAGCTGAAGACCATTGCTAGGAGGACCACACAGCAGCATGCAGCATGACTGTATGCTGAGGAGTTGCACCTATCAACAGATTTCTGTACTCAAGATGTAAAATAAAAATTCCTGTTTCATCAACTGCCAATTTCAATACATATGATTTGTCTTTATGCTCCTCAGTGATAACTACTAAGGCCCCACTGCTGCATCAATTCATAAATGAATCCTCAAAGTGCCATTAAGTACAGAATCATGCTGTAACACAGGGATGCACAAGTTGTGGAGCCTTTGTAAGGTCATGCAGGGATCCCACAGGAGTACTGGAACTGCCCCGCATCCCCCTACCCTTCATTTCCAGTTCAGTATCTCAAAACACCACAGATCTGCACAGCAGCAGCAGAGCCACCACCTCTTGTTTCGGTGGCTGTAACACTACTTCATTGGATTGGTTCTGGTCCCATGTTCAGACCCACACCCAAAGCCAGCTACCTAAAGCAAAAAGTAGGCTGATTTCATTTTATTTCAAAAGAATTTGCTAATGTACTTACCATGCTAGAATCAGGATACAGCATTTTTATTCTCTTTTTATGTTCTCCTTCACCTTCAAAATTCATGTTGATCCGTTCTGACATGCCAAATTGCATAATCTTGTAATGGTTACAGAAAACCACCACTAAGCAGTCCTCTACCAGTCTATTTTTGACATAGTTTTCAGAATCTCTCTTAGGAATTCGAAAACACGCAAAAGTGTTGCCTGCTTTTATGTGTGGTTATTTTTTGTTCTTTTGGGGCATTTCTTTGTTGTTTTTTTTAAGTGGGCAGATGCGCCATACAAGGAGCTTCACTTTACGTAGAGAGCATCACTGCAACCCCTCCGCTTCCAGGATTCCTTGTTAACTCTGGCATCACAGATTGTGTTCTTCCCAGATGTCATAGCAGCCCAGCAGACACTGGAGGGCTTCAAAGTCTCTTTCCCTCCTACTATTGAATCTGTGCAACGTGCTACCTTATTGCAATTACTGTGACAAGTTGTCACATCACAGGTACAATAAGCTCTAAAAAATTTCAATTAGTCAACATTATTAGCTGTATTGCAAAAGTTAAGAGACAATTTGATTAAAACTCAGTAAAATTTGCTGGCTAAAGATTTATTTCTTTTTAAACCAGAACACAGGCTCAGACAAAAAATACTAGCAAAGTTTTGTTACATCTGACAAGTAGAACTCACTAAAAAGTAAACTTTTAAAGATTTGGAATATTTTCACATTTCTTTAACAAAAATCCCTCAAAGTATTGTAAAAACTCTAAAGTTTTAGAAGTCTGTGTTCTTGATGCAATATATTTCAAAAATTAATTTCTGTGATTTTTTTTTTAAGAAACAAAAAAACGCTGTTATTCCTGGTGCTCAAGAACTGATCCATGTAACTAAAAATTTATCTGTTCCTACTAGTTTAAGGAGAATTACCATTTGCTATTATAATATGTATCGTGGTGATGTAGTAGCTCAGGACATTTCCTAATTGGGTAGGACATATCACTATAGAACACACTTTGGTTTGGGTTTTTTGGAGGGACTGGGGTTTTTTCTTTTTTAATGCACAACCCAGAATACAATTCACTCTGTGGACTTCACTTTTAACCATGTAAGTGTAATGCGGTATTTAAAGAAAATAGATCTGGATTATAAATTCATTGCCATGCATGAGAAACAATTACACTGTTTTACAAGGCATGCTGTAAGCTACCTTGCTTTTTAAAACACCCACTTTTTGGACAAAAATCTCTAAAAAATTGCATCATGAAGTATTCCCACTTCTTAAATCATAGCTTTGGAAGAGTGGACATTCAAATTGACACACGAGCTTCAACACCTGCCCAGCATTGCAAGCCCTCAGCAATTTTGTGATGTAATTCTGCTTACTCATGCTCAAACATAAATGAAAAACATGCCCTCAAACAGATGTGCCTCCATCACAATTTAACCTTTCTACTTCTTGCTTAGCACTCACCATCAGCCAAAATTTGTGTAACCTATATTCACACCTGCAAAAATCTCTAAACAGCCTGTATTTTGAAATAGTGAAGAGCAATGCTATCTGTGGATTACATACATAATGAAGTAGGGGGGGGAAAAAGTCAATCTGAATTCTCAGTATGAAACTACCCATTTTTGCATAGTTTCATGTACCAAACTTCTCCAGCCATTTTTTGTGTTTTATAATTAAAATTTCCAATTTTTAACAGTTCAAGCTTTGTTTTGACGGTAACTTAGAAAATGTTCACACTACAATATAAAGATTTACAATGACCAGATCAAGATAAAATTTGGTTTCTCACGTATGCAGAGCTTTATATGTCCTCATAATCTCATCTGCAGCCTGTTTTTACACCTTTCCGCATTCAGTCTTGCCAGACTCCACTGTTCCTCTACAATCCCTTCTGTTTCTCCTCTGATTTTATTTCCTATGGCTGGAACATCCTTCTTAATCTTATTTCCACCACATATGCACATACATGCTTTTCTGAAGTCCCACATCTTCATGGGAAGCTATGTAATTGCATCATACAACACAAAATCTTATGCTATACATAGTTTAAATTAATTACGTAGCTGCGATTCTGGCACAATAAAGGAACTTGCACCCTTCAAAAGCCACATGCTCTGCAACCAATCCCAAGCTACTGCTGCTAACCTCAGAAAGCTAGGGGACCTTGAGCTTCCTTTTGCCACACTTTCAACACAACTTTGGAGGGCACAGGTACTGAGAAGGCAATTGCTCCTGCCCAGAAGCTCCATGTCTCAGACTACTGGCTCTCCAGCCTCCAGAAACATTAGGTTTTTTGCTCTACTTTAAGTGGAGCAGATCAACAACAAATCTTGCTGCAACACTGAACAGCAGAGAAAACAGAGGACATGAGTACAAATGGGGCTTTTCCTGCCCTTTCATGTCCATCTGAAATTCAAAGATCAATTTTCTGATTCACTCTTTTCAGAACTGTCTACTAATTTACACTCCCATTAGATACACACAACAAATTCAATCTGTCAGTCTTCTTTCCCTTGAGAAAAGTAGTGCTTCACAGGCTCCAACCACTCCTCTTGAAACCTTACCTGGTCCTTCTGCCAATGTTTCCTTTCTGCTTCATCTTCCTCCACCAGTGGTTGTGCGGCTCCCAGCAGCAAAAGGACTTAAGCCCAAATGCCCCTACACAATGTAGCATCCATTTGCCTGCATCATGCTGTCCATGACTTCCAGTTTCAGTAACACAAAGATGTCCAAACATGAAGCAATGCAAAACTAGTGTTGGTATGGAAGGGCTCTCATATGAGCTTCATGTTGGCCCTCACATGGCAGAAATTTAGGAAACTGAAAGAAACTCTTAAGGTGCCAGAAATTCTACTTATAAATCTGTTGTCAATTTACCCATTTCACTTGCTTAGAAAACATCAAAAAGAACATAATCCTGACACAGAAAGACTGAAACAACAATCTCTGAAGAATCAAAAGCACTACACAAGTGCAGAATAATATTAGCAGCAGCACTGTAGTTCCCACCACTATAATAATTTCCACCTAAACCCCATTTTAATGGACATGGAGCTGATTCCTCCTAGACGATAATGAAGGCTAATGGTAATCCCAAGGATAACCTGCTACTTCCATACAGAGATGCTCAAATCCAGCTGTACCTCTCCCCTCTTAAGGAGCTGAAGAAAATTCAGGAATAAAGTAAAGTAACAACAAAGTTTAACAAAAAAGTTGAGAAATATGAACTATCCCAACATAAGAATTGAGAATTTACACTTTCTGATCACGGTGGTTACATCTTCAAATTCTGTACTGAGGGAATTTATTTGCATTGTGTCAGTTTTAACACCACACTAATTTTACCAATACAAACCTTGCTCGCATGAAAATTAAAATAAAAGGTTGTGCGTGTTTGCTTTTAGAATACATTTAATGATTTCTTTTGCTCCTCCTCCACTGATTTTAACAATCAAGCAAAGTACATAGCACAGCAATGGGCGAAGAGAATAAAACATCTCCAAGTCACTCTCCCAGAGGGCCACTATGCCTGCTGTCTGAAATAAATATTTGATCTGATCTCAACCTGTATTTGGAGTAACTGCTTCTAACATTTTCAAAATTTAAAATAAAGCATCCAACATACTGAAAAAGTGACTAGTAAACAATAATTTTACCTGTAAATTGTTTTCTGTGACTCTGTTCCACCAAACCATATTGATGGGTACTCCTGTTTTACACCTGTCAGCCAGACAGCCAATAGGGTTCTTTGATTTTCTTGCTTTTGATCCCACCGGAACTATCCTCTCATCCAGCATCCCCAGTCGATACTTCCTGGGCTACGAAAAAGAAGGAGAGAAACCAGGCCACTCCTAACAACCCTCATCTAAAGCTACACTAAAATAGGCATTACACTGTGATTTCTGGATTGGTGGAATAGGAAACAATTTGCAAGTAAAATTTATCTGAGACTGTTCCCTTTCAATCCTGACTATTTGGTTATAATAAACAGTACCTTTAAAAAAATGAAAATAAACTTCAGGGACTACTAATTATTTGTAAGCAAAACTGTCCATCACAAGTCAGCCACTGAAATATGAGCATAAATTGGGGAATTCTGTAAAAATGAGGAATTGCTTAAAAAACATCCAAGTTTTTGAAATAGATACCTTCAATCACATCATAATAATGAACACTTCCCTTTAGATTATCAAACAAGAAATTAACAGCTTTTGTATGCTTCTTTTTAAATTCAAATTTGCCAAGACTCGTCTCCTGAAGACTATCTTTTAAAAATCAGGTAGACCCGAGTAGCCAATTACAGCAGAACTAAATGATAAAAAAACATATCTGCTCAAGTTAATATTCAAAAGCCTAACTTCAACAACTGTCTTAAGTGAAAACAGACAAGAATTACCATGATAAATGCATTGGAAACAGACAAAATAGAGAAAATAAAACTTGCTTGAGGAAGTGAACATGCAATGCAGGAGGTACTTGCACCTCAATAGCAGTGACATTTCTATTACACTGGCAATGATCTCTACAAATTAAACTATTTATAAAGCATGATATGACCATTAAATGAAATAAGCATACTGTAAAAAAAAAAAAAAAAAATCTGTTAAAGACTTTCAGAACAGGTGAAGTACAGAAGTTCTCCAGATTTCCCTGTGCTTTCTAACCTGCGTGTGACTACCTAAATAGTAAATACCACCAAAAGAAATATTTCAGCATCTATACATATTTAAACCAGGACCTTTTATACAGATTATATCAACAATTGGACTAAATTGCAGGGGTTGGTCTGTTTTTCTTTTGCTGTGTTTTTGTTTGGTTTTTTTTCCAATGTGAAAATACAGCTGTCATCATCTGGATATAGACCACTTTTAAAGTAATCAAAGCTTAACTTACCTTTATTCAGGTACCTACTTCATCTGGCACCTTAGAAATCTTAGCAGTGTGTACCTTGATATGCATTTTAAAAATTGTTCCTCAGGAAACAAGGCAAGAATCTAATTGGAGAAGAGTCCCCACTTACAAACAATTTGTAAAACACAGAACAAAACTACCATAAAATGGCTGCAAAAACAAAACCTAAATAGATTCCCTCCTCCTACTTCCCTGAGAACTTTTAAGCTGAAAGCTTTGGAAAGAATTAAAACAGAGTAGAGTCACGCCTTAAGACAAAAAAAACCCCAACCTAACAACAGCAAAACAAAAACAAAAAAAAGCCCCAAAACAAACAAACAAAACCCACACAAAACACAAACCCAAACAAACAACAAAAAGCACCCAAGGATACCAACACTGACTATGAACTACAAAGGCAATAAACTCCATGAAGATCAAGTTAACCAACTTTAATAACAATTAACAAGACTGAATTCTGCCATACCAATTAGAAATCTGGTAAACTGTGTTATGGGTAGCACAAAGTCCTCCTGTAGTTCAAATGCAAACCTGATCACGGCAAATCTAAATATTGGTCGTTTATTGGGAGAATCACTCAACTACTGAGCAACTTACCACCTCAGTAATCCAGAAGGACTACTAATACTGTAAACTGCAAAGTCTGAGAAGCCAGACATACAAATAATGTTTGACTTTAGGGCAGCATTTGAAAGCAGTATGAGCTTTCTTTAGCCTGGCTACTGGAAGTACTAATGTAGAGTAACAGCTTCCCCATCTCTCTCCATGTTCTACCAAGTGCAGGGGCACAGTCTGCCTCAGGCTACTGGATTATAACCCAGTGTCCAAACACATTCCTATTCATCAAGGGTTCTTCTAATCCTCCATAATAACAGGTGATCTATACATATTTTGAAAAGGAGAACCAAAACAAGAGGTACTCAGCCAGCGTGGAGGGAGGCTATTTCAGTTACAATGGGATTCAGATACCAGGCAACAGAATGAAATTGTATTTCAGATTTCATGAAGGACCATACTGGGGAGACAAGGAAGAGGGGCAAACAATGGTCAATTCTATGCCATAAAGCAACACAGAGACAATATGAGTTCATATACCAGTAGTTCTTGGCCTACTGGTATGAAAAAAACTAAGAAGTGGGTGAGACTAAATTAAAATTTTACTTTCGTTATGTACTATAAAACATCACCAGCGGACTACTAGGCCAGGATTTCAATGTTCAGACAAGCATTGTAAGATGGAATATACAATACTAACATTTGGAAATAAATCTCAGTATATTTGCATCAGACCCATCCTAAATTACAGTTGTTTTCAATGAGCAAAATGGCATCTGATTCAGAAAGCCAATCTGAGTTTACAGGAGAACAGAAAACAGAAAAAAAGTGTCTGCCGAGAGATTCAATAGAAAGATCAAATAGATTGAGCAGTTTGAATAAGCCTATCAACTTTGCTACATCCCTGCCATCTACACAGAGCAGCAAATAAAGCAATAGAGAAAGAACAGTGCATCTTGAAAGAAGCAAGAACTCATCAGCCACTGATCATTTCTGAACTAATATATCTACCTAAAACAGAGACATTACAATCTAGACAAAACACATGCAGCTTCTTGGCACAGGGACAATTTTTCTTGGATGATTACAAAAGCAATTACATTTTTGCCTTCTGTAAAGTCTTTCTATAAGGTTAAAAAACCTGTTCAGCCATACAGATGAAGTGATAGTTCAACTTCTGAGGGAGGGTGGGCGTGGAGGGGTGGAAGGCGGCTAAAGCATTTAAATACTTCATAATCCTTCAGCAAGTATTTCTCAAACTAGGCTGCAGCTCCCAACATGGTTACAAGTTCCAAACAGGTTTTGAAAGGTCAAAAACATCACAATTATTTTTAAATGGAAAAATAAGGTTAAACTACAATAATTACAATGAAATCTAAGAGAAAGAAAAAAAAAAACCCAACAAAACCAAATTACTACAAAACATTACTGGAACAGTTCAGTTCCTCCAGGGCAAAGAAGTGTGAAGCAGTAGTAATTACTGACTGCAAATGTTTACATAAGGCAGGGAACAGCTAACTATCTTTAATTGCAAGCAACAGCTTGGCTCCCCAGGGTGAGAAGGGTAAGCATTTTCAACCATAGCTAATAATTATAACCCTGCCCTGTAGAACCAAGTCACTGCCAGCAATTAATGATAGGAAGCTACTGGTTGGCATGATCAGAGGGAAGGTGTTACATTAGAAAAGATAAACCCCCAAAGTCTGAGAAACATTACACCTGAACAAAAGAAATCCACTCTAAAAAGGTACTTCATGAGTAGCATCTTCACCATCAGACTATTACTACAGACGAGTAACTTAATTAGTCCATGCTAGAAAACATTCCTCAAGTCAGCTTAATTACTTGCTTCCCATTCATTCAACAAGAAGTTTGGGAACATATTTAGCAAGTTCATTTTCTTCCTATTTACTCTAACAGTGTCTTTGCCCCCAGTTCCTCCTGTTTCACTGACAGTAGGCAATGCCACACTTCGTCTAATTCAGGAGTAGACACACCACTGGTGTAAGATGCTACAAGGCTATCCTAGAGGAATAAATCTAAACAAGAAAAGGTTTATGAAGATTCAAACTGTAAAGACTCCTCCTGTCTAATAACTTCCATGTAATATCTAAATTGGGATAAGCTGACAAATGAAACTCTACAATTCCAAAGTTTTCCTTCATTGAAGATTTGCAAATGGATTTTTTCAGGATCACTCATGTCCTAGATTACATTTCTGTTCCTTAAAATGCATTTACCTCTAGTGGGCTTTGAATTGTAGATCTACAAGACATTTTCTGTACCAAAAAATGCACAATTAAGTTTGGCATACGAATACGTGAGCAGGCTATTGTGTTTTATAGTGAATAATCTGAGCTATGGTAATACTGTGTATGTGCATATACTACTGAAGCAAACAGAAGTGATCTTAAGCCTTCCCCATCACAGGCTAAATTAAGCAGCATTACCTTAAATTACCATAGCTAAAAGGTATCACAGTAGCATTAGCTAGGGCTCATCTGTTGTACAGCAAGTTGACTGTATCTGCATGTATAAACATAAAAATAGTATTATATTGTCAGACAGGAAAGATCAGGTATACAATACCATATTTTCCTTGTGCTACTTATAATAGAATTAAGCAATATATGCAATTTAAAGTTTCAATGTTGACACGTTTTGCAAGACTTCAGTTTCTTTAACAGAAGTTAGTGGCAAAGAGAGCATTAGAAAAAGAGGGTAAGAACTCAGCTAAAGTGCCAGTCCACTAAAAAGAACCAACTTTTGTTGTATTATGTCTTGAAAGCAAAAAGCTAACTACAGGCCATTGGTATCATCACTGCTATTTGCATGCAATAGAGCTATAACCGATTAGCTGCAATAAGACAGTACTTGAAACAGCCAGTTGTGGATACGAACTTCAATATGTTATTGAGGAAAAGCATGATACTCTGGGCAGAATCCCTATACAGCCACAATCAGCTAACAAGGATCTTAATTGTGAATACAACTGCAAAACTGGATTTAGTATTAAGTTTTACAATGTGTTACACCTGAACATTAGGTACAGTCACCTGTGTTCCTAACATATTTGCAAGCTGCTAGTATGAAAAAGAGAAGTTGTCTTGTCATTCCTTTTTAAGCTTTGTGGCCAACAGAGCTACAAAACACCTTCACATGGCTTGGGTTTGTTGCTAACCAAGATACTTTCTCCTCTTCCTCTTTCAACCTCTCCCTGGTAGAGGTAGATACTTGTTTTCTGTATCTCAACTTCTGAAGGTTGGAACCAATTTTCTTTACTTTAACATCCACAACAAATGGAATAGGAGCCTGGTTGACAGGTTAAAATATAATTGTGTGTTTGGTTGGTGTTTGTTGTTGGATTGTGAGGCATTTTTCTTTTTTATGAAGAAAAGGAAGAGAATGCTAACATTTATAATGTTTATATGTCTATAATGTTAATGCTTATAATGTTATACATTGAGATTACATCCAGTTGCAGACTAGCCAACCTTCCATCTGGAACTTTTTTTTAAACTGTTCATGAAGCCCTGGGATTGGCTGGGAATAAAACTTTCACTAAATGAAAAGTATCATACACAGACAAAGAAAAGAATCTTCTACCCAAAGAAAACTAAAATGTGCACTTTGGCATGGAAACAGGTCTTATTCCAGAGCAACATATTTGATTACTGCAAAAAAAGCCATTCTTGGTTCAATCAAATTATAGAGTGAAAGCTGCAACAGATCAGACATTACATCATGCATTTTAAACCACAGCAAAGGAAAACTTTTCAGGTGTACATACTAAATGATGTATTTCATGAGCACATATGCTGAAAACATGAAAATCCTGAAGTGTTCAGAAAGAGCTAAGGAAAACTGACGTATCTTTCAGTCAAATCTTTTCTCACCAATTTTGCAGCCTAGCTAAGTTAGATGAGATATGAATTACCACAACAGCTAAAACCTAGCACGGATGTAGTTATACTGACCAAGTTTTTACTAAGAAACTAATACCACTGGCTGAATTGATATAAGCTGGTGGAAAAGCAGATTTTTTCCACCATCATTACAGCAGACAGTTCAAACTGTATAGTGAAGCCTTGTGAGAATACCACCACCCCAAGATGTACTTTTAGAAACACCATTGCTCACTGAGTGCTGCTTTAACAAACTACAGGGTTTTTAATGTTTATAGGTCTCTTTTCTAATAGGCCAGAAGTTTTCACATTACTTATAACAATAGTGGAAAAACGGTGTACAGTTAAAAAACGAAAATATAGGTAAAAGAGAACTAAAAGCAGATGTAACTTCTACTCTGGTCTTTACCAAGCACATGATTTATCAATAATGATTTATTTTGTAGCTGCTTTAAATATTTGTATAGTCTTCAACAAATGTGTGCACAAGTTTAAAACATGATACTACCTGCAAACATTTATTAATTTTCTCTAGAAGCATAGTTTGTCTTTCTATATTCCTGCAACAACTTTTTCTGCATCACTTATAAACTGTAATGTTTTATTTTATTATTACAGTATTATTAATAATATTTTATTTCATTATTACAGTAGGGGTGTATAATCCCAGAAGGAAAACTTCAGGTTTGAAACAAATTTAGCCCAGGTACATTATAAAGTCTGTGCAGCCATAATTCTGCAGTTTACAACACAGTGATGTGACATAGTGTTTGGTAATGACCCCTCAACTTCTCAGAACATGATTCATGCTTCTGAGATGGTATTCAGGAGGCTATGAAACATGAAACAACTGTCTTGGTACATTTTCATTAAGGGGAAATACAGTAAGAGCAAACATGGCACACATGGTTTTTCAATGAACACCACCGAAGTATATAAAGATCAGGTATCAGGTGTCAAGATAGAGCTGGAGACAGGAAGCTGGAGAGAAATACAGCTTCCCAACAGTAACAAAACTAGGAGGAGGACAGGACACTCAAAAATAAACTAGCAATAGTTTAGGTCTTGAGAATTTGGTTTCTACAGTATCTGAAGTTAGTTTTATTGTTTTCTTCTAATACGATGGGGGAAACTCTCCTTGTACTCATTAAAAAACTTGCATTTATGCAGACTAGGCTTACAAGCAGTCTTTTGTTTCAAAATAATTTTCTCCGCACATTTATTACTGCTGATCAAAGTATATGAATTGAAGAAGTCTGTTGTCCAGTCTCACTTGCTGTAGATCTCCACAGACAGCACTAAACAGCAGCACCCTGTTCTGGGTGAACTTCGGTCCAAATAATCTCTCCTTTACTTTCCATTCTAATCTAGCTTTAAGAGTCTTTTGGTCCTGGCTTTTACTCACCTAAAACCAACGGAAGGAGTTCCAAGACAAAAAAAAAAAGGTCTTCCAAATACATACAAAACAGCATTAAAATTATACTGAAAGTTGTTCATTACAGCAGTTGGTTCACTCCTTGCAGCCTGTGGACTAACAGTGGTTCTCACCTTAATGATCCTCCTCTAGGTGTGACTGAACAATTAAAAAAATGAAATGGAAATAAACCAATGTTAGGAACTTTTCAGAAGAGTTCAGTTTTCATGAGGATTGAAGGTATGAAAACACAAAACAAAATGTAAAAGCAATGCTTTTCACTATTCTGTAAGGCTGACCAGTGACAAGTAGGGGAACCCTTTAGCCTGGATTGGTGGCAACAGTCTCAGAACAAATTTAAACAAAACTCATCATTGATTTTCTTCTTAGTGCATTAAGCTATCATTCCCTTGGCAACAGATTCTGATCAGTTATATTGCACGTGTTTTTACGAACTGTTTACCAGAACCACCAAAATGAATTCAAGGAGTTTTCCAGCCAGATCATTTCAGGGTTTATAGAGGAGCATTCTTCTAGGTAATGGCTAAAGCCAGTTTAGGAAAAACATCCAACAAGTTCAAGTTCAGAATGCCACCCTATTTTTAACAAGCGTAACATGTATTTGAAGAAAAAAAAATAAGTGTGACATCATTATTCTCAGAAAAGAGGGTTAGTCTATTACTTACTCTAGCTTTTGTTACATGCTTCACAAATCCTACTTGTGCATTGCAGATTAATACTTACCTGAAAATCTCTTACAGGAAATTCACTTTAAGGTTGCTTGTCTTACTGCATGTGGAGTTACAGCAACCGGACAGTAAATCCAGAAGGTTTTACAGTTGACAGAACCTCCACCAAGGCTCCATCTACAGAAATACTTAGCTCCTTTGATTTCATTTTAAGTACCCTATAAAAATGTCTTTAAATAGTAATCTTAGCTTTCCTGAAATCTAAAATTGAAATACAGTTTAATAATTTCTAAACAGAGAAAATAACCTCAAGAATGTTCAGAAATGTTCAAGGACTATGTTTACTTTTTAAACAAAAAGTAGAATGTCTTTAAATATCAAAATAATCAAAAGCAACCTAAATAGCCCAGTCACACTAACTAGTTTCAAAAAAGCTGTCTAATTAAAAAGCAAGGATATTCAGAATTGCAATCATCAAACCTTGTCTTTAATATTTTATTCATATCAAAGATTTATGTCCATATGGCCTGCCCATTGTTAAAGGGCTGCCAGGGCAACATGGTCAGAAATACCCAGAGACAGTAAAGATCATTAAACTTAACTTCCTTGCTTAACACAGCTGCACATTACATGCTTCTACAGAAACTAATAACAGTTTTATACAACACAAACATGCAGTTTTTACATAGTTGCAAATAACTTAATAGTTCTAAATATTTAAAATATCACAACTCTGATTTGTAAAGAAAAGTGATTGCTCTTTATTCACTTACCAAGACTGTATTATATCTGTCCTCCAAGTCAGTGATAAACGAAGGAAATGCTGGTTTTGCCAGCTAGTTCGGAACAAACAAAACCTTAGCTCTGGGTTCTTAGCAAGAAATTGAAAGTTTTTTTCAAATACTAGATATTGTAAATAACTGCATTTGAGCTAGTCACCAAGGCTCCCTTTAGAGTCAATAAACAGAAGCACAAACTTCTAGAAAGCTATCTTGTGCTACAGTAGGCGTCAAGCACTGGCCTGATAAACCACATTGCTCAAGTTCTAAATAACCCCCAGTTACTCCAGTGAGAGGAAATCACACAAGTTTTTAAATACCTGGCACTCATGCATTTAGTGCTTTTGAGGAAACCACTGAATACGATTTGACTATCGTCCAAAAAAAATACTAAAAAAAATTAAGAAACTACATCCACAACTATTTGCAATGTATTGTCTGGCAGTAAAAGTCAGTCACAGAAGCGTGATTAATTTCTCATAACTTTAGCCATCAATTTTTATCCACTTAAAGCAGGCACTGACTTCTAGTTTTTCACAAAATACTTTTCTCAATGTGAGCTGAATGTTCCTTTAAGCTGCTCATCTCTCTTTGCTGACCATAGAGGGAGCCTGGATGCCTAGATTTTAAACAACTCAAGTAATATTAGAGGGAAACTTCCCCATTATTAGCATTCTTTAACAAGCTTTTATACAAACATACATTACAAAATAAGAGTCATAATAAACTGTAAATTATTAATATGCAAAGCAAAACACAAATCTCTTTCAATTAATGCCAGTTATGTCTGATATATTAATTGGAAAACAATCAAAGTCAACCAGTTACACAGATAATTCTTTCTCTTGATACTATTTTAGCCATGAGTGGCTTAATTTACTGATATTTTTTTCTTGAGGAAAAAAAGGGACCAAGTCAGAAAAGACTCTACATTCATATTTGAGCTGTAAGTTATTTGAGTTTTATCCTCAAACATTAATTGGTTTGTTTTCATTTTGTACTGTTTAATTGAAGTAAATTTTAGAGGCAGTAGTCACTCCGGCAATACTTCTGTATGATAGTTCATTTTCTTTGGTGCATATGGTTTATATGCATAAGCGCATACAGATATGTGTGTGTGTGTGTGTGTATATATTTATATACACACAGTTCTTGCAGACTGCGTTAAAAAGGAACATATGCTTATTTCCATTCTTACTATCCTCAGAAAGTGGATAAACAACATTTATAGTTGCTTACATCCAACATCCAGTGCACTATACTGGCATTAAGGAAAACGTAATTCAGAGATTCCATGTTGTTTGGATACATCATAATAATAGGAAATTAACATTCTACAACAGCATTTCATTTCAAGGAAGATTGGTCTGGTGGGCCAACTATAGTAATTATCTTTAAGCTCAGTTTTCACCTGCAGGAATGATACAGAGCTCCCAATGGCCAACACACAAATGAAACTATGAAAAGTCACCAGCATGCTGATGTAGCTTGCTTTCAAGGCAATGTATTATCGACTACAGGAAAGTTCAAGATCATGTGGCCAATAAGAAAAGTAGTGCAGCATGAAACTCATCAGTGAAAGTAAAATTTGATAACTGGTTGGGACAAGATAAAGTCTTTTTTGATAAGCCACAGTTCACAAAAATGAGAAGGAACTCTGGTGTAACCAAACTTTTGTCTCTTATTCCAGCCACTGCATTTGTAATTGTATAATTGGAAAACACCACAACCTGTGTTGGTGCAGGTCAAAGGTGTTTGAAGATGCCATCTAGCCCTCAGCAAAAAAAAAAAAAAAAAAAAAGATATTTCTCAGTACAGATCACAGAGGAAGAAACAAATCCCAAACCCTAGCTTCCCAATAATGTCAGAAAGTGTCTTTCAAACTAAATGCATTCCAAACTGCAAGAAGTACTTTCACATCATGTACAAAGAAATGCAGGAATGACTCTTAATGTATTCAGAACTTGTTGCCATGAAGGCTTGCAGGTGTCTTGTGCCTCAGTACAATAAAAATAATTTCTTTTCACATTCAATGGACTATGTCCTAATTTTCATATTCAAAGCATTCTTCAACACTTCAGTTTATAAGAGCTTGTAATATTTCTTAATAGCAGCAGCAGTCTAGTTTGGTCTAGCAAAAGTAAAGTAGTAAGATCTTATTTATATCAGCAGCAACACATTAAAATAAATCTAGTAACATTAGAAGAATCATCCTTACTTCACCTAGCATTTCAAGTTATTCCAGACCTTCCCTGTCAACTCATATATAAATCTACTACTTAAAATTTAGTTGTTGCCTACCTTCCTCCTTTGAGACACGCTGAGGGCAGCGAAGTCATTAAACAAGGATGAATTTGGTGAAGTTAGTGGATCTGTAAAAGAACGTAAAATAACCTATTACATATCCCTCATCAAAAAGAAATTTTACATTTTCTAATTTATTTCTGTATGGAAAAAATCCTTTTGACAAAACCAAGTTTAGCAACCACACTGCTAAAAACCACAGCATTCATTAGATTCTGTGCAACTGCTCAATTGAAATGGTGCTCATTAGCAGAATTTAGTAAGTTCAATTGCTGTTGACACTATTTAATGTCCATCTAACATTTTAAAGCCTTCATCTCACATTACCCAAAATTAGTAACCATCTGTATAACACAGTCTTACAAATAATGATGTGGATCTTACTTGTTCTGCCACAGTTCTGCACAATTTAAATCAGAACTAAGGGCAGCAAAAGTGTACATTCTGTTAGTGGCTTTTTACTGCTTTTTCTTTGTCCCTATGCACCCTCTTTCCAGAGTCAAAATACCAAAAACTGAGTAACAATCACAGATACAACTTAAAACTCTGAACTGCATGAGTTGAGCTGTCTAACCAGCAGATGACTGCCAGCTGTAAACATTGGTGTTCTGATGAAACAGTTTCTTCAACATCAATACATACTCCTTAAAAGGGTAATTCTACAAGTGAAGCACAGCTTGGTGGGGAGGCAGGGTGGAGAAAAGGACCTGGGACACAACAGAATTTAAACCAGACTGACTCTGGGAAACCAGTTTCTTTCCTTCAGATGCATCACCATCACTACTTGGCCTGTCACAGTCAAACTGACTGCATTTAAAACTGGAGACCTCCACTGCCTCAAACAGCTAATTGTTTGGTGGGACAAAAGAAGCAGAATTAATCACAAAACCTACTGGAAATGAAGCAGGAGGAAGAAAAAAGAATAAACAAAACAAAACACAGATTTCAACATTCAAGGAACTTAATTTTATAGTAGTTACTATTATGCTTAAAAAATTATAACCCTAGTAAGTAGACTAGCTGCAGGGTCAGACATGCAAATAGAGCTCTAGTACATCATTTACACAGCAATTTTCAGAGCAGAAATGTATTTTAAATGTATGCCCTTGCCACAAGGGAGTAGTACCCTCTTCTTTAAAGAACTTAGCTTGACAGCTACAGCTGAAAAATCTGCAGTGATTCTGAAAAGCGAATTACAGAAGTTCAATATACCCTCCACACTAGTTTAGTGATTATGTAGGCCTGCACTATAGAGACACTTTGCTCAGTTGAAAACCATGTTTCCTATTAGCAGGGAAAAAATTGTAAGAGGTAAAGTACTGCTTACAAGACAAAACTCAACAGCTATTAAAAATCATCAGTTACGTGATACATTTCACAAAACCTATACATCCTAAATTTAAGAATAAAAACCTGTACATTCATTCCACACAATAACTCATTTGAAAAGCACAATAAAGAGGAATACTATTGCAGAGCAACATAAATGCTTAAGCTATCAGTGCTTTACAGTGGATATCCAAACTAGCGTTTCACTTGAAGTGACAAGATCGATGATTGGTTTTTTGTTTTTCCCTAATGCAGGAAAGGGAAGGCTCAAAAATTTATGAGTTCAACAGCACTTCAGCTTTGTATTAGAAGTAATCACACAATACAATACTGCTAAAAAATAAAGTTCTACTGCATCTCAAATCAAATCAGAGGGAAAAAAACCCACACTTAAGTCTGTTTTTCAAAAGTGAATCTCTTACATATGAAAGTATGTTTGAAAATTTGTTGCTTTAAACGTACTTACCATGGCCTGCATACTGCTTGGCACTGTCATTGAGAAGGCTAGGGGAGCTGCTGCTATTTGTCATCCTCTGCAAAAATAAAAGACAAAAATGTACATGTAAATTAAAGCTATAATGGACTAAGTGAGGGCATTGGGGATGACATTTAGAAAGTTTTAAGAACAGACTATGAAATCTGTGCTCATTCCCTATTTAATAAATACTCTAAGCAGACAGTGATTTGTAGCTGACAAACATTTAGTATAATAAAGCATTTTGCATGAGAGCAACACAAACCAAGAATGACTGTATATTAAAACAGAACACTATCTTCACAAATTTCTTCTAACTTGGGAGGGTCTACCCAACCTATGGTTGTCTTCCTGTAAGTTGTCAAAATGTTAGATAAGCTAATTACTTATCTCCTTTAAATATTCTTTCACACTGTACTCCTGCAACAATTCCTCCCTTTATTATACACTATCATCACAACATGAAACTTTTCCAATGAAAAATACTCAAATTAGTATAGCATTTTAAAGATTCTTCTTAAAAACAAAAGAATCTTTTGAGACCTTTCAGCAAAATCATGTGATTCTTGTAAGCCAGCAGGACATCTGAAACCCTCTCAGCATTCTTCCTAGACTCCACCTGCTTCTCCTACGTTCCTCTAGAGACACGGGCTAGCAATAAACTAGACTTAAGTGAGGCAGTGCTGCTCTGAGAGCTACCACTGCTTTGACAGAGAAGTTTGAAAGTGTCTCTTCTTACTCCTGCTTATTATTTTCTTTGACCAGTCTCTCAAAAGAAAAGGTGTGAGAAGAAAAGCAAGGCAAGGTCAGGAAGTGTTCTCCATCACTGAGAGAGACAACCCATAATTTGTTAAAATATTCCCTGCCATGCTTTTGGCCCACATCAACCAGGAGTCTCCCAGCCAATTTCCAGGCACTATTCAGCAGTGAAAAGGTTTGAGATCCCTTCAAATAGACAGTTTGCATGCAGCCTCTGCTTTACTGAGTGAGTGTACATCTGCACAAACAGGCCATTTTGTGCCAGCTGGCCCTAAGCATCAAGGAAAGTTTCCAGGCATGTTTAATTTAGTAGTCCAGACACAGACCAAGACACAAAACTGGTCACTGGAGTTGCTCTTTATGCTTACATTTTTCCACAGCCAACCTCAATGTTGATGGCAGAGGGCAAGAAGCTTGCTACATTATACTTCACGCCATTACATCTAATTCTTGACCAGAAAGATCAATATTCTGGAGTAAATTTGGCAAGAATAGAGGAGAACCAACAGAAGGTGGAGTGTTGTCCAATATGGCAGAACTGTAAACCTACTGCAGTTCAAATTTCTCAACATTTGCAGTTTTCATACTACCACTGACTTCACCAGAAGCTGCAGCTTTTAATAATTGTATCTAAAAGAACAAATAGATTATGTAAAGTAGTTTTTATATGGAAAGCAAGTTGTAAAAAACAATTAAAAAAAAAAGTATTTTACAAATAGCCTGCACTATTAGAAAAGTAACTTGAAGAAAGTTTTGGTAAAATTTAGGTTCTTCAGCAGGTATATTCAAATGGCACCCTCAACAATCTCTCAGTGCTTTATTCCCCCATGTATTATTTCCATTATCTGTGCTCCATTGCTACAGCAAGCTTTCTACAACCGTTCAGGCTTCTCTGATGCAACTCTTCATTCATTACAAGTATGTAGTACTATATGAAGCAGAACTAT
The DNA here is from genome assembly GCA_035590275.1 of Ibycter americanus. Classification (NCBI taxonomy): domain Eukaryota; kingdom Metazoa; phylum Chordata; class Aves; order Falconiformes; family Falconidae; genus Ibycter; species Ibycter americanus. The sequence continues at coordinate 22,648,580 of JAVJGI010000014.1, read as the reverse complement.
AGCACATGCAGATGTTCTAGGACAATGTGTAATACACGTACACATTTAAATACTTCATATGTAAATACTTCCACTTTTTCAAGACTTTAAATCTGTTTGCTGTGTACTCTTTCCTTATTTTGATGCCACTTGTCTCATGTTTCTAAATATACTGAACTGACACAATGTAACTCTCACTAAAAGGTTAGTCATCAACAATCAGTTTTTACACAAAGGCGATGCCTCTAGTAAAGCAAAGTTTACTTATTTCTACAAAACAAGGTAACGCTTTGGCAGGTCCACACCGAGCTAATGATCTTGCCCCAGTTCAGGGATGCTCATCATACTGTCCACCATCAAAATAAGAACAGGAATACATCAGAATAAATAATTTCTGGATTATAGTAGCTCAACTATTCATACATTATATTCCCTTCCTGACTAAGCAACGGAAAGACATTAAATGGTTTTCACAAATATTTGAAAAGCATCCCTGTTATGCATCTTTTCTTGGCACACATCCACACTGATCCTTATTAAAGGAAGTGGTTTAGGAAGAAATTTCCTACAGGGAACCTTTCAGATTTGCACAAAATTTGTCCAGGTATAGATAAAAATAGTGTTAATGCCTATTTACATACTCAGATTTTCATAATGATTTTATTGCAAAAGGTAACGGTCTGTCAGAATGGGAATAAATATGATATTGAAATTTGGGTCGGTCTCAAAGATGTTTAAGCATACAGCTTAAGCTTGGAACCAAAACACTTTTACGCCATCAATATTCTACCTCTTCAAGTACAGGTTAATCAACAGACTCGCAATGTGAATAGGTGTCTCCGATGATGAAAATCAGTGCTGGTATAACCACTAAAAACATATACTGCACACAAGACAGATTGCAACAGAACACATTGTACAAAATTCTGAAAGCACAATGCAAACAAAACCTATGAACATCAACCATTCTTTTACAAAGTCAAGTCTTGTTCAAGGTGCAAATGTATTTTACATGAATAAGGATTCTGAAAAACCAAAGCTTCTCTCACTGATCTGGGACAGCTCTTGCTTTAACAACTGCTTGTAAGCTGTACCTTGAAGGAGGTTAAAAACCTCCACTTCACCACTCATGAATTTTTCATTTTGCTCACTTATTACTCATGCACAAGCTTCTTACCTTAACATTATTCATAGAAGACCTGCATGTAATCACCAAAGGATTTTTAAACTGTTTTAATATTAAAAATTTTACCACACCCAAAAGCATTTAGCCTTAATGAAAGTTATTCCTGCATCCGATTTTTACCAAGTCAGGCTGAAAATGTCTTGAAAGAAAAAAAGAAAGGGAAACCCAAGTACTATTTGTTGTTTGTGTTTTCCAGAAGGCAGCTTTGATTTTAAATAACACTTCCCAATCTCTTCTAATGTTGTTTCACACAAATTCAATTTCAAAACAAGAATGCAATCACAAGAACCTCAAGCCCAAAGGACGAAAGCTCCAGAAAGGTAAGAGCAACCACGACCAGGAGAAGAAAGCTATTAAGCCTGCCAGGCAAGGCAACCATGCACGTATGACTGCTTCAGACTGTTTTAGTACATCATGACTTTCACCATAAGGAAGTTAATATAGAAAGGCAACTTTGTCATAACCAAGTGCCACACCAACATCACTCAGATCCATGTAAAATCCTTTTCTTTGCCTGCCTATTACTATGATTGAAGTTCTTTAAGCATTAGTTAAAATTCAACTAGGCTGACTGGCATATATCCTGCTCCTCTTCCTTTAAAGGAACTAAAAAGTTGTTTCTGTTCACAACTCAAAAGAAAGCTACTGCAGAACAAAACAGTCACATTCATCTCTATCCAAGGATTTAACCTGAGGCTTCAGCTTAAAGTCCTTCCACTGTTGACCCTTCCACCAGTAACAAATTACAAGCTCTTTACTTTCACAGAAAAACTGAGAAATAAAGTTTTTCAGAATACTGTGTTAATTCCTGAAAATTCAAGCAATTAAACTACGGGACGGGAATATGCTCATTCAGAACCTTTTACTCCTTCAAGCTCCAGGATTACTCAAAGTTACTCGTATCCTCTTAGGAAAAGACTGTGTGAAAAGGTATGTGCTGGTGTGAAAGTAAACTGGCAGGAGAAATGTACCCAACTCAAAAGAGTTTAGAAGTCAGAACTACAATTTAATAAAAAAAAATATTACAATACACACACTGATACACAGGAAAATTAGTTTTAGCCCACAAAACCCAGTTGTACAACTCAGCCCCCTGGGGCACAAACAGAATGGTGTTCACCAGTCCCTGTGC